>OZ007591.1:101301374-102526062 GCA_963931845.1 Maratus michaelseni
ATGGCAGGTGCCTTCGCAGGGTGTACCGACCATCTCTCCATCCGTTTTTGGACTTCGTCCGTTCTAATAGTTGTTCCACCAACTTCGGCATTTTCCCCTAAGCGGAGGACGCGACTCTGGTTGAACTCCCTTTCCACCATTAGATCCAATGGCAGGGTTCCGGCGAGTACCTGAAGCGCTACCGTACTAGTTGTTCGGTAACACCTGGTTATCGCGATGAGGGCTAACCGTTGGGCTGTGATTAAGCTTTCTCTCATGCGGCCGGTCCCCGACCACCAGAAACTACAACCATATGTCGCGAGCCTCTCTATGCCGTTTTTGTAGAGACGCTTCAGTACGGTCCCTTTGAGACCCCAGGTCCTCTGACTGAGTGAGCGGGTCGCTCTCACGTAGTTTGCCAGACTTTGTTTGACGTATGCGCAGTATGCCATTCCGTTCAGCTTATCGTCCACCATCACTCCGAGGTATCTAGTGTTTTGTGCGACTTTAATGGGTCTTCCAAGGAAGGAGAGTGTAGGAGCCGTTTTAGGGTTCCTTTTGTAACTTCCCAACCGGCGCACTTTTCGGAAGTAGACCAGTACGGTCTTTTCCGCGGAGAACTCGAGTTTATGCATCGCCGCCCAACGAGCTATCTTCGCTAAGGTAGGATTTGCCCGCTTCGCACAAACGTGGGCGTTTGGCGCTTCGACTAAGACAGCAAAGTCGTCGGCATAAGCGATGATTTTCACGTACTCTCCCAAATCCAACTCCAACAAGAAGTTCGCCACCAAGTTCCAGAGAAAGGGACCTGAATTCGAGCCCTGAGGTCAGCCTTTGTCATACATACGTTCCAGGGACACGTTTTGCGTTCGAAATTGGATTTTCCTCTCCCTTAGGAAACTCCGAACTAGTCGATAGAGATTTTCAGGGCAACCCATCCTTTGCAGTTGAGCATAGATCGCCGGCCACCATAAATTATTAAAGGCGCCTTTAACGTCTAGCATGATGAGACAACAATCTTTGTCTCGTGCGTGGCAGTCTTCGACTGTCTTTCGCACTTCATGCAGGGCATGCTCTGTGCCCTTTCCTGGAGTAAAACCGAATTGGTTTTGGTGGAGGAACCCTCGTGACTGGGCATGGAAAACCAGCCTGTTTGTCACGAGTTTATCCAACACCTTACTCCAAGCTGTCAAAAGACAGATAGGACGGTAGGCGCTTGGGTCCGAGCGATCCTTTTCAACCTTATTGAACAGAACAAGGTCTGCTATTTTCCAGCTAGAGGGGAACTCTCCTTCCCTCAAGCACTTGTTCATGAGTGATATGAACAGCGGTTTGTTTGCCCTGTAAACTAGTTCGATTACCTCCATGGGTAATCCATCGTGTCCTGGCGCTTTCCCTCGGTTCGCGGTCCTGAAAACGGCTTCAACCTCCTTTTGGGTGAATTCCGGATCGTCATCAGCCAACGGGTGTGTCTCTGCCCGAATTTCTTCGTGCGACGGCTCGTCATCTCCGTCTACCGGGAAGTGGTATTCCATCAGTTTCCCGATGGTAGCTTCGAAGCTCGTGGTTTTCTCCTCGTCCCCTGTCCCGACCATTTTCAGTTTCAGATTCTGGGAGGATTTACCTCTCATCCAGTCAAAGTGCGGGCCAAAGGGTTTCCCCGGCTCAATCTCTTCGAGAATGCGCCGATAGTACGCCCACTTGGCCCTTCGGACCGCTCGTCTGAACTGAGCTCTTACCTTGCGGAATAGTCCCTCATACTCTTTCCGCTGGTCAGGATCCTCACATTGCCGGTACCGCCTCCTTGCGGCACCCACCTTTTTCCTTTCTCCGAGGAGACTTGGAATCCACCACGGCTCTGCCTTTTTACGCACTTTCCGGGTACGCACGTACTTCTCGCAGAGACCTTGAACGATCTCTGTGAGACTAGAAACACACTCGTCGACCGACTTCCCTTCCAACCAGTCGACCGACATGTCACCTATCCTTCCGGACAGGGCCTCCCGGAGGTTGGGCACAATCAGGTCCTTGAACCGAACCCGGTATTTGGGCCTTTGGGGTGGGATCTCTGTTGAGATCTCCGTAGCGATACGCATGTGTTCCGTGGCTGTCGCTCTGGACTCTACTTTCCAACCAACAAGAACTGTCGGTCTCGTAAGCCTACCTAGTGATAGATCAATCCAGCTGTCGCCCCTGGTTGACTGGAATGTCGGTTCACTGGCTGAATCGTTGAAGATAGTGAGGTCGTTCTGGGCACACAGCTCCAGAACTAGGTCTCCTCTACTATCGCATTTCTCAAGTGGGTTTCCCCATACCGAGCTCTTAGCGTTAAAATCGCCCATTATTAGTACGTCTTGTTCTGCATTACTTTGTAAAATCTGCTGCAGCGTTTCAATGTGTGTGTCGATCGGATCCTGCGGGGTTTCTGGCGGCAAGTACACGGAGACCACAATCATCTTTCTCCCGGCAAAGTTAAGCTGGATTGCGACAATGTCGTTTGTCGCTATCAGTTCAACTATGTCTAGTGACTGATTGATCACAACCACCGCAGAACGAGCCTGCTGTGGTGCGTGATAGACCACTGCCGCCGCTGGTATGTGGCCTACTTTGCCGTTTGATAGAACATGAGGCTCCTGTATGCACAGGACGTCATAATCCCGCATGTCATTCTTCAACACATTTGACGCCGCAAGAGATTTTCCGGCATTCTGTTGCCCTATCCGCAAATTAACCATAGTCAATTTTCTTGCGGATGCGCACCATTTCTAGAGCTCGGGTTGGGCACTGGGGATCAAGGGAGCTGTGAGCCGTGGAGCACTGAGACTCCTTAGGATAGAACACATTTTGGCTCACGCAGTTCATGCACTTTCGCTTACATGAATCTGCTCCCTTATGCTTGTTCTTACCACAGTGCAAGCATTTCTCTGCAGATGACGTGCAGGACCCACTGATATGTCCAAATCGACCACATTTGAAACATTGAGTCGCCCTAATATGCTCAGCCAGTTTAACCTTCGACCAGCCCACCACCAGCCTTCTCAATCCAAGCAAAGCCTTAAAGCCTCCTGGAGACGTCTCAAGAACCCAATGACAGGTCCCATCCCTCTTTATGGGGAATCGGACTGAGACATCATCCGGCTTCAGGTTCGCCTGTTCACAGGCAGCTCGGAGGACGCTGGCCCCGTCGACATCCGTGGGGACGTCGAACGCAATTATCCGAGGCCTTCGAAGCTTCGGTACCGTGACGACCACAGTGTCCTTCAAAGCTTCGTTGTTCTTAATAGCGTCCTTCAGGATTTAGACATCAGACTTCTGCTCAAGGCGCACAAGGACACCTCCGGCCGACACAGGTTTTCGCCCACGAACCTTAATATTTAAAGTTCTCGGGCTAATGGCCTTGGTTAGCCGATTCTCCACAGACTTGCTCTTTTCCTTCCTATCCTTAGGATAGACGATTAGAACATGCTCTGTGGCGGGGGTGTCTGTGCGGATCCGCCCTTGAGTTTCTGTCCGTCGTCCCTCCTGCCCATCCTCATCCTTTCTCTTTGCACATGAGGCTGCAGGAGTCTGTGCAACTCCTGCATAGGAAAGTTGTTTTTCCCTTATTCGAACGAGCTCCTGTTCATCATTGAACCCTTTTACAAGGAGGTGCTCATTCTGGCCCTTGATCCGTGTTAGTTCAAGGGCCTGCTCTAAGAACAGTTCATAGAGTTCTCTCAAGTGCTCTTCAGCTACTAACTTTTCATTGCCGGTTGGTTTACTTTTTGTAATCACCATCGCCCTAATCTTTGCGATTAGGTCTCTTGCCACAATTCTGTGGTCCTTTTCTTCACCAACCTCGGGGACTTCGAGGTCGGCCATTGAGAGATCCAAGTTAGCTTCTTGGACTCCCTTGTTCTGCTCATCCAGCTTTCTTCGCTGGCTCTGCTTACCGTCACTCATTCTTCAACTCTTAATGTTTTACCACCTACTGATTATTACCTACCTGATACGGTACGGAAAACCCGTGTAAGTGCGGACTTCGTCCTAGCGCAAATCTGTTTTTACGTGAGTAAAAACTTGCCCAGGAACAGCCGGGAGCTCCTCGTCAAGGCTCCGCACTTACCGTGCACACGAACTATTGGATTTGGATTATCTGATCTGTTAAACAACAAATCAGAACACTTCGATCCAACCGCCTGCTTTGACACACTGTGATAGCTTTAAAAATGATAGTATTCTAAAAATCGCATGTACTGACAGCAGACGTTAACGTTCGTCACACGCCGTAAAGTTTTTGTGCTCCCGGGTTCTTCTTAAGGTATAAAAACGCTCTGTATCTTGTTTTATTTTGCGTGAAACACGGAGTTTACAAAGCATCGTATTATTGATTTGCATAAAGAAAGTCGTAATCAGCAATATATCGCCAGTTACTTAAAATGTTCTCAACCAAGTAAAAGTAGAGCAATAAAGCAGTATTTTAACGACGGACATTTTGAAAACAAGCATATGAATAGCGGCCGAAAGCCAAAAACTACTCAGAGAGATGATAGAAAGCTAAAGATTCATCCTGATGAAGGCTAAAAAGTATTGCCAAAAAAAAAAAAAAAACCGTTTTAGAAGTGTAAGATATTTGCATCGAAAGTGGTAAGAACACGGTGTTGATGTGAGTAAATCTGTAACACTAAGATGTCTCCATAAAGTTGGATTTCAATCTCGTGTACCAAAGATAAAGCCCCTCATGATTATTAAATAGAAAAGCGAGTGAGTGAAGTGGTGCAAAAAAAAAAAAGGCTTTTATGGGGTCTGGATGGTTGGAAAAAAATATTGTTTAGTGATGAGAGTGTGTTTTGCGTAATATATGGTGATCAAGGTGTTCGTGTATGGCGAATGAAGCAGGAGGCATATGAGAGGGATGCATGAAACGATCAGTGAAACTTGCAGCCAGTGTTACGGTTGGTTTTAAACAATATTTTTATCTACATTAAATTCCTTCATTCAATTTAACATTTATTTAACAGCACTCTTTTTCTGTTTTTAATAAATAAATAGATAAATAAATAAAAGTAATTGTAATAATAATAATAATAATAATAATAAAACAGTTTTTTTTCTTCTTTCTTTTTCTTTTAAGCAAAGTAATTTCAACTTTTATAGTGTAACTTAGCTTCCTGTTTTCATATGCGAAAAATAAATAGCAGGGAGGGAGGCATTTCAGTAAAGACCACACATATAGAATTGTGTAGACAGCCACATAGATTCCCATGCCTTGGATTAAGGAAATTGGTACCAATAAGTCTAGCCTTAAGTAAAAGAAAGAGAGACCATTACGTTATCTGGCAAAGGGGACTATAGATGCAATTAAGCATTGTATTTTACAACCTGCAATAAATGCATTACTTGCCCCTATCATCTGGATGGCGCGCATGTAAACATACGTTCATGTGAACCTTTTTAGCAGCCCGCAGTAAGAGAGGCAAGTTTGTTTTCCCACGAAAAGGCGGGTAGGGAGAGGCGCGATGAAGTGCCGCCACCAGGTTCAGTCCATTTTCTATTGTTTTTATCCCCGAACCTCCCTTGGCAAATAGCTTTTGGTTCGGTCCGTTTTGTAAGCGGCGTGGGAGAGAGTAAGTGTTTAACTCATTTCGTTGTTTTTGATCGTAACGTTGTTGGTCAAAAGAAGAAAAAAATGAGAATGATTGTCGGTGACGGAGCGTTGATGTATAGAAAGTAATTATTTTCTTGTGCAGAAAAGTGAATTTCATGAGAAGTCTCAACTGTTTAGGAGGCTTATATTTTTTTACTGTTTTTGATAAGAAAGATGATGTTCTTAAACCCCGGTCGTCGGGCAATGCTTTTATCGTGAAAGTCGGAAGATCGTAGTCTTCAAAAATAAATTAATAGGTCTGTGAGGCGGGTCACGACCACCCTTCTCTAATGCTACTGAGATTTTTGCAGATGAAGCAGTTGCAGTGAATTCAAAGAAATAAATGGTGTTTCGCAGAGGGCTGTAGATAGTGTGGCCGCTGGGTGTGTTTTGGAAAAGGTTTTATGAATCTCCCTCGGATCATCGAGGTAATTGTTCACGGGTTGACGGACTGCGTCAATGAGTTACTGCCATTAGTATCAGATTCCTACTAAATGCTTATTGCTGTAGACAGTGAGGCCGTTAGGAGTGTTTTGGAAAAAGAGTTGTGAATCTCCCTCGGATCATCGATGTAATTGTTCACGGGATGACGGACTGTGTCAATGAGTCAACAAACTTGAATTGGGGATCCTCTAGGAGGTGTCTGCCATCAGTATCAGATTCTTATTATATATTTGTAAATAATGTAACTTCCTAAGTCTGTTTTATTTTGCTTTTATTATTGATGTCAGATGTATGTATATCTAAAAAATATATTTTAAGCGTGTTCTTTCCACAAAATCAATAAGTTGCTTCTCTGTGCTATTAATCTTTGAAGAAATGTGGTAATAATTTTAAAAATATGATGTTTAATTAAAAAAATAATCAGTTAGTAGTTTCAGTTTAATGGATCATCCGTTATAATGTGTTATTATGATGTAAGTTAGTATGTAATGTCTTTATAATTGAACGACCATTAAATGGTGGTATGGTGATAATTTTAAAAATATGATGTTTAATTTAAAAATAATCAATGAGTAGTTTCAGTTTAATGGATCATCCATTATAAAGTGTTATTATGGTTATTTTGAGAACTTAGCTGCTTTATAATTTTAATTGTTCAAATAAAGAAAATTTTGTTTATTCTCAAAAATGGTATGTTTTTCTTTGTACAATCTTTAAATAATTAATATTTTATATTCACAGTAAAACTATAAGAAAGGCTTAACCTTTCAGTGTATGAGAATGAAATTATGAAAATTCCAATTTTACTAAATTAAGACTTTTGAATTTCTTAAATTTAAATTCATAACCATTGTTTTAATGTACATTAATTAAGGTCTACTCAAAGTTATTCGATTGCATTTTTGATCTTGTTTTAGTGATGGATAAGTTAATAAGTGATGAACCAGTAATATTAAATTTAATTTCATAATTGATTAACTTAAGCCTTAATTCTCCTTTCTTTGGAATGTTGTCATCTAAAATAAACAATAAAATGCTTATTTTTAAGAAGTTAAAAAAAAAAAATCAGTTTTTTTTTGTCACTATACGATCTTCGGTTAACCGATCTGATCTTGTTCAAAATCTCCATAATTATTCTGAATTTTGGTATCCTATCATATCTTTATTTTGTATCCTTCTCTTTCCCTTTTTGTACTCATATTAGAGGAATTTCAGGTTTCATTTAATTTTCCAAATTTAATGATGTTTACATTTTGTTAATTTAATGTGTATGGAGATTTGAGCTTGATCGGGTAGGAGTGGAGGGGGTGTTCTTTATATATTACAGTGTACTATTTGATTTAGAAATCTGTTGCCCCTTACTACATTTAGTTTTTATTTTAAGTTGAAAATTCTAACATTACCATGTGATATTAACTTATTTGAATTTTTGAGTTCTGCTATTTTGGTAAATTTGGTTTAAGTTGTTCCTCTTTTCATGGCAACAGATTTCAGTGGAGTTAATCAAGGTACACTTATTTTTAATTGCCAAGTGAGTAGTGAGTTGTAAGTGAATCTGTTTAATTTAATTGTTTAAGGAAGAACATCCTAAACCCCACACCAGTGTAATGGGCTTGCATGACTGCAGATGGTAATGGAAGGATATGTATAGTTAACAAAAGGATTAATTCTGAGATATATCAAGAAATTCTTGAGCATTTCATGACACCATCGTCGGAAGATGTGTGTGGTGACGATTTTATTTTCCAACATGCTGAAGCACCTTCACACAGGTCAGTGTCTAGCAAGAACTGACTTAGCCAACACCAAATTAACGTACCTGCCTGGCCGGCTAATTCGTCGGATTCGTTAAATCCAATAGAGAATTTGTGGGGAATATTGAAGAAAAGAGTGCAAGACATTGCACCAAAAATCAAGGTTGAGCTTCTTTCCAGCATAAAGTCGACACGGTCTTGTCTGGGCAGAAAACATTATGCCCACATATAGCTTGGCAAACCAAGTTCGTGCTGTTATAAAATGTAAAAGTGATGCTACAAAATATTAAAGAATAACTATTCTTCCTTTTCTTTAAACACGCATTATTTACAATGCATTATTCTAATATTTAGAACCAGGTAAATGGTTATTCTAATACTTTGATTTTTTCCAAATGGGAATAATTATTTTAATTTTAGTATTATTTCGTTTAATTCCTATGCTAAAAGATTCTACAAACTATGTAAATTCTTACAATATTAAGTTTTATCCTGTATTACTTTTTGTATAAAAGATACATAAAAAACCTCTTTTTCACAATTCCTTTTCTTCTATTATTCTAATTTTTTGACTTGGAGCTGTACATTCTAAATGTCTTGCGCAATGAAGAAAAAATACCAAACCCGATTTAACTCATTAAAATGTTATTAAGTAAAACTCAGGACTTTAAGATATTATATTCAACGAATTCTGACAAATTCAAAATATAAACAACAAAATATATGTCGCATTCAAAAGAACTTTATTTTTCTAGAATTCTTTGGCTTTTCATTCAAGTCCAAACATCAAAGGCAGTTTCAAAAAACTATACTCTAGCTCAGTGGTTCCCAAAGTTTTGGGCTCACGGAGCCCTTTTTAGGAAAAATTTCTAAGGCGAAGCCCCTTAACCCCACGGTACTCTATGGTTTACAAATTAAGGTTTTTTTATGCCTATGGATCAGAGAAAGATCTGCTGGATAAGAGTCCGAACCAGTAGTTTCCAACGTGGGGCCAGTGTTCTCAGTATGGCAGTTTTCTTGATACAGAAATTCTGAATTCATACTAGAAATTTTGAAAATCAAATTTTCTATAATTTAACCCCTTAACAGTTTTATTTAATATTACTGTTAGTGGACACAATAAATTAAAAATAAGGACAGTAAATCCCTTTTTTGTATTAAAATATCTGCCTTGTATAATCGAGATATGTCTGCCAAATACAGCAAAGATTATAGTTAAAAATTTGTGGTTCCTGAAAGCTTTTAGTAACGAAGAAAACAAACTCTTCTTACCCGAGCGACGCACAGTGGGGCATTTGGCAGATTTAGCCGGCCAAAAGTCAATTTTTCAAAATACAGTTGAGGAGCAAAATATGTAGCTAACTGTAAAGGTAAATAGTTGGGGGATCTCAGTACAGTTATAAAATTTTTCCACGTGCAAGCAAATTAGTGCCAGGCAAATTCAAACTTGCTTGTAGCAGTAGGTTGGTTATCTGTGCTCTGAACTACAATTTTGTGACTGCTCATTTCAGTGTGATTTTTTTTGTTCGAAACTTTGACTTATATGAAATAGTTACGGATTATGAAAGACCAGGTAGGTATGTTTATATTTCACATGAATATGTTTATATTTACTTAATTAAAATATATGATAAAGCGACATGAAATGTACCGCATAGTTTGAAAAAAAATATTGTTAATTTAAATATTCCATAAGGAGTTAGTTAACCTTACGGATGAGATCCGATGATATTTTTCACATGAATTGAGAATTCAAGATATGTAGTTAATAACTTTCAAAACAATAGCCGCTAATAACCGCTAATTTAGAAGAGTTTCCTTCAAACGCAAATGTGTATGTTTCTGTAAATGATGATGTTTTCATTTACCTCCTTTTATAAAATGTATTCTACCATAGCTAAATTGCAAATTTAACCCAAAACTGTCATCTTCAGAAGTAAAAGAGTTCAAATTTGTATATTTGATTAATAAATTTATACATGGAATGAAACTTATATTAAAATAAGTCCTCTTCAACCTTATGAATAACCAGCATTTGGAAAATTTAGATAAGAAATTTTAATTTCTCGAGGATTCCCTTCTCAACAAAGATAATTATTAAGAAAAGCAAAAGCATGAGATAACGGATGATTTAAACATTTTTTCTGGGAAAAAAGTTCATCTTGATCGCAGGGATTATTCCAATTGCCGTAAATACATTCAGGTTGGCCTCAGAAATTTTTATGTGATTTGTAGTCAAAGAAACAAAGAAGAAAAACCTAAGAAGTACACAAAAAGCAAATCTTGAAATCTTTTCTCATGCTACCCAATCACAATAGTATGTTATTGGACACAGGAGTGCTTTTACAGAAGTTCAAGAAATAACATGTGCTCTATATCTTGCAGCTAAAATAAACAGGTGTTGTATAATTATCATGAAAAAATTATTGGAATCTCTCGTCTGTTCAGGTTTTATCAATGATTGTTAAAGCAAACTAGTCGTTGGGGGCCACCGTAATACTTACCCATCATGGATATGCATAATGTAAAATATTAAAATGTGTAAACTACTTATAAAACGCATTGCAATTCAAATAAAATCGTGGCTTGATGACGTCACAAACTTTACAGGCTCGATTACTGAATTGCTTGAAAGAGGTTTTTCCTTATAACTCCAAAAATAATAATCCTATTAACTAGCGGTTTATTGCATCTGATTAAGCGTCAAATTTCCAATTAAAATATATATTTAAAGTGAAATTTGGATGAAATACAGGGTCATGAAAAATCGAAGAGTGTGGAAAATAGGATTCCAAATATCTCGGCAACTAATTATCCGATCGACTTCATGCTTTATGTAAAATTTATGTTTTTTTATTGTCTTTTATATTCATTTCTTAAAATAAACAATTTCGAAAATTTTTATATACCTTTTATCAGAACGAATATTTCGAGAGTCCGAAAAAAATAGTTCCGGTTAATCGAGGTTATTGAAATGAAATAGGCTTCTTCCCATTATTACATACTAAGTACATACCAAATTGCAAGTCTCTATCTCAATTTTTTCGGGAGAAAGAGCGTTTACAGACACACAGACACACACACAGACACACACACAGACGGACGGCAAAATTTTTTTTCTAAAAATATGTTTTTCGGAATCTCCAGTGTCTGAAACGTCTAAATCCGTCAAAAAAAATTTTTCGATTTTCAAAACGATTACAAGACTTACCCTATACTACGTATGATGGGTAAGTAATATCTTTAAAATGCATTATAAAATAGTCAGACATTCACATAAGAAAACATATCCGTCCTATAATTCGCTACAAATGGAAATATCTATTCCCGAAATAAGGACTCATACTCCTACAAAGTTACCGAGACTACCTGGAGAAGTTCAGTTGCAAAGTTTATTAGACCACACCATTACACGCTTCTTGCACTATCTGAAAGAAGTTGCTGAGACAATGAATGATGACGAAGTCTGTGTAAATTGAAAGTGAGGATGTGAGGGCTTTGAACAAAGAGAATATAAAAAAAAAGATAAAAAATGATGTCAATTTTGATGGAAACATTTTTTGGAATTCATTTGTATTTTTTCAAATTGTTGTTCGCTCAAAGAAAGAAAAAATCGTTTGACAAAATCTAACGTCCCCCACGCGTAGATACTGCTGGCCCGTAAGAATTACGATTGTAAAGGATATCTAGAGAGTCGAAGTTTAAGAGAATTCGTGTAACGCGGATATTCTAAACTGGTAACTGCTCAATTAAGATCCACTTTTATCTTATATGAAAATCTGATAATTTTTAAAGGCTTCAGCACTAATTACTCCTGTTGAACATTTGAGTACTACACCCCATCAAAGTCAAATAGAATCGGATAGTGATGACAACTATTACGACGACAATTTTGCATCATCTGGTGAATAACCTTCGATTTCGTTATAAATATGTAAATATATATATATTCATTTATATGAATATAATATGATATTTGTAATATTTTGCTTAAATTAAATAAATAATGTATGTGTTTATTAAATACTTGATTTCAATACATTATTGATTTACTCTGCAAAAGCGTGAATGGAGAATTTCCATTTTAGAAAAGATTAAGGTGTAAAAATACTTAAAAAGAGATCTTTAAAGTTGGTACAGTTTTCTTTTTCAATCAAATATAATGTAATTTAATATCGATTTCAGAACTTTCAAATACGCATGAAGAAAAAACGTAAAAATCTAATAATTTATATCTATATATATATATATAAATATATGTATCCAAATTTTTAAAATAAATTAGAATATGACTTCGAAAATTTTAATTTTGAGTTATTCTATATAAAAAGGTTCGGTTTATATTGATGGATAAAATACAATCGCAACCAGAAAATTAATCACTAATACTTTATTATAATTAAAGTTAGTATTACATGTTACAATGATTTTCACGTACCCTGTATATACAAAAAACATTTTTTCCAAAGAAAAATTTACTATAAAAGTGTAAAAATATGATAAACTAATAAAATATAAACGTTCCAGCATTTATTCATGAAGAAATGTTTTTGGCCGGCTAAATCCGCCAAATGCCCCACTGTGCGACGTTCGAGCAATACTGTTAAGGGGTTAATGACATTCAATTTTAAAATAATTCCAGTATGGACTCAGAATTAAAGATCAAAATGGTATCCCTGCCTGAGTCGTGCATTGCATTGGGGCTTACGTGAAACTACTATTATTTATGGCGAAAACCATATACACACAGAAAAATAGGTAAGTTGTAAATTTTTTGTTTACACAGAGAGACTTCTGTATAATCCCAATAGTCTACTCGCAAAAAGAAAGAAAATGCGTAGGTCCATTCGCCCATGAGTAATTATATAACACGTTTTTGCTAGTTCCGCCCACCCGTAATAGAATCATGCGATTACGGATTCTTTTTTCGTTCTTCTTTACGTTTCTAGTACTTCTAAACATGCAACGAAAACGAATTGCATCCGAGATTCTTCTTTTGAACCATTTTTAAAAATACATCATTAGAGTGTTTAAGTGAGCGGGGCAAAATCTATAAACCTGTATTATTAGATGTAGCATCGTTCACTTTTACTTACCCATCATACGTAGTATAGGGCAAGTCTTGTAATCGTTTTGAAAATCGAAAATTTTTTTTGACGGATTTCAGACACTGGAGATTCCGAAAAAAATATTTTTAGAAAAAATTTTTTGCCGTCCGTCTGTGTGTGTGTCTGTGTGCCTGTAAACGCTCTATCTCCCGAAAAATTTGAGATAGAGACTTGCAATTTGGTATGTACTTGGTATGTAAAAATGGGAAGAAGCCCATTTTATTTCAATAACCTCGATTAACCGGAACTATTTTTTTCGGACTCTCAAAATATTCGTTCTGATAACAGGTATATAAAAATTTTCGAAATTGGTTATTTTAAGAAATGAATATAAAATATAATAAAAAAACATAAATTTTGCATACAGCATGAAGTCGATCGGATAATGAGTTGCTGAGATATTTGGAATCCTATTTACCACACTCTTCGATTTTTCATGACCCTGTATTTCATCCAAATTTCACTTCAAAGATATATTTTAATTGGAAATTTGACGCTTAATCAGATGCAGTAAACCGCTAGTTAATAGGATTATTATTTTTGGAGTTATAAGGATGTTTCTTTCAAGCAATTCAGTAATCGAGCCTTTAAAGTTTGTGACGTCATCAAGCCACGATTTTATTTGAATTGCAATGCATTTTATAAGTAGTTTACACATTTTTATTTTAATATTTTACATTACGCATATCCATGATGGGTAAGTATTACGGTGGCCACCAACCACTAGTTTTTGGATGTTTTATTTGAAGTATTTAGCTATTAATTATAGTTTTGAAAGAAACTTTCTTTCACCATTGTTTTTGTTAAAAATAAATATACGGTTAAAAACTACACATGTTAAAAGAACTGCAACTAGTAGAAAAACTTTACTAACAAAACGGGATGAATGGGTGGGGTTAAATTTATATCAGGGCGGGTACTCATGAACGAAAAGCCTAAGCAAGGGGTGGAGCTGCGCAATAGTTTAGATTGTTAGTGTGATGACGTAAAAAATTAATATATATATATTTAATTGCTATAGCCTTATTTCTGATGGGAAAATGTGGCATTATAACATAAGAATCTTAGCCAATGCCGAGACCAATTAAAACAAAATTTTAAAGAGTAGTCCAGGTACGGAGTGAAAAAACTGCAAATCGTGATACAGTTATACCGTTTAGTCAGTATCTACTCTATATTAATACAAAGCATATAAGAAGGGAAGGCATCGCGTGAAGTCGGGGGAATTCAAGATGGCGGCTGTTATTCAAAATGGCGGCTGTTATTCAAAATGGCGTCATTTTCGGGAATTAGTGCAATTTCGTTTCTATTCATGGTATAAATACATGTTTTATGGAAGTTTCGATTTTTTTAGATAAAAAAATATTATTTGTAGCACTTTACAGCACAGTCGAAAAGTATTTATAAATTCAGTTTGCCTGTTTTTCTGTCTGTATAGTCGTCTGTCTAGTCGCGCACTAACTCGAAAAACAAAATAACCGGATATTCAGATAATTAAAATATGGTATTGTAGTATACCGTAACAAGTTCGGTATTCATTTTCAAGTGCGCATCATTCTTAGTTCATTTACAGGGCAATGAAAAGTATTCCGTTACATTTTGGTCTGTAGATGAAAATCGCTTGCAATGTGTTTTAATGATGTTATACTGTTTGCAACATATTCAAATTACATACATCAGTGCGGGGCAGTAAAATGTACTTATTGTAGAATATGCAGTGCATAGCAGTTTTCGTTCATTTACAGGGGCTCACAAAATAATACGGTCACAGGACTTTCAATAAGCACTATGCGCGTTTTTAATTATATAATGTGTTTTTGAACTTTGCTAGATATGAAAGAATTGCAAATTGTCATAAAAACATTTTCTTTTATATAAATATAAGCTGTAGCGTGTATTTATATATTTATTACAATGTAATTCTAATGACGAGGCACCACCCAAAATGGGTCAGTGAGGTCAGTGAGTAATGATGGGTCAGTGAGTAAACATGGGTCGGTGATGTATTCAATATGGGGTTTTGATCCAAAATTCTATCACATATTTCATTTTAATGTTACGATTTCTTATTCTACTCTCAGACTTTTTGGTGCGCAGACGATCAATCTGACAATTGAAATTAACAGATTTTTGTTTATGAAAGATTTGTTCTATATATACAGCATGTCCCAAAAAGGAGCACCTATTTTTAAATATGAATAAGAAACAGACACATAGAGTTATAAAAAAATTCTTGCAGGAAACGGATGTGTGAAGTCTGAAATTTTGTTTAGAACACTTTATTATGATAGTTCAAAATATGACAGACAGATGGCGCTACAGCACATTTTTGTGGCTATATGAACAAACGGAGCATGCGCGAAGACCAGACAGAAGTAGACGTGGTCAGTGAAAGTTCAGTAGTAACCATTTCAAGGGAAACACTAGTTGTCGTTGTGTAAATTCTTCAAAATGGTGTATTCGTTGGAAGGCAGAATTTTCATTGTTTTAGAATATCACCGATTGGGTGAAAGTTTCACATCAACAAGAAGGAGCTTCCAAAACAGATTTAATGTAAAGAAAGGTCCGCAGCCGAAGGCAATAAAGAAGTTATGGGAAAAGTTTCAGCGAACTGGTAGTGTTGCGGATGGATTGACCGGGACCGTTGGACGACATAGGTCGTCAAGAACAACAGCAAATGTTGAGGCTGTTCAGAATACCATTGCACGCACTCCAAAAACCTCTGTTCGCAAAACTGCATCTGCCTGTGGGATAAACAAAACAACTACGCACAGAATTCTGTGAATATCCCTGGAAATGTTTCCATAGAAATTGCAAACGCAGCAGCCACTACATGGTACTTCCATTGATGGAAGTATCGATTTTGCAAACGAAATTCTGCAAATGATTGACGATGGTGACATTCAAGAATGCCAAATATTGTTTTTTCACGAAGCACATTTTTACCTGGATGGCTTCGTCAATAAAAAGAATTGGCGAATCTGGGGTTCTGAAAACTCTCATGTATGTGTTCCACGATCGCTGTATGCAAAAAGAATTACTGTATGGGTGGCTTTATCCAGCAGAGGCATTATTGGATCCATTTTCCTACAGGAGGCAGTGAATATCAGTCGTTAAGTTGAAATATTGCATGTATTTGTCGCCATCCATAATGCCTTTGGAAGATGTACCCGAAACATTCTGGTTCATGCAAGCTGGTGCAAGGCCTCATCGAACATCTGAGGTTTTCACTCTTCTTGAGGAATACTTTGACAACAGCGTGATTGCCTTAGATTACCCGAAATTAACGGGAAAAAGTATAAATTGACCTCTTTACTCACCAGATTTAAATCCGTGTGATTTTTTTCTTTGGGGCCATCTGAAGGATGTGGTTTACTGCCAAAATCCCACTTCGCTATCTAAACTCCAGCGATTAATCTCCCAAGAGTGGGCAGCCATTTCCGTACAGACGTTGCAGAAGGTGTGTGCTAATTTCATTATAAGACTCCGACATGTTATTGTGATGAATGGAGGACATATTGAAAATATTGTCATTTAATTTTCAGCTATTGCTGATGAATGCAGTAGCCGCAGCGCCCTCTGTCAGTAAGAATTTGAACTAACATAATAAAGTACTCTAAACAAAATTCCAGACTTCACACAACCGTTTCCTGCAAGAATTTTTTTAATAACTTTATTCGTTTGTTTCTTATTTATTTTTAAAAATAGTCCTTTTTGGGACACCCTGTAGTTTTATAGCGCGATGCACGATTATATACTGAAACGCGTGAAAAAGTTGAATTTTGTAAATATTCAGTGTCAGTATCTGTACCATTTACGTTTTCATGTTAATTAATTTTTTCTTTTTTCTAAGAATGCAGTTTCCTTTAAATAAATAGTTGCCATCGAAGTCGTCCATTTAAAGATACCACGAATTGAGGTAAGAAAATTTATTTTGTGAGCCCCTGTAAATGAACGAAAACTGCTATGCACTGCATATTCTACAGTAAGTATCTTGTACTGCACCGCACTGATGTATATTAATTTGAATATGCTACAAAGCGTATAACATCATTAAAACACGTTGCAAGCGATTTCCATCTACAGATCATAATGTAAGGGAATACTTTTGATTGCCCTTGTAAATGAACTATGAATGATGTACACTTGAAAATGAATACCGAACTTGTTACGGTATACTATAATACCATATTTTAATTATCTGGATATCCGGTTATTTTTTTTTCCAGTTAGTGCGCGACTAGACAGACGACCAGACAGACAGACAAACAGGCAAACTGAATTCATAAATACTTTTCGACTGTACTGTAAAGTGTTACAAATAATATTTTTTATCTAAAACCATCGAAATTTCCATCAAACATGCTTTTATACGATGAATAGAAACGAAATTGCACTAATTCCCGAAAATGGCGCCATTTTGAATAACAGCCGCCATCTTGAATTTCCCCCGACTTTACGCGATGCCTCCCCTTCTTATATACTTTGTATTAATGTAGAGTAGATACTGACCAATCGGTATAACTGTATCAGGATGTGCAGTTTTCACCGTATTTTTGACGTGTAGCACTTGGACTAGAGGGGTTGTTAAGTGATAAAAGATGTTAAAAAATGCATTTTCAGCAACATACATTGCTTTAAAAATTAAGTATAATTATGTATAACAGCATAGAAAATTTAAATAACTAAGAATTAATAAAAATAAAATAAACAGATTAAAGGAATTAAAGTTACAAAAAGAAAAAGAAAACTATATACGAGGGGTGATCCAAAAAAAAGTTTACAAGGCAAAGGAAAAAGTATTTATTAACAATAGAAACAAGATACAAATGGCAATCAAGAGACACATCTGGCCTTTACTTTTCCACATAGTCGCCAAACCTGTTTAGGCATTTGTCAGAACGTTCGACCAACTTATTTATCCCGTCTTGTTAGTAATCAGGGCCCTGCTCATTGAGCCATTTCTCGGCAGCTGTTTTCACTGCATCGTCTGAGGTGAACCGTGTTCCGGATAAGTTTCGCTTCAACGCCGGAAAAAGGAAATAGTCACTTTGAGCCAAATCGGGGCTGTATGGGGGGTGATTCCAGACCTCCCACTTGAACCTTTGCAGCAATTCCTGAGTCTGGCGAGCTGTATGGGGCCTGGCATTGTCATGCAGAAAAATGACGCCTTTGCTCAGTAATCCAGGCCGTTTGCGTCGGATGGCTTCACGCAATTTCGTTAAGGTGGCACAATAACGATCGGCATTAATGGTATGGTCACGCTCCAAATACACGATTCGGATAACACCAGCCGTATCCCAGAAAACAGTTGCCATCACTTTACCGGCAGAGGGTGTGACCTTAAACTTCTTCCTCGTCGGTGATCCAGCGTGTTTCCACTACATCGTGGCTGTTTTGGATGTGGGGGTGATGTGATGAAGCCATGTTTCATCACCGGTAACGATGCGATCAATGAAGTGTTGGCCGTCTGAATGGTATCGCTGCAAAAATGTGAGGCTGCACATCATTCGAGTGGCCTTATGCTCCGCGGACAACGCACGTGGAACCCAGCGGGCACAAACTTTGGAATATCGCAACTCATCGATTACGATACGCTGAACGTTACCATAACTCAGGTCCAACTCTGAGGCAATCTCACCCACGGTTACTCGTCGATCCCTTTGGATGATTTCTTCAACACGTGCCGTGTTGATATCCGTCCTTGAATAACTTGAACGGCCGCTCGCTTCCATATTGCGGTTTTCCACATGCTCCCTGCCCGCTTGATAAGAACGACACCATTTCGCTATCTGTTGTCTACTCATTGCTTTGTCCCCTTATACCTCAACGATTTGTCTGTGAATTTCGGATGCGGACACATTCTTGGCCCATAAGAATCGAATTACGGCTCGCACCTCTATCCGAGACCACTTTTCTAGACGTCGTGCCATTACTGTCGCTCTTAAGTGTCTGCGTACTGACGCTACTTACTCGTAGAACCGCTGTAGGACAACTAGCGCCATCTGTCAACCACCCTGGGTGGAAATATTCGCTCCACAATTATTACGTTTCAAATGCTTCTGCTTGTAAACTTTTTTGGATCAACCTACGTACACAACGTATGCAAATATTAAATGAATCTAATGAGGGGTTTATTAAATGATACAAGATGTTGCAAAAAAGAGGCGTTTTAATCGACAATCGTTTTTTTACTATGAAAAACAGTATAATAAATATAAATATACAAATAACATAAGCAGATTAAAGAAATTAAAATTCTAAAAAAGCGATATATATATACAATTGTAAAATGAATCTAATGAGGGGTTTTAAATGATACAAGATGTTATAAGAAAGATGTTTTAAGAGACAAACATTGATTTTCTATGAAAAACAGTACAGAAAATTTGAATAACTAAAAATTAATACAAATAACATAAACAGATTAAAGAAATCAAAGTTATAAAAAGAAGAAGAAATATATATATATACACAATTTACACAAATGTAAAATGAATCTAATGAGGGGCTTTAAATGATACAAGATCTTAGAAAAAAAACGTTTTAAGCGACAAACATTGTTTTTAAAATTAAATACAATTATGAAAAATAGGATAGAAGATTCAAGTAATCAAAATTTAATAAAAATAAAATAAACAGTTTAAGGAAATTAAAATTCCAAAAATAAAAATCATGCAATATACAATATATACAAATAGTGAATATCGATAGAATTTCTTTTTTATTGTGCACAAAGTATGACGAGCAATAACGTATAAAAGTTTAGTGTCACTCAGAATACTACTTCTTGTAGCTTATTTTGAATCAAATTTTAAAACACATTAAATGCAGAAACATAAAAAATAAAGTAGTTGAAACCAAAAATATTATATAAGAAATGAATACATCCATAATGCTATTTTTTATATGATTTAAAAAAATATATTTTAGTATTGTTCAACCCAGTTATAGATGTATTTATTTTTGACACACACACAAATTCCTACATACTTTCAAAAAATTTTTCACTTGCAATATGCTAATTTCTTTCATGTTTTGTTTATTTTGCTGGAACGTCGCGGAGTCCCTGAAAAGTATAGGCGGAGCCCTAAGGGCTCCGCGGAGCACACTTTGGGAACCTCTGCTCTAGCTTATTGGGTTCGTTAACACATACTGAAATAATGCTATTGACATTTCTTATATATACATTGGATTTCTCTTTTTTTTTTGCGTTCATCACGCTGAAGCCGCACTCCCAGTCCAGTGAATTTAGTGGCAATATTTCAGCAAAGTGTAGCATGTTGCATGCTACAGAATGAAGTTGCTGCAGGTCGTTTCTTCGAATGAAATCTATGGTATCTGCTAAATTCACGATTCTGCAATGAGTACTCAAGTAACGCGAATGAGAGTATCTTCTGTACCGACCACAAAACACAAAAAGAGCAAAAATTGAGCACTCGTAATTTAGCGAGTCTAATCGTTCGTTTACTCGCCAAATAAAGTATTTTATCGCAATGGCGAGTGACAGCGAGAACACTGTAATACTAGTACTATTTATTAGTAACTACGTGTGTAGACTGAATCCTTTGACAGAATTAGTCTTTTAAAAATAGTGTAAAAATACTATAAAATAACTTCAAATGACGAAGATGTGTATTAACAAGTAAAACGTAAATGATCTATTACAATTTATTGCAATTCCTCCGTTAGTTAAGTACAGTTAAAAATTTGTTTAACAAATAATTTCTCAATGCATAACATAGATATTAACTACATTTTATTTATTTTTAACTAACTGCACACTCTGTATACATGTGTATATGTGTTTATATATAGCGTGTACAAGCTTTATTTATTTTTATATGTAGTTTATAAAGTACATTAGAAATATTTTAAATTCAGATTTATACAAACCTAATCCAAAACGTTATCATACCTACAGTTAACACTTTTCTATAATGAAATACTAGTTACTTCAAGTGACAAAGATATTGTTCTTTCATTATTTTGATAATCATATTTAACAAACAAAAAGCCCACAAATCCCTTTTCATTAATACACTGTTTAGCTCTTTTTATGTTTGAAAAGCAATACACCGATAACATAACAAATCCTTTCTGGCAACAGGAAATTAATGTTGGCATGACAAATAAAAGATTCATTTTCTACTTCAGAGATATCTCTTATGTTCAGGAAATTGACAGGAAGGAATTTTGTGCACAAAAAAGATAAAATAGATTCAAATGCTGATATTTCATATTGAGCGGAAAAATATTTAATTTTTAACATTAAATATTTCAATGTTTTCATTTTCAACGAAATATTTTGAAAACAAATGAATTATAGTTTAACAGATTTGTAAAAAAAATAATTGTTTATTTGGAGAAATCTATTTTTCACTGATTCATGATTGTTCAGCTAAACACTTATGAAAATATTAGAATGAGTTTTTTACAATTTATTTAATGATTCGAAAGTTTATTTTATCGTAATAATTGAGAGATACTGAAGATTTTTATGTTTCTTATATTGCGAAATCTATCAATTTATGTAAAAAATTATACTTTATATATTGAAAAAAAATTCTTCCAAAGAATCCATAATTGTTGCATGTTTAAATAAATAACAAAAATGATATAATTTGAATTATTTCTATAACATGTAAATTCCATAATCGATGAATAAAATTTGTTGTCATTTTCCGTTTTCAGAATTCAGATATATACAATTGAACAAAAAAGAACAATTACAATAGATTTTAGACAAAAGTATTATTATAATTGAATTTTTTAAAACTGTTATTTAATTGCGAAGCGTGATAAACGTCATCAGATTAACTATTAATGAAATACCAAATTATATTTTGAATGCCATTAATATGTTCTACAAGTAAAAGGGGAAATTTAATTCATAGATGCCAGTTCTTTTACAGATGTTTAGAAAAAAAAAGCATGGTTGACAGTTTTTTTATTTAATTGTATGTTTAATGTTTTATAACCTTCAACATAGTTGAAAAGTGGTTATGAATTCGGTTCGTCTGTCTGTCTGTCCGCGCTATAACTCGCGTAAATATACTATGATTGCCATAAATTTGATTCTTTTTTAAGGTTTACTATGACATGTTCTGTATTGAAAATGAAGTGTGTAGCATTTGCAGTTTGTTTACAGGGACATTCAAAAGAATTGCGTTAAATTACAGTCTATGGCGAAAAATCGTTTACAGTGTATTTTAATGATGTTAATCTATTTCAAACATATTCAAATTGATATACATTACGGAGGTGTACTACAAGAAGCTTACTATATGGAATATGGTGTACATAGCATTGTATCGTTCATTCGCAGGGACACACAAAATAATTTGGTTATAGTACTGCCTATGAGCAACAGTTGCTAGAAGTATGTTTTCAGTTTTGGTACGCTTTTTTAAATTTAACTAATTTGTTGGATATTTCTTGGTGTGTATAAATTCTACACAGGACTATATAAATGAATTTGAGTACATTTCCGTTTATTGACGGAAGTTCCTGAAAGGAAAATTTCAACTGTATTAATTGTTTCCTAACTGAAATAAATTTTAGCATATTCTGCAATATATATACAAATCTACGGATCATGTACAAAGCTTCACAAAATAATTTGTATACTTTTCCGAATATGGACGGTAATTGCTGAAATTAGGTTTTTAAATGTGTTGTGCGTTCCCTAAACTGTTTTTTCGATACAATTTTTCCCCTTATTAAACGAGGAAGTTTTGTTACAGTATTCTGAATATGTTGGAAAGTATTTCATAATCTAATGCTTGGCGCATGATTTTGCTTTCTTATTTTTAGGGTTTCGTTCATCGGAGGAAACCCTATTCGTTACACTCCTCTGTCTGTCTGTTAGGCACAGAGTTCTTTCTCGTAAACTGTATAAGTTAGAGACTTGAAATTTTGCATAAGGTATCTGATGATAATATGGCCAGTGCTGATAATTTGGCCAACCCTCAATAATGTTATTAATTTCAGTGGAATCCAAAGGATAGCGCTTGAATCTAGTCGATGGAAGTTAAAAGAACATAGTTTAGTACCGGGTTGTCCGAAATGCTTGATCACGTGCACGGGAGGGCAGTCATTGTTGGTTCGTTGTTAGTTGCGTTGGCATTTTATAAAACCGTGTCTAGTAAGTTTGTTACTTTTCTTATTTAAAGAAAGTATTTGTATTTACTGTTATATATAATATTTTAGCTAGTTTAATGCTCTTTTTAAAAGTATAAACGAATTTCCATATCGGAGTGCGCAGACAGAATTACGAACACTTTTATAAAATTGTTTTTTGTCGGCAATATGGCCCAATGGGGGGAAAAGTTGTAGATATGAGATTATGCGTTGTTTGTCGTAATTAAGTGCTGGTGATCCGGTGGCCTCGAGCTCATTTAAACAGACTCACAATTCCCAATAGTAATTAAGTGCTTCATAAATGTGTTATTATTTATGAATTATTGTTATTATAAAATTACCAGTTAAGATACAAAAGTTTTCATTTGATCTACGAGTTAAAAAACAAATTAAAAATACTTTTTTCCGTAAATTTATTTTTAAATTTTAAATTTTTGTCTAAATTTACTTATATTAATTTTTATATAATTTTTATAAATTTTCAAAATATAATTTTTTTTTACTATTTGGTGTTTTTTATGCGTTAAATACAGACCTTTCCATTTTTTAACACCTATTGGCATATTACCTGCATATGGGCATATTACCTTCATCAACTAGCACTTTTTTTAACAAACTGCAACAAGTGTAAGTTTTGACTAACTTAAATTTTAAAATATTTTTCCAGTGCTATAAAGGGTCCACTTTCTTAGTCAATTATTATTATTATTTAAAATCAGTTATTACTACTGTTTAAAAATGTCTAACCTTAGGGTAGCCATATTACCTGCAGATACCTTACTTATAGCTGAATACCTTCTGTGACACGATAAATAATAAAAATTTGAAAAATACTTACATTATTTTAATTAAATGAATTAATTTAATTACATCTGACCATTTATGTGATTTAGATTTTAAAGCAGAATCTTAGAACAGAATCTTAGAGAGAACAGAATCTCTCAGTCTTTTTAGTTTTGGCTAAGTGGTTCAGTGGTAGCGCGTTTCCCTTCAAACTCAAAGGTTTCGAGTTCTATTCTCGACGACAGAAGTTGAAATTTTCGATTTTTCCCTCGGACAACATTTCATTGTCCGATGGATTTAATTAAAACAACTTTCGTATTTTTTTGCCATTTTAAGGGTTTTCTTTTTAGTTTAGCTAAAATTAAATCATATAATTAAATATGCTTTTCAGATATACAAACATATGCTGTTAGAATTGTCTGAAAAATAGTTCTTGACAATTTTCAATTTTATTAAATAATATCTTCCTTTTGTTATCATTTTATAATTATCTGTGTTTTTATTGATAATTTGTTGTGATAAATGATAAGTATTTGAAATTATAAATTAATGATTTGGATTTATTAATTAAAGGAAAATGTGTTTTGAAATGAATATTAAACGAAACCTTCTGTACAATATTCGATCTGACTTGCTCACGTGTTGTTATTTTATCAGTGATATTCCTTTAAAATTAATCATTTTGAACTTCTATGAGAAAAATTTCAGTTAAAATTTAATTTAGTTTTCAAAGTCCTATATACATTTATGGACAATTTTAAATCATTTACTATGTTTTTACTGATAATTATTTGTTACATTGGTAAAGAAAATTCAATAACCTTATCATATTTTTATATTAATTTTAATGAAATATATTCAACATTTACAATACAAAAAAATTCTTTAAATTCTGTTTTTCATTAGCAAAAATATTCAATATGTTCAATCGATGCCTTTACTACACAAGGAAACCATTTTTAAATAGTTTTTTAACAGCAATTTGAAATTCATTTTAGAGGTTTATTAGTCTGTTTATAAAAATAATAATTTTACCACCTCTAAAACGAAATATTTTTATGCTTATATACTGTAAAAAATCTGCTGATTTTACAGAAAAAAACTGTCAGCCAAGACGCCAGTAAAATACTGTTTATTTTACGAACACAATCGGTATTGTTTACGTAAATACGGGCAAAATCTGTTAAAATAACAGAAAGTTTTTAATAAATGCAGATTATTTCCGTAAAATCAGCAGATTTCTTTTTTACAGTTTTGTATTTTAAAGAGAAGTCTGAGATTCAGGTTGAAATTCAATGTTTGTCACGGAATCCAAGTCCACATGAAATACTGGTATGTATGATTAATAATGTATTATCATACATACAGGATTAATCATTGTTAACACTGAACTACAGTCGCAGAAATTGTTGCATAACTACCATGAGCTGTCGCTGAGACCACTTGATCAAAAGATGAAAAAAAAGCTCGACTAACTCATAGAATACTGTTTCTGTACTAATATTTATGAACAGGATTTTTATAATTAAACTTCACTTTTTCAGAAGTACCAGAGCTCCTCGAAACGAAAGGAAATTTCACTCGTATATGTAGTTAAAGTGAACGTTACGAGTTAAACTGAGAAAAATCTGAGACAGTTTTATAATACACTAGCTGTTACCCGTGACTTCGTTCACGCAATATTAAAAGAAGAATAAATACATTAATTAAGCAAAATATTTCACTCCCGATAATTAAAAACGTTAATAATTAACTAACTATTTATAACATTTCATAGGAGACAATACGGTATTTTTTGTTATAGGGACCTTGACATAAAAAAAGTGAAATTTTGTGCCAAATAGTCGCGAAAATGAAATTGCAACCAATGCAAAAAGATGGGCCAAATAAAATCGTGGAAATAGACGAATTGGGTAAAAACAAATGTCAATTTTACCTGATAAACAAATTTACTTTTAACGCCTTTGTGAAACGTTTTAACAGCCATCCTTCAAAAAAACATTAATTGGAAATAGTATATACTTTTTCTTTAAATTCAATTCTGCCTGCTTGGTTTAATGTATAGCTGAAACAAATCTTGTTTTCTAAATGACAGTATGTTAATAGACAATTTTTGTTCTCCAGAATAAATTGATTCATGAAGTTTCAATATGTGAAAATATGTTTTTATTTTTTGGCTAGTTTACTGAAATCAAGATTTTGTTTTCACCATCTGTTCAAAGTGAAAATAAATTCTGGTTTTCAGTTTTAGTGAGAAAATAGTGTAAAAAATATACCGATCTGTTTTATTTTTACTTTTTTATACACAAATGTGGAGTAATTTACTTTCCATTTTTAGAGAAACTACGTTAAAATTTACAAAAAAAAAATCTTAGCATCTAATTTAATTTTTTTAATTCTGAGAGTTTGTGTAACATCCTCGGATCAATGATAACCGGTATTAAGTAAATCGCGTTGCGTTCGATAGTTTAGGAGTAGTTGCGAAATACAAACACATGGTAAGATTTTAATATAATAGATTCGTGTTCATTTTCCTTTTCTTAAAATTATGATGTGAATTTTAGCAGAAAACTCTCATTATATAACGGATACTCATGCTTCATAATCAGTATAGATAACAAAACATTTAAAATTTTCGTTATAAATATGGATGGCGTGAAACTTAAGTCCTTTCTATACTTACTGATCCTTGCATTATTAATGTAAGGAATTAATTCACACTAATTTTAAAACATATTGGAAAATTCCCGTATTATTTCAAATAGGAAGTCACTTTTTTCCCAGAGAAATCCCTTTTTAATGACATAATTCTTGTTAATTTTCTTTTCCAGGCAATTAATTTCAATACTGGCATAGTGGAAATTATGTTATTTTAACGAAATAATATTAAATCTTTAGGTTTTATCAACAAAAATGGAACTATTAACATTCGTCTTTTTTTTTTAGGTTATCGAGTTATTTCTTTTAGTTTAAAGTCCCTTTTAGTTTTAAGAAGGAAATAACTATTTCTCGCTATCCATGACATCATTTTCGACATGGATAATTTAGCGGAGCATATTATTGACTATTGCTAACCGTTTTCTTTTGAAACTTCTTTTTACTTTTTACTTTTTAAAAATTTAAATAAAAATTACGGTTTAGTTACATTAGCCCTGCGCAGACGGTAAAACGTCAAGTATTGTTATCATACAAAAAAAAAAAAAAAAAAAAAAAAAAGAAAAAAAGTGAAGAAAAAACCCATGTTAATTTTATTTCACCAATATCCGCTTTATTTTAAATGAATGACGTCATATTCGCCTGTTTCCTATGGTTACGCATATTGAGACCTTGTATTATTATCAAAAACTAAAAAAAGTACGTTTTATTTTTAATAATATTATTTAATCTTCTTTTTAATTCTTTAATTTTTTTTTATTTCATTTTCATTTTTCACGTGAAAATTTTTCAGTTGAAACTAAATTGTTGAGTAAAAATTATTATTTCGGGTTTTGAATTAGTTTTGGCAACGATAAAGAGATTAGCAACGGTAAAGTAAATTTAACCATTTTGAAATATTATACGAAAAAATGTCCATTTATTCTCTATGAAAATAACGAAATTTTGAATTATTAAGAAAAATATTTGAATAAAAAAACTAAAACCAGCCTATGTTCATCTGAGTGTTATTATCAACCTATACGCAAAGATGCAGGATAATTAAATGTTCCATTTTGACGCTGGCTTCAGCCTAACATTTGCACACAATCAGATTTATAATATTACTAGCTTTCCCGCCCGGCGTTGCCAGTGCCAACAACCTTAAATGTACCTGAAATCAGTGTTGAACATTTTTTTATTTTTAAACAAATCTAATGTTGGGGGGCCCACTATCTTAGACAGCAAACACTGGGCGTGCCATACACACTCCCATATATTACCGTAAGTCGAGTCGAAAGAGCCATACCCCTTCATAATCCAGCCCATAGAACCAGAGATAGCAAAGCACCCCTGGTGGTGAAAATCGAAAAGCTCTATCTATGTAGAGTCGAATGAGCCATACCCTGTGGTGATCCAGCCTATAGAACCAGATATAGGAAAGCACCCCTTGTGGTGAAAATCCGAACTAAAATCAGTCAGCTCTATCGATGTCAAGTGGAAAGATCCATACCCCATTGTGATCCAGCCCATAGAAACAGAGATAGGAAAGCACCCCTTGGTGGTGAAATTCAGAACTAAAGTAAGTAAGCTCTATTGATGTTGTGTCGAATGAGCCAAACCGTGTCGTGATGTGACCCATAGAACCCGAGTTAGCTGCAAAATCCTTTAGTTACACCTTCCACCGCCAGGGGGCACAATATGTTCTATAAGAACATAACTGAATTCATTAAGGTTGTCGATGTCGAGTCGAATGAGGTATACCCCGTCATGATCCAGCCCATAGAACCAAAGATACGAAAGCGCCCCCTGTTTTGAAAATCCAAACTAAAATCAGTAAGCTCTATTGATGTCGGGTGGAAAGAGCCATACTGTAATGACTTAACGAACTCCAGTGATCCGAGGTGATGATTAACATCCAGCACTTTTTATTAGGCATCGTTGATACACAAGTTAAAATAAGATGAACAATTAAAAAACATTACACTCTGCCATCAAAACCCCAGCGTACACAACCATCATATACTGTTCACGCGCACACATCATTTTCCGCTCACCATCGTCTGTTCAACTCTCTCTGCATCTCTCTTAGCTTAGCTCGGTTCACTTCTTTTTGACCTGCCAACTAACATCTCTTGCAGTCATTGAGCATTATATATAACAGGAGCTCAGAATCAGCGGTCAGAAGCATGAAAGGCAAATGAAGCTTGCTAGGCAAAAGTAAAAAATAGCCCTCGTTGACAATGTCAGATATTATTATTCTCATTTACTATTATCCTAATTTATGCTTTTATAATTAAGCTATGCTTATCTAATTCATGAATAATTCACTAATCATATAAGGGGATGCGATAGGCAGGATATTTTGCCATGAATATGCAAGCTAAAATCGTCACTGTATCCTTCCGCGCTGACCGCTGGAAAGCATGTTGGGCATTAGGAAGACAGATCTCCTGTTATATTTGGAGCTCAGTGCTTGCAGTCTCTTTGCATATCGAAAACTGGCCTTTCGATTCGATTACACGGCAGTCAACTTCCGAAGCAGGCGACAAAACCATGGACAAAAACTGGACAACTCTAGGCCAGCAACTCACGAGTCAGGCTAGGCCATAGATTTCTTCGGTCGTTACACTGCTCTCATTGGCTGGCTGCTTCGTTGCCGAGGCTATTTCATGGGAGGAGCTTGAAATAGCCTCGAACCCAAAATTCCATATACACGTTTTAATTTTTTTTAAAATCTAAATTAAAATTTAAAAATCCGGCCGCGAGGTATACTATCCGGTGACAACATCTACACATGACAAAAATTTCTGAGTCCTAGGTGTTATAATTACGGAGAAATCCGCGGGCAGGCAGACAGACACTTACTCTTTTATAGAGATAGAGAAGATTAGGATATAAAACATATTAGCTGATTATTGCTGGTTTATTTAGTTATTTTTTTAAAAAACGCCCGCTAACAAATAATTGAAAAATCTTTTCATTTTGCATTCTTCCATTGCAATAGCATTTCACAGGGACAATCTATTGTAGCTAACAAAAGTATGATATTTTATTCTTTTTATAGTTTTTGTAACCTCGAAGGAAGTGTTTTGATGTCATATAGGAAATTAAATACTTAAAGTTTTCTGTACAACGCTTCATTTGAAATTATGTACTTTTACATATTTTTTTAATTTACGTGTGTATTACATTTATTACTTTAATTATTTAAATGTATTTTAAAACTTATTTTTGCTTATCTGGTTTTAAAGTACTAGATTGTATAAAACAGTGGATAGCAATCTTCAGTGTTGAATTCAGACTGTTTTCTGCGGGAGCGATTTCTGTGGCTCCGAGGGGGGGGGGGGGGCATTATAGATTTCCAGGGGGAAAATTGAACTTTTAACCATTAAAAGCATAAGATCTCGAATCTTCCGGGAGGAGGGGGGGGGATCAATTCAATGCTCCGAAGAGAATGTTCCCCCGAGCCACCTTCTGAATTCAACAAAGCCAATATTTTATACTTGTGGAGTAGTTTTAATCATTTTTCAGTCTTCGTCGTCAGGCATGAGATCGAATGTTTTTTTGTGGGAAATTGGCTCCGACGTATGGCATAGGATGCACTTCAAAATGCATAGCTGTCAATTTTTACGCTTTTTGTTACCATTAATTTCTAAATAGTATTCTTCGCCTTATATAAGACTAAATAAGGCAAAGAATACTGTTCGGAAACTGTGGTAACAAATATATTTCCAACTTCAGATAGAGCCATACAATTAAAATTTGCAATAAAAAATATTCACTTATTTCAGTCACTAAAACGAGACTTTCAAGTAATTAAGAATTAATTTAATTTAAGAGAAAACCCTTAGGCTTACCGTAGCCTACACCCCACTTTAATGGTGTTTAGAAGTGATATTACGGAGCGGAGGAGAGAGACGTAAAGTAAAGTTATATCTACAGAATTTTCCATTTCCACCAATGCACATGAAAATGCCAAAAAGTAGGCTTACTTAGGTCTTTCTAAAGTTTAATAAATCAAAATATTTGCGTTTCAATCAATTTTGTATTACTGATAAAAGCAATGAAAACGTCTAAATAATGTATAAACGTTTAACGACAACTTTAGTAGAATTTTTTACACAGTTTTCATTAAATATTCAGTTTATAAAAGTTAAAGGTGGTTATCTGATTCTGAATTTAAGTGGTTTCTGTTTTTTTAATTATGAAACTGTATAAGCAAAAAGCGACGAATCATGCTTTACCAGGGTGGCTAGTGATCAGGGAAAATACAGTCAAAAAAAGTGATAAACACCAGTATATTCTTATAGAAAAATTTATGTTGATTATTCGATCAAATAATCAATTTGAATTTTTCTGTAAGAATATACTGGTAGTTTTCATTTTTTATGACTGTATTTTTCCCTGACCACTAGCCACCCTGTTTACAGATACAGATTGTACTTAAGTACGACAGCAATACTATTTTGTTGTTCAACCGTTTCGCTCTTGCGCTACAGTAATTTTGGAGATAATGGCGGCAAAATGACCAAGGGCCATCCCAAAATTCTACTTGTAAATTTTCCGTTCAGAATGTTGTTTCTAAGTGTTTTAGTTTGATTGAATTTTTCATTTCGTAGACTTTCATTCTATTTTTATTGATTTTCTTATAATGGCCTCGCAGCTCCTGCGAAATACACGTGAAGCATTTTAGATATCCGCGGAGTACAGCTTGTAAACCGCTAGCTTATAAGTTACGAAAACAACATCAATGGTAAACCACATGTTATGACATTAGCTTTTTGTACCGGAAAACATTAAAAGTTCATAAAATTTGAAGCATTGTAACAACATAATTTTTGGTTTCACAGAAATTATAGCTTGCAAAATGATTATTATATATATTAATTTATAAAAATCAGAGACCATATAAGAAATTTAATATTTATTTTTTACAAAAATAGCTTTATTGATTTTATATGTGATCGACAACAACATTTTAAACATTTTTAAAATAAAAGTATACCTCTAAAATGAACGTCTTAGGGAAATATCTATATCACAGTCATAAGTTAGCCTTACGACACTTTTCCCTTTATTTATAGTTAAAAATCTGTGCATCAGACAGTATAATGTTATTGGGAGTTTTATCATAAGTATAGCTAGTTTTCGCATTTATTTTCAAAATGTTATACTAAGTTAGCATGCTAAATACAGTTCTAGCAATATATTTTAATAGAATTTTTCGCTTCATTTAATCGCAGAAAATTAATATAAATTTTACGATTAAATGAATTAATTGTGAATTTTGAGATTGAAATATTAAATAGAAAATTTTTATTCTTAAATAGTGGTGGTAGATTCTTTAGAAATTCCAAGGAGTGTACGCATCGTGATTTGGTAAACAATTAATAATTCTATTAAATAATTACTTCTTTGCAAATTGGTAAGACAACAAGTAATCAATAAAATCAGAAGTCTGCTGTTTTCTCTTCATCTATCTAATAATGAATTTTAACGATTAATTTAAAAAAAAGATATTTATGACTGCAAGTTTAAATTAAAATTCGCATATAACATTATGTAAAATTGTTTGATATTTTCTTTCTTTTCAAAAAATTGTAATGAAATTAGTTAAAAAAAATAATTTGTTTAATTATGCTTATAAATCATATTAATCTTTATCCGAGGTGTGATCATATTTATAAAATTTTGACGCAGATTATACCAATAGGTATGCTTTCATTTCAAAGATATTTGTTATTGTTATTACAGCTTATAATAAGATATACATAATATTATTTGGGTATCTATAAAACTACTGACGTTCGTATAAAAATCTCATAGTAAATATACACATATACTAGAAAAATACGAATTGAAGACATTTTATTTGTTTAGTTTTTTTAAAGCCCAAATACGTTAATTTATGAAACAATCGTTTTGAAATATATCTATAAATATATCATATAAAGTATGAACTACAACATCGTTAAAGCTTTTTCACTCTAAAGTAAGATTAAAGTTGACTCAAAATAGAGTAAAACTTTAGAGAAGGAATGAGCCTCAAAAAATAAAATACTGTAAAATACCTTCTGTGGCAAGACTTAAAATTAAGTATTGATTGCCGGCTATTTTGGAGGATGTGTGACAGCGTAACGATAAAATGCACCCATTAAACCTTATTTTCGCTATTTAAAAGCAATGAGAAAGAAACTGGTGTAGTATCTTTCATTTATGGCTTTTCTACTAAGCTGTAAGAAGTATTTTCCAAGAAAAAGTTACAACAGACAGTTTTGGAAGTCATGATTATTTTGTTAGTTCTTGGATTTTCAAAATTTACCAAACGGCAATGAAAAAAAAAATGTTTATGTTTTTCTTGTTTGTTCAAAAATATTTTGTAGATGTTTCTATTTGTTTTTAAATCTCATGGTTTTTCTTCGTATTTGTGGCAAGTTATCACATTTTGTATTTTTTTTCGCAGTTATTTCTGTTTTATGGACAAATACCACGAACATTTTTATTTCCTCTTTTATCGAACATCAGTGTTGAGTTGTCAGTTTACATGTCAGCTTACAGATTAGATTTTTCAAAAGTTTCTGGTTGAGAAAAGTGCGTTTTATCTTTTCGACAATGCTACATTTTTTTTATGATATTGAAGGAACATTACTGTCAGTCAGTAATTAATAATCTAACTCAAAAGTTCGTTCATTAACAGCATTTTAAAAATATGGAAAAATTAATTCTGATACTTTCTAGTTTGAAATGTAATGAAAACAAAAAACAACAACATATAAACATACTTTATGATAAAATTGAAATAAATTATGAAAAATCATTCAAACTCATCACAGACTTTAAAACATCAGCAAATGCTGAATCACTTACTGTCATTCATTCATTAATAATCTAATTATAAAACTCGTTCATTAATAACATTATAAATGCATGGGAAAATTAAATTTTAATACCTTCTAGTTTGAAATGGGATGAAAACACAAAACATACAAATCTACTTTATGATAAAATTGAAAAAAAAAAGTATGAAAAATCATTCGAAAACGTGAAATACCTTATAAACATCAGGAAATAACTTATCAAAATTCTCAGAGCTATTATGAAAGAGATAAAGTGATATTTCAAATTTTATGGAAAATGCATTTTTAAATTCCTTCTAAAAGCACGGAAAAGTTTTTCAAGCGTAAAATATTATATTGCGCTTTCAAGAAACAGTTCATAAAAGTCAAGTAGAATAAAGTTATTAGTTCTGCAAGGTTTGGTGCTTCAAAGTTAAAGTACATGAAACATAATTTTCCTCTAATAATTCAGTTGTTGAAAGGGGGAGCATATTCAGAGACGTGCATAAAATAAGTGAACTGATATCAAATAGTTCATATGAAAATTATTCCCTAACTTTTAATATATAGATGTTTGAAATTCAGTCGCTATATATTTTGTTGTTGAAATTGTATTGCTTGAAACTTTTCGATCCGAGTTAAAAGTTATTTTGAAAAATGACTCTGATTTTCTTTTCCATTAATAATATCATTTTTAATGGGCATTACATTCATATTGATTGAATTTGAGTCTAAAAATGTTATTTTGAATGGTTTTAATACAGATTTTAAATATATTTGAAAAGTTACTTGAAACTCCCTAGATATTTAATCTATTTTTATAATAGGATAAGAACATTAAGACGTTTTAATACACTTCCAGTACAGAAACATAAAAAACAGTAAAATGTTATATTCCTTTGCGGTATATACTTAAAAACAGTAATTTGTGCACGCATACGTACACATGTACACACGCATCAAATTATCACCAAGGTCAGCAAGACTTGACGAAATATCGCCAAAAATTTCACGAATAAAGAAGGTCAGTTTAACATCAACTAACTAAATTGGAACAAATCCCATTAAAATTTCATATATACATAGCTTTTATTTATTTGTTTATTTATTTTTCAAACTTCTAAATGATTGGGGTAGTTTAGAATAAAAGAATTAATTTTCGATTGATAACAAAGATTAATGATGTTAAGTAAAACATTAAAAACTGCATAAATAAGTTCATTCATGTACCAATTTATGTATCAATACTTATAACACACACATATACTTATGTATCCCATATTTACTTATAACTCACAGATATACTTATGTATCACATATATACTTATAACACACACATATATACATTTTATGACACATACATTTTTTTTAATCCAGATATATATATTTATACATCCACATTTACACACCTATATCATTCATATATTATGAAGGTAATTGTCACTAAATGTTAAAACCCTTAAAATAATAAAAATGTAAAAAAAAAAAATAATAAAAAAAAATCAGTCTTACTTATTTTATACATTTTTAGTGATCTCATTGTAGCTATCCAAATTTTCCGTTACTTGATTCTTTTATATGATATTGTGAAAAATAAAAATAAATAAATAAATAAATAGAATAAATGAAATGAAATAAAATAAAAACAGTGTTTTAAAGAGAAATAAAGTAAAAGTACTTCAAAGAAGAATAAATTAATAGGATAACATTTATGGATATTTTAGTCAAAAATAATCCTTTTTTAATTTATTTTATACTACTTAATTTATGTCAACAATTTTATCATCTTTAAATTAACAGGCATACCTTGATATTAAAAGTATATCTAACTAGAAATATCGATCACACACACACACACACAAGCAATATTAAAGTATATATTTCTCGAAAGAAAATTAAGATTTTTCCGCCTGTGTCCAATTGATGCATTTTAAATGTTGTTATTTTGGTACAACATTAGTTGCATACTTATAACCCGGTGTGATTTTTTATTCAAGTGTTTGGTGAGTTTTAATTTTGCATATTTCATGGACGTTTTGTTCTTACTATTAACAGTGTTATTTAAAACTGCATTCTTTCAGATATCGCTTATTTTAGTTTCCAAACCTCGGCGTAGATTTTAATTATGGATATTGAGCCTCAACTTAATTTAAAGAATTTTTTTATGATCTTTGTATCATATAAATGAATTTTAAAAAAACCTAAATATTTTCATTAATATGTTTATTATATGTATATAATATTTTCCAAGCATTCTCATTACCAATAATGTGGAAAAATGCCTTACCTAATTAACTTTTAAATATTGTCTTTTCCATTTTTCGTACTTGACTTTGCGGACCTGCTCGGAGAATGGATAGGGACAGGAACCTAACTGTTGCCAATAAAAATGCCTACTGCGGGCTCATAGCTCCTCTCATTGGGCTTGTTTCACGACAGCACTCCTGGCGCTGTCTCTTCCACGCAAAAGCCGCACACAAGGTGTGAAACACCGACTATCAGACGCAACGTAAGTATCGGCAGCACGCCGCACCACGATCGACACGAAATGGCCAAGACAACGTGCTCACCTGCCGACGAGCGACCCAAACACAGTCGCACAAGGGCGGAGACTAGGGCGGCTCTGAAGGAGAATGTAGTTGCTCACACAGAACATGCAGGGTCCTCGGTTCTGAAGGAGATTGAAACTAGCGATTCCAGGATAGACGGACCACCCGTCGACTTCGAAACCTCTTCCGAAAAGGAAGAGCAAGAAAGGGTCTCAGAGGGAAGGCGGAGACACCCACACAAGCCAAAAGAAGTCTTCCACAAAAAAAAACGATCTTCCTCCGAACAGAAATAGCCTGCAAAGAAGCCTACGGTTAAAGACCCGTTCAGGGGAAAAGTCAGCTTCTGAACAGGCGGACACAAATTTGAACACTGATTCGAACGCAACAAATCCAGAAGCCAAAGCTTCTCAAAAAGAGGCCGAGTCCTGGATCGCTGCGAACCCTGGAACTTAGCAAAAAGTCAAGAAAGGGACAGCAGAAGAAGGGACCTAAGGGAACACCAAACAATTGCCGCAAAGATGAATTAAAAAAGGTCCCTGATGACTCTTCTCGGCCTGGGAAAATGGTGGCACAGGGAAAATGATAGGAGTCTAAGTCTTCGGCAAATACCCCGCCGAAGGAAGAATATATCCTCTTCGTTCGTGCTAAGGGAGCAGACGAATATGCCGCTGTCTCTTCCGTTGAGACGCTTGAGTTAGTAGCTAATAAATCCAATTCTATAGACGCCAAACTAGCGCTCAGAGGAAATCGGACGATTTAGGAAGGTGGAATACCCTCCTTAACACAGAGTGCAGACGGCCTCCAGAGACGAGGCTGAACTGGGAAGAACAGAACTAGCCAAGGATCTAGCAGACCCAAAAAGCGTACTCCGGAAATAATCCTTTTCGGAGTCGACCCAAATCTGTCTGAGGAAGGATTAGTACATGCGGTCCTAAGACAGAACGATGCTCTACAAGGTGCGCCCCTCCAGCTTCGAATCTGTTTCGAAGGCAAATGGGGTCGAAATGTTATTCTCTGGATATATGAGGGGTAGTTTGAGCGCTTGAAGGGACTTCGACAACTGCAAGTCGTGCTGGAGTCAGGCGTATTTCTGACCAAAACGGTGCTCGTTGGTTTGTTTTTACTGCTGGAGGTACGGTCATACACGCTGAGTCTGCCGCAGTGTGTCCCTCTGTGGGAGATGCGGAGCCAAGGACCATGACCTGAAAGGTTGCACGAGCACGCAACAATACCAAAACTGCAATTTTAGGAACACGCGCAGACCGGATGACAAGAAATTGTCAACCGACCAGGCAGGTGCAAGGAATTCTACATCCACCAGTTGGAGTTCGATCGAATGAGAAAGACCACACATGGGAAGTAAAACCATCAGTTTCTCTCATCTAAATTGTTACCATGCCATGGAGGTGACAAACCAACTTGCCCGTAATACTATTCCTGGGGGGGGGTAGATTTGGTGTCGTTGAACGAACCATATGTTTGCGAAGGATCTGTACGTGGAACTTTTTGAAGGTGGACGAAGGTAAGCGCAGCAGGAAACCGCTTTCGGTCGTCCTCAGGCTAAACCAGCATATCACGTTCAGCTCGGTACTATGGCTATCTGACGTGGTGGCACTCCACTGGAGATGGTCCGGTAAGTAGGTATTAGTAGTCACGTGCTACCATGCTCCCTCTGAGGACATTGACCTTGTGTTCGTATGCTTTTGGGAACCTACCCGAATGATAATGTTGTCCTGTTGGGTGACTTTAACGCGAAGTCAATGATATGGTGGCAACGGACGACAGATTCGCGAGGGCGAAACTTTATCGCCTTCGCCTCGAACACAAACCTGGAAATCGCGAACGATCCGGATAGCTGGTCCTTCTTTCGCGGTTCGCAAGGAAAGGAGTGGATCGACGTCTTGTTGGTCCGCTTGTATCTTCCAGAAAAACCCCATATGCTTTTGTGGGGCCGGAGAAAGCACAATAAGTCGCACGGTGCTGTTCACACGAAAGTTCACGTTGGAGAGGTTCTTTTCTCCCGACTTCCAGACTCGAACACTTCGCGATCTATGTCTAGATGGGTACACCCGGAAGGGGGTGAGAGTGATTATCCACAGTCTCTTCCTGGGGACATTAAATCGTAACTTGGGTCGCCAAAGAGCTGGCCGATATATGCAAGCTCTTCGTGGTAGGAGACCGCGTTTGAACTCACATTGGACTACCCGCGTCCCCCACGGTACAGGTGGAAATGGTGCATAAGTATGCAGGCTCGAGACTTGCCTCGTGAGCCGGCATTCTGTTTTGTGATTTTTTGTTAAGTTTTGAATTAGTTTCGCTTTTGTTTGCATTTTTTGTTTGTTATTGACTGGTCGTTAGGGGTCAGCATAAAACGGATGCAAAGCTGCAGGGGGCAGGAACATAGATAATGTTTTGGTTGTTGTTCTTTGAATTTTGTTAGCTATTTTGTTGTTTATGTTTTTATTTGTCTAAAGTTGTCTTCTTTTTTAGTGGTAAGGTAATCCACTGCGAAAGGGGCCTGTGACTATCTTTATGGATCTTTAAATCCCTTGAGATCTAGTAAAGCAAGTACGGGTCGGGGAAACCTGACTTAAGGCTAAGGCATAGGGCTCGGTTCCTTTCTGGGTGTCCGGTTCCGAAGCTGTTGGGGGACTCCGGCTTGTCTTGAAGTGTGGTGATCTCCCAAGAGGGTGGGATCCACTGGAAGTCGCAGCGACCTATGTGTTCAATCTCTTGGAAGAATGGGGCTGGTCAGCAGATGACGGCGCCTCCCGCCGGCCGTAGAGAATACAGGAACTGCCCTGGTCATGCTCAGTGAAAGTTCCTTAGAACTTGGGAACGGAGGTCGGCGCTCAGTTTTATGCGACAGCGCAGGAAAGAAAAAAACTGCCGTCTTGAGACAATAATCGCTTGTATCTCAAGATGTAATTCCATTAAAAGAAGATGAAAAACGATTTTATTTCAAATCACCTTAATAATCATGGCTGTAAATATCATGTTTTTATGTTTAAAAATGCGTCAGAACGTATTATATTGCTGAGCGTGAGAAAATATTCTTTTGAAAACCGCCTTAACTTATCAGTTATTAGAATATTTAACTACTTGAGTTCCCAAAAATAATACTTTTCTAAATTGCGCTGTATATTAATTGGTTTTGACATGCACTTTACGAATAAATTTAAAATAAAAGATTTATAATTAATAACGATCCCTCTATTTTAAACGTCTGTGATTTTTCTTTTTTACATTAAAATCACACATTTAAAAATGCGTCTTTTCTCATATTTTCCCCTTGTCAGTTTGATAATAAAGATAACGCTTTTCGCTCAGAAAAAGATTTCCAATGTTTTGACAGCATCTTGAAATTGGAAAGAGAAATCAATTTATTCTGGCAAATTACTCGCATTCGCGGAATATTATTTGCAGCAGAAATTAATAGTTCTTTTGTAAAAAAAATTACAAAATTTCAAACTGATGTCTGTAACTGACATTCCATTGCTGGTATATTTTAATAGAAAGAGTTCCTAATATACCTGATGTATGTTACTATAAGATAAAATAGTAGTTCTTATAAGTTTTGTATACATCTGAGATAAAGGAGTATAATTTTAATGTTAGTTAAAAAATTGTAATTTACATTTCATTTCACGTATTTTGCATGTTAGTAAACAATATATAATAAGTATTTTCTTTAAATAACTTGCATTTATTGATTAAATGTTCACCAAGCCAAAACCTATGTGTTTGTGTTTACTTCAATAAAAATGTTATGTCGCTATGACATATTAAGTTGTACAAAGAACATACATGATTTTTTATACTTTTGAATTTTACAATTCATTAATTTATTCACTATAATTAATAGTTCGCTCATAAATTTTGTTCAAAGTAGTTTAAAAAAATAGTTTAAATTATAATTAATCGAGGATTATACACTGTGTCTGAAGATTTAGAAGACTGAATAAAAATCTTCGTAACCTTAGTGACTACCATTTCAGTTTTACATGTTAGTTTGAATATCGAGACAGCAGACTACCCTTAGTTATTTGATGGACTCGTGTGTAAAATATTGTAAGTGATATTTTAATTTTTTTTTCTGATTTTAATGTAAAATTATTTAGTTTATGGCTAGAGCTAACTACTCAGTTATACAGGGAATCTAGTTTTTGAGAGCGAGCGTTTTGTCTGATGTCTAACATTTGTGCGTGAAAGAGACATCTATCCATAATTTCTCTAATTTTAACATGTAAGATTGTACCACTTGGAATCTGTATTTCGGCGTTATTTATGCAGTTTTATGTTAATTAGGTCGCGGTGGTCAATTGGTGAGGTATAAATATGTAAGTGAAAGATTTAATGAGTGGATCTGAGTGAAGTCCTGACTCAGAGAGGATCTTTAGACTCTGAGTTCTTGCTTTGGATTAAGAACTCGCTTTTCTGCTATATGCTGAAATATTGGATGTCTTGTTTTAACGAAAGAGGTACGGATGAAGTTGCTTCACCTTTCAATAAATTTATTTTGCTGAAAGCGTAGGTTTATAGTTAGTAGTGATATTTAGGTATTTAAATTGTTTTCTAGCAAATATTTTCAGATATATAGATTGAAGCCGTCCTGGGTATGATCTTGAGAAGCCATTTTCTTGGCGTAAGTGAGTTTTAAAATTGATAAATTTGTATTTAGTTTTTTTCAGAGTTTGTTAAGAGTAAAACTGAGTGACGTATTTAGATTGTTGACAGCTCCAGTGCTTACCTTTGATTAATAATTTTGAATAAACTTGTTGTTTAAACTAGAGTCTTGACTATCTGATTATGTAACTTGGTTGTCACGCCCTTTACAAACTACATCCGAAGTTCAAACTTTATTTATTAGATGCCACCATAATCTTAGCTAAGATATGTAACATAGTTAAGTTTTAGATATCTGTAACTTTTTTTGTTATTAAAATTCAATGTCCAATAAAATAATATTTATCAGACAAAAATATTGCACATAGTTTAGAGACTATTCAGAAAACAGTTGTTTAAGAGAATGCAATCATAATGTCAACTTAGATTTTGTTAGTTTCCTTGTTTTATACCCGAATATTTCAATTGCTTTTTTGTCTGTGGTCTTGAAAGATCACTTTGTACATAATAGCGAATCCCCTTCTACATAGTATTTATACGAAATTAAATGTCTAAATGGAATATAAATGCAAGAAATAATCAAATGTTACGATAATGTATGATAAATTTTATTTAGTATTAGAAGGAGATGTTTAAAGGTGTGTAATGAATAGAGTAGAATGGTGAAATATTTTTTTTTGTAAATAGTAAGTTATATTTAACCATTACAGATCTTGAGGAATATATTTATGAGCTCTGGGCAGCTACACTCAGATTATTATTGTTTACCACCACATTCGTGTTCAAAGGTGTGGAGTAAATCTGTAGACCTTTAACCTTTTTATTCACGATGTAACGGGTATTTTTCTTTTCGAAAGGTGGAAGGTTATGTGACTTTTAGCGGGAAAATCTTTTCATAAGTAAAATACTAGAGTTCTTGATGCGAATTAGTTTTTCAATGTATTTACTACATTAATGTTTTTTAAAAAAAATAATAAGATATCATCATGAATATATCTTGCCTTCTTTGTTATTTATCTTTGTCAATTTTCGCCTTGTATCTTATTTTGTTATTTGAAATGTTTTTCGATAAAGGAATGAACATTCATACCATATTTACTACTGATCAAAATTATAAAGACACTAAAAATATAACGAATCATAAATTTTGTAGAATTCTAAGTAATTATACACATTACATAATATGTATAAAGTATCCAAACAAAACTGTCTTGCTGGTTTTTATAAAAAGGTATTATTTCTTTTAAAAATGTATATAAAATAATAAAAAATACTACAATTTTTAAGTGATTATAATAGACCGGGAGGCGGCAGCACAGACAATCACTTTATCGAGTTCACAGCTGACATTCCAGAATTAGTTAAAACTCGATTCGCATATTAAAACGCAATCGGTCTGTCAAGTCATATCTTGGTGGAAAACAACCGAAAACGCGATTTTAGCGGTGGGCTCGTAGGTTTACCATTGTGTGTTCCTGCTCCCAGTCCTCCATGTTTTCATACCTTTGGGTGCAGGAAAACACAATAGTAAACCTACGAGTCAACCGATAAAATCGGGTCTTAAGGTGTTTTCCACCAAGATATGACTTGGCAGATCGATTGCGTTTTAATATGCGAATCGAGTTTTAACTAATTCTGGAATGTCAGCCGTGAACTCGATGAAGTGATTGTCTGTGCTGCCGCCTCCCGGTCTATAATTAAAAGGAAACGGCTTATAAGTTAGAATAGACATAATTTTAAAAGAAATGTAACCCCCTTTTTTTTGGAAACACTCAGCCGTGCGATTTGACATGTTTGGAACTTTCCTTAATAATTATGTGGGTAGGGTATAGCTGCCGAGAATTGATAAATAGATTCCTCAAGATCTGAAATGATTGTAGCTTGCTAGTTATAAAAACTTAGTTAACCATTCTACTCCATTCATTTGTATAAAGTTAATTTCGTGCAATTTAGGTTGCTAATCAAATAATGAGATATTGTTATCATTGAACTATTCATCTGTAGTTTTTAAAGTATAGTACGATAACTCAAAAAATCTTGTTACAAAATTAATTTTTCTCTCCCGAAAAACAATCATATTCTAAATTAAATGTTTAAAAAATAGCGGTGTACACTTTTGAATTCATCTGCTTAGAAACAAGAACTAAATTGCTTTTACTTTAAGCTCACACAACACCCCACGCCATAACCGATCCTCCTTTATTTTGACGGCTCCATACAACGTTTCTATTCTTCCAAAAATCGTGTCTGTATTAACATATAGCTTTAGGCCTAATAAGATTCAACAGTTTTAAATACGCATGAATTTATACGTGAATACTGGCACAATGTGTTATGATTTATGGTGAAAATTATATATTTTCAGAAATTTTCGTATGATATGTCAGACAGTTTCCTGTCTTGTTATAATATGATTTACTTCAAATAATTTAGTAAAAAATAAAACAAATCAAACAAACACTGAATTAATGAAAATATTTAATACTTCTTTTTATTACATTGTTAAATGTTTTAAGTACAAGCTTCCAAACTATTTAAACCAGGTTAAAAATACTTCCACAAAGATATGTGTGGTGTTTAGATGATAAGTTCCCCCTTTTTTTTTTAAACATTGGAATCTTGTTAATATTCCAAAATAATATATATAGTTTGTGATCAAAATTATAGTGAGTACAGTGTTGTTATGGCCGCAAAAGACCACTTCGACATGACATTAATTATTAAAACAAAGATTTGATAAATAAATTATTCATGCAAATTTATAATCAAGAACAATAAAGATAAAATTAAAATATTACCTGCATCAACCTAAAAAGGAACATAAGTGAGAGACGTGACTAAAAGAACTTGCACTAAAATTTTTGCACCTTCAATATAAAATCTTTATTTATAAAGAATCTTGAAAAAGAAGTATTTCTGAGGGAATCTCTTCTTTATAGATTCACCTCTATTTCTTAAATTAAAAGCACATAATTGACGTTTTTAAATAAACGCCATCACAAATATTACTGAAGTTTTTTTTCTCTTGGGGAAACTCGGATATGTTGATTTTTAAAGCTAATATAAAACATACGACTTTATCACGCAAATTGTGGAACAAAAAAAGGTATCACCACTCGAATGACAATAAGCCATTTTCGCCATATATTCCAGGTTCCAGTGAGCTACCATCGCACACAACCGTCTTTTTAACTACGTTCTTGAAAAAAAAATTCATTTTTGCTGTAATAACATCAGATCATCACAATTTTTTAAAGACGATATTTTCTTCATATCGTAGCATTCGATGTACGCATTTTGTACATTTTTTTACAGCAGCAAGCCAAGCAATCACCTTATACTCTTATGGCAAACGTCTCAGTGTGTGTGTGAGCGCGCAAATTCAGCACTGAACTGGGAACGGAGGGGAGGGGGTGCCAAAAAATTGGAAAACGCCAATCGGCAGAGATAAAAAATTACGTATTAGAAACATTTGAATATGATTGGCGAGGGGCGGAGCTTAGGACAAGGAAGTGGGCATAGGCAAAGAATGTTATCGAAGCATCTAGTAGAATCCAATACCGGAAGTACAGAGGTAACAATCACTATAATTTTTTTTTAAAAAGCGAAATGTTATGACAGAAAGAAAAGATTACAGGGGAAGATTTAAAAAGGAAAGAATTAAAATAATTTTGAATGTGAATTTTAAAATTAAATGAATAAGGACTAATAAAATATTTCTTAAATTGAATTAAAAATATGACAGTGGTTGTAAGAACCACAACATATACTCCGGCCTCCCCAAGAGAAAATATTGGTGAGATGGAGAAATTAAACAATTTTGACATCGAGTCAATATTTTCTTACCTATATACAATATACATATAACTTGACATAATGAGAAACAAAATAAAAAGAATAATAATAATAATAAATTTACATTCTTCTGGCAAAAAAATACACAAAGTCCTTCAAAATATAGTTGCTAACAGTCCAAAAAGTAAACAGTCTATTAAAATAAAGTTGCTGAAAGTTCATTGACTGATATGTGAAATAGCAAATACAATACTATAAAGTAAGTTCAGTAGCAAAAAGTGAACAAAGTCTTTTGAAATAAAGCTGCTAAAAGTCCATTCACTGATATGTGAAATAGCAAATACAACACTATAAAGTAAGTTCAGTATATACTAAAAGAGTAAAAAAAAGGTTGTAATAATGTACACAAAAAAATAATATTATATGATACAAATTGATAATCATACTAATAATGGCTTTCCTAATTCAATATAGCATAACATTAGCAATAAAACATTTCCATTTTGGAAAAGAAATAGCAAAAATAAGACCTTTGAATCACAACTGTATTTCCAATCACAGTCGATGAACTATATTTCAATTTTTGCATTAACATTTTTATTAGAACAATGCTTATATAAATTCAATAAATTACTCATTTGAGAATTTTTCCAAAACAAAAATTCAAAATGTAAGCAAATGGTCAAGAGAGAATATTTAGACTCTCATTGAAAAGAAATATATATATATATATAGCACTTTCTAAGAAATCAACTTTTCTTAGTTGAACAACTCTAATACAACAACATTAATACCTTCAAAGTAAATAATGGCAAAGAGAGGATATTTAAGCTCTCAGAAAAGTACATAAATAAATGTATCATTCTACCACATAACTTTAATAATATTGACCTTGTAGAAAAAATATCACACAACATATCTATACAAAAATATCCTGAATGCTTATTGAATGTTTAATTCGAATTTTTAAACATTTTTAAGAATAAAGATGTAATTTTAATTTTCTACATATAAAATACATAAGTATTTTATTTAAATGTAATGACTTAAAACAAACTTTGGATCCAAAGCATATAATTTGCATATGCATAAATATTTTCTTCAATTTGTGGGTTTTCAAACACCTATAGAGCTTAATGTATTAATCCTTTTACATAATACACCAACAATAATAATATTAGAAGTATTAGCATGCATACTCTTTAGATGTTAAAAAGAGGTTAGATGTTAGGGCATGCAAGAAGTGACATTTGTATTATTCTAAAAGTCACAATAGGGAAAGTGATGACATATGTACTCATACCATATATCAATAACAATTTACTTTTTAAGTTAAATTACCTTATCAAAAAAATTTAACCAATAACACTTCATCTCCAACTATGATATTGAATTATAAGTTTTAAAAAGAATTACAATTTAAATCAAACACTGAATTTTAGAGTTTTAAGCTATCAGCACATTTCATATTAAACATAAATTCCAAAAATGAATATGGTTTTGAAGAAATATTTCAGTGAGAAACATAGTTAACAGGAGAAACCAAAAAAAAGATTTACATACTTTTACAGGATGACAATTCCATTGTGTCAAGGCGAAGGTGACTTAAAAAAAAAATAAAAAATACACAAATGCTGCCTGCAGCTTTGGTAGAAGTAAGCAAATAAAAATAATCAGTCAGTCTTCACATTTGACAATCAAATCAAGCTAGCATAGAAAAGATTTTTACAATGGTAAAGGCATCCTAAAAAAAATAAAGATTAGTTTACAAGTTATATTGTTTATGATTGCGAGGGCGAAGATCATAATGGTTTTTACTTTGAGTAGATTTGTCTAGAACTGTAGTATTACTACCAGATGCTTGTGAATGTACTGATGTTTGTTGGCACTTTGAAGAGGTGTGAATTTGAGGAGATGTATTGTTATTAGTGTGACAGCAAGAAGAATCACAATCAGCAGTATGAGCACGAATATGTCGTTTCACAGGAGAAGATGCACTATCAACAGCTGGTTGATCATGTGTTGCACTTCTAGATGAATCCGCAGGATGAAGCAATGCTTCATTTCTTTTCTGGAGTTTCAAGATTCTGTTAGTATGAATTAACATAGGTGATGCTTGATTATTGTTGCAATCTTGAATTTGAATAAGTACAGGTGGAATTATTTTCTTTATCATATAAGGTCCTTGTACTTTTTTGTTAAATACACTGGGAAATTTTACATAAACAATATCATCAACTTTGATATTAGCAAATTTTAATTTTTCCCTTGATTTTTGATACACTTTTTATCTAGAAGACTCGTTATTTTTGTAAGCTTGATAGTATACTTTTTCAATAACATCCATTAATTTGTGAATTTCATATGCAGTGTTAAGAATTTTCCAGGAAGAATGGGTTTTATAATTAGCATAAATATCATTCACCTCCCTTCCAAAATGAAGAAGATTTGGAGTGAATTTTGTTGCTGGATGAGGTGTAGCGTTATATATTGACGTGTAATCACAACATAATAATTACACAGTTCAAAAAATAGGATAAGTAAAATTACTCACCCTTCCAAGGTAGGACGCCTTCTTAAGAATCAGGAGTTTCGATTTTAAATAGAGACGGTCATTTTGTGGATTTTTTAAACACAAGACATGATGAAGAGACTCTGGTACAAATTTCTAGTACTTTAATTCACACCTATTTACATTCTTCTATTTACATTATATACAACATTAATTAAATTGAATTTAAGACATTCGTTCTTATTTCGCGGTACAACCGACATCGTTCACTCAAGTTACTTCTCAGAATAATAATAAAGTCTCTGAGTTGCCAAATGACAAAAACAAAAGTTTCTTTTAGCAATGAAAAAAAATAATCATGGAGGCAAATGTTTAGAGTCTATGCACACAAAAAAATGTCCAGTTCATGGAATTCGGTGTTTTGCGACATCCTCCCACCTTGAGGTTCGGGAAACTAACGAAGCTCAAAATATTTACAAATCAAGTCTCTGTGGCTGCTTCAGATTTCTACCAGCTCGAGATCGCCGATTGACACCTTCAGGCACAGAACATTCGTGCTTAAGATCAGGGACAGAGGCACAATCAGGTACGGAAGACTCATGCTCGAGATCAGGGACAGTGGCACCAGCAGGCACAGAAGACTCATTCTCAAGATCAGGTGCAGAGGCATCATCAGGTACGGAAGACTCGGTCACAGTAGCAGGATCAGCCATGTCATCTACAGAAACAGGAACGCTATCTATTAAAAAAGGATAGATTAGTTCATGATTAATCTCTAGAGGATATAGTCTTGTAATAGGTCTCAAAAAGGAACCTGTTTTTGTTTTAATTTTTGGCTACACGAAATTTGCCATCTTTACCAGCATACAATTCTTCAATTTTGTCTAAAGGCCAATTAATTCTTTTTGAATTATCATCCCCAATTAAAACAATGTCATCCCTTTTTAATTCAGTTTCTCTTTTTCTTTCTGCACCCTCTCGAAGCTGTCCCAGGTACTCTACTCTAAAGCGTTTTCTTAGATCTTCTCTAACCTTTTGTTGATAAGCAAATCTTTTTCTAATTTTTGTTGAATCAATTATGTCGAATTCAGGAACTCTCGAATCTTTGAGATCTTGCAAGAACATCGCAGGGGTAAGAGGATCAAGATCATCATCATCTGCAACATATGTCAGCGGTCTAGAATTTATTACGCTTTCAGCGTCACATAAAACAGTATATAATTCTTCATAATTTAGGCTGGCCTTTCCAAGCACTTTTCGTAAAATATTTTTCAACATTCCTATCATGCGTTCAAAAAAACCTCCCCACCAGGGAGCTGAAGGTGGATTAAATTTCCATTGAATTTTTCTTTCAATTGCGAATTTTTGCAAACTCTCAATATTTACTGACTTTAATTCTGTAGATGCTTTCACTAGATTTTTTCCATTATCAGAAATAATGGTAGACGGTCTCCCTCTTCTTGATATAAATCTTCTCATAGCTAAGATGAGATTTTCCGTTGAGAGCGAAGATACTAATTCTAGATGTATCGCGCGAAACACGGCGCATGTAAAAAGTGCTACCCAAACTTTCGAGCCATTCCTTAAAAATAATGGTCCGCATAGATCGAGACCAACAATTTCAAAAACTGAAGCTTCTTTGACTCGTTCTTCCGGAAGAAGGGCACTAGGTGTCTCAGCGGGTGATGCACTGAATCGCCTGCATGTCACGCAACCTTTTATTATTTTTCGAACCGTTCTTCTACATCTTAATATCCAAAATTGTTCTCTCAAAACTGACATTACAATTTGTATTCCTGCATGGCTAAGTTCAATATGTTTTCTTCTTATGAGCGAATAGGTGGTATTATGATCGAAAGGCAGAACTATCGGGTATCGGAAAGAATGGGAATCTTTTCTCATTGCAATTCGTGTTTTTACTCGGATTAAACCTTGATCATCAGTAAAAGTCTGTAAAGAGGTGTAACACGGTTTGGATTCACCTATTAAACACCTCTGAGCATATCTCAATACAACATGTTCTGCGTGAGTTATTTCTTCAACTGTTAACATTTTCTCTAAATTTCGATCATTCCGCGTCTTTCTGATATTTTCAAAAAATCTATATATCCAGGCAGTTATTTTTAACATTTTCCAATATGAAGATGTATTTTCGTATAACTGAATTGGGGTTTGAGAGACATTTACTGAAGTAATAACTGTCTTTCTTTTTTCAGAGTTAATTATTTCAAAATCAGGATTTAAACTGCCTTTAGGCCAAAATTCTTGAGGACTTTTCAACCAGTTGGGGCCCTCCCACCAGAGGGATTGTTTAAGGGATTCTGCAGAACATCCCCGGGAAGGTAGATCGGCCGGGTTAAGAGTTCCGGGCACATAGTACCAATTTTCTGGCTTACTCAGTGATCGAATTTCTTTAACACGATTGTATACGAATGGAGTCCAGTTTTCACTTCCTTTTATCCAGTATAATGCATTGCTAGAGTCTGTCCAGAAAAGTGTTGGAATGTTTTCTAATTTCAAATCGGACTTCACCCCTTTAGACAATCGTGCACCAATCGTACACGCGAGAAGTTCCAGTCTGGGAATGGTAATACATTTCAGGGGGGCTACTCTACATCGTGCTTGTATCAGCTGACAGGAGATTGATTTTTGATTTTCATTCCGTAAATATATGCATGTAGCATAGGCTACTTTGCTCGCGTCACAAAATACATGTAAACTTAAATTACCGATGTTATCTGGATCTTCGATTAAACATCTCGGTATAACAATATCTTTAAGTGAGCATAATTGTTGTTTCCATTTCCGAAATTTTTGGGCAATTGATGTTGGTAATTCAGAGTCCCAAGTTACTTTATTTTTCCATAATTCTTGCAATAGTATTTTAGGGAAAAGAGTTACTGGGCAAGTATAACCGATGGGGTCAAAAATTTTGTGAACCTCCGACAAGATTTTCCTTTTCGTGACGGGTTCATCGTCCTTATTAATTTCTCTTATATCTATGGAAAGACTATCTGCGGGTAATAGCCATCGTAGGCCTAAAACTGGAACAATTTTGTTTTCTGGGGAGGGAATTTGTTTCATCGGGGAATGAGAATAACTGTGTTCCCATCCTCTGAGGTCAAATTTAGCTTGACTAAGAATGTATTTCGATTCTGTTATAAAATCATTGAGTTGTTCCTCATTGTCCAGACTAGTGACGCAATTGTCAACATAAAATGATTCCGACAGTCTAGAAGCTGTTTCCTGCATAGAGGGAGGTGACTTTCTTAAATGGTATTGTAAAGTAGCTCCCAACAAATAGGGACTGCAGGTAAGCCCGAAAACAACTCTTCTGTGTTGGAAATTTTTTGTTTTTTCAGAATTTCCCTCCTTCCACCATAAAAATCTTAAAAAGGGTCTGTCCTTTTCATTTAAACTAATTTGTAAAAAGGCTTTTCTTATGTCTGATATTACACCAATTTTCCTCAATCGGAACCGATTTATCAATGAAGGGATAAGTTCTACTAAATTGGGGCCTTTCAACAAGCAATCGTTAATAGATGGTGAGCCTTTTTCCCTCGCTGATCCATCGAAAACAGGACGTATTCGAGTTGTGGAATTTTCTTTTATGACAGCTCTGTGTGGCAGAAAAAATTCAGGTTCCGTTCCCGGAGTTGATTCGACCTCCTCAATAATACCCTCTTGAAGCCACTCATTAAATACTGATTCATAGGCAGTCAAATTGCCAGATTTCTTTAATGAATCTACGCAGTTTTTTAATATACGTTCTGAAATTTTCCGAGCACTGGGGAGAGGGGGGTGACCTACAATCCATGGCAGACTAACCTGATATCGCCCTTCGTTATTTATTTGAATATTTTTAGTAAAATGCTCTTTTACAGCTTCTTCGAGTTCTAAACTGGATCCTTTATCACCTGGATCAAGAATTCCTAAAGTGTCTAATCGCCATAAATCCGTTAATTTTGCTTCATTTACATGTAACGATAAAACTACTTTCGTAGAACCGTTATATTCATTAGTTTTACCAATCAATGTCCACCCTAGTTTGGTATGGATTGCAGTTAAATCACTATTCAAGGATTTTATTTTTCCTGTTACTAATTTCCCATAGATATCAGCTCCGATAAGTAAACTTATTTCCTGTTCATTTTTAATTTTTGGAATCCCTGTATATGTACCATAATCTGAGAATTTTATCCCATTTCTTCTAGCTTCTTTAATCCAAGGCCCATATTTGTTTTAGGAACTTCAGTACATATTTTGTCTTGATCATAGACATCGAAATTGCAATTGAAAGTGTTCTCTAAGTTACTTAAATATATTTTATATCGTTTATGAACATGTGTCTCTTGAATACCCCCAAACAAACTATGAACCATATTTTCTTCTCCCACCGCTTCATATCCCATACGATTAATAATATCTTTCGTTAAATAAGACCGTTGGCTGCCAGAATCAATCAAACATCGCACTAACATTTGTTTATTTTTATCCTTTAATTCTAAACGGACAGTTAAAGTCTGCATTAACACTTCACGATTACAAGTTTTGTTTGATAATGACGCACTTTCCTTATTTTCTGGCGCATTTTCTTTTTCAGGACACATAATTCTATAATGTCGTTTTAAACAAGCGTTGCATTTAACATATTTTCTGCAATTTTTAGCAACGTGCCCCATCTTGAGACAAACGAAGCAACATCCAAACTGCTTCAAAGATTCTTTTTTACCCTGTAATGATTTATTTTTAAATAATTCGCATTCAATCAATAAATGTTTCTCTTTAAATTCTGGGCATCGAATCTGTTTAGAAAATGAAACACTTTCATTGATCAAACCAGAAGCAGTCGGAATATTTTTTGACGCCTGTTTTTCTCGCACCTGCTTCCCAGACATAGTGTCGACATTCGAAGAATCTTGATTGCAGATTAAAAACGCAGTTCTTTCACGTGAAATAACTTCCAATTTTAGAAAATCTATTATTTCCGCAACTTTTAATTCTTCGTCATTTCCACATTTTTTTGTTATCTGTAATACTATGTCAGACGGTAATAATTTAATTAGAATAGGTGCGAGCAGCGCTGAATATTTTTCAATCTCTAATCCAAGAGATTTCAAATTTCTGATTTTGGTTTCACAAATATCCAGTAATCTGCGTAATGCATAAACATCACAGGATTTCTTTACTGAATTAAGCGATAACAGTTTATTGAGATGTGAATTAATAACTAAATGTTTTTTGCCGAATCTTTCTTTTAAAGTCTCTATAGCCGATAAATAGTTGCTATTAGTTAAACTATAGCCTTTTATCGAACTAGCTGCATCTGAAGTTAGATATGACTTCAAATAATTGAATTTTTCGACATCCGATAAATCTGTATTTTTATGAATAGTAGATTCGTATTGGTCCCAAAATCTTTGCCAATCTGAAGGATCGCCGTTAAATTTTTCAATTACTAGTTTGGGTAAATTTATGCGAATGGATTCTAAACCCCGAACTACGATTCTTTCTTCAGAATTATTTACTGTTGTAGTAGAAACATTTAAACTAGATTGAGATTCTAATTTCGATTTGGCTCGTTTAACTTTCGTTTTTAAAATAACTAAATTCGAATTATATTCATCACATTTTAATACCTCAGCTTCTATCTGGTCTATTTTAAGGTTTTTCTGAATTTCAGAATCGAGATATTGAAGCTCTTTTTCCTTCAATTCTAACTCAGCGAGAAATTGTTCTAATGTCTCTTCATCGGCACTGTTTTCTGAAATTGCCGCCTCTATTTTATTCGTTAATTTAGTAGTTTGTGATCTGACAGTAGTGCGTTTGGCTTTATTAATTGCATCCATTATTTTAAATCAATATTCACTATTAATTTATCGAATAAAATATTGCAATTACCTCGTATTCAAAGCACTACGAAACTAAAACAACGATATTTCCGATTCAATTTATTTCTAGGCAGTCCCTGTTTTCGGGCGCCAAATGACGTGTAATCACAACATAATAATTACACAGTTCAAAAAATAGGATAAGTAAAATTACTCACCCTTCCAAGGTAGGACGCCTTCTTAAGAATCAGGAGTTTCGATTTTAAATAGAGACGGTCATTTTGTGGATTTTTTAAACACAAGACATGATGAAGAGACTCTGGTACAAATTTCTAGTACTTTAATTCACACCTATTTACATTCTTCTATTTACATTATATACAACATTAATTAAATTGAATTTAAGACATTCGTTCTTATTTCGCGGTACAACCGACATCGTTCACTCAAGTTACTTCTCAGAATAATAATAAAGTCTCTGAGTTGCCAAATGACAAAAACAAAAGTTTCTTTTAGCAATGAAAAAAAATGTTCATGGAGGCAAATGTTTAGAGTCTATGCACACAAAAAAAATGTCCAGTTCATGGAATTCGGTGTTTTGCGACATATATTGACTGGTGGATTTTTAAAGCAGTTGGAACATCAAATCCTTGGGAAGTCATTGTATTCACAGATGACTTTATTTGAGTGTTACATCTCTCACTCAATCCATTAGCCTGTGGATGCGCTACTGTACTGTGCTCTAGTTTTATGCCAAGTTTTTTGTTGAAATAAGAAACCATATCACTCGTAAACTGGGAACCATGATCAGTAAGAGATAACTCAGGTTTTCCATGAGTAGAAATGTAATGCAACAGAGCTTTAGTAACCGACTCAGCATGAATGCTATTCAAGGCATATAATTCAAGATGACGAGAAAAATGGTCAATTACAGTCATAACAAATTGGTGATTTCTCAAAGGACCAAGTAAATCCATCGAAACTTTTTGATTGGGAGCTGTAGGAAGTGGTGCTGGGAGATACGGAGCAGTGTTTTTTTTATGATGTTTATTTACTAAACAAATTTCACACGAGTTGACATAATTGATTGTATCGGAAACTAGAGTTTTCCAAGTGAACCTTTTCTTTAAATTAACAATGGTTTTATGAATACCAGTATGAGTAACATGAGCAATTCTTAAAGCTTTAGCTCTAAGTGCGGATGGTAAAACAGCTCTATGTAGATCAATGTCTTCTGAAGAGAAGTGTCCATTATAACATAGCAAATCATTACTTGGATTAATGTAATAACCATTTAAACTTTTAGATTTTTTATTAGTTTTAATATCTTCATAAAATTTCTTAATTTGAGGGTCTTTTTGTTGCTCATTAAGGATGGTTTGATCAAAGATTTCTAGCAATGGGTCTTCATTATTAGCACTATTTGTAGATGGAGAATCAATTTGGAGATGGCAATTATGATGGGTTTTTCCAATTAATCCACATGGATACTGAATAATTTCATTATGTAGATCGTTTTGATCATCAACAATAGGCAGTATTTCTTGTTCATAAATGAGATCTGGATTAGTATGGAGATCTTCAGTAGGAATGTGAGGTGTCCTACTTAGAAAATCTGCCAAGACATTCTCTTTGCCTGGAACATGCTGAAATGTGTAAGAGTATTCAGACAGTTCTAACATCCAACGTGTAGTTATGTCAGCAGGAGATGTTGATTTTTTGTAGTTATTGAGGGGTTTAGCATCATATAAAAGAATGAAGTGTCTGCCAAAGATGTAATATTTAAAAGCTGTTATTCCTTTATAAATGGCATACAGTTCTAATTTTATGGCTGGGTACTGCTTTTCAGACTGAGATAGAGTTTTGGAGTAATAAGAAATGGGGCGTAATTCACCTTGAATTTTCTGCATAAGAACAGCTGAGATTGCTGTCTTTGAAGCGTCGGTATTCACATAGAATGTCTCATTCCAATTTGGAAGATTGAGCATGGGTTTTTGGAAGAAAATTTCTTGCAATTTATTAAATGCATTTTCTTGCTCAGATTTCCAACAGAATTTATTTTTAGGTTTAGTGATTTCAATAAGAGGAGTAATCAATCTAGCAAAATGAGGTATAATTGACCTGTAAAATGAACATAAGCCAATAAAACTTTTTGTTTGCCTCTTAGTTTTGGGCTTTGGGAAGGAAGTAATTTTCAAAATATTGCTTGTAATTGGAAGAATTTTATGATCTGTGAGTTGAAAGCCTAAAAAGTTAATGCTAGTTTGCATAAAAGAACACTTTTCAGGAGAAAGAGTAATATTGTTGGCAATAAGAGTGTCCAAGAGTCTTGTGAGTTTCGCAACCATTTCTTCAAACGAATTAGCGCCGACAACTATGTCGTCCTGGTATGCGTAGCAAGAGTCAATTTCAGACAGTTGAATAACAGAATCAATTAACTGTTGAAAAGTACTCGCAGCTGTCTTCAAGCCAAACACAAGACGAAGGTAGGTAAACAGTCCCCATGGAGTGATAAAACTGAGCTTATCTTGCATCTCCTTAGGTACAGCGATCTGCCAGTACGCAGAGGGCTTCAGACAGTTGAATAACAGAATCAATTACCTGTTGAAAAGTACTCGCAGCTGTCTTCAAGCCAAACACAAGACGAAGGTAGGTAAACAGTCCCCATGGAGTGATAAAACTGAGCTTATCTTGCATCTCCTTAGGTACAGCGATCTGCCAGTACGCAGAGGGCAAGTCCAATGTAGTGTAGAATTTATATTTTGACAATTGTACTATTAGATTTTGAATGCGAGGTAGAGGATATGAAGATGGAATAATAATAGAATTTAATAATCGTAAATCCAATGCCAAACGATATTTTTGAGGTTTTGACATGTCATTTCTTTTTTTCTTAACAAGAAGCATGGGACAAGCCCAAGATGAATTTGATCTTTCTATAATGCCAGCATTTAGCATTTGATTGATCTGGTCAAGAGTTTCTTGTTCTAATGCCTGTGGCACAGGAAAAGGTAGGGTTTTCACCGGGTGAGAATTCATCATTGAGAACTGAGGATTAACTAGGTCTGTATGACCCAAAGTGTCTAAGGATTTAGAAAATGCTTGAGCTTTATTGCACAATAATTTTTTTAAACAGTCACTTTCATGTGGGGGCAAGTGTTTTAAGTCAAAATCATTAGGTGACAGTTCTTGTATCCGTTTTCTTTTAATTTCCTCAGATGGTAAAATTAAATTACAATATTCATTTTCTAAATCTAAATCAAAGGAATATTTTTCAATATCATCCTCATCTACATTAATGCATTCACCAAGAATTGTATTTTTATTTAAATGAACATCCACTTTGGATATACTCTGACATACAACTAAAAATAAGTCTTTTTGAATTGCAGATTTAGAATGCAATGATTCATGCAAAACAAGAGCTTTACTTTTCAAAGCAGGTTTAAAAATAAAATATTCAGATGGAGAATTCAAGTATTTGACATGTAAATACACAGAAGAATTGGGGGGGATTAACTCTCTATTTACAGCATGTACCATGTTAGAATTCAATAAATTTTTATTACCATTTTTCAAATTGGTATATTTTTTACCAACATAGATAATGTCATTGTCACCTTCACATGTGACATTATTGTCATCAGAGGTAATTTTGGTATTATTGGTATTAGAAAAATTATTTATAACATTAGCATAATCAAAGTTTGTGTCAGTAGGAAAATAATTAGGAAACTGGGTAAAAACTTGAGCATGACCATCTAAATTTCTGATATTAGCATTCATTAAAGAATTATCATAATTCATAGCAGTATTACCAACATTATTTATAAACAAACCATTATTTTGGAAACTGTATTTGTAAGGACAATTTTCATAATTATGTAATAAATGCAAATAATTATCACCAAAATTTCCATTCACATTATCACAATAAGTACCATTATTTGTGTTAACTGACATAGAATTTTCATAAATAGGCACATTGTGTGTATTAAGAGAATATGGAACTGTTATATTGTCTTTAGTATACTGAGCATTCAAATAATAACTGGTAGGAGACTCTTTTTGAATGTTAAGAGGTATATGTTTATCTTTAATTAATATAGATTTAAAAGCTGGAGAGATGGTTATAGAATGCTTATTTATAAACTCAAAACCAAGTATGGCTTCAAAATTAACATTCTTTATATCAGTAAGATAAAAGACATGATGGAAAAAGAATTTATCTATTTTGAATGCAATCTCGATACATCCTTTAAAGAAAACCTTAGAGTTTATAGTTGATACAGAAACATTTCTCGATAAACATTTGTAATGAATTTTGGATTTAATGCTATTAAAGCATTCATTATCTAGCAAAGATAAGGTTGAGCCTGAATCGACGAGAGTTGATATTTCATTATGTTGAACATTCATAATTATACATGGAAGCGAATACATGTTGTCAAAAGAGCTGCAAATTACGTGTCGTTGTTGATCATCAATTTCAGAAGAGTACTTTGATGACAAAGAATTTTCAGAACAGAAAGGAGATGTTTGTGTAGCAGCGCTTGAAGGGGAAGTAGTCAAAGAAGGATGTTTATCAATGTGACATTCGTTTGTTTTGTCACAGGAGTGTACTGACCCTGACGAGGAAGATTGGGAGAGAAGGCGGTCAGCGGGACCAATGTCCCTTACCTGTTTAAATGGTAATTTTTGTAATCTTTTTTGTTTTTAGAAAAAGAACTAAAGTTTTTCTTTCTCTGAGAAGAATTCACAGAAAACTGAGAGTTTTTAGTGTGGTTGGCATTTTGCCTAGATGAGTCAATTAAATTTTTAAACTTGTAACATGATTCCATAAGGTGGTTAAATCGTCCACAGAAGGCACATTGAGTAACATTTTGTTTGTAAAAAGACTTTGGAAAGCCTTTCTTGTGAGAAAACTTGTCAAACTTTGGCCGAAAGAAAGATTGTTTTCGATATGGCTTATGCTGAATAAAGTTTGTTTTGCTTTTAGAAGCAACGTTTTGTCTAACTGGAGAAGGAGAGTAAGTTACATGATTTTGCTTAACATTTCTAAGTCTAGGAGAACGTTCATTATGAGATTCAGATGGTGATAATGCAATTTGAGAATTTTTATAGACTCTATCCTTTCTACGTCTGATAGGAGCTTGTTCAACATAACTATCAGAAAGTTTTGAATTTTCACTACTATTTTCATTATTCAGACTGTAAACTTGGTCATAGTGATGAAGATTAAATTTTTGAAGAGGTGGTGAATCATATATATTCTGTAAAAATTGTGCTCGTTCAAGAGCTAACTCAAAAGTGGAAATATTTTCTTCTTGAATTTTTCGTTTTATTTGTTTAGGCAAAGCTTGAAGGAAATGCGTAAATTTTAAAGCTTCTAGAGCATCTGGTGCTAACGTAGGATACACAAGTCGAAGCTGTTTAGTCAGGCGATATGAAAAATTTTTTATGGACTCATTCGAATCCAATTTTAAATTTTTAAGAGATTTGAGAGAGTCAGTTTTTTTACTTGGCAGAAAATAGTTAATAAAATCATTTCGAATGCTTTGTAAGTTAGAGTTTTTAAATTGAAACTGTGTTTCAAGAAAGAAATGTAATGCACTACCCTGTAATTTTGACTTGAAAAGTGCAAAAATTTCTTTGTCTGAGTAATTATACAATTCCTGCATATCTGATAACTGATCGAAGAAAAATTCGACCGTCTGAGGATTCCCATCAAAAGGTTGAATGGAAAGGTTTAACTTTGCTTTCGGAGGCATGGTGACAAATTTGAGAATAATTCTTAATAAATTTCAAAAGAATGTGCTTTATGAATCAACCGAAGTTAAACAAAAATTAATTTTCATATGAAATCACCTTTTAAAATAATGTCAAATCACCAGAATAATTTTTAAGAATGCACTAGTTCTAAAAATATTATCAAAACAAATGGTATAAATCGAAATTAATCATTCACTTATAAGTAAGAAAATTATTTTTCTAAAGTCATCTTCTTTTGTAAATAACAACATAAACAACCATTTTTTTAGTAATAAAATGTAAATATTGCATAAAAGAACACCATGGATTATGTAGAATCATATGAAAACGTTTTGTTTTCAAAACAAATTCTTAGAATTCTGAGAATAAAATTGAATTTTTCTCATAAAATTTTTCAAAAAATATGCATTAAACATTACTAAAATGACTTGTCAAAAGTAAATAAAACACACAATGCAATTATCTGGCAAAATTATTTTAAATCCAAACACTTTAAAATACTTATCAAATATATCACATATTCCACTAATAAAATATTTCAATAAGAATGCAATTTTTTAAATCAAATTTTATAATATAACAAAATATAATTTAATAACTGTCATGTCGTTAAGGTTTCCAACGGTTCACGCACCAAAGAGGGATCTGTGGTGTTTAGATGATAAGTTCCCCCTTTTTTTTTTAAACATTGGCATCTTGTTAATATTCCAAAATAATATATATAGTTTGTGATCAAAATTATAGTGAGTACAGTGTTGTTATGGCCGCAAAAGACCACTTCGACATGACATTAATTATTAAAACAAAGATTTGATAAATAAATTATTCATGCAAATTTATAATCAAGAACAATAAAGATAAAATTAAAATATTACCTGCATCAATCTAAAAAGGAACATAAGTGAGAGACGTGACTAAAAGAACTTGCACTAAAATTTTTGCACCTTCAATATAAAATCTTTATTTTTAAAGAATCTTGAAAAAGAAGTATTTCTGAGGGAATCTCTTCTTTATAGATTCACCTCTATTTCTTAAAATAAAAGCACATAATTGACGTTTTTAAATAAACGCCATCACAAATATTACTGAAGTTTTTTTTCTCTTGGGGAAACTCGGATATGTTGATTTTTAAAGCTAATATAAAACATACGACTTTATCACGCAAATTGTGGAACAAAAAAAGGTATCTCCACTCGAATGACAATAAGCCATTTTCGCCATATATTCCAGGTTCCAGTGAGCTACCATCGCACACAACCGTCTTTTTAACTACGTTCTTGAAAAAAAAAATTTCATTTTTGCTGTAATAACATCAGATCATCACAATTTTTTAAAGACGATATTTTCTTCATATCGTAGCATTCGATGTACGCATTTCGTACATTTTTTTACAGCAGCAAGCCAAGCAATCACCTTATACTCTTATGGCAAACGTCTCAGTGTGTGTGTGAGCGCGCAAATTCAGCACTGAACTGGGAACGGAGGGGAGGGGGTGCCAAAAAATTGGAAAACGCCAATCGGCAGAGATAAAAAATTACGTATTAGAAACATTGAATATGATTGGCGAGGGGCGGAGCTTAGAACAAGGAAGTGGGCATAGGCAAAGAATGTTATCGAAGCATCTAGTAGAATCCAATACCGGAAGTACAGAGGTAACAATCACTATAATTTTTTTTTAAAAAGCGAAATGTTATGACAGAAAGAAAAGATTACAGGGGAAGATTTAAAAAGGAAAGAATTAAAATAATTTTGAATGTGAATTTTAAAATTAAATGAATAAGGACTAATAAAATATTTCTTAAATTGAATTAAAAATATGACAGTGGTTGTAAGAACCACAACATATACTCCGGCCTCCCCAAGAGAAAATATTGGTGAGATGGAGAAATTAAACAATTTTGACATGGAGTCAATATTTTCTTACCTATATACAATATACATATAACTTGACATAATGAGAAACAAAATAAAAAGAATAATAATAATAATAAATTTACATTCTTCTGGCAAAAAAATACACAAAGTCCTTCAAAATATAGTTGCTAACAGTCCAAAAAGTAAACAGTCTATTAAAACAAAGATGCTGAAAGTCCAATAGTAAATATAGTCTTTCAAAATAAAGTTGCTGAAAGTTCATTGACTGATATGTGAAATAGTAAATACAATACTATAAAGTAAGTTCAGTAGCAAAAAGTGAACAAAGTCTTTTGAAATAAAGCTGCTAAAAGTCCATTCACTGATATGTGAAATAGCAAATACAACACTATAAAGTAAGTTCAGTATATACTAAAAGAGTAAAAAAAAGGTTGTAATAATGTACACAAAAAAATAATATAATATGATACAAATTGATAATCATACTAATAATGGCTTTCCTAATTCAATATAGCATAACATTAGCAATAAAACATTTCCATTTTGGAAAAGAAATAGCAAAAATAAGACCTTTGAATCACAACTGTATTTCCAATCACAGTCGATGAACTATATTTCAATTTTTGCATTAACATTTTTATTAGAACAATGCTTATATAAATTCAATAAATTACTCATTTGAGAATTTTTCCAAAACAAAAATTCAAAATGTAAGCAAATGGTCAAGAGAGAATATTTAGACTCTCATTGAAAAGAAATATATATATATATATAGCACTTTCTAAGAAATCAACTTTTCTTAGTTGAACAACTCTAATACAACAACATTAATACCTTCAAAGTAAATAATGGCAAAGAGAGGATATTTAAGCTCTCAGAAAAGTACATAAATAAATGTATCATTCTACCACATAACTTTAATAATATTGACCTTGTAGAAAAAATATCACACAACATATCTATACAAAAATATCCTGAATGCTTATTGAATGTTTAATTCGAATTTTTAAACATTTTTAAGAATAAAGATGTAATTTTAATTTTCTACATATAAAATACATAAGTATTTTATTTAAATGTAATGACTTAAAACAAACTTTGGATCCAAAGCATATAATTTGCATATGCATAAATATTTTCTTCAATTTGTGGGTTTTCAAACACCTATAGAGCTTAATGTATTAATCCTTTTACATAATACACCAACAATAATAATATTAGAAGTATTAGCATGCATACTCTTTAGATGTTAAAAAGAGGTTAGATGTTAGGGCATGCAAGAAGTGACATTTGTATTATTCTAAAAGTCACAATAGGGAAAGTGATGACATATGTACTCATACCATATATCAATAACAATTTACTTTTTAAGTTAAATTACCTTATCAAAAAAATTTAACCAATAACACTTCATCTCCAACCATGATATTGAATTATAAGTTTTAAAAAGAATTACAATTTAAATCAAACACTGAATTTTAGAGTTTTAAGCTATCAGCACATTTCATATTAAACATAAATTCCAAAAATGAATATGGTTTTGAAGAAATATTTCAGTGAGAAACATAGTTAACAGGAGAAACCAAAAAAAAGATTTACATACTTTTACAGGATGACAATTCCATTGTGTCAAGGCGAAGGTGACTTAAAAAAAAATAAAAAATACACAAATGCTGCCTGCAGCTTTGGTAGAAGTAAGCAAATAAAAATAATCAGTCAGTCTTCACATTTGACAATCAAATCAAGCTAGCATAGAAAAGATTTTTACAATGGTAAAGGCATCCTAAAAAAAATAAAGATTAGTTTACAAGTTATATTGTTTATGATTGCGAGGGCGAAGATCATAATGGTTTTTACTTTGAGTAGATTTGTCTAGAACTGTAGTATTACTACCAGATGCTTGTGAATGTACTGATGTTTGTTGGCACTTTGAAGAGGTGTGAATTTGAGGAGATGTATTGTTATTAGTGTGAGAGAAAGAAGAATCACAATCAGCAGTATGAGCACGAATATGTCGTTTCACAGGAGAAGATGCACTATCAACAGCTGGTTGATCATGTGTTGCACTTCTAGATGAATCCGCAGGATGAAGCAATGCTTCATTTCTTTTCTGGAGTTTCAAGATTCTGTTAGTATGAATTAACATAGGTGATGCTTGATTATTGTTGCAATCTTGAATTTGAATAAGTACAGGTGAAATTATTTTCTTTATCATATAAGGTCCTTGTACTTTTTTGTTAAATACACTGGGAAATTTTACATAAACAATATCATCAACTTTGATATTAGCAAATTTTAATTTTTCCCTTGATTTTTGATACACTTTTTATCTAGAAGACTCGTTATTTTTGTAAGCTTGATAGTATACTTTTTCAATAACATCCATTAATTTGTGAATTTCATATGCAGTGTTAAGAATTTTCCAGGAAGAATGGGTTTTATAATTAGCATAAATATCATTCACATCCCTTCCAAAATGAAGAAGATTTGGAGTGAATTTTGTTGCTGGATGAGGTGTAGCGTTATATATTGACTGGTGGATTTTTAAAGCAGTTGGAACATCAAATCCTTGGGAAGTCATTGTATTCACAGATGACTTTATTTGAGTGTTACATCTCTCACTCAATCCATTAGCCTGTGGATGCGCTACTGTACTGTGCTCTAGTTTTATGCCAAGTTTTTTGTTGAAATAAGAAAACATATCACTCGTAAACTGGGAACCATGATCAGTAAGAGATAACTCAGGTTTTCCATGAGTAGAAATGTAATGCAACAGAGCTTTAGTAACCGACTCAGCATGAATGCTATTCAAGGCATATAATTCAAGATGACGAGAAAAATGGTCAATTACAGTCATAACAAATTGGTGATTTCTCAAAGGACCAAGTAAATCCATCGAAACTTTTTGATTGGGAGCTGTAGGAAGTGGTGCTGAGAGATACGGAGCAGTGTTTTTTTTATGATGTTTATTTACTAAACAAATTTCACACGAGTTGACATAATTGATTGTATCGGAAACTAGAGTTTTCCAAGTGAACCTTTTCTTTAAATTAACAATGGTTTTATGAATACCAGTATGAGTAACATGAGCAATTCTTAAAGCTTTAGCTCTAAGTGCGGATGGTAAAACAGCTCTATGTAGATCAATGTCTTCTGAAGAGAAGTGTCCATTATAACATAGCAAATCATTACTTGGATTAATGTAATAACCATTTAAACTTTTAGATTTTTTATTAGTTTTAATATCTTCATAAAATTTCTTAATTTGAGGGTCTTTTTGTTGCTCATTAAGGATGGTTTGATCAAAGATTTCTAGCAATGGGTCTTCATTATTAGCACTATTTGTAGATGGAGAATCAATTTGGAGATGGCAATTATGATGGGTTTTTCCAATTAATCCACATGGATACTGAATAATTTCATTATGTAGATCGTTTTGATCATCAACAATAGGCAGTATTTCTTGTTCATAAATGAGATCTGGATTAGTATGGAGATCTTCAGTAGGAATGTGAGGTGTCCTACTTAGAAAATCTGCCAAGACATTCTCTTTGCCTGGAACATGCTGAAATGTGTAAGAGTATTCAGACAGTTCTAACATCCAACGTGTAGTTATGTCAGCAGGAGATGTTGATTTTTTGTAGTTATTGAGGGGTTTAGCATCAGATAAAAGAATGAAGTGTCTGCCAAAGATGTAATATTCAAAAGCTGTTATTCCTTTATAAATGGCATACAGTTCTAATTTTATGGCTGGGTACTGCTTTTCAGACTGAGATAGAGTTTTGGAGTAATAAGAAATGGGGCGTAATTCACCTTGAATTTTCTGCATAAGAACAGCTGAGATTGCTGTCTTTGAAGCGTCGGTATTCACATAGAATGTCTCATTCCAATTTGGAAGATTGAGCATGGGTTTTTGGAAGAAAATTTCTTGCAATTTATTAAATGCATTTTCTTGCTCAGATTTCCAACAGAATTTATTTTTAGGTTTAGTGATTTCAATAAGAGGAGTAATCAATCTAGCAAAATGAGGTATAATTGACCTGTAAAATGAACATAAGCCAATAAAACTTTTTGTTTGCCTCTTAGTTTTGGGCTTTGGGAAGGAAGTAATTTTCAAAATATTGCTTGTAATTGGAATAATTTTATGATCTGTGAGTTGAAAGCCTAAACAGTTAATGCTAGTTTGCATAAAAGAACACTTTTCAGGAGAAAGAGTAATATTGTTGGCAATAAGAGTGTCCAAGAGTCTTGTGAGTTTCGCAACCATTTCTTCAAACGAATTAGCGCCGACAACTATGTCGTCCTGGTATGCGTAGCAAGAGTCAATTTCAGACAGTTGAATAACAGAATCAATTAACTGTTGAAAAGTACTCGCAGCTGTCTTCAAGCCAAACACAAGACGAAGGTAGGTAAACAGTCCCCATGGAGTGATAAAACTGAGCTTATCTTGCATCTCCTTAGGTACAGCGATCTGCCAGTACGCAGAGGGCTTCAGACAGTTGAATAACAGAATCAATTAACTGTTGAAAAGTACTCGCAGCTGTCTTCAAGCCAAACACAAGACGAAGGTAGGTAAACAGTCCCCATGGAGTGATAAAACTGAGCTTATCTTGCATCTCCTTAGGTACAGCGATCTGCCAGTACGCAGAGGGCAAGTCTAATGTAGTGTAGAATTTATATTTTGACAATTGTACTATTAGATTTTGAATGCGAGGTAGAGGATATGAAGATGGAATAATAATAGAATTTAATAATCGTAAATCCAATGCCAAACGATATTTTTGAGGTTTTGACATGTCATTTCTTTTTTTCTTAACAAGAAGCATGGGACAAGCCCAAGATGAATTTGATCTTTCTATAATGCCAGCATTTAGCATTTGATTGATCTGGTCAAGAGTTTCTTGTTCTAATGCCTGTGGCACAGGAAAAGGTAGGGTTTTCACCGGGTGAGAATTCATCATTGAGAACTGAGGATTAACTAGGTCTGTATGACCCAAAGTGTCTAAGGATTTAGAAAATGCTTGAGCTTTATTGCACAATAATTTTTTTAAACAGTCACTTTCATGTGGGGGCAAGTGTTTTAAGTCAAAATCATTAGGTGACAGTTCTTGTATCCGTTTTCTTTTAATTTCCTCAGATGGTAAAATTAAATTACAATATTCATTTTCTAAATCTAAATCAAAGGAATATTTTTCAATATCCTCCTCATCTACATTAATGCATTCACCAAGAATTGTATTTTTATTTAAATGAACATCCACTTTGGATATATTCTGACATACAACTAAAAATAAGTCTTTTTGAATTGCAGATTTAGAATGCAATGATTCATGCAAAACAAGAGCTTTACTTTTCAAAGCAGGTTTAAAAATAAAATATTCAGATGGAGAATTCAAGTATTTGACATGTAAATACACAGAAGAATTGGGGGGGATTAACTCTCTATTTACAGCATGTACCATGTTAGAATTCAATAAATTTTTATTACCATTTTTCAAATTGGTATATTTTTTACCAACATAGATAATGTCATTGTCACCTTCACATGTGACATTATTGTCATCAGAGGTAATTTTGGTATTATTGGTATTAGAAAAATTATTTATAACATTAGCATAATCAAAGTTTGTGTCAGTAGGAAAATAATTAGGAAACTGGGTAAAAACTTGAGCATGACCATCTAAATTTCTGATATTAGCATTCATTAAAGAATTATCATAATTCATAGCAGTATTACCAAAATTATTTATAAACAAACCATTATTTGGGAAACTGTATTTGTAAGGACAATTTTCATAATTATGTAATAAATGCAAATAATTATCACCGAAATTTCCATTCACATTATCACAATAAGTACCATTATTTGTGTTAACTGACATAGAATTTTCATAAATAGGCACATTGTGTGTATTAAGAGAATATGGAACTGTTATATTGTCTTTAGTATACTGAGCATTCAAATAATAACTGGTAGGAGACTCTTTTTGAATGTTAAGAGGTATATGTTTATCTTTAATTAATATAGATTTAAAAGCTGGAGAGATGGTTATAGAATGCTTATTTATAAACTCAAAACCAAGTATGGCTTCAAAATTAACATTCTTTATATAAGTAAGATAAAAGACATGATGGAAAAAGAATTTATCTATTTTGAATGCAATCTCGATACATCCTTTAAAGAAAACCTTAGAGTTTATAGTTGATACAGAAACATTTCTCGATAAACATTTGTAATGAATTTTGGATTTAATGCTATTAAAGCATTCATTATCTAGCAAAGATAAGGTTGAGCCTGAATCGACGAGAGTTGATATTTCATTATGTTGAACATTCATAATTATACATGGAAGCGAATACATGTTGTCAAAAGAGCTGCAAATTACGTGTCGTTGTTGATCATCAATTTCAGAAGAGTACTTTGATGACAAAGAATTTTCAGAACAGAAAGGAGATGTTTGTGTAGCAGCGCTTGAAGGGGAAGTAGTCAAAGAAGGATGTTTATCAATGTGACATTCGTTTTTTTGTCACAGGAGTGTACTGACCCTGACGAGGAAGATTGGGAGAGAAGGCGGTCAGCGGGACCAATGTCCCTTACCTGTTTAAATGGTAATTTTTGTAATCTTTTTTGTTTTTAGAAAAAGAACTAAAGTTTTTCTTTCTCTGAGAAGAATTCACAGAAAACTGAGAGTTTTTAGTGTGGTTGGCATTTTGCCTAGATGAGTCAATTAAATTTTTAAACTTGTAACATGATTCCATAAGGTGGTTAAATCGTCCACAGAAGGCACATTGAGTAACATTTTGTTTGTAAAAAGACTTTGGAAAGCCTTTCTTGTGAGAAAACTTGTCAAACTTTGGCCGAAAGAAAGATTGTTTTCGATATGGCTTATGCTGAATAAAGTTTGTTTTGCTTTTAGAAGCAACGTTTTGCCTAACTGGAGAAGGAGAGTAAGTTACATGATTTTGCTTAACATTTCTAAGTCTAGGAGAACGTTCATTAAGAGATTCAGATGGTGATAATGCAATTTGAGAATTTTTATAGACTCTATCCTTTCTACGTCTGATAGGAGCTTGTTCAACAAAACTATCAGAAAGTTTTGAATTTTCACTACTATTTTCATTATTCAGACTGTAAACTTGGTCATAGTGATGAAGATTAGATTTTTGAAGAGGTGGTGAATCATATATATTCTGTAAAAATTGTGCTCGTTCAAGAGCTAACTCAAAAGTGGAAATATTTTCTTCTTGAATTTTTCGTTTTATTTGTTTAGGCAAAGCTTGAAGAAAATGCGTAAATTTTAAAGCTTCTAGAGCATCTGGTGCTAACGTAGGATACACAAGTCGAAGCTGTTTAGTCAGGCGATATGAAAAATTTTTTATGGACTCATTCGAATCCAATTTTAAATTTTTAAGAGATTTGAGAGAGTCAGTTTTTTTTACTTGGCAGAAAATAGTTAATAAAATCATTTCGAATGCTTTGTAAGTTAGAGTTTTTAAATTGAAACTGTGTTTCAAGAAAGAAATGTAATGCACTACCCTGTAATTTTGACTTGAAAAGTGCAAAAATTTCTTTGTCTGAGTAATTATACAATTCCTGCATATCTGATAACTGATCGAAGAAAAATTCGACCGTCTGAGGATTCCCATCAAAAGGTTGAATGGAAAGGTTTAACTTTGCTTTCGGAGGCATGGTGACAAATTTGAGAATAATTCTTAATAAATTTCAAAAGAATGTGCTTTATGAATCAATCGAAGTTAAACAAAAATTAATTTTCATATGAAATCACCTTTTAAAATAATGTCAAATCACCAGAATAATTTTTAAGAATGCAATAGTTCTAAAAATATTATCAAAACAAATGGTATAAATCGAAATTAATCATTCACTTATAAGTAAGAAAATTATTTTTCTAAAGTCATCTTCTTTTGTAAATAACAACATAAACAACCATTTTTTTAGTAATAAAATGTAAATATTGCATAAAAGAACACCATGGATTATGTAGAATCATATGAAAACGTTTTGTTTTCAAAACAAATTCTTAGAATTCTGAGAATAAAATTGAATTTTTCTCATAAAATTTTTCAAAAAATATGCATTAAACATTACTAAAATGACTTGTCAAAAGTAAATAAAACACACAATGCAATTATCTGGCAAAATTATTTTAAATCCAAACACTTTAAAATACTTATCAAATATATCACATATTCCACTAATAAAATATTTCAATAAGAATGCAATTTTTTTAATCAAATTTTATAATATAACAAAATATAATTTAATAACTGTCATTTTGTTAAGGTTTCCAACGGTTCACGCACCAAAGAGGGATCTGTGGTGTTTAGATGATAAGTTCCCCCTTTTTTTTTTAAACATTGGAATCTTGTTAATATTCCAAAATAATATATATAGTTTGTGATCAAAATTATAGTGAGTACAGTGTTGTTATGGCCGCAAAAGACCACTTCGACATGACATTAATTATTAAAACAAAGATTTGATAAATAAATTATTCATGCAAATTTATAATCAAGAACAATAAAGATAAAATTAAAATATTACCTGCATCAACCTAAAAAGGAACATAAGTGAGAGACGTGACTAAAAGAACTTGCACTAAAATTTTTGCACCTTCAATATAAAATCTTTATTTATAAAGAATCTTGAAAAAGAAGTATTTCTGAGGGAATCTCTTCTTTATAGATTCACCTCTATTTCTTAAATTAAAAGCACATAATTGACGTTTTTAAATAAACGCCATCACAAATATTACTGAAGTTTTTTTTCTCTTGGGGAAACTCGGATATGTTGATTTTTAAAGCTAATATAAAACATACGACTTTATCACGCAAATTGTAGAACAAAAAAAGGTATCACCACTCGAATGACAATAAGCCATTTTCGCCATATATTCCAGGTTCCAGTGAGCTACCATCGCACACAACCGTCTTTTTAACTACGTTCTTGAAAAAAAATTTCATTTTTGCTGTAATAACATCAGATCATCACAATTTTTTAAAGACGATATTTTCTTCATATCGTAGCATTCGATGTACGCATTTTGTACATTTTTTTACAGCAGCAAGCCAAGCAATCACCTTATACCCTTATGGCAAACGTCTCAGTGTGTGTGTGAGCGCGCAAATTCAGCACTGAACTGGGAACGGAGGGGAGGGGGTGCCAAAAAATTGGAAAACGCCAATCGGCAGAGATAAAAAATTACGTATTAAAAACATTTGAATATGATTGGCGAGGGGCGGAGCTTAGAACAAGGAAGTGGGCATAGGCAAAGAATGTTATCGAAGCATCTAGTAGAATCCAATACCGGAAGTACAGAGGTAACAATCACTATAATTTTTTTTAAAAAGCGAAATGTTATGGCAGAAAGAAAAGATTACAGGGGAAGATTTAAAAAGGAAAGAATTAAAATAATTTTGAATGTGAATTTTAAAATTAAATGAATAAGGACTAATAAAATATTTCTTAAATTGAATTAAAAATATGGCAGTGGTTGTAAGAACCACAACAATATGTTTTGGATTTGAGTTCGATGCACATTGTGATCAGTAGAAAAAATTTCTTTCGGTATCTTAAAATATATATCGCTTTGATGAATTGTGCATATGGAATAGAAGTTATCTATATATGTCTAATTTTTGAAGAAAATAGAAAAGTGTTTTTAAGTACAAAACGTAACATAATATAAGAAAACTATCTTAAAAAAATCAATTTAAGGTCAATAAAATTTTTAACTCCTAGAAAGTTATTTATTAATTATAAATTTTGAAAGTACATTATTATAACACATTTGGCCATCGACCATAATCTAGCTATATCCACTGTCCAAGTATGTAATATACTAAATATATATAATACTAAAAAAATGTCTCTTTTCAGGGAAAATAATTCAAGAATTATATTTCCTGCTTGACGAATCTATTATTTGAAGAAAAATAGAAAACCGCAACCGCGAATTAGAAAAATGGATTTTCCATTTGAATTCCTTTCCACGGTTAGAGAAAACAGATTGAATGTGAATTGAAATATTGAAAGCCATTCGTTTAGATGAAGCTATTTGTTTGAAAAAAAGTAAACAGCAAAAATAAATGATCTGGATATATATTTATATTCTTATTTCAATTTAATGTTATTGACACAGAATTATGTATTATGCGTAGAAAAAAATATTTTAGTTTCATAATCTTTGAGATTAATGAAAATAAATTTCACTTTTAGACTATCTTTTTAAAATTAAATATATTTAAGCCCAACGATACAAGGTTTTATTTGACAATTGACTTTAATACAGGAGTAAGGATTATATGCAATCGCATGGGTATATAGAGATTTGCATGTATTGGGCAATATTATCTATAAAATGCACATAAATGTATAAAAATTTTGAAATTTCTTTAAAAAACACAGTCTTTTACTTTTATAAAAATATATATTTAAATCTATGCTTTAATGCTGTTATAAAATATCTAGCGAAACAAAGGGGGGGGGGGCACTGTGTACTTGAATGTCTATTTCGTAGAACTTCTGAATTATTTTTACCAGGGGATCTTACACGGGCTACTTTGGTAACAGAGCATACTTTCACGTGAAAAGAACATGCAAGAAAATTGTTTTTATTTGGAAATCCCAATAGCTAATATACATTCATTATATCTTTTAAATTGTCCGCCAAGAATAGAAAAAAGTATTTTTATATGAACAGATTATTCCAGAAGTTACCAGAAGAAGTATTCCAGAAGAACCTTCGTTCATCTTGGGTGTAAATTGCGCTAATGTTACTTTAAATTTCAATATATTACATTAAACATCTCGCCAAATATTCCTATTGGCAAAAAGTTCATTTACCATTTCGAGCCAAATTTGGCACTTGTGTGCATGAGATTGCTTCAGTATATGTCTACGTACATGGAAGTTTGTGAATAATTTCACAACCAATTGTGATATCTAAGCGATCGTAGTTTGGCGCATAATTAACTCCATTGTTCTAACTTTCATACAGTCGAAAGCACATTGTTGTAAGCAACGTTATGACGTCAGTGTTTCTGACGCACATGTTTGTCCTTTATAATATAGATAGATATATTGCATGTTTAATTGAATTAAAAGTAGTCCATGTCATTTTTTCTAAAGTTCCATGATTGTTTTTTTCTTTAATTGGCGTATTTCGTGAACATTATTGCTCGCAAAATTAGATAGTTTTAAACAAGCACTTTCTTCATGTTTATGGGTGCAAATATAAATGCTAAAAACTACATGTTTAAATGAAGTAAGCTGCATGTATCCTTTTCTCTTTTATAATCTATCTATATACAAATTTCCAAGGCTCAATAATTTTTCTATTTTACCAAAGATAAGAGTTTTCTTTTTGGTTACATGAGGAAGTTTAAAGAAGAGGTAGCTCTCACTACGCATGTGTAATCAATTGCCAAGTGTGATAACGCCGCCACTTCTTCCTTAGTTTTGTATATTTATTTACAGGCTGTAAATTTTACTTTTCACAGACTTCAAAGCAAATGTTCATTTACTGAGATAGATTAAAAAAATTACTCTTGTAAATCATTTAATAAGACACTAAAAAATCGGTAAAATAACATGCAGTTTCAAATTTAAAAAAATTAAAATACGATTTTTTTATATTTGATGGTATAAAAATTAAAAGGGACTATGTGTGTTATGGTGTAAAAGCAACAGAGCTGTTCTTTGACACCATCGATATAACGTGAGTGTTAAGACTTGTGTTTGCTATCTAATAAACATAAGACTTCAGATAAAGCTCAGCTAAGAAAATTTAATTCAAATGTGAAATAAAAAATGGCCTTAAGAATTTGTCAGTAATGTTAAAGCATACGTTATGCAATTATGGAAATGTGAATTGACTGTACTTTTGAATGAAATCTTAATATTACCAAATTTGAGTAGCCGTATTGAATAACAAAGGCTTTAGAGGGTCTGTCAATTTTTTCTTTCTGTTCCCATTTAATGCGGACGATTTTGGCCAACATTGTAACCACAGGCATACATTGTAGCAGTCAAATACAGCAACAAAGTCATACAGCGTCCGTGATCCCATAAATTAATTTATTTTCCTTCTATCACGCGAAGTGATAGGGAACTCCAAATACCGGCCAGCTGGTATTTAGACCATTCTAGCTGGTCGGTATTTGTACTACTTCTATGTTTAAGTTAAAGCCGGTATTACACATTCATGCAGTAAAATACCAATAACGTGCTTGCGGCATTTGAGAGTTAAACATGTCTAAAAGACAATTTAATCTTCAATAGAAGCCAATATACGATCAGTACTTTTTTTAAAATCAGAAACAATTATCCGAAAAACTTTTGATAGCTTAGATTTCGTCGCGTCGACAATTTTACTCTTACATTTTGTAAATTAGATAGACTTCAGTGACTTACTACTCGAGCCTATCTTCTCTAAATTATAGGTGCAACTTCTGCTATACACGCTAGGCTGTGCTGCAGTTAGTTGTGAGAACACCTACTAGCCGTAATTTGGTCCTTATCTCGTTTTTTACTTTCTCCTCTATCTTCAAACAACCGTTAATAATTTTTGAACCTCTCACTTTTTGCTGGTGGGATGACTTCTTTTTCTATACCATTGTCATTGACAATTTTTTGATATTTAAATAACGAAAGTTACACCAAAGATTATTTTAAAGAAAAGATGTATAAAACCAGTTTTGGATTTTTGTCGGTCAACTTGTGAAAAATCGGTCCACATATTCAGCTGAGTCGTACGCATTAAGTGATGTCCTTAACATTAATTGCAAATAGAAGATGATGAGGAAAGCCAATTTACCCTCATTAACCGGATAAACGTCTTAAGAGGACACGCATTAACGGGAATCCACTGTATTATAATACCTTTTTTAATGAAAAATAAATGATTTTTTTTTTCTTTTGAAAATAAATATTTCTTATTCGAATAGACTTCCATTGTTACCGAAAACAGATTGAACGTGGAAATGAAATGTTGGAAGAAGTATCTTTAGCCGAAGTAATTATTTCGAAGCGGAAACCTATAAACAAATACGGGATCTGATTATATACTTGATGTCTTTAAATTTAAATGCAAATAGAAGGTGATGAGGAAAGCCAAATTGACCTCAGTAACCGAATAAACGTCTTACGAGGACACACATTAACGAAACCACTGCATTACAATGTCTGTTTTAACGAAAACTAAATGAAAAAAAGTTTTCTTCTATTTGACGAATCATTTATTTGGAACGAAATCGAAAACCACAACTATTTAATAGAAGAAAAGTTATTTTTCATTCGAATAGACATTTATTGTTACCGAAAAAGGATTGAACGTAAGAAAATGAAATGTTAGAAGAAGAAGTGTATTTAGACTAAGTTATTTTTTCGAAGAAGAAACCTACAAACAAATACGGGATCTGATTATATACTTGATGTCCTTAACTTTAATTGCAAATAGAAGATGATGAGGAAAGCCAAATTACCCGCATTAACCTTATGAACGTCTTAAGAGACACACATTAACGACAGTTGCATTACAATGTCTGTTTTAAGGAAAACTAAATGAAAAAAAGTTTTTTCTATTTGATGAATCATTTATTTGGAACAAAATCGTAAACCACAACTAGTTAATAGAAGAAAAGTTATTTTAATTCGAATAGACTTTTATTGTTACGGAAAACGGATTGAACGTAAGAAAATGAAAGGTTGGCGAAGGTGTATTTATACGAAGTTATTTTTTCGAAGAAGAAACCTACAAATACGGCATCTGATTATATACACGATGTCCTTAATATTAACTGCAAATAGAAGATGATGAGGAAAGCCAAACTGCCCTCATTAACCGGATGAACGTCTTAAGAGACACGCATTAACGAGAGTACATTTATTGTTACCGAAAACGGATTGTATAGTATTTTAAGTACTTAGATTAAAGAAATTAAAGCAGCAGCATTATTAATTAGTCGAGGTGGACTTTAAAGAACTTTAATTTACATACTATCACAAACACGTACATCGAACACTAACGAAATACAACAGATACATTTTACACACATAACAGTATACAAACTTTTACCGGTAATTGATAGAATTTCCGCAGTGGTGCTGCCATCTATTAATTAGATTAATAACTAAACACCATAGTTTTCCCCTCCTTAATTTGGGAATTTGCAGGGAGCTTTTCTTTTCCTGGTGGATCTTCTAGGTACCTGTTGGGAAAAAGAAGAGTTAATTAAAGTAGCTTTAGCATCATCAATAGAAGTATTGGACACCATGGGTTTTGGAGCTGAAGGTATCCCTTTAGAGTCTACTGGAGCAGCACTTGGAGTATTTGGGAGGACACAGTCATCTGGTTCAGGATTTGGAATAGATGGAACAACAGAGTCATCTGGTTGAGGATTTGGAGCAGATGGGACAACAGAGTCAGTTGGTCGAGGATTTGGAGTAGATGGGACAACAGAGTCAGCTGGTCGAAGATCTGGGATACTAGGAGGTATTAGCTGAGAATCACTTTGATTAACAACTGCATTATCACTTTTGTGACTTTCTGTACCACTTTCTTCAGAATTTGAATCATTAGTTAAATGCATTTTCGAACCAACATTAGTTATCTGATCAACATGCCTTTTCCAAATATTCGAATCAACTTGAATTCTATAATGCAACTTGCCCTCTCTTGCAATAATGCGACCAATTTTCCACTTGGCTTCTGGAGTATAATTTCTTACAGCCACTTTCTGGTTGATTTGAAATTCTTTTACTTTTGAATTGGCCTTTCTCGCATTTTGTTTATCATGCACAAAATTTGTAACGCTTGGAATTATCAAATCTATTTTCGTTCTTATATTTCGTTTTAGAAATAGAGATGCAGGACTTTCCCCTGTAGTAACATGAGGCATCTTTCTATATTGTAAAAGAAAGTTATTTATTTTCATCTGTAAAGTACCAGCTTCAGAAGATAAGACTTTTAACCCTCTTTTGAGAATTTGTACATATCTCTCTGCCTGACCATTTGTAGCTGGATGGTATAGAGCACTAAACCTATGTTTAACCCCATGATTCTTCAAAAATGTCTCAAATTCTTCAGAAGTAAATTGTTTTGCGTTATCGGATACCAGAGATATAGGATAGCCGTATCTGGCAAAAAGAGAAGAAAGACAAGTAATTGTATGTTCTGAAGTTGTATTAGGGACAATAAAAACTTAATACAATATAGGGACAATAAAAACAGAAAAATCAGTGCCATTTGCTATGAGCATCAACCACAAGCAAAAGCATTTTACCCATCACAGGACCAAAATAATCTATGTGAATTCTTTGCCATGGAGCTGTAGGCCATTCCCAATGATGAGTATCTACCTTAGGAAGATTATTTTTTAAATTGACACAAATAGTGACAAAAAGATCTTCAATATCTTGGTCAATTCCTGGCCACCAAACAAAACTGCGAGCTAACGACTTCATTTTCACTATACCGAAATGTACATAGTGCAAATCACGTAAAATTTGTTTACGGTGAACTTCTGGGATAATTACTCTATATCCTTTTAAAATACAACTATGTTGAAGAGTAAATTCTTCTTGTTTGCCACCAAAAAGTAAATTTTTAGGAATTGGAGAACCAGAAATTAGATGATGAAAAAGTTGACGTAATAAAGGATCAGATTTTGTAGCTACAGCAATTGATTTGGCGTTTAGAGGCAGTGTAGAAATTTGGTTAATTTGAAAAAAATCAGATTCATCAATTACATTACTTGAATTTAATTGTGGGGATAAATTTTCACTACGTAATGGAAGTCGTGAAAGAGCATCGACATTTCCATGCTCGGATGTTTTCTTATACCGAATATCATATTTAAACGCTTGTAAGTATAATGCATATCTTTGCATCCGAGCAGCTGAAAGAACAGGGATACTTTTATTTGGAGAAAATATGGACACAAGTGGTTTGCTATCTGTAAATAAAATAAACCTATTACCATATAAATATTGAAAAAATTTCTTTACTCCAAAGATAATAGCTAGTGCTTCCTTATCCACCTGGCTATACTTTTTGTCTGCATTCGTAAGCGTTCTGGACACAAAACCAATTGGTTTTTCCACGTTATCTGGCATCACATGCGAAAGAACTGCAGAGATACCATATGGAGAAGCATCTGTTGCTAACACTAAAGGCAATTTAGGGTTGAAATGAGTAAGAACTCTTTCTGAAATAATTTCATTTTTTATATTTTTAAATGCTTGTTCACAAACAGGAGACCAAATAAATTTTACACTCTTCTTGAGCAATTGATTTAAAGGATGAGCAATTGTAGATAAATTTGGTACAAATTTAGAATAATATGTGACTAAGCCTAAAAAAGCTTTTACTTGTGACACATTAATTGGACTAGGAGCATTGACAATAGTCTCAATTTTAGCCTGCGTTTTATGAATACCTTGCTTATCAATTTTATAACCACAATATGTAATATGGTCAGCCAGAAAAATTTATTTATCTTTATTTATCCTAATATTATATTCACGTAATCTTTCTAAGACTTGTTTTAATCTTTTTAAATGAATTTCATCCGTTTCCCCTGTAACACCAATATCATCAATGAACACAGTGACACCATCAATACCACTTAATATTTGTTCAATCGATCTTTGCCAAATTGCTGGAGAGCTAGTAAGACCCATTGGTAACTTTAAAAATTGAAATAAGCCCTTCGGAGTATTTATAGTTAACAATTCCTGTGATTTTTCGTCTACAGGTAACTGAAGATAAGCTTGATTTAAATCTTTTTTCGTAAAATGTAAACCACCACCTAAAGTAGCTAACAAGTCCTCTACCCTAGGTAAAGGATATTTTTCCACCTTCAAAAATTATTTACTGTAACTTTAAAATCTCCGCATAAACGTATTTTCCCATTTGGTTTTACCACTGGAACTATAGGAGTTGCCCACTTACTACTGGTGACAGGTTTAATAATACCCTCATCCTGTAACCTTTGGATTTCATCATTTACTGCATTACGTAGAGCATACGTGACTGTTCTAGCCTTACAAAATATGGGCGTAGAACCTTTTTCTAGGTAAAGTTCTGCTTTCAAACCTTTTATTTCCCCTACTTTATCCGAAAATAAATCAGAAAAATCATTTAATAATGCTTTTAATTTATCAGTAGAATTTGCAATTTCATTGACATACACAGGTTTAAAGTTAGTAGGAAACAAATTAAATGCAGCTACCCAGTCTCTGCCAAATAAAAGTGGGAAATTATCTTCTTTAATTAAATACAATTTAAGCTGTTTAGTAATATTTGCATGAGAAACATCTACTGTTACATACCTCACAGGTGTAAACACCTCACCCGTTGCCGTTCTCAATTGAACGTCTGGTGGAAAAATTTTATTATTCGGAAAAATTCTCCGAAAACGATTTACAGGTACCGCAGAAATTCCGGAGCCAGTGTCTACCTCCATTTCAGCTTTAGCTTTGTTTTCAATTAAAACCCACACTTTAATAGGTGTAGAACTTTTATCCTGACTCACGGATAAAATATCAACCGTCTGCAATACATTTGTTTGTTTCTGAGAACTACTTTTACATACTTTACCAAGGTGGCCTCTTTTTTTACAAATTTTACAAATAGTATTGATATGCTTACACTCATTGGCAAGATGAGAAGGATTTCCACATCTATAACACTGTAATTTATTTTTATTTACTTCAAAATTCCCTTTATTTACATTGTTACTTTTCGGTTTCTGGAAATTATTTGAAATTTTATTCGGTTGAACATTTTTAGAATATGCCAATTTATTAACATTTACATTTTTGTTTTTCAATTCAGAAATATCATGTTCGTTATTTTCCAAAATAATTGCTTTTTCAATAGCTTTCTCAAAAGTTAAATTATCTATTTGTGAGAGTAATTTACTTTGGATACTTTCATTTTTTAAACCTCGTAAAAATTGTTCTAACAAATTTTCATTAAGTGTTAAACGCACAGAATGTAGTTATCTTCTTTAATTTTGAAACAAAATCTTGTATCGATTCGTTTTCATTTTGATAAGAATTACGGAATTTAATTCTAGAACAAAATTTATTAGGGGCGGGGCTTAAGTGCTTTAACAGAATTTCAACTATTTCTTCGTATTTTAATGCTTCCGGATTTTTAGGAAACGTTAAATCAGGCAGCAAATTATACAATTTAGGCCCCATACAGGAAATAATAGCCGGTACCTTTTTTTTCTTCAACATCATGTAATAAAAAACTCTGTTCCAATCTCTTAACATATGATTGGAACGTTTCAATGGAATCATTGTATTCCTTAAAATTAGCAAACATTATGAACTTTTATTTATTGCAGAGAAGAAAAAAAAATGTCAGCACTTACCACCCTCGAAATGATGTACGTATTAAAACATTAATGCAGCATATACTCTTGTAGATGTAAAACCCGAAGTATCGCCATTTTGCGAATCATTTGGAATTTCTTTTCAATGGAATTCCGGTAAGAAACTTGATTTTCTCGTCGCCATTTTATAGTATTTTAAGTACTTAGATTAAAGAAATTAAAGCAGCAGCATTATTAATTAGTCGAGGTGGACTTTAAAGAACTTTAATTTACATACTATCACAAACACGTACATCGAACACTAACGAAATACAACAGATACATTTTACACACATAACAGTAAACAAACTTTTACCGGTAATTGACAGAATTTCCGCAGTGGTGCTTCCATCTATTAATTAGATTAATAACTAAACACCATAGATTTAATTTAAGAAAGTGAAACGTTAGCGAAGAAGTGTTTTTAGACGAAGTTTATTTTTCGAAGAAGAAACCTACAAACAAATACAGGATCTGATTATATACAAGATGTCCTTAACATTAATTGCAAATAGAAGATAATGAGGAAAGCCAAATTGGACTCATTAACCGGATGAACGTCTTAAGAGACACGCATTAACGAGAGTCCATATAATGTCTGTTTTAAGGAAAACTTAATGAAAAAAAGTTATTTTCTATTTGACGAATCATTTTATTTGGAACAAAATCAGAAACCACAACTATTTAATAGAAGATAAGTTATTATTCATTCGAATAGACATTTATTGTTACCGAAAACGGATTGAACGTAAGAAAATGAAATGTTAGTGAAGAAGTGTATTTAGACGAAGTTAATTTTTCGAAGAAGAAACCTACAAACAAATACAGGTTCTGATTATATACATGATGTCCTTAACATTAATTGCAAATAGAAGATAATGAGGAAAGCCAAATTGCCCTCATTAACCGGATGGACATCTTAAGAGGACACGCATTAACGAGAGCCCAGTGTATTGCATAGCCATGTTTAAGGAAAAATAAATGAGGAAAAATTATTTTCTATTTGAGGTATCATTTATTTGGAAAAAAATTTAAAGCACAACTATTTAATAGAAAAAAAAATATTTTTCATTTGAATTGACGTTTATAGTTACCGAAACCGACTGAGTGTAAGAAAATGAACTATTGGAAAAAGAAATGTATTTAGACGAAGTTATTTTTTCGAAGACGGAACCTAGAAACAAGTACAGGATCTGATTATATACTTATTTAAGTGCAGGTTATTTTAACAAAAATATATGCTACTTCTAAAAAATAACAAAAAAAAAAATTTAACCTTACAATCATCGAGATTAATGACAATAAATTTAACTGGGAAAAAATGTTTCTTAATTATGCATATATTTACGCGCAACAATACGATGCATTTGGAAATCGTCCATAATGTATTGAAGTCGAGGTTAGAGTCCTGTATCGAGACAGGTAACCCACTTTTATCTAAACCCAAAACCGACCCGTGTTTCGGCTGGTCGGGTGCGCGCTACATTTCTTCGTTGCGAGTTGGGTTTGGGTCGAGTTGACTTCTATTTTTTTGCTGCCGGTTGGCTTTGAGTTGGATTAATATTCATCGTTTCGAGTTTGGGTTCGGGTTCACCCAACCAAAAAAACCCCAATTTTTCAAAATAATGTCCAAAATATATTTTCAAGTGAAAAATCGATGTACAATAGAACCACCATAATGGACACTCCAACATAATAGAAAAGTGTTTATGAATTGGATTTGTCTGTCCGTCTGTCTGTCTGTCAGTGTGTCCATGCTCTAACTGGCGTAAATATACTGGGAAAGTTTAAAGCAAAAATCCGTTTAGGATTCATTTAATGTTTCAATAGATTATGCTGTTTATACTATCATATTAGTTTGAAGATGCTGTTGGTTTTTTATCTGTATAATGTTGGAGAAAACTATGTTTTAATTTTTGGTATTTAGTTGCTCAAATAACAATATATTCAGTATTTTCATTTTTATACGATGTTTGCAATTAAAATACAATTTAAATATACAGCAAAAATATCATTAGGTACAATAGTGTTGAGAGAAAAACAATATCACAAAAGAGAAATTTTGAATTTTGTTATTTTAATGTGAAATACCAGCAAAGAAAATCATGGACTATTTTATGAATATCAAATTATGCATAAAATACAATGTTACGATTGGAATATATTTTCATTGAAATGAAACTCAGTTTATTTACACAGCAGTACGTTAAGAATTGCCATTATAGACACCATGGTAGTGAGTTTCATTTTATTTTTGTTTAAATATATTTGAATATAACATCATTCGTTAGTTCGTTTTGAACAGGTTGTTTCAAAGGTTTATTTGAGATGAACCAGTACAAAGATAGTACTTCTTTAGAAAACCAGTGCTTAAATTATGTGAGAATTTTAATGGCTTTACGAGATTTACTTAAGATTCTCCCAATCTAGAACAAGGCACAAAATGAAACTCAACATTTATATGTGGAATTTATGTTGAACAACTGCCTAATTCATTTAGAAAGCGGCGTGCGACCGTCCAAAGTCCCTACGCATTTTACCCCGACACACTTGACCAGCGTCTGGACGCAAAATAGAACAGCCACCGGTAAAAGTTAAAAGCCAGGCACCATAAGTGTAATGCAAAAGAAAGCGGGAAGGATTTTGCTCGGGACCATGAGATCATCGGACATCGGCTTCGAGATTAATATGCTGTTGTAAATAAAATAGGCCTATTTTTATTTATATAAAACAGTTTTGTGATTTCAATTTCCTTAAAGGGAAATTAAAGATTTTTTATTTAACTTTGATGCATATTAAGAATGGTTAGGCATTTGCGTCTGGCAATTTGATAATTTATTTGATTTTTGATAACTTTTTCAAAAACACTATTTTTTTATAAATTTAGTTTTGAAATAAGCTTGAAGTATTTGATGTAGTTTACTTTTGTAAAATAATAAAACTAAAAAATTCATACTTCATTTTCGGGCCGAGATTTTCGCTCAGTTTAATTATCTTAGCTTAGATATATCCCATTTTTATTTCTAAAATTACCATTAAATTAAATATTTATATAGGCTGTTTTTTATATATCTGATCTCATTCCTGCGTTTCGATTTTCTTATCTAAAGATCCATTCTCACGTAATGAGACTTTTTGTATGGTCTGGAACTTAACTCTGGAGAATGAGTAAATACGCTTTAGAACTCTGCTGCTGGTAAAATTTAATAACGAAATAACCAGAAATTAATTTTATTGGAATAACACTTTTCAGGAATTGAAAGATTTACATGTATTATAAAAGTAAATTAAAAAAATATATATTATGATATGATAATTAATTTCTGCTGACACTAAAAGTAAATTAAAAAAATTAAAATATAATAATTAACTGCTGCTGACGCTATAAATATATCTTCTTAATCTAAGTAAAAAAATAAAATAATAAAAGATAAATACTCAGTGAAATATTCAAAATACAAGCAGCTTAAATAATGAATTAATAATCAAGTATTAATTGCTATAATAATATTTAATAAAAAATGTTATTTTTGCAAAAATTTTATGCAAAAATTTAGCTATTCTATTAAACTGAATAATGTTTATATATAATTATACTATAACAAACATTAATAACATTTACATACATTAAAACGAAAAATGTAATGCATTAGTCTGTATAATAAATACACAAATCTAAACACACAGACATATATATCCAAGAGTCATTTGTATAATATCGAATGACAATTGAAAAATGTAAACATACAAAATCTTGGGTAATATTGCATTAATTTTTATTTTAGCTGCCGCGTGTAGACATTTCAAATAGAATCTTCATAAAATATACAGGACTTTTTTGCTAAATTCAGACTCAAACGTAAAAATTAGCACACAGACGTAACGTCAATCTTATAGTAGCTCGTAATAAAATATACATTGTGTAAGACAGTTGTCCATAAAAAATATAATATCTATCAGTATCAGTATATGTATCAGAAAACATGTGCGTACGCACGAGACGAAATATACTCTGCATGAATTTAGAAAGTATTTTAAAAGCACAAAAAATTTGTTAAAAAAATCGTTTTGAAGCACATCTAAACATATACAATGTGAAATACGAACTATAATATCATTAAAGATTTTTCACAACAAAAATATTAAAGTTAACGTGAAACAGAGTAAAACTTCAGAGGAGGAATGAGTCTTAAAAAAATAATGCTGAAAAATTTCTTTTATTGCAAGACTTGAAATTAATTATTGATTACCGGCTATTTCGCAGAATGTGTGGTAGCGTAACGATAAAATGCGTCCATTAAACCTTATTTTCTCTATTTAAAAGCAGCGAGATAGAAACTGGTGTAGTATTTTTCATTTATGGCTTTTCTACTAAGCTTTAAAAAGTATTTTCCAAGAACAAAGTTTCCACAGATAGTTTTGAGTGCCATGATTTTAAGTTTTTTTCAGTATTTACTGAAAAAAAAGAAAAAAATCGTGTTTCTGTTTTTCTCGTTTGCTTTACTTAAATTGTTTGACTGTCTTTTATTTGTTTTTAAATCTTTTCGTTCTTCAGATGTACATGTGGTCCAAAATCTCATAAGTGTGATTTTTGGCTGCTGAATTTTTGTCGATTTGCTGATTTTTAAAAGTTTCATATTATACTCAGTTTGAATTTTTAAGAGACACTGATATATTGCAGAATAATAATTAGTAGATTGGCACAAACTTTATATTGAAAAATAAATATATATGATATGGCATATTTTATCAGACAAAACAGAAATTATAAGGGGCAGAAGTGACAGGGACAATAGTGACATTTTTTTTGCAATTTTCCCGCTTTACTTTACATTTTTTTTGAAATATTGTATCGTCTACATTCAAATACATAGCAAACCTACCATTAAACGACTAGCTATTGATTAGTCTATAAATATCAATATTTAAATAAACAATGAAGACAGTTATAGAAGGTTAATAAAGGTACGCTTACGTTTTCCCTATCCTTTTCAATCCAGTTATGAAGAAACAGCAAGCAATGTAGATTTCTTAAGAACAACATGTACTCCCTTAGTGGAAACAATACTGAAAATGACTACATACTATCATCTGGTATAACCAAGAAGAAATTCATACACTTGGACAGTAGTGACCAAACAAATGAGGAACACAACTTTAAATCCATCAAAAATAAATATTACACATTTCACTTGTATAAAATGTATATTATTACGCTCCATGAGATTCATATTTATAATAAATGCATTGGTTTTTCAAAAATGTTTTAATAATTATTGTTTGTTGGTGATTTTATTGTTAAAAAATAAAATGGGGGGGGGGGGTATTATTAGTTATGAATTGTGGACAGGGGACATTAGTTACTTTTGAGATATTTAAGTTTCATTTTAAAGATAAAAAGAGAAAAAAGATTTTCACTGTAGAGGTAAAATAATATTTTAGAACAATCACAGAGAAACATTTGAACATTAATTGAGAATTTATATTGCAAAGAAATGCCGAAAGGTATACATTGGACTAAGAAATCAACTTATGAGATTTTGGCCCATGTGTGTAGTTATCTTATTTAATTGTTTCTTAGTTCTTTATGTTTTATAGTTCACTATCATTGATTTTTCCGAATTTACTATTTGAATGTGTAAAGTGGAGTTTTTTTTCGAGAGTTTTAATATCTGCATACTGATTAGTTGTTTCAAAAGCGTTTCTTTAAGAAAGTTTTGTTTTACTTTCAACAAAGTTATGTTTTTTTATGATGTTTAAGAAGTAAAAAGTCGCACTAAAAATGATATTTCTAGTATGTTATCGTTTGTCCGTCTTGAATGAAATGTTAATTTTTAAATAAATATACGCTCATATTCTTTATAATCAGGGAAGAATGGGGCTTGTGACTCTGTTTTACATATACTTTGAACAATCTCAAATATTTACAATCATACATACTATTAAAAGTATTTGTTAGTTTAGGTTTTTAACTATAAGGTATATATTATGTTTTTTATCTTGTTTTAAAACTTTAAAGCAGTGTTTAAACATTTTTTTCACTACTGTTCTTTCACTAATATAACCAAGAAGTATATTTAAAAATATTTTCAAAAGCTCAAATGTTTGCTTTGTGACAGGAAATATTTTAAAGGTTTTGATCTTCAGAAGAAAAAACAAATACTATTAAAATAATACATATTTAAAGATTTACAATATTAAACTCATTTAAAAATTTCCTTCAACTTATCTCAAGCAGGCATTGAGTAAAGCCAATGACTTTTTGCGTGTTCTTATAAATGAGGGAATAAAATTGAACTCCACTTTGAAAAACAATGTAATTTAAATTAAAACTAATATTTCAAATGCCATTACTTTGATATATTTTTTCAAATTCTTACAAGATAAAACAAATTGAGGCGACTACCGTGCAAAATAAGATTAATACCTTTAAATACAAATTTAATGCTACCTTCAATTCGAATTAAATTCAGCTCATTTTAAGGTACAGTTACTTTACAAACAACACTAACTTTTCTCATTAATTTTAGTTTGCCCAATTATGATAGTATTCATGTTTAATAAAAATAGTTTTCAATTAGAAAAGTGAATATGGTGTAGCAAGTTTTCATTTATTGTTTCAAAAAAGTAAATAAAATTTTAATGTATGTATTGAAAATCAATCACAAAAATGTAATTAATGGAAAACGTATGTAGTATATTTCTAAACATATGTGTCAGATTGACTTCTTGATCGGTGCATATGTCATAGAGCACCCTACGTTACAGTATCAACGAAATCGGAATTGTGAACCACTGGTCAAGATTCTGAATGTATTAAAGCCCCACACCAGCCGTGGTCTTTTAGTTTTTAGTTTATTTAATAGTATAGTATTTTATAGCCTATTAATATATTTTATATCTTAATGTGACTTGAAATTATACGATATCCAATGAACTAAAATAATAAACCAATTCTGAAATATTTTGTAGATTATGTTGTTAAATTCACAGAGTAAAATTTTGGCCTTAAAATGTGCATTAAATAAAGAATAAAAATATTTAGTTTAAAATGTAATATTTAGTCATAGTCAATGTATTTAATTTTGCTTTGGATGCAAATTGATATATTACTAGAGAAAAGAAAGTTCAGAGACTGCTTTTCCTAACAGATATGATATTTTGATATCATGCGTTACACATAATTACCTTCAAATTACTATTCTTCTGCCAGCGCTAGTTTAGTGCTGAAAATATTCTTAAATATATTTGGACAAGATGGCGTTCAATGATGCACATTTGAAACGGCATCCTTTTGAAACATCTTTGCAGAACACATTGCTCTGTCATAGTACAACTACTGCAGAATATTCTGTGCTCCTGTCGGAAATTTCTCAAAACGCTGGTAGAATTTGATATTCGAACGTTGTTCGTCAAACTTCATTTCTGTCTTTGACGACCACGAACGACTACAGTTCACTAACATACATTGTCTGTAATTATGCACCGTGGACATAATTCTTCCTCACCACATTTCACGTCAATATGCCTCTATGGCGGGGAAAAATAGTTCCCCTCTGTTCCAATTTGTGTTCGAGATATCAGTGCGATATCCGAATTTTTTATTCTAGTAGAATATTTGAAGAATTTATATTTTAAATAACCTTCTTGAAAAAAAATGATTAACTAAACATATAAGTTTTAAATTACTATAAATATATACAATAGCTGGCAAAAGTGTTGAGATGATATGTTTTACTGTTCTAACATTTTCTGTAAGCGAAATTTCTTAATGATATCAATTAGTAATTTGTAGCTTTAGTAGTTCTACATGGTGCGCAACTAATTATATGTGTGAAAATTGTTAATTTAAAAAATACTAAATGTGAATTTAAAAAGTTGAAAGCAGAAGTTTTGAGACGATCTGATAAAACTCAAGTTTTTAATATTTGACTTAAATACATGTGACATTGTCACACACACAAAGGAGATCCTCTAGCTTTGGCTAGAACAGAGGAATCCATGGAAAAGATGTGGGTTCGAATTCTGTCCCTGGCTTTTACATTACAGTTTCGTTATATCCTATTACTATACGATCTGTATGCGGTTGACTTTATAACTTCGATAACTTTGTACAGATATGCAAATTGGTAGTTTTACGTAGTCATGTTCCCAGAATGTTATAGAATATGCGCTGCTTCATATATAAAGCATGAAACAACCCAGCATCTCAGCCGGGTTGTTGTATGCGAAACTCATTTGCTAAATCCTTAAAGCATTATAATTCTCATTCGGTTGTGAAAATCTTAATGTTGGTATCTGTATCAGTTTAAGTATGAAGACAGGGAAAAATACGCCATTGGCCATTCGTCTTTTAATTATTAAAAAAGCGGGGGGGGGGGAGGAAATGCCATATTCTGCTATCGCCAGTAAGTTGGGAATTCCAAAATCAACTGTTGGCCACAAAGTAAAAAAGTGGAAGAATTGTAAAGGTGTGCGCGATCTTCTAAGATTAGAATCCCCAAGAAAAATGACTCAACATCAAGACGCGTAGATCCGAAGGAAGTCAGTCACTGACTCAAACAAGAACGCTGCTGAAATATGCAAAAAGATGACCATCGAACATGGATTCATAGTGAGTAAGGACACCATAAGACGTCGTCTGGATGGTGTCAGATTGCGTGTACAGGTCCCTGCAAAAAAACCTCTCATTCGGGCAAAGAATAGTAAAATCCTATTGAAATTCGCTAAGGAGCACGAAACGTGGACCAAAGATTGGAAGTAGGTCCTTTGTGAGCGATGAATCCAAATTTAATTCGTTTGGAAGTGATGGCCGACGTTATATTCATCGTCCAAAAGGCACCAGAATGTATTCCCGGTACTAAAATATTGATGCAACTAAATATTAAATATTACTGTATTTCGTTACATTAAGACGCTTAATTTCAATAAATGTTTAGAAAAACAAAATTGTATCAAAACTTTTGCTTAAGTAATTTTGCGAATTTCTGAATTATTTTTAATTTATGCATATGTCTCAATTGTTCTAATGTTGCATTTTGTTGAACTTTAAAAGGGGTAATAATTACTAATTTGCATCATTAAGAAATTTTGCTAACAGAAAAAGTTAGGACAGTAACATGTCGTCTCAAAACTTTTGCCAACTACTGTATATATATTTTAATGTATATAAAAAATTAGAACTCATGGAATAATTTATACTGTGAAAAATTACATGACAGTTTTGCTTGAATTTTTTTAAACTGTTTCAAATTATAGTGTCTTATCTGTTTTTGAGAAACGTGAATGACTATAGTTTACTGATATGCACTATCTGTAATTCTTCACTGGGGAAACACTTCTTCAGCACCACATTTCACATCACATGTGCCTCTATGTCGCGGTAAAATAGTCCCCATTGCTCCAATCTGTATTCAGGATATTACTACGATCTCTGGTGTTTTTGATGCTAGTAGAATTTTCCAAGTATTCATATTTTAAACACTTCCTCTTGAAACAAATGTTTAACTAACATATAATTTAAATAATAATATAAATATATATATTTTCTTTTTTTACAATATACATATATATATGTTACAGCATGCGAAATCCTGTCGTACTTTTCATTAGATCTCTTATGATTTTTAGGTAGGTGAAGATCCATCTCGATACATAATTTAGATCATTATCTAAATAAAGTCCATTCAGTCGTCATCATAATACTATTTTGCTTGGATCGAAATACCTTGGTGATTTCCCGCATAAATAAGAGAACAAATCTTCAGAACAGAAGAAAATTTATTAATTTCTTCTAATAGACGAAACTTGAAAAAAACATTTCCCACTATTCTTTCATATTGTTGGACATTTTCACCACTAAAACTTAGCAGCTAATCATGTTATATCTTTAACATCATTACATCATAAATGATGTTAAGTGATGATGGTTTCACAATTCGAATATTGGTGACACACTTTAAAGCAGCAACATATTTAAAAACAAGTGGCTCAGTGTGATAGAAGATCGCTCAAAGGGTTTCTTTTAATATACCTTTCAAAACACTTTATCCTTTTTTTAATAAATCCAAATAAATTTCATTTAGCAACCAAAAAAAAAAGTTTTTTTGTTTTTTATAAAGTCAAAATTTACCGGTCTATTTTTTTTGTTTTTTCGAGCTTCCAAACCAGCCCGATAGTGGGCGAAGTCGGCTATTATATTCTGTCCTAATAATATCTGTCACGTGGACTAAATATGATATAAAAATAATTTAAAAATTAAACATGTTGTACACCTTCAAAATGTTAAAATATGCGAATATTTCCATAATCGGATTTTTACCATGATTCAATATGTTTCTCAAACTCGTATATTTACTATTCTCTATTACTCATATTCATACTCGCTTTGTATTATTCTCAATTTAGAAGAGAAAAATTTAATGAAGTGTGGAATTTAAATTTTTATACTGTGAAATTTACGTGACAATCACTTGAAATATTTCATACTGTCACAAATGGAGTGTCATTTCTGTTTTCGACGAACGGGAACAATTTAAGTTCACTGATACTCACTGTCTGTAAATGCGGGCAGACATTTTGCGCAGCACATTTCACGTCACATATGTCTCTATGCTACGGTAAAATAGTCCTCCTGTACTCCAATTTGACTTCGAGAAATCAGTACGATCTCCGACCTTTTTGATCCTAGTGAAATATTCTAAGAATTCATATTTTAAACACGCTCTCTTGAAAAAAAATTTTAACTATACATATAATTTTCCAAATCTTATCCTAATCCTATCCTATCGTAATAATATTATAAATCCGATTGTGTGCAAATGTTAGGCTGAAGCCAGCGTCAAAATGAAGCATTTAATTATCCTGTATCTTTGCATATAAATTGATTATAACACTCAAATGAACATAGGCTGGTTTTTGTTTATTTTATTTCAATATTTTTCTTAATAATTCAAAATTTCATTATTTTCATAGAGAATAAATGGACATTTTTTCGTATATTTTAAAATGGTTGGTTGGTTTGGTTGGTTTGGCCCAAAGGGCCCGGTTTTGCAGCTTTTTTTAAAATGGTTAAATTTATTTTACCTTTGCTAATACTTTATCGATGCCAATATAAAATAAAACCCCTGAGTAATAATTTTTAATCAACAATTTATTTTCACGTGAAAAATATCCATGTGAAAAATGAAAAAGAAATGAATTATTTAAGAATTAAACAGAATATGAAATGATGTCATATTAGAAATAAAACGTGCGTTTTCAAATATTTGATAATAATACAAAGTGCATAAATACGAGTAAGTATGGAAAGCAAGCGAATATGATGTCATATATAGAAAAATAAAACAGATTTGTTTTGATGTTGAAATAAAATGATCTTGGGTTATCAAATTATTTGTGATTAATTTCTCTTATTTTTTTCTTTTCCTTTTTCACATGAAAGGAATTATTTTAAATGTACGTAATATATGTATTTTAAATGTATGTGTTGTAAATTACAGTTCTGTGTTTTAAATGAAATGAGTGAAAGATTTATATTTTTAATGAATTCAATACAAATGATGGGATAGGTTGGCGATTTATCGTCTGCACACGGCTAACATAAAGTTACCATATTTTTAATTTAAATTTTAAAAAGTAAAAAAAAAAAGATATTGGATGGCAAATGTCAATGATATGCATCACAAAATTATCCGTATCGAAAATCAGAAAATCTTAATAAAAATAACTATAATTTATAAAAGAAAGTTGCTTTTCTCATAAAAGCTAAAGATTTAATATGATTATGTCGAAGTAACAGCATTTTTTCTCTATCATTTTCCCACAATCGAAACACATTTGTAAATCGTCGTTTCGAACCGGAATTTAATATTACATTTCTTTTAGTTTTAAAACAGAAAAAACTTTGTTGTCGTTTTTAAATATAGCTTTTTTTAAAGTTGTTTCATAATAGATTTTTGTAAAGTGTTGTAGGATAAGAAAAATTGCATAGATTTTAAAGCAATGTTTAAGTAAAATTACAATATTTTTTAAACTTAAAAAACAACAATGTTATCGAAAAGAAAATCGATTTTACCAACAAATTCGCGTAATGCAAAAGCAAAGAAGAAATCAAAAAGTAATGAATCTTTTCTTCCAGCCGAATTGTGTAAACTTGAACAAGCCGACCGTGTCAATTCATAACATATAAACGTGAAAGCGCGTTCTATATAGTAGAATTTTTTTTTTTACATATAGGTAGAAAATTTCCGAGAATAGGAAGGTTAGGGGTCTAAAATTAGGTCCATAGTCAATTTGCCTTTTTTTTTTTTTTTTTTTTTCTTTATCAAGTGAAATTTGGCGCAAAATTAAATACATTGTTGTAACCAGATTTGTTTTTTGCGTGGTAAACACTTAATGGTATTTTAAATGATCATTTCCCCGCTCACCTTTAAAAAATATTAGCCGATAATTTTCTAATTTTCTTATTGCTTCATGATGTAAATAGACATCCTGTTTCATACTTTAAACCTGAATCGGCCATGCCATTGTCGTTCAATTTTTATTCCTAATCCTAACCCTAATCGTATCCTATCCTAAGCCTGATAATAACTTTAAAGACTTCTTTGACACGAATATGTAATATTTTTCTTTGACACGAATACGTAAATTAAATCAATATCCATAAATGGAATGAATGGAAAATAGAATAAATAGAAATGGCAAAATAAAATAACACGAAAGTACATTTATTCGACACCTAACCCTAGAGAAAGAGTAAAAAATTTCAAGCGCATGAAATAAATTAAAATAATCTTATATATACTACCAAAAATATGTAAATTTAGATCATCAGATTTGTGTCGTCGGTATTTATTTGCTTATAGTGGTCTTGACGCGATAGAGAAAACATCGAGGTTAAATTGGGCAGAATTTAAAGTACTTTCCAGCAACCTTTATTTACATTTTAGAATCGCATCAGATTGTTATATCTTTGTGAAATAGCTATCAATGTATAAAATCCACAAGCAGTTTGTTCACTATTTACACCACTTAGCGTGAAGCACTTAATTTAATATATACATAAACAAGATAATGTAGTAAGAAATATATAACATATGTCTATGTGGAAATAAACAATATAATAATGCCCATTTAGCAATGCACACATACACAAATTGTACACCAAATATCATCTAAAATGCACGGTTGTATAGAAGAATTCTGCCAGTGTTGTTTTTCATTTTACGAAGAGCAATTCCTCGATTTTCACGATTTTACTTGGTCCTCCTTTTTTCATTAGTTGCAGTTTCATTTTCGCGATTGTATATATTATTTGGCAGGAAATTTCACTTTTTGAAGACAGGGTTATGCAAGGCCCCTATAGCAAAAAAATACCGTATGGTCTCCTATAAAATGTAATAAAGCTTTGGTTAATTATATATGTTGTTAATTATCAAGTGAAATGTTTTGCTAAATTAATGCATTTATTCTTTTTTTAATGTTACGTGAACGAAGTCACGGGTAACAGCTAGTAAATATATATTTTTTCTTTTATATAGAAAAAAAATAGAACGCTTGGAATAATTTATATCGTGAAATTTACGTGACAGTTTCGCTTGAAATATTTCAAACTATCGCAAATTTGAGTGAGCTTATTTTTAATTTTGTGATATTCTGAAATAGAAACATTTTTATCCGACGGCGAAATTACACTGAGATTTATAGTCCATAAGATTTGGGTATGTTCCATAAAATTTTCTTTTCCTTGAAAAACATTTCAGAAGATGTACACATGTCGAATATTAAATTGGGATTTAGATTATTTCTAAAAGGAGAAATAAACTGTTCTATTTTATTATTTTAAATAACAACAACAACAACAACAAAAATAATATTTACTGCAAGTTATTTAAAAAAGTAGCACACTTGTGCGTATTTTCAGAAATTTCTTGGAGAAAATTCATGTCCAATTTCTATATTCTAAGCGTAATGTAAGAGAAATATATTGAAATAAAAAAAGATACTTTTTATAATATTTTATCTTACTATACCGCATTTGTTAAAAAAAATAAAATTGATGATTTAGCATAATTTTTAGAATGCGAAATAAACGTTTCATATCTGATTATTTTGGGTTAATATCAACCAATAGAGATTATTCCTGAGATGCAAATTCAGACTACTTGTCTAATATATTTTTATTTTAAGTTAAAATTTTTAGCTTCTATAAAGGAAATTTTAAAGAAGTTTCTTTTATGTATAAAATTTAAATATGAATTACTATCGTAGAATAAAGCTATGCTTTTATTTGAATTGTTGATAAGATATTACAAAATATAAACGAATTTTACATCTGAAGTGGTTTCTGCTTCTTTTTAACATTTCCCAACATAGTTGAAAAGTGTTTATGAATTCGGTCTGTCTATGTCTGTCTTTCGTCTCTCTGTCCGTGCTCTAACTCGCGTAAATATACTCCGATTTCCAGGAAATTGATATATGTTATTCAGGTGAACTATGGTATGTTTGGTATTGAAAATATAGTGTATAGCACTTATAGTCCGTTTACGGGGAAATCACAAAAGAATTCCGTTGCATTACAGTCTATAGGCAAAAAACATTTGCATTGTATTTTAATGTTTTAACACTATTTCAAACATATTGAAATTGATATATTGATTGAAATTTATGTGCACTAAAAGATGCTTACTATAGAATAGGGTATGCATAGCATTTACCGTTCATTTACATTCACATTCAAAATAATTCAGTTAAATTACGGTCCATTTCGAAAAATCGTTTGCGGAGTATTTTAATAATATTATAGTATTTGCAACATGTTGGAATTGATATACATCACTGAGGTGAGGTGCAAATTCTTACTATGAAAAACAGTGTGCATAGTATTCATCGTTCATTTACAGGGACACCCAAAAAAACTCTGTTACAGTACTGTCTATGGACAATAATTGCTGAAAATGCGTTTTCAGTTATAATACGAGTTTTTAAATTTTACTTTTTTTTTTGCATAATACTTGATGTATTTAAATTATGTAGATCATATACAGGGATGCACAAAATATCTTCAGTACATTTCTGCTTAATGATGGAAATAGCTGAAAGAGATCATTTTCATGTGTGCTATGTGTTTCCTAACTAAACTAAATTTTAGCCTGCTATGTAGCTATATACAAATCAATAGATCGGATACAGGTCTGCACAAAATAATTTTAATACTTTTCCGAATATTGATGTTTATTGCTGAAAATAGATTTTCAAACGTGTTATACGTTTTAAAATTGTTTACTTAGACGTCATCTTCTATTTTATTAAATAGTGACGTTTTTATTGTAGTATTCTGAATGCATTGTAAAGTGTTTCATAATCTATGCTTAACTCATGATGTTTCATTATTGTTAAATATTTGTATTTGTTTCAGCGTTTTCTAATAAAATATGCACTCATAATCTGCAATCAAAATTTACAATTAGGATAAACGTATCTTAATAAAAATAAATTAAATTAATTAAAAAATCCCTACATATATATATATATATATATATATCTACCCTATATATATAAAATCCTAATGAAACGAATTCGTGAAACGATTTTATGAAACGAATTTATGAAACGATTTTATGAAACGACTGATTAAACGACTGATTGTGTTTCAGGGCAATTTTTAATAAAATATTAAACGCTTGATGGTGAAATTAATACTAATTGTCCATAAAAATCCGCGGATGTCAAAACTGGTAATATAATTTTGAAATTGGAATTAGTTTTCGAGATATTAATTTTTTTTCTAATTTTAATGACATTTCTGTAATGATGGCAACTAATTACTCAGTTTTTTTTGTGACAAAAAAGGGGAAAAAATTGAAAAGGATCCCGATAAGGATTATTGATTTTTTTTTTCGTCATTTTCAAATTGAAAATGAATTTATCTTTTATTTCAATTGATAATGAAGACAAGATTGTGATTAAATTATGTTTTTCAGGAAAATTTGAAAAAAAAATCACATTTCTATCGTCAGGATTCAATCGTCTGTCAGCATTTAATTTAATTTATAAACTGGAAATATTTTGAATAAATTCGTCCAAATGACGTCATTTATTTAAACGCAAAAGAAAGGGAGGGATAGTAATTAATATTTATTGATATCATTTTGTTATTTTTTTTATAAAATTTAATTAAACGAATTTATAAAATCACTAATTCGGATATTTGAAACGAATATATAAAATAATAATTGCCCAACTGAACGGAAGGAGAATAAAATATCCTGCTTGGTTTTCTTTCCAATTTTAATGAGAATATGACATCAATCACCGATTTTTATTGGAGACTGTTTTTACATTTTTTAAATGGAGGATGTTTTTAGTAAAAATTTTTAACCATGCTTTTTTAAATAATGTCTGAAAGAAAAATTGGTAAAATGTACAAATTGGCAACATATTTTCTGTCAACCTATCCTCTTTGTCATTTCGTATACAGAAGCATTTTTTCAATATTTATACAATTTGTTTAGCGTAAAATGTCATTTATCCTATTTTATATATAATCGGAAGTAATTTGTATAGAAAAAACAATAATAATATACGTATAATTAAAATACGCATATAAACAAAAAAAATCGTCGAATTTGTTTTCATGGCTGTTTATGTCATTTGGCACCAAATCTCACTTTCTGATGCCCGAATTGCGCCAAGCTTTTTAAAAAGGCGTCAATACCCCTGTAATAGAAAAGCACCAAAACTTCATAGCCCGAATTACGCCAAACCTAAAAGAAAAGGATCCTATACTGAAAAGTACCCGATTTTCTTATGGACATACTCAACTGACATAACATGGTGTAAAATTATCGCGGATAGCAAATTTGTTTAAATATCTCATCAATTGATGCCGAATAAATGCAGCCATGCATGCACAAAATATTTAATTAATTTTGTATGATAAATAATTGTTAGAAAATTCGTATATACATATTAATTAAAATAAATAATTTACATATTTAAAATAACATGAAAATATGCATGATGGTGCACTAAAATAGAGAGAAAATTAAAACATGTTACTGAAAATGTCTATAACATAGTACTTTTCAATACCGTGGTTCTTAATGTTATTCACAAGCAGATGGAATTTTTCTCATCCTTAAATGCAAAGGAAGAATAGAATACAGATCGTTGTTATAAAAGTATGAGAGGTAGCCACAATTTAAACCTAACCATTTTATACAAGCTGGTTTTCAATTTGTAATTGATTTTATTTATCAATCCCGAAAACAGTCGTCAGTTGTCGCAACAGCTGTGTATGAGGCCATGATAATCAAAAAATACCCCATTAAAACGTTAAAAGCATGGCAACCCAATTACAGATTTACTAATATTTTTAAAACAAAGTACGCTGTCATGTTTTTAAAGGCCTCGAAGTCTGAGTGGGGGTTGGCGAGCGTAGCTCGCAGGGGGTAGGCCCCCTAGTATATATATATAAGAATATTTTTAAAACTTAATATGGAAAATAGATTATTATATTTTATTTTAAGTGTACTTGTATGTAAAAATTAAATTTTCTGATCTAACATGTTTTCAGTAGCTATTTTTTAATCATTCCTTATAAAACTTTCTTTACAGTTTCTGAAAATATTCATATTATTGTGAACTAAAGTGATTGGCATACCAACTTCCGATCCCAGGCTCTCGGAGCCCTTATGTGTATGCGCCAGGCATGCCACGTTCACCCAAGCACTCCGCACAGATACGTACTGCCGGCGAAGGCCGCACAATGCGCATAAACTCCGCGTCACATCCCAAACAAAAACGAGATCCCTTGTCTCTCCGACAACTAGTCCCAAGAAGTAGAGGGTACAAACTGCACGATTCGGGGTTACACCGTGGATACCCCCGAGAGCATTTAGTGAATCGGACGCCCACAAGAATGCTAGGATCGAGATATTCCAAAGATTCACCGATGTACTTTTGCTTTACCAAAGCCTCCGGATATCGGAACCTATGAGAGGTAGCAACTAGCTCTTTCGCAATGAATGATAAGATAGGGGTAGAGTTGCAAAGACTAGAATAAACCCGGTTTAAACCTGGGAATAAACCGGGTTTTTTGGAAATAAACCGTGTTTTTGGGGAATAAACCAGGTCTTTTGGGAATAAATCTGGGAATAAACCGGGTCTATTGGAAATAAACCTGGGAATAATCCGATTCTTTGCAACTCTAGATAGGAGTATCTTTGCGAGCCCAGGAAAGTGCGGAGACATTATTCCTGAACGCATAGCCATGTTCTCGTTAAAACAGCAGGCTGAATGTGGACCTTGCGGTGAGCCCCCAGGTGAGTTCCCACACCTATTCAGAACTATAATTCGCAGGACCGGACCACCCGATACACGCCCTGGGAACTATACCTCCCGATCACAGGTTTCTGAAAATCGAAGCAGTCTCTGCCCTTGCAATGTGGCCGGTACCAAGGTGAATAATAAGCACCTATGCACTACTAATGATCCTGGAGGATCGTGGAAAATTTCCTCCCGAGCGTCATAGAAACGTCTCACTCGAGATTTAGTAGTGTGAAAGTTAGTTATTAAAAAGTCTCCTCATCAAACTACCGGACGCAGGACTGCACAAAATAATTCGCTATACATAGATACACTGGATTGGTTTTCAGTTCGGAGGTCTGCCATCGGCTCATATACCACCATATCATATAGTAGTGCCCTGGGTTGCCTTTTCTATCCAGTCGAATAAGAAAGGACGACTCGCCCCCCCCCCCCAGAGAAACAGCCCATGACAACATGCCACTAGGCAGACAGGTATCATGAACCATTTTCCTGGAAACTTCCTTATCTACCGCCATCGAGGACGGCACTTGACCACTCTTTCTACAAGAAACTACTGAGGGACCAACTAGCGTGCCCCAAGATGTCCGCTTTGGGTTCACTCCGCCTACCAACGGTGTCAGAACTTGCTCCAGACTCTCGCAATGTATTCTCACCCGATGGTTTCGGCTTATGACGAGCTTTAATCCGGAGGATTCCCTCAAAGTAGACAATCAACTCTGGCGTGGCGAGTACTGCGTCGCCTAGTGCTCGCTTAGCATAAGCAGCGCCTTGGACGCTGTCTACGGTCCACCGCTATATCTTAGAACCAAGGGATGCTTCACGCTGCCTCTGACTAGTCGTACTACGAAGTTTCTCAGCAGTTCTTATTTTCAGAACACATACTCTCCTCTGCATCGCCCCAGATAATAGTGGGTGTGGTCCTATTAACATTACCTAGCATTTGCCCTGAGTTAATTACCCCCGCCTAAAACTGGACACAGGGATTGGCCTACGAGGTGCCTTCTCCCACATTACGCCTAGAACGCGTTTTTTCTTGACTGTATGCGAGTGATCCGGTAAATCGCGATCACCGGGATTATCGGCAACCTCCTTCTCAGTGGGTTACTGCAAAGAGATTTTAATTCATCTGCATGCCTGCGTGCTATGCAAGGCTTTCGATCATTTTTCGCAGTCGAGCTGTCGAGTCAGTATCGCCTTAAAGTCTATTTACGAACTCAAGTGATAACTTGAAAATCTTCATTTATTGTAATTAACAATGTATTGGAAATGCTTTAATAATGAATATGACCTCCCCTGACTTTAGAAACGTTTTGAACACGTTTTTCCATAGAATTGATAAATGTTTTGGAGTGTTGCAAAATTTCTTTTTTTTTCAGATTTAACACCTCAATCAGTTTTATTTTTATAGTTCGTCTCAATTTTGTAGTCAGTTTCAATTTACGAAGTTTAGCTTTCGCAAAAGCCCACAATGTTTCAATTGTGTAAATATGCGGTGAACTGTCTTGTAAGTCTAATGAGGTTATCTTTTTATCTTTAAAATAATTTATCATGGCCTTCGACACATGAGACAGGTTAAACGTTGTTGAAAATTGCTTGGCCTGTGTGCTTAACCCTGTTTCATTTTGCGTCCAATTTTTGCTCTCACCTTCAATTGTCACAAGACATGCAGTACCCGCTTAAGAAAAGCACTATACTAATTTTTTGCAGGTTTTTGAGCATTGGTCAGTATGTGTTCTTGTAAGTTTTTCGCTGTCGTTTGTTCTCACACAGTGAGATCGCTGTTCATATTCCAAAATGTGTGTTTCGTCTGTGAATAACGCATTTTTCCAATCGTTAACAGCGCATGTCGCATATTTCTAGTTCCAGAAATATCTCTTCTTCATCATTCCCGCGATAAATTATTGTTTATTCAGGTGTCTGATGACCTTTTTTTTCATTTTTAAGATTTCGTATTCATACGGTTGAATTGTGAATAATAACTTCAGAGTGTGCGAAATACTGTTGAAGATCAAAACTGTTCTTGTTCGCATATAAGTTATTGTTTTTGATTCGAACTACTTCATTTCAAACTGGTATTTTCTGCTTTCTTACAAATTTTGCTTTTGTTTCCCCTCAATTGACCCTGTTTCCTTTTTCTGCTTCAAAATCTTATTAAGATCTCTTAAACTCGCATGCCACTCCTTGGCAATATCTCTTTGAGTCATTGAAGTATGTTCATTAAAGATAACAATCTGTGTTCGTTTTTTAGGCAATATATTTATAGTTTTAAAATTTGAACAGCAAACTACAAATTTACAACAATCTTCTGTATTATCCTGTATTTTAATATAAAAAAGCACATTTGTAAGATTATAGCTCACAACATATGCTTACTTACTTGAAAATGGTACAATAAACAAAATAGTCAGTTCGCTAAAATATTTCTGATTCCAACGTCAAAACATGACAAATGTTCACATTAATTCCTAAAGTACTGTATCTATATATGCTGCACTGACTATCTATCTATATATTTATTTATAAATACTATCATCTTACTCAAATACCTATTATAAACATTACCATCTTCCTACTATATACATGAGTATATTGTGCTACAGATTACAGCACAAAACTTTATAACATAAAGGAAAAAGCTGTTTTTTTTTTAAATTACAATAGTGTTTACGAAAGCGTAAAAAGTTTAAATTTCTTTACAATAATCAACGATAGTTATTTTAAAACCTCAACCAAAAAGTTGTGAGAATCATTAATAAATAGCAATATCTATTAAGTTGTATTATAAGTTGTAAATATTAATTTGTCTACAATCTCTATATATTTTTCTTTACTTTCATACTCCACAATCTTTTTCTCGATGCTTTTGTTTAACTATATACTTTTCCGCTACATTCGACTATAAAAGAAGAAGATAATAGGCATAGATATCACAAGTAATCATCATTTGCTCTAACAATCTGGCAATAAAATGAAACTAAGATCTCATTCGCGATTAGAAAATATTCTCCTTAGATAATATTGAAGAAAGATCTAACCTTATCGATTGCAGAAAGGATTCTCAAAACATTATATGGTGTACTTTAAAAAGAGAAGTGGACAGAGTTCACTGCATGTAAATACTACTATTATTATTAAATAACCTGTTACTTTGTCGTAATTTCCACATCGAGTGCAAATTATAGTTTGATAATTAAAATATGTGGAATAAAATTATTAATCAAGTGATATATTAATTCATTTTATTTCCTGATTGTTAGGACAAATAATGATTATTTGTGATATTTATGTCTATTATATTCTCCTTTTGTAGTCGAATATAACAGAAAAGCATATAGTTAAATAAAAACATCGCAAAAAAACAGTGGAGTATGCAAGTAAAGCAAAAGATATATACCTAGTAGACAAATAAATATTTACAACCTAATATAGCCTATTAGTTATTGCTACTTATTAATGATTTTTACAATTTTTTGGTTAAAAATTCCAATTTATTAGTATTATTATTATTAAGTTGTAAATTATTAAGATTACAACTTTTAATTCGTAATTACTTAATGTATTATTATAAAAGTCTGAAAAATTGAAAATAAGTCAAAAATCGTTTCAGTCGTTTTTTACGTAAAAGTAACTTGACCCTGACCTGTAGTGATCCAAAACGACCCATTAATAGAGCTTTCTCGAGCATGTGACCTAGCTGAATGGTTGGTCTTCCTGTGCCCGAAAACGGTATGATACAAAATTGAGTTAAAATTGTTAGAGCCGTTAGATAAAATTAACTTGACTCGTTGTGACCCGAAATGACCCAATAATCGAATTTTCTCGAACATGTAACAAGTACAATGGTCTTCTCGTAATCCAAAACGGTAGTATACAAAGTATAGTCAAAATCGTTAGAACCTTTTTTTAGATAAAATTAACTAGACACGCAGTGACTCAAAATTGCCGAACTAATAAAATTTTCTCAAACAGGTGACCTACTCCAATGGTCTTTGGTTTTATAAATGGTTTTTTAAACCTCGGTTTTTGAGGTTTATAAAGATAAAGAAGCCTTTTGGGAATCGGGGGTAAGTCAGAAGAGGTTATTTTATATTTTCTTTCGTGGTTATATTATTTTTTTAAAATTATATTACATTTATGCTTATTAATATTTATATTATATTTATTACAGTGTATTTATTTAATCTATTCTGTTATATAATTTAAACAAGTCATATGGAAATGAATGAATAATTAAAATTATTTTAAATGTATTTCATTTCACAGGAGTTAGCTTCGGGCTATTATACAAGAAATTATACTAAAGCGAACTCCTAACTTCACTTCTTATTTTCCAAGTAATTTTTTCTTTTATATTTCATTAATATTTTTTTCATAAATATAATTTTAAAACGCATTTTGGTATTGCAATTCAGATTTTCAAAAGCTGTTCCTTCATTAAGAATTATCTTGAAATATAAAATTAATTTTCACGTTTCTGTATTAGATAAAGTAATAAAAACTTCGAGTTTCTTTAAAAATATATAGAGTGTTCTTAAACCGTTTTAATAATAATAATAATAATAATAATAATAATAAAATCCAATTGGAAAGCATAATCACAATCCTCTTATACTCTCAGAAATACAGGTTTGTCTTAATTAAAGACAATTTTGGATTTTCTTCTAAATGTTAAAGCGACAGTACTCAGCGTGCTTTGTACCACGATCTAATCGCGAGAATGGTGCCAAATTTCGTAGGATGATTAAACAAGACGGCGGACAAAAGATTCCACAAAAAACAAATTAATTCCAAAAGTTACCGCTAGGTGGAAATGTGATGCTGTATAATAGAAAAGAGAGTTTAAAAAATGCAGAATCCATACTGAAATAAAATTAACTTTTATTTAGCACATTTCACGATTAAAATAGATCTTAATATGGCAACAGTGGCTCAATATGGCTATTACACAGCGCCACATTTTCACCTAGCGGTGACATTGGAACTACTTTTTTAGCAGAATCCTTCGTTCCTCGTCTTGTTTAATCATACTACAAAAACTGGCTCCATTCTCGCAATTAGATAGCGCTACAGAGCACGCTGAGTACTATCACTATCCACCCTGTATTTTATTGTGAAGGAAATGAAATGGAATCATAAAAATTAAAATACCACCATTCGTTTCCAAGCAACTGTAATCTAGACGTTGCATAATTAAAAATGTAGTTGAGAGTCCATCGCATGTACTCACTAATCGAATTACATTGCACTTCTGTCATTACCAGTGATGTTATCCCATTTCACATATGGTAAAGTTAAGTCTGTTCTAAATTTTATTAAAGTAAATTCATTGTTTGAAGTTATGAACGTTAATCTGATTTTCAATGGGATTGAAACAACTTGTGTTTTTGACTGAATTAGTAGATAGCGATCGTCGTGTTGCAACCTGTGTGTTGATATGTAACTGTAAACTGAATCAACCGAATGAATTAGCCAACAACAAAAAAGATTTAAATCAAATTATACATGCTTCTAATGAGCTTGAATTATGAATTGGTGACTGAAATCCAGCAGTAACTTCCAAAGCATTCATTGTAGCAAAAGGAAAAAAGTCCTTCCAGCCTGTACCGGGAGGAAAAGGTACGTGTCATAGTCCATGTTTTTAAAAATTCAACTAATTTTACACCCGAAGCTAAATTGCTTGGAACACGATTATAGAAGATTTAATCCCGGTTTTTGTTAATACTGAATTTGAATGCGAATTTCAGCATGACAGTTACAGCATAACAAATATCAGCTTGTTTCAAAATCTCAGCCACCCTAGAATTTAAAACTGCCATATCTCTGCTATTTTTTAAGATAAAGCCAAAACAAAAAATGTTCCGAAATCCTTGTATCAAGATCTAACAACTAAAGGAAACAACTTTTTCAATTTATAATTTTTTATACCTCTTTTTAAATTATTAAAAGAATTAAAATAAAATTAACTTGCCGCTATTTTGAAGCAAGATGGCTAATGAAGCTGGCCAACGAACTCGGTCAAGACCTATGTTCAGTCACATCAAAATCTGTTCATAAATAAGAGAGTTACAGCATGACATATGCCATATATATATATATATTACGATAAATTGCAGGTAATAAGGACTGTCATTAGTGACTACCGGTTTTCTTATTATAGGGCAGCCACCATGAAATTTTCGCAGTCGTCACATCATTAAGTATGGCCATTGATTCGCCGAAACCAGGTACTGAAGGAACTAATTGACACACATAGCCGAGCAGCAGTCAATAACATGACTCATTGTAGGCGATCAAATGTATTTATTCGTAGCAATGTCATCCTTTTAGATAATGCAGAGTAATTAATTCGCCAGCACGGGAGTACGATGTTCACATTCAATAGATAACAGACACTGAAGACACTACCATACCTTAGCTACTCTCTATATACAAGATGGAACACAATGTTCTTAGATGACCCACTATGTACAAGGGAAAGACAATGTTGAGGTAAATAATGGGGGTAGCTGGAGCCGCGTATTAGATTAACAACCAAAAATAGAGCAAAATTCTGGCGGTCCTCGCCCGAGCGGTATGTTTTATACTAAAAAAATCGGTGTAAGAACACTAACGCGCGAAAATTACCAACCAATAGAGTGGGAAAAGGGGTGTGGCTAATAAGAGAGTGCCGAAAAACTTAAACATCAATGGCTAAGAAATTAGGTTAAAAGCGTGTTAACCTGACGTACAAGTAAGAACTCATTACAAGAATCGGATGAATTTTGGAGGAAAAAATAAGCGCGCGAACGCAGGGGATGATGGGACAAATCGAACGATATCTGAAAATAATAAAATAAAAAGAATGTACAGAAAAAAATATTCTGAAAGAATAAATTTCACTGTCTCAGTAAAAGGAATTTAATCAAATGCTTTTTAGGAAGTTTTTGCAATTTAGAATTATTTTTAGAATAGGGATTTAAAGAATATTTTGACTAAGATATAGGATTAAATCAAACAGGGGATTTAAGATATAAATACAAGACAGAGAAATATTAAAATAAATAAAATAGATAACATTTAGTAATTTACTAGAATGGTGACAATTTGGAATAAGGACTAAGAAAATGGCGAAAAGAAGGGAATTTATTTTTATTATTACACACATATATATACACACACACACACACATATATATATATATATATATATATATATATATATATATATATATATATATATATATATATATATATATCAACATTTGAAGGGAGTGTGTTTTGGGGGTCTGAGGGTCATGATCGGTGAAAATATGCCAAAATGTTTTGGAATTGCTTTCCTCCGAACATCTGCAATAGGTAGCTGTATTGAAAGCTACCTGAAAAAAGGATGGTGAAACATGCCCCAAGAATGAATGTCATACGTGGTCATATATCAACATTAGTATTTTTGGTTTAATTATAGTATTTGTTTTTACAATTATTTTGGTTCAGTTGCAGATGTAAGCGTACAAGCGTATTTCCACTCAATGTACTCATTTTATATTTGCAGTCCCATTTATCTTGAATAATTAAAATTAATTTCTCAGTATTAACCTGCTTGTATTGAAAAAACAATGTTTGTTTTAATCAAACTGTCTTCCATGAAAAATATTTTATAAGATAATATAAAGAAAACAATTCTGGACTAACTGCACCCGACTTTCCGGATAGTGGCGTAAGTGACCAGAAAGTTAGAAAAAAATAAATTTTCATAAATTTTTGACAAAATGCAATCGGTTGGATTTAACACTGGAACATTTGATTTGACATTGGAGACGTTACCACTGAGACACTACTGCTCGATTACATTGCCGGAATATTTATGACTTATACTCTGGCATATTTCACTTTTCTCAAAATGGTTTTACAAAGATTTAAATATTGATTAAAAACTTAATCTGTCGACCTATTCCTACGACTATCTGTGAAGTTCTTAGGAAAATGGTCAATAGCATATCCGCCAAATGGGAGCTCAGTCGCTATTTCGCTATATCGTATTCACTCACAAACACACACATGGAAATTATAATTACAATATTTTTCTTACGCTATCTGTTCGGAATATAATTAAGGGGACACATATCCTTTAAAATTTTGAAAATATCGATTTTTTGTTTTTTAATTCATTCGATAGCTAATTTTTTTCTGAACAATTTGCCGCAAACCGCATTAAAATATTCGTAAAATTACTCTCGTTATAGTAAAAAATGTAAATCAGCTTTCGTCCGTTTGACGCGAATTAAAGATCCACTTGAGTCAGCTGATTCTGTCATCACGGCGGTGTGCATGGAGTCTCCATGGCGGTGTGTTTGTTTACGTTTTGAAAGCTGCAGATTTTGCTCCTCCTCTTATCGCAAACTCCATGAATTATTAATTCTTTTGGAGAAACAGAAGGACAGAAACATCTCTACTTCCGGCTTTCGTAATATCTGCAGTTGGAAGTTTATTTACATGTGCTTTTCAGCGTTATAATTCGCTTCCGTTTCATTTGAGAGTAAGCTTTTTGTTCAGAGTGTATTTTACTAGTTTTATATTATTAATTTATTTTACTAGTTTATTTTAATTCATTATTATGTCCGAGAATGTGAAGCGAGAGTCTGGGACTCGTCCTAAAAAACGAAAGTTTTCTGGCAATCGTTTTACTAATGTGAAAACTCATCAACACATTAGTGCATCAAGCAAAAAATTAAAGTTGGATGTTTTACCTCCTGCACAAGAAAGTGTTTTCGGAACACCTAATTTTAAAGGATACAGACTGTTTGACATAAATTTATTGATTAATTTTATACAACAAAATTTATCTTGCAAATTCTGTAAGGGTGATATTGTGCTAAGTGAGTCGTCACTGTTTGGACTGTCATCTAAATTTGACATGACCTGTAAGTGTTCTGCAAAAACTTTCAGAAATTGCACAATGTTAGGCAGTAAAAAAAATATTCCTGAAATCAATAGAAGGTTTACATATTCTATGAGAATGATTGGACAAGGCAGAGCAGGAATGGAGCCTTTTTGCTGTGGCATGAATCTCCCACCACCTATTGCTCAAAAATCATACTCTGTCATTGTAAATAAAATATTGAAAGTGACATCAGAAACTGCAGAAATGTCGATGAAGAAAGCAGCCCAGACTGAAGCTATATTGTCAAATTCTTCTTTGTCCGTTACTGTAAGTGGTGATGGTACATGGAAGACTCGTAGCCATACATCACTTACAGGTGTGTGTACAATAATTGGAGCCGAAAGTGGTAAAGTAATTGACACTGAGGTGATGTCCTCGTATTGTAAAAAGTGTGAATATTCTGAAGAACATGAATGTAATCGAAACCATTTTGGTTCTGCAGGGAAGATGGAAGTTGACGGTATGGTCAGAATATTTTTAAGATCCGAAGAAACACGTGGTGTAAAATATTTGAAATATATCGGGGACGGTGACACAAAAACATTTCCTTCAGTGTGTAATGCAAAACCTTATGGAAATGTAACTATCGAAAAAATCGAATGTGTTGGACACGTTCAGAAGCGTATGGGGACCCGTCTAAGAAAGCTGAAGCAAGAAAAGAAAAAATTGAGTGATGGAAAAACACTGGGTGGTAAAGGGCGATTAACGGACAACCTTATTGATGAAATAACAAGCTACTATGGCAATGCCATCAGAGAACATAAAGATTCTTTGATTGAAATGCGTAAAGCAATTTGGGCGATATTTTATCACAAAATATCATCGAATGATAATCCAATTCATGATTTTTGCCCCAAAAATGTTGACACCTGGTGTAAGTACAACAAATCACGTTTAGAAGGCATTTCATACAATCATAAATCCCCTATCCCTTCTGTGGTAATGGAAGCAATCAAACCAGTGTTTAATGATCTGTCACAGCCGTCACTTTTAAAACGTTGTTTGGGAGGGAGAACACAAAACCCAAATGAAAGCCTGAATGCTATGATTTGGAAATTTTGCCCCAAAACTACAGGATCGGGAAAAACAATTGTACATATTGCAACAAATGAAGCTACAATATTGTTTAATGAAGGTTGTCAAGGACGGCGTGACATAATGGATTCATTGCAATTACTTCGTAGCAATTTTTCGATTAACGGATTTGAAAGCATAGATAAGAAACGTATAGCTTCTTCAGAGAGAAAAGCAAGTATGCAAAAAAAAGAGCAAAGGAAATTGAGAAAACGTTCTGAAACAGCAAAAAACGAATCGCTAAAAAATATTGAAGGTGAAATGTATTCTGCAGGTGGATTTTAAAAATTAAGTAAGTAAGGTAAACAACAAATTGTAAGATATTAAATTTTCCAAGATAATTTAAATTTTAAATAAGTTGCCAGTGGTCATTTATATCCTATAGTAATTTTAATACTTGTATAAGATTGTGTTACCAATATGAATAGTTCATTTACAAAAAAAAAAAAAAAAAAAAAAAAAAAAAACGACAAAAAAGAAAAACGATAACTTTAACGATTACATTAAAAATATTTGTACTTTTCAGTTAGCCGGGCGCCAGTGATACATATACATGTATATATATACACATTATGATACACACACATTTATATATACACATATATGATATGTATACATACATCTATGTATATACACATATATGTATGTACATACATATATATTTATATATGTTGTATATCACTGGCGCCTGGCTAACCAAAAAGTACCAAAATATTTTCACCTTTTTTCCCCTAATATTAGATTTTTCAAGATTATTTATACTAATTTAAATTGTAAATGAGTTTTTAATATAACATTAATATTTAATTTGAATTTACTCATGTTATATACCGACTAATAATTTCACGTTTTGGAGCTTATAATAAATTTTATACATGTGTAATGATCTTAATTCTTTCATATGTTTATCCTACAACAATATAGAAACTTTAAATAGCAATAGCTGCATTGTACGTGTTGGTTAAGAATTTTTAATACAGCATTTATGTTTAAATTGATTTTCATCAAAATCGTTATTTTTCTACTTTCGCGCATGATAACTCCAAATGTATCAAAGGTAATGATTCGAAACTTTATATATATCTTTACCAGATCATTTTCTTCAAATTGAACTAAAATCTAAGAAATTTAACAAAAATTATTGAATGTATGGGCATTCGAGTGAAAAAAATGATCAAAATTTTCATTTTTTTTTTTTTTTTTTTTTTTTTTAAATCAAAAAACTTTAGAAATTTTTTGTTTATTTATTAGATTTTAGTTCATTTTATTTTTGTAATGTTTTTAAACTTATATTAAAAGTTTCAAAGTTCTAGAGTATATAGATATTTTTAAATCATGCGCGCAAGTTGTATACTTTTGCATTAATTGAAAAATATCTTCATATTTGGAGCAGTTAATTTTGAAGCAATAGGTTGTACTTTATTATTTTGCTACATTAATTTTAATATGAACAGAAATTATAACTTGTTTTAAAATATTATATATCTTACAGTACTTTAAGTACAAAAGTAAGATTTAAATCACAATATCAAATGTTGTGCCGTTCTCGAGTTTTGTGAAACGTTTTCAACATTTGAACGTGATATTAAATTTTAAACTTTGGTAATAATTCTAATTGTTACAAATATGTATTTTATAGAAATATATCAACATTAAATAACAGTATTTGAGTTGTTGACCTAAAAGTTGAGTAAAAACCTTGAAAATGTTTTTAAATACAAAAGTAAAATTTAAATAGCAATCTCAAATGTCATGCCGTTCTCGAGTTTCGTGAAAATTTTTCAACATTTGAAGGTGATATTAAATTTTAAACATTGTAATAAATCTAATTCTTACAAATATGTATTTTATAGAAATATATCAACATTAAATAACAGTATTTGAGTTGTTTATACCTTGAAAATGATTTTAAATACAAAAGTAAAATTTAAATAGCAATCTCAAATGTCATGCCGTTCTCGAGTTTCGTGTAAATTTTTCAACATTTGAAGGTGATATTAAATTTTAAACATTGTAATAAATCTAATTCTTACAAATATGTATTTTATAGAAATATATAAACTTTAAATAACAATATTTGAGTTGTTTATACCTTAAAAATGTTTTTATGGTAACATTAATATTTAATTTGAATTTTCTCATGTTATATAATGACTAATAATTCCACGTTTTGGAGCTCATAATAAATTTTATGCATATGTAATCATCTTAGTTCCTTCACATGTTTATCCTACAACAATATAGAAATTTTAAATAGCAATAGCTGCATTGTACGTGTTGGTTAAGAATTTTTAATACAGCATTTATGTTTAAATTGATTTTCCTCAAAATTGTTATTTTTCTACTTACGCGCATGATAACTCCAAATGTATCAAAGGTAATGATTCGAAACTTTATATATATCTTTACCAGATCATTTTCTTCAAATTGAACTAAAATCTAAGAAATTTAACAAAAATTATTGAATGTATGGGCATTCGAGTGAAAAAAATAATCAAAATTTTCATTTTTTTTTTTTTTTTTTTTTTTTAATCAAAAAACTTTAGAAATTTTTTGTTTATTTATTACATTTTAGTTCACTTTATTTTTGTAATGTTTTTAAACTTATATTAAAAGTTTCAAAGTTCTAGAGTGTATAGATATTTTTAAATCATGCGCGCAAGTTGTATACTTTTGCATTAATTGAAAAATATCTTCATATTTGGAGCAGTTAATTTTGAAGCAATAGGTTGTACTTTATTATTTTGCTATATTAATTTTAATATGAACAGAAATTATAATTTGTTTTAAAATATTATATATCTTACAGTACTTTAAGTACAAAAGTAAGATTTTAATCACAATATCAAATGCTGTGCCGTTCTCGAGTTTGGTGAAACGTTTTCAACATTTGAACGTGATATTAAATTTTAAACCTTGGTAATAATTCTAATTGTTACAAATATGTATTTTATAGAAATATATCAACATTAAATAACAGTATTTTAGTTGTTTATACCTTGAAAATGTTTTTAAATACAAAAGTAAAATTTAAATAGCAATCTCAAATGCCATGCCGTTCTCGAGTTTCGTGAAAATTTTTCAACATTTGAAGGTGATATTAAATTTTAAACATAGGTAATAAATCTAATTCTTGCAAATATGTATTTTATAGAAATATATCAACTTTAAATAACAATGTTTGAGTTGTTTATACCTTAAAAATGTTTTTAATGTAACATTAATATTTAATTTGAATTTTCTCATGTTATATAACGACTAATAATTTCACGTTTTGGAGCTCATAATAAATTTTATGCATATGTAATCATCTTAATTCCTTCACATGTTTATCCTACAACAATATAGAAATTTTAAATAGCAATAGCTGCATTGTAAATGTTATTTAAGAATTTTTAATACAACATTTATGTTTAATTTGATTTTCCTCAAAATCAATATTTTTTTACTTGCGCGCATGATAACTCAAAATGTATTAAAGGTAATGATTCGAAACTTTATATATATCTTTACTAGATCATTTTCTTCAAATTGAACTAAAATCTAAGAAATTTAACAAAAATTATTGAATGTATGGGCATTCGAGTGACAAAAGTAATAAAAATTTTCATTTTTTTTTTTTTTGAAAAAAAAAAAAATATATAGAATTTTTTTTTTTATTCATTAGATTTTAGTTCATTTTATTTTTGTAATGTTTTTAAACTTATATTAAAAGTTTCAAAGCTCTAGAATGTATAGATCTTTTAAAATCATGCGCGCAAGCTATATACTTTTTCATTAATTAAAAAAAAACAGACATTAAGGAATAATTAATTTTAATTAATTATACAGTGTTTAATGCAAATTATATATTATATTGCATGGAGAAAGTATTACAGTATTCACAAAAAAAAAACCTGAGGTATTTAGTGTAAAAATGAGTGCATGGGGCCACTTTAAATATCTGTCTCTGAAATCAAATTTTTCATCTGTTTAAAGGGTATGTGCCCCCTTAAGTAACATAAATCCGCAACAAATAAATTACCTAGAAAGTTTAGATTCATATAGAACAAACAATTGTACTTAAAAAAAATAAATGCGTAGTACAGCAAAGTATTGAAATCATAGAATATTCATAATGAAGAAACTTAGGTACTACAGCTTCTTTATTCCGTGACATTTAAAACTGAATTTCCTATGAAATTTTATGATAACTATGAATTTTGTCCAACGTACAAGATTTCCTTGTAAATTTACTGATAAAAGCAAATTTATATTCTTTGAGATATTTCTCCAGAAACTGAACAATAGCATGAAACGTCCGATATATTTTTTTGGCCATTTTAAAACGTATATTTTATCTTTAACATTGCATTTGCTTTACACCCCACGTTCCTTTCTCGCGTTACTTCAAAAGAAGAAACAGTTTTCAATATTTCTTTTAAAAGTTTCCTGAAATGCTAGCGGACAACGTGCATTTTTCTGTATTTTCTATAAGTTTCAGAACATTTTAAAGAGGGATGAAATAAAGATAAGGATGAAAGTGCAGTTAGAATTTTCGAAGAATACTAAATATCATAAAATTTGTAATCCTTTATTTTCACTTTGGTGTTAAATTAGCATATATTGTTTTAGTAAAGCTGCTTTGTCAGAATTTTTTTTAAATCAGTATGCAGGGCGTTTCAAAAAGAATCACCTGATTTGAAATGCATATATGAAAAATATTGAACATAGACACTTATATAACATGGCTAATCATAAAGTATTAAAAAAAACAATTTCAAGGTGCTCAATATATCCACCTTTTGATGCATGGCAGATGTCTATACCAGCCATACTCACTATGTCTATACCGGCATCTGTTTATTCTCAACCAGCGGGCCTACGACCTTTTATGTGTGGCCCGACACATATAATCATTAAACCATATTTATAAATTTTTATGTATGTGCATAAAAGATATTTGATACTTGCACTGTTGCGTTTTTTTATATACTTTCATGGGAAGACAATGTCTGTTTTGTTATTTGTATATAATTTAAAAATTTTAAAACATCTTAAATGCCATTTGCTTAGTCAAAACCTCTTTTTACCTATAACCTCTTTTGTGCTGTAGTAGTGCATACAATTATTTATCTTCCAATTAAACATTATACCAAATTAATTAAATTTGCATTATATAATTCTACATTAAAAAAATAATAAAGTTTCTGCACTGAACAAAAGACTCATTCATTAAAGGAAATTAGATTTATTTTCCTTAGAACATGGATATTCAGCATTGTTATAACATATTATTTACTTATTATATTGATAATACTGTTTATTGGGACTGAAAATTTGTCGCGAGAAAAAAAAATGGCACCAAAAACTTTTGCACTACTATATCAAAACAACAATCTTCACGGAATATTTCTATAACATTAGCTTAAGAAAGCTATCACGAAGTATATATTATTTGGAATTAGTGATGTTAAAATTTTTCCTAATTTTATCCTGTACAAACTTCTAACTGTATTAATAATATTAACTTTGTTACAATGCTTTGTTATACTATCTTTGTTATATTACTAATTTAATAAACCCCTTTTTTACATTTTTATATAAGTGTGTTGCGGCCCGCCTAATGTCGCTAACATATGTTTGCGGCCCGCGAGAAAAAAGGTTTAGTATGTCTGGTCTATACGGTAGTCAAATTCGTCCCAAACTTTTGCGAGCATGTCTGCATCCACTGCTTCCACGGCTGCTGTTATGCGTACCTTCAGTTCAGCTAATGTAGCTGGAAGGAGAGGAACACAAAATTAGTCTTTTAAAAAACCCCACAAGAAGAAATCGTACACTGAGAGATCCGGCGATCTTGGAGGCCAGTGATGTTTAACTGAATCGTCATGTCCCGTACGGCCAATCCAACTGCGTGAAACTCGAGATTTCCCTCTTTCTACCTATACATTAGTCGATCAAAACAGATTAAAAGCTGAATAGTTATGACTTTTTTAAATCGAATGATTTTTTTTTTAAACTCCCGTACTTTGATATCACTGTAATGTAATATGGACTTACAGAGTATCCAAAAAGTTAGCCTATTTTGAAAGTTAAAATTAAAAAAAAGTTTGCCCTTTGGCATGCAAAAAACCCATATGTTGAAATGGCATGAATAGTACCCGTGCAAAGGATGATTTTATATAAGACCGAAAAACGCAAAGGAATAGAAAATAACTTCTCGTTATCTAAAAACTATTCGGATATGCCAATCCCAAAACTTTTTTCTATTTCAGACATGTTAATGCTTCAAAATTCGTTATCACACCGCCAAAACAAAATCAATATTTTCCCGTCATTCTGCTGTACGCCCACTGCTTGCGAATCGTCGGGTTACCTGGATGTGAGTAGCCGATGTATTGTACTAAACTAGGAAAAGTCCTTCTGGCTTGTACCAGCATGAAAAGACAGTCTCCCTTTTGCTTGGGTTTGAGATTCTGGCTAATTCTACAGAAAATACACGAAGCTAAAATGCCAGGAACACGATTACAGAAGAGTTACGTAAATAGTACACATTGCCAGTTCTCATCATATTGAATTTGAATGAGAATATTACCAAATTAGACAGACATAGCCAAGTAAGTTTCATATATGGAAAAGTATTTTTGTTGCCAAATTTGGCGATATTTCGCCATTTGTCACCAAGCTTGGCAATAATTTGACGTTGGCGAATATAAATATGCAGTGTTAAGCATGTAAGTGTTGAAACGATGGTTACAACAATGAGAAAAAAAAAAACTGGCGAAAAAAACTGGTTCGCTAAAATTCATAAATTAAACCAGTTTATGGAGGAATCCTGCTGAATTGTTTCAAAATGTCAGCCACCCTATAATTTCAAACTGCTATATCTCAGCCATTAATTAAGATAGAGGCAAAACAAAAAAAAAACTCTGGAATTTGGAATCTTTGGATCAAGGCCGAACATTTAACTCAAATTAAGTTTTAGAATTTCTAATATTTTGTAAATTTTTTGGAATTGAAATCTTTAAATGGCTATCACAGCGCTCCCTCCAGGCGCAATATCCCCCAAATTCAACTGATACCTGCAGGTTACAGTAAAAGACATATACAAAAAATTTCGTTCAATTATCTGCATAACTTCATACACTTTTCGATGATACAATGGAGCAAAAATCGCGATCACAGCGCCCCTTTTCGTCTAAATAGCCTCAAATTCAAGTGGGACCTGCAGCCCACAGCCAAAAACATAGAAAAGAAACTGGTTCATTTTGAAGCATAACTTCATACACTTTTCGATGATAAAATGAGGACAGACAGACAGGCATTTTGTAAAAACGTATTCTTCGGAATCTCTGAAACCTAAAACGTCTAAATACGTCGAAAACCTGAAGTCGAAAAAAGTTTCGATTATAATACATTTCACTATTATAGATAGAAGAAAGTAATAACGCAAGTTCGGTAGTAGATAAATTATAATACAAAAAGATAAAAGAAAAATACAGATTTCCAAACGAATGAAAAGTAGAGGCTGGCGATAATATTGAAAGTTTCTTTATTTTTTATGCAGGTATTAAAGCAAATGAAGTATTAAAAATATTTTTCAAAAGTATTTTTTACAAGACATGCAATAGTTGTGATTCTGTGTTTAAATAGAGTAAATAACTTATATAAAACGGAACTTGCAATTCTTTATCATTATACATAGAGAATATATATATATATATATATATATATATATATATATATATATATATATATATATACATATATGTGTGTGTGTTCCTTTTCTTTAAGCCTTATTGTCTTTCTTTAAACTTTTCTTTAAAAGATAGAAAAACACTACTACTTTTATTTACAGTGGTACTCTTTTTAAGAATATTAAAAAATATCATTGCAAAGTAAAGTAGATTTTCTTAGCGTTATTTCTTAGAAATATATATTTTTTAAAAACCTTTGTTTCCCTAGCTTATAAAAACAATTAAAAATATTTCAGGAAACAGAAGCATACTTATTCTACTTTACTTTTAAATTCAATTTTAATATTTTTTTATATTCATAGAATATTTCCATTTTTTAAAACTAAAAATAAGAATATTAGAAAGCGAAATTTGTTTAAATAAAAAATTACTCGAGCGTAAAAGAAATGAGTAAACAGTGAAAATTATGAGGATTTGCTTTTGAACTTAATTACTTGACTCTGAAACAGAAGTTAGTTTTCACAAAATTAAACTTATCTCGGAAACAAGAAAAGCAAAAATTCACAATTGCAGTACAAATAGTAAAAGAAATGAATAATTTAATTAACAGAAAGTCTAAATTATATTATACATTATTCATGCTTGTAAATAAATTAAATGAAACATTTCTTTAAAAAAAAAAAACGTTAATGCAGTTTTTGCTTAAACATTAAAATGAGTTTTCTTATAAGAATGTATTTTATTAAAAAAGTGTCAGTGAAACAGTGAATTAGTAAAAGGTAATGTAAAGTAAATGCATTGAAATCTTATGCAATTTTATCTGTTAGATCATTTAAAAAGTAGCTCAGATATCGTTCGAAACATTAACATATTTATGATTAACTATATTTTGAAAAAATTATATATATGTTTAGAACTATCTTACCCATTTACTATTTTATTATTGAATACATTCAATATAGTTGATTTAAAATATTAAAATAAAGATGGTACGATCTATAAAAAAACTTTCTGTAAAAGTACAAGAGCTAGAATTATAGATTGTATATAGAGAATGTTTTTTGATATTTTAAGCATGAAACGCTGGAATATTTAAGGTTTTTATATCCAACCATATCTATGAAAGCTTAGCGTCACTGTTACCACAGTTATTTACAAATGTTTTAAAAATCTAGTGAAGAAAGAGGCTTAAATATCTAACAGTAAATCGTGATAATAGCACAAAAATATGAATTTGTAACTATTGTAGTGCTCGATCCAGGTTTCAGTTTCAATGATTTCTTTTATTCTTTATGGCAAGAAGAATCTATCTACATCATTTCTTTAGAATAGATTAGATAGAACTAGAATTTTGTAGAATTTCTTGGTTGAGTGTAAAGATGGCCTAATAGTCAAAAGGCATATCAAAGGCATAGGTTCCCCTATCCGATTTTCATGTTTGTACTAGATCAATTCTATATTTTTAAAACGATACCTTATTTTGTTGAACCGTAATGCTCAAAATTAGATTGGTAAATTACCCATTTAAGCTAAAGAATCTGTCATTAATATTGTGGTAACAAATATTTGTATAAATAGGCAGCATTATAGCAATATTGCATTAAATGTAGTTCATATTTTTCAAAGAAATTAGAAATGCAGCAGATCTATTGATTTGAATTAAATGTTAAACATGATGGACAATCTAGTCTATAGAGTGTTTGATCAGTGAATATATATTTTTAATTTCTTCCTGTGTAATAAATAAATAAATTTAACTTGTATTTGGCCTTGGATTTTTAAGGAAACTTATCACCATTGGAAATATCTTAGAATTCAACATAATCAGCGCTACTGTAAACTCACCGTTTTTTTTTTTTTTTTTTTTTTTTTTTTTTTTTGAGAAATTACAAGGATTAGTTATAAATTTATTAATTATATTTAATAGTATATATTACTAATAAATATTAATTAATTGTAAATTCAAAACATTAGTTATATGTATGAACAAAACCACCAAAGTAAGAAATTGTCTTTTCATTACGTAAGCTGTTATCAAACAGGTTAGGATTATATTTCTTATATCCAACGCATTTCTCAGCACTACGATCACAGTATGGAATTTTAATAAATTATGTTATGATGGAAAGAGTATAACTCTAACATGCTTGATAATATTTTATGCGCTGATGAAACAATTTTTCCATGTCCGTGAGTTGAAAATTTGCATAATTGACGTTTAGAATGCTGACTTCTTAAGAAAGCCTCTGGATAATGCGCGAAATAGTTTACAGAAGTGTATTTACTTTACATATGCTTATGTTGAGTTTTAAGGTGAATCATTTATAATGATAATATATGTCATTAAGCTTCCATAATAAAATACCATTAAATTTACATACCTAATGCTCGAAATGCGATTTAAAATAGCTACGTATTGATTTAGCAAACGGTTTATTTATCATAAGCGTGAACTCGGCAGTTTACAATGATATCTCTATCAGACTTAGGGGCCAAACCATTTGCTAATGTAAATTATTCTACTTTGCAATTTGGAAATTCAATTTTCTACATCCGCGAAATTCACAGACTACTATCCTAAACTAGCGTATCATAATTATCATATAATAGATGAGAAAGACGATGCCACCTATGAATTTTAAATAGGGGCTGTAAAGTGTCTGAATCCCTGTGAATGTAAACCCAAATTGAAAAATATCAAAAGTACAAAGATTGTATTTTTATAGTTAAATAAAAACAGGCATACAACACATTTTCTAGCAATTCCCATAGCAATTTAAAACAATCATATTCATTTTCTTTAATATGGCAGCTGACTCTTTTGATTACGGGCCTCTATTATTGCCTTTATCTGAAATTCAATCACATTAAATATGTTCGTGTACGGACTTTCTGAGTAATAAAAGGACGGAAAAGTGAATTTTTTAAAAGCACTAATATTTTTCCAGTCGTGGGCCTCAGTTTCCTAACCAGGGTATTCTTTAAATTTTCTTTGGGGTTTTTAATTTTCAAAGAAAATTTCGAATATATGATTCTCGTAGAAAACTAATACTCATAAAAAAAGAATAAGAAAAAAAAATATTATTGTAAATCTCCAAGACAAAATTATTTATTTCTGTACTCAAAAGTGAAAAACGCATGAAAAAAGAATTGTCCTTTCAGAAAATATATAAAATTTTATCCTTGGCTAAAATTTAAAATTATTGTTAAAAATTAAATTTTATTTTTTTCTGTTTTATTTAACACCATAAAATATATTTAAAAAAAAAACCTTCAAAATATATACTAAAACTCTTTAGTGGCTTAAAAGACAATATCAATAATAATAATAATAACATTAAACATTAAAATATTGACATGTTTCGATTTATTCACTTAAGCATAATCAAAACATGCAAAAAAAACAAAAAAAAAACGTACATAAAATTGGAATACATGGTCAGTCCCTATAACCCCCTATATTTATAGGGATGATCATGCATTCCAGTTTTCTGTACATTGTGTTTTTTGTATGTTCTGATGATGATTCAGTGAAACAATCGAAACATGTCAATATTTTAACGTTTTTATTTTTTTATTGATATTTGACGCCTTTTAAGCAATTAAAGTGTTTTAGTATATATTTTGAAGGTTTTTTGGAATATATTTTATGGTGTTACTTTTAAGGGACGTAATTAAGATTTTTTTTCTTTTTATCTCTAACTATAATAAAGAAGGAAGTTTGTGTGTGTGTATGTTTCTATCTGTTTCTCGGTTGTGTTCTGAAGAGACCGCTGCACGCAGAGCTACAAAATAACAAAATTTCGAAGGAAGGTACCCCTATGCATGTTGTTTTGCACCTCGAAGCCAGATTTTGGATTTTTTTGAATATATATTTTTTATTTAATTTTTAATGCGATTTTTAGTGTTTTTTTCACGTTTTGCTGCGATGTTTCCACATTAGTAATGGGAATCCGGTTCCAGTCTTTTAGCTCAATAAAGTAAAGCCGGGAGAGATGACGCAGTCGGAGAGATAGCGCACATAGAGGTTTGGGGGGAAGGAGTAGAGTGAGCGTGCAGCGACTCCAGGTAGTTGTACAAGAACAGTAGTGGAGTGTCTACTTGAAAGTGCACGTTGATTGCTTTGAGCGTTTAAGATAAAGTATTGCTATTTTGTTTTGTTTTCCCAAAGTAAGTGCTTGAATTTTCATAGCTCTTCATCAGAATTTCTATACAATGTCAATAGTACAAAATATTTTAAACTTAAACGATTTCTCATAAGCTACTAATCTAGACTAACAATGTGAACATCAACGATTCGTTTTAGAAGAGGTCATGTTTAAATAAAAGGCTGCGCAATCTTTCGTACCGAAATTGGAGAGTTTGCGCATTTGCTACTTAGGAGAGATGGCGCAGTGTTCCCATTCGTTTCCATGGTAGGAGAGATTACGCAACTTATTGGTAAATTTGCATAAAAAATGAAAAATGAAAATGGACTAATTTTAAGTTAAACGTGTTATTAAGTAACATTATTTTATTTTTTAATCTTATCTGGACTTGCTTTTTCTGATTCTTTAATTATTAGGTTGAAATATTCACTCCTGATACAATAATATTTATTCACAAAAACCTTACAGCAATGTCATTTAAGTGTAATTATTGCTGTTAACAATTTAATTGTAGTTATTATAAGTAACAATCTCTCCTACCCATGTGCGCAATCACACCAACCCTATAAGGAGAGATTGCGCAAAATAACTTTCTTGGTTTTATTACAATTGTTCTATTAAATTGCAACATAACAACAAAATAGCAATGGAAATGCATAAAAAACAAATGAAGTAAAAGTTATTCATGAATAGTTTAGCAAAAAATTAATATTTAGATTTTTTATTGCTATTCTTTTGAATTGTGCGCAGACTATCCTAGCTTTACCTTATAGTAAATTTTATTCTCTTTTCAATAAAGTTGATGCGAAATGTGATTTTCGAATTTTTGGCGATTTTTTTCCTTTGACACTAAGAAATTTTGCCAGAATGTTTGATTGGTTCGGTGGTTGCGCTTCCATTTCAACCTCAGATACGCTCAGAATCGTAATTTTTTTCTCTTTTTAGCTTGGAAAAAGTTGATTCTTTACAGATAAAAAATCATGATATTAAAAATGCGATTTTAGTGTTTTTTGACCTTTTGCTGCTATTTACCCGCATTAGTAACCGGAATCCGGTTCCAATCTTTTAGCCCAATGTAATAAATTTTATTCTTTTTTCAATAAAGTTTATGTGAAATTCGTACAGAAAATTTTGAATTTTTTGGTATTTTTTTCCTTTGACAAAAAGTAATTTTGCCCAGAATGCTTGATTGGTTCGGTGGTTGCTTCCATTTCAGCTCCAGATACGCTCAGAATCGTCATTCTTTTTTTTTTTTTTTTACTCTTTTTAGCTGGAAGAATGTTGATATTTCTTTACAGATAAAAAATCATAATTTTAAAAGGGAAGCGCGGATTATTTATCATCCCGATCTTTTTATTAGACTTTTTTCTTTTAATTTCATTTTGTATGCGTTTTTTAAACATTTATGCCATGTTTTGCAGCGTTTTTTGTTTCAAATGACGTCACAAATCGCCCACTACAAGTCAAACACCATTGGAGGGCAGTTGTGATTGGTAATCACAGCTGGAAGTCAACCGGACAATTGTGATTGGTAGCTGAAAAGGTCGTCAGCTGATTGCAATTCGAACTGCGAGTTGTGAATTTTTGCGATTTGTTTTATGCGATTTTTAGAGTTTTCTCTTGTGTACGTCATTTATGTATTTGATTTCAGAAATTTACAACGATAACTTATTGTTTTTGTATGTAAAAAAAAAAAAAGAGTAATTTTGTTTCTGTTTAGAAAGTTAATGATAAGTTCTAATTTTTTAACGTCGTTGATTAAATTCTGTGTGTGTGGGTGGGGTGGGGAGGTGAGTGTACGGTTGTAGTTTAAATATCGCTTTAATGCTCTGACCGAATCTCCCTCCCTCCCCCCGGCCTCCAAAATCAGAACTATTTAATTATTAGTCCGATTCAAACGAAACTTGTTCTCAGGACTAATATAAACTTCGGTACCATTTTTTCAGCCCTTGGCAACCACTATTTCTGAACAGTAATGACGACGGAGGGGTATTTTCTCGGGTTCTATGGGCCCAATTTCAATGAGAATTACTTCATTCCACTTAACACGAACTAATTAATGTACAGATAACTAGTTAAGATGCAGATTTAGCGCCACCTGGCGTTAGAAAATGGATGAAAAGATTTTGCAGCGTGTGCGCAGCACGTTAGCTATACGGTGTCATAGGCCGCTGGGACACGTGCCGGAGTTTCGATCGGAAAGCGTTTTATTTAGAACTCAGTGCACCCCCTTGCGGTGGGAAGTGAAACTAAGCAATTTTGCATTTAAAATTTATCCGATTCAAACAAAGGGCCTGATTTCAATGACAATTGATTCATTCAACTTAACATGAACTAATTAAGATATAGATAACTAATTAAGACATAGATGTGGCGCCCCCTGTCGGTGGAAACCGGAACTAAAAGATTTTCTGCGCGTGCACAGAAAGCCTTCTATACGTTGTCATAAGAGCGAGGACACATGCCGGAGTTTCGTTCGGAAAGAGGTTTGTTTAGAACAGAGTGCATACCCTGGCAGTGGAAAATGTAACTAAAATATTTTGTATTTAATCTTGGTCCGATTCAAACGAAATTTTTTCTGACATTCTTCCGAGGTCTCCCAGGTGCTAAATAAACTTCGGTATCGTTTTTTCAGCCCTTGGTTACCACCATTTGTGAATATTATTATCCAGGAGGGTGATTTATTTTCTAGGGTTCTGTGGGTCCGATTTCAACGGAAATCAGTTCATTCAACTTAACATGAACTAATTAAGATATAGCTAATTATTTAAGACGTAGATTTGGTGCTCCCTGACGGTGGAAAGTGGAACTAACAGATTTTTCGCGCGTGCTGTAAGCAGGAACGAGTACCGGAGTTCAGTTCGGAAATAGGTTTTTTTAGAACAGAATGCTCTTGTTGTGGGTTTTGGGGTTCTTTCTAAAACACAACTTACTTAAACTTAAAAAGCTCATTTATTACACAATCTTCACTTGACAATTAAATATTAAAAAAAAAAATAAGTATACCCTGATTAGCTCCACTGAAATCTGTTGCCATGGAAAAGGGAGCAAATTATATTAAACTAATCAAAATATCAAAACTTAAGAATCCGAATAGATTAATACAACAATGATAATTTTGAACTCATCATTTTAAGACAATATTAAATGTAGTAAGGGGCAACAATTTTGGACTCATCATTTTAAGACAATATTAAATGTAGTAAGGGGCAACAGATTTCTAAATCAAGTAGCATACTGGATTGCATAAAGAACACCCAACTCCACTCCAACCCGATCAAGCTCAAATCTCCATATACATTAAATTAACAAAAGTGTAATCATCATATAATTTGGAAAAATGCAGACAACCTGAAATTCCTCCAATATGAGGACCAAAAGGGGAAAGAGTTAAATCCGTTAATAGAATAGGGATATGATGATGTACTAAAATTTTAGAACAACTATGGAGATTCTGAACAAGATCAGATCGGTTAACCAAGAATCGTATAGTGGCTTATAAACAAGGAATATAATCCTTTCCTTTTTTTTTTTTTTTTTTTTTTTTTTTTTTTACTTTTTAAAATAAAGCATTTTAGGTGTTTATTTTAGAAAACAATATCTCTGAGAGAGGAGGGTTAAAGCTTAATTTAAACAATTATGAAATTAGATTTAATATTACTGTTTCACTTATTAATCTATCCATCCTTAAATCAAGATCAAAAATACGATTGTATAACATTGAGTGAACTTCAATTAATGTTCATTAAAACAGTCAGTTATGAATTTAAACTTAAGAAATTTTAAAGTCCTAATTTAATAAAGTTGGATTTTATCTCTTTTTTTTAATTTTATTTTATTTTATTTTTTTTATCACTCACAGAAAGGTTAAGCCTTTCTTATAGGTCTACTGTGAATATAAAAAAAATAAATTATTTAGAGATTTATACAAAGAAAAACATACCATCTTTAAGAACAAACAAATCTTTTATTCAAACACTTAAAGTTATAACAACGGAGTTACTTCAAATTATTATAAAAACACAATCTAAACGTTGATCTGTAATATGGGGATTAATTACTTAAATATATTTTAAACCAAACAACACATTTCTAAAATTATCACACTATCATGCTTTTAAGGTTGATCAACTTTGCTGAATTCACTTATTATTTTAATTGCAACTAGGCACAGAGAATCTTAAAAATATAACATTACATTAAAGCTTAACAGTCTAAAGTTTAACAGTCCATCAATTGTAAAAACATTATATAATAGTGTTTTAAAATACACACTTATCATTCTTAATCTCTCCAAATAGCCATAGATAATTTAAAGTGGGAGAACATACATTTATGAGGAAATAAAGAACTACTTACAAAGTTAGCAGGTTTAATCGAATCATCAGTGGGCAGACTCTATTTCCCTTCCCTCTTGAGAAGAAACAAAACTGTGGACGGGCACCATCTGACGTAATTACACCTCAGGGGGATGGTTTCCTAAATCACCAGAGCATCAGTCAAACTTCACTCCTTCTCAGCATTTCTTGTAACATTCGCGAGCATTTGAGTTGAGTCTTTTGCTTGTCAACTTTGCGATTCAACCGAACACCTCATATATCTCTCGACGACGGAGGTTTCTCGGACTATCCATATCTTCACAAATCCAGCTCCAACACACACAGCGATCAGTCTTCCTTATTATAAACAAGACAATATTAACGTCTCATAGATAGTTGAGACCCCTCTGGACTGCACAACAAAAAAAAAACTTAATCTCTACGCATCTGGAATCGTTGACGCTCTTTCACTGACCATCATTTTCATTTCTTTGATCAGTAGCTTTTCGCTCATTATCATAAGTGCCGCTACGCAACGTCCACTAATTTTTCGAACCAAACGACAGGTATCTCAGCCAAGCAGCAAGTGTCGTAAACATTCACTCTCCCGCGCTGCTTGAAAAACGGGACCGATCCACTCTGCCAGGGGTACGGGAATGGAAACAAAAGGAAAAATGGACTCTTCCTGAAGACTACAGCCTGCCGCTCCACTCTGCCGGCCGCTTCATGGGGGAAGGCAGCCATGCTTCACCCCCATGGCGTGTGCTGGAGGGGGGTCCTGTGAGCCTCTGTTTACATGGGCGCCAGCTATCCGCCTGATAGCAGAGCCAATTGAAGTCTGTCGTAAACTTACAAAGCCTAATTGCGTATATAGTACACTCATAAGATAACGTAATTCTTATACAGGGCGGACGGTCTTTCTTTTAACCAAAACCAGACTAGGTGACTACAAACACATGATTCAAGGGTATGGGAGAAAACGTACACGACTGCCCAATACAATATGTGTGGTCTTTTACTGAGAAACCTCCCTCCCTGCTATATATCTTTCGTATTTGAAAACAGGAAGCAAAGCTAGACTATAAACGTTGAATTTACTTTGCAAAAAGAAAAAGAAAGAAAAAAAAATAAAAACTGATTTTATTATTATTATTACAATTACTTTTATTTATTTAAATTTTTATTAGAAACAGAAAAAAAGAGTGCTTTTAAATAAATGTTGAGAAAGTGATTTAAATAATTAATGTAGATTAAAAAAAAAAAATTGGTTGAAACCAACCATAACACTCTACCTGGTGGTAGAAACTGGAAGTAAAGGATCTTGCAGCGCGTGTCTAGCACATCTGCTACACACGGTATCGTAGGCATCGGGGACACGTGTCGGATAATTTGTTTAGAACAAAATTCATCCCTTGGCGGTGGAACTAAAAGATTTTCCTGTGCGTGCGACAAAAATGGCTATGTTTATTGAAACCGCAAAAGAAAGTTACCGATTTGATAATGCCAGAAAACGAAAAAAGTTTTATTTTCACTCATCGTCAAGTATTAAGAAAAGTATTGGATTATTTGAATCGAAACTCACAGTTTATGTCTCTGATTCTGAAAATGCAAATTTTGTGAAAATCCGAGAGTAATTTTTTTAAAATTTTGATCAAAAACTGACCCATGACATTTGAGGAGGTGGTATTAAATTTACTTCCGCTTCGGGTGGAACCCGAATATCTCTATTTAATTTCCGAAAGACAACGAGTTACCAGAGGAAGGGTTTCGTGCAGCGATTTTTAGAGTGACTTCGCGTTTCGTATTATTTTTTGACGGGACCGGGCAACGCCGGGCAGATCTGCTAGTATATAATATAAATATTTATGTTTTATGTACTAAAATGCATTTACGGTTAATGTCAGTGTAGGTTAATTTTCCATTTTAAAATTAAATATAACCTTTTCTTTTTATATTTACTCACTAGTACCAATTTGGTACACATTTAGCGTGGCGGATTTATAAAAAAATAAAAAAACTAATGAATTTAATGATTAATTAAAGAGAACATTTTTGGTTTTTAAACTTCAATTATGTTTATATATATATATATTATTGAAGATTACACCAGATCAACCAGATTTTTCCAGTGTTTCCTGTCTAATGCTTTAGTCATCCAATTAAGACCGGCCACTTTTCGTCACTCTATCTTACTTGAGGTCAGCTTCTTGGTCGTTTTACTTCTCTGAGATACGCCCAGCCCATTTCCAATTTAGCAGTTTAATTCTTTCAATTATGTCAAAATAACTTTCGTCCTACTTCTTATCCAGGTTATTATCTTTCTATGTCTTCTAGTTATGCATAGCATACATCTTTCCATACTTCGCTGTGTTGTTTGTATGCTTTGTATCATCCGTTTTGTTAGCTTCCATGTTTCTGCTCCATAAGTTCCTGCAAGTGAAACACATTGGTTAAACACCTTTCTTTTCAAACATAGAGGCTTGTTACTCTTCAGAATAACATTGTTCTTCCCAAAAGCACAACATTCATAAACACACCCACACTCACATAAATATATATATATATATTGGTAGTTCTCTATTATCTCGTCGACCACTTTTCATAACAAATATTATCGCCAAACTGTAAGATTAAACACCAAAAATGCAGTCCCATTTACTTGATGTCAGAAGCATTATACGTGTTTATTATGTCATCAAGTGGTTTTTAATTCGGCATTTGCGTGTATTTTGCATTATGTTTTACTGGTTTATTAGTTATTTCATTAATTAAAATAAGAATTGTGTCCTTAAATTCTTATATTTTATTTATTTATTTATTTTGATATTCCAATGGCAACGTTCTCCCGTTTATTTGGCATTACAGTTTGGTGATAGTTTTTTGTTATGAAAAGTGGTCGACGGGATAATAGAAAAGTACCATATATATATATACGGTTTTCTTTATTATGATTTATTGCAACGTCTAGATGTAAATCACAGTTTTATCTTCTAAAGCCACCCTATGTGGTTTTAGAAAGTTTGTGAGGTTTGGCAGGTTTCAGAAATGCTATAACTCTTTTAAAATTCACAAGGATCTTGTCAGTAAACATACGAGATTCGGCTTGATTGTGAATCAAGTTTTCAACTGCTTCCTTTCCTCCTATGAATCTTTTATTCCAGTCATGGACCTCAGTTTCCTAACCCAGCTATTCTTAAAATTTTCTTCGGGGTTTTTAGTTTTGAAAGAAAATTTTGAAAATATGTTTCTAGCACTAAAATAGTAGTCATAAAAAGTATTTTTAAAAAAAGCCATACTTTTTGTATATCCCGAACACAAAATAATTTTTTTCTGTACTAAAAAAGGAAAAACCATGATCAAATTTTAAAATTTTACTGTTAAAAAATAAATTTAATTTTTTTATGTATAAAAAAATTCTAAAATTTATCTTTTTTTTACAAAATTTTTATTTTATTTAATATAAATAGAATAAAAATTGTTATAAATTGTTACAAAAATGTATAAAGTTTGCGTTAAATGTTGTGTATAATATATATTTAAAACGAAATTTAAGATTAATGGTTTAAAATTTCTTATTATTAGTTTTCCACTTACACATTTGACGTAACTAATTAAAAAAAAAAAATCCTAATATTTTTAATAACTGATTCGGAGTTTTCAGTTTTGAAAATATGATTCTCGTACTAAGATAGTACTCATAATAATAATAATAATAATAATAAACAATTTTTTGTAAATCCGAATATAAACTTTTTTTTTTTCTGTGGTCAAAAATAGAAACGTATGCAAAAAGAATTATTCTTTCAGAAGAGAGATAAAATTTCATACATATCTAAAAATTTAAATTTTATTATTAAAAATTATTTTTTTTAAAGAATTTACATTTGAAAATAGATATGTAAATAGCATTTCAAGGAAAGAGTTAGTAATAGATATTTATAAATAAAAAAAAGCAAATTTTTTTCTCCAGGACCACTTTAAAAGATTTTGTGTTTTCATGTAATCACAAACAAGAACGAAAAATCATGAATCATTCATAGATTATGAAACACTTTCCAACACTAACATAATATTATTCAGGAATTTGATTTTTTTTCCTAGAATGAAATGAGATATCTAAAAAAGCAACTTAAAAAATACACAAAATACAAAATCCATTTCCAGTAATCGTCGTTGATATCCGATAATGTGTTCGAGTTCTTTCGTGTAGCTCCGTATTATATGTATAAAATTTTTCACACCACCTAATACACTCAAAATTAGATAAGTTTAAAAATGCATACCACAGTGAAAAACATACTCCCAGCAATTATGGATCTTAGTTAGTTAAGTAATCGAAATATTTTGTGTGTCTCTGTAAATGAACGATAAATGCTATGCACTACATAATCTTCCGAAAACCTGGTGTCACTTTAATGATTTCATTAAATTTAAGGTATCACAACATGACTAAAATGCACCGTAAACGATATTTCTCCATAGGTCATAATGTAATTGAATAATTTTGTGCATCCTTGTATACGAACTATAAATGCTACATGTTCTATACTTCTTAGAAGGCATGGTCCATCTCAGTGATACAAGTCAATTTCATTATATTTGAAATATCATAACATCATTAAAATATATCGCAAACGATTTTTCCCTATAAATCATATCGTAACGAATTTTTTGTGTGACCCCCTGCAAAACGAATTATAATTACTACACAAACAACCATTTCATAGTAAACCTCAATAACATATAAAATTTCGTTTCAATCGGAGTATTTACAGCACAGATATGCAGACAGACAACAGTCAGACACACAGACGGCAAACAAACTAAATTCATAAATAATTTTGAACTATGTTTGAAAGTGTTAAAAATAAATTTATTTTATCTACTTGTCCCTGTTTGGATCATTAGGGAATGATTGTGAAAGGTTTACTACCAGTGCTGATTGTATTAATACAAAGTGAAGAAAGTTTTATGTTATTTTCAAAATTCTGATGTTTGCGATTGTTCTCAAAATATTTATTGTTTCATTTCGTGTCTAAGATCTGCTCTCTTTTATGATATTTGGCATTCAGTGCTGATTTCAAGCACTTCATACTTCTTTAAGCGTCTTAGTATTTACAACAAAGTGTTCCATATTGTACCAACAATGTGCCTTTATTTACAGTGTATATGTTACGGTCAATATGATTAATCCGGTTATTATTAATAATGACCGGATTAATCATATTGACCGTAACATATATATATGGATCACGTAAAGAACACTGATATAGTAACTTCCACATCTGATTATTAATGTGATAATCTACGCCAAATCCAGCACTTTCCTAGAAAGCTGTGATCCACTGACGCAACTAATGACGTAACGTTCGTCAAATCTTTTTTCTTATTCTTATTTTTTTTATTACGTTTAAAATCTTCAAAAATAAGTACAAATTGTCTGAAAGGTGTGTGAATTTAGGATTTACAAAGTAAAATTTTATGAATACGTGCTTTACCGTTGTACTCCGATTTATTTTCAAGTGTTTAGGCATTACACATACAACTCCTTTATTTTCTTAATATGGTATTTGTTAATCGACAAAACATTTTTCAAACAATTTTGAAGATGTTTTAAAAGTGATATGTTTCAAGAATTTTGACATTACTTTTAATTTTAAACAAGCGAAATTTAGATTTATCTCTTCATAAAATTCCACTTAAATAATAATAAAACATTTTAACATAAAACGAAATATAAATATTATAATGCCTTAATAAAATAATCAATCTTACTGAAAATATCTTAAAAAACTTAAAATAACTTTGGGATAATGTATCAAATTTAAAGTACGTGTTGAAAACAACTCAAAATACTAATGTGAAAAAAGATGTTTTTTTCTCTTTCGCCGAATAAATCGGTTATTCTCCGATGGGTTATCTAACTTGAAAGTCTTTATCAACAATGCCAAACTCTTGAATAAATGTATCCAAAATGAGATTTCTTATCGAATCTCAATAGGAGTAAAAAGATTAGAAATTTCTTATCCTTCTAAGAGCTTTGAAAAAACTCAGATTTTATATCCATTTTTTATACAAAAGTATTCATCCGAGAAGATAAAGAATTTTTTTCTTTATCTAGTAAAAAATGTTCCTGGAGGACAGTATATTCTAAAAGTATTTTTTGCGCAAAAATTTAGAAAAATAATTAAAAGTGTTTAAAAGAGGAAGAATTTAAAAGGCCATAAATGTTAGGAACACTGCGCATTCATACATATAATCAACAGGCGATTGTTAAATGTTTTAAGGTAGTCTTTTTATTATATTTGTCTATAGAGATGAGTTTATTCTATCTTCTTTCCTTATCAATATATAGAGCAAAGTTCTTCAACCCTTTTTTAGGTGCGTTCGTAATTACATAAATACGTAGCACCTATAGTCGTCGTCTGATCCATCCGTCCGTCCGTCTGTCTGTAACAGCGCAAAAACTACCCAACCAAATGGTTTGAAATTTAAGATATATTATCTTTGCAGAATTTTGTCGAGACATTTCAAATTTTACGAAAATCGAATCTAAACTTTAGAAGATATTAATAAAAATATTTATTAAGAAATTTGTATTTTTTTTAAATCGGTGCTTTCTTGTTAAAGGAGCTTCCGATGGATGTTAAATCGTCAAGCGACCGAGATACTTATTTTATTACAGAAATTAATCTGCAGACGATATAATTCATTTCACAGAATTAAAAATCATCAAGATCTGAATATTTATATAACTAGGTATAGTATGAACGCACTTCGTTTATCACGTTTGGCGTACAATTTACAACTTGTTTTTATTTATCTCACATGAATGTGTAGGTAAATAATAATAATTAATTACACTTTAATAGATAATTCTACTTCTGCGGTATAGTTAAAGTATGAGGATAAAAAAAAAAGCATGAAATGAATAAATACAACTTTTTCAATTAGTTTGAAAACACACTAAATATACTATCACAACTTGTAAAAACCTAATATATCATTGTAAATTGAACTTTTAAAATAGCAGTTTAATTCTTGAAAACGTATTTTTCCCCCTTTTCACATGTATTATATGTAATGAGGTACCTAAGCTTGAAATTTTTAGAATGTATGCACACTAAGATCGAACGTTCCGATAGTTGAACTCATAAATTTTATACTGAGAAAAGAACGTGGCTGTAGTTTATTCAAAATTTGTATACAATATATCTAAAGTTTGTGAAATTTGCTCAAAGGACTTTTGTTAATTTTACAATACATACAATAATGAAAAATCATGCGTCAAGCATAGATTATTAAACACATTCCAACAATTCAGTGTACTGTATGAAAACTTCACCACTTAATAAGGAGAAAGATGAGTTCTAAGTAAAGAATTTGGAAAACGCATAACACATTTAAAAAAAATATCTGCAATTACCATCCTTAGTCAGAAAAATATCGGTATTATTTTATGCCGCTCTGTATCTTATGTATAGATTTGTATATATGCTGCATAGTATGCAAAAATTTAGCTCAGTTAGGAAATGCATAACACAGTTGAAAATTCCTCTTCAACAATTTCCAGAAATAAGCGGAAATATATCCAAATTCTATTGTGCAGCCTTGTATATGATCCGAAGCATTTATACATATCAACTAATATAAAAAATAGTTAAATTTAAAAACGCATACCATAATTGAACACCTACTTCCAACAATTATTGTTCATAGGCAGTACTGTAATTGAAAGCTTTTGCAAGTCCCTGTAAATGAACGACAAATGCTGTGCACATTACATTGAATAGTAAGCATCTTGTAGTGCACCTCAGTGATCTATATAAATTTCAATATATTTTAAACAGTTTAAGAATATTAACATACGCTACAAATGATTTTTCCCCCATAGACCGTAATGTAACGGATTATTTTGGTGTCCTTGTAAACGAACTATAAATGCTACACACTTCATTTTAATTACTGAACATTCCATTGTAAAATTCTATAACATGTATCACTTTCACGGTAATTCGAGTATATTTATGCGATTTAGATTACGGTCAGACAAACCGAATTCATAAACACTTTTCAACTAATGCTGAAAAGTGTTAGTTAAAAATAGTTAAATTAAAGTGTAATTACTGCTTACAGTGATAAAATCATAACCAAAAGGCTTAAAAATACCTTTTAATATATAGATTACATATGTTTCATGCGCACAAACGGCGACTTCTTCAGATCAAAATGATAAATAAAATATTCTCGCAAAGTTTTTGAAAATGATAAACATAAATCACGATATCCCATGGTCAAATGTAAGCAGGTGCTTAAATTGGTTAAACTGGAAAACGTGAAAATTATTATTATTATTTTTATTTTTATTGCTTTTTTGAACATATTTTATGAAACATATGTAGTCTATATATTAAAAGTTATATTTAAGGCTTTTTGTTATGTTTTTATCACTTTATGCATGCAAAACACATGTTATAATGTTTCACGTTCATGCCACATTTTCTATATAACAAACTTTAAATTTATAAAGTAAAAAAAAAGTAAAACTTTTTTCAAAGTTCTATTATCGGTTATGGAAATTAATTACATAAATTTTTAACCCGCCAACGACAAATGCCACCTCCAGGCAGGTTCCGCACCATATAGGAGAGATTTTATTGATCCTAATACCATTTTGAAATAATGCAAGCCTTGTCTCCAGGTAACACGTTTTTGAAAGGACATCTAGGCTTAAATTTTAAGTGAATATGTAGTGTGGTGTTTTAAATGCGATCTAGAAGAGTTTACTTAATCATAGAAAAAATTCCCATATCTCTCGTATTTTTTAATACGATACTGACCTTCCAAAGTTTTGCACCTCCTCCAAACAAGCAAGCATTTGAATTGGTCTTTTTTTTTGGGGGGGGGGTAAAAATTAAGGTAAAAACCGGTAATTCTCATATTGTTTTTGCCTGAATGTTAAAGTTAATTAAATGTTGAATCAATATTTGTAGGATTTCGACTGTTTGATTAATCTTTGTTGCTGTTATGCGATCTTGAATTTGTGTGCCACACAGAGGTGACATACTTTTTAAAAAAAAGGGTTTTTTTAGATAACAAAATACAAAACAACCTATGAATTTAAAATATATGCATATAAGATTACTTAAGGGCGTTGCAGAGTTAAAAATCTCTTTTTCTAGACGTTCTTGTAAACGAATTGATTAGAAAAATGAAAACAAGGACAAAACTTCTATCCAAAAATTCACATTATTTTTCACTCATGTAATACATGATCTTCCAATTATTATGTCTCTAAAAGACATTTATATATATAAATAGAGGGTAACAATAAGTAACAGTAGCTTGTTTACACTTTAGGGATTAATCATATACAGTGACGATATGATTAATTTGACAGATTAGAAGTAAAGTTGTTGTTAAAACTAAAGTTCATAATTATTGCAGTGCCAAAAGATGACGGAAATAAATAGAATGCCTTACATTTTACAAAAATAACTCGTGAAAAAGTAGATAAAATTATCAGTTTTGCATACAAAGGGCATAATACGGAATAATTTGCTGCTTAACATTTAAAAATGTAAACAATTCTGCACAGAAACTAAAGTATTAACTGTTTTCTTCATAGCTCAAATTATCCTACTTAATTATTTTTGTATAAATTGGAGTTATGAACCGCGTATGTTCGAAAAACATGAATTTTATATTCCCTATTATTTTCTTAAATTTTTTTATTTTATATTACATATAAATGTATATTTAAATACCAAATAATAAAGGTTCGAGAACAAATTATACTTTTAATGCTATTATTTTAAGAAATTACTCCAAAGTTTTTTCAAATTAAAAAATGTGTTAACTTTGTTTGAAAGTTTTAATATCATTTAAATACAAACAGGTTTATTTTCGACAAAAATAAGATTTCTTTTAATAAATAAAGCGTACTAAAATAATTTTATTCCACATTTTTTTAAGAATGAAACACATCTTAAGATTAAAATCTTTATGAATGATTTATTTGGCAACCCCTAGAGTTCTTAAGTTAATAAAAAATATTTAATTCCTTTATTAAAAGATAAATGTCCCTACATAGTGTGCGATAAAGTAAGGAGTGCAATACAATTGAAGATTGGAAGGACTTTTAATCTTTTATAAGGCTATTTTCAGTTTAAGAAAAAAAATATTCCTCCTCTTAATTTCCGGAGTTTGGACAGATGCCATCAATAAACTCTGATAGTGAGCTTACAGCAAGACAAGTTGAGATTTTTGGCTTAGAAATTCTATTTTTAAAAAAGTTCATTTATTGCATTGCTTCTTCAAAAATAGCTATGAAAAAATAACTTATAATTACTTATTTCTTAATATTAGATGACAACAGAATATGTGTTTAAAATATTATTTAATAAGTAAACGAACTGTGGAAAATATAATTACGTCTATTGTACAGAAAGATAAAAAGCATCAAAGCCATAATAATAGTTTAAAAATTTCCCCCGTTTAATAGAAGCTGTCGGAAATATGATTAAATCCGCTTATACATGTGAAAAGAAAAACATAGCGGAGCGAACAGCTTTTTTTTCATATCTAATTATAATATTTAAATCAGCGAACTGGCTTTAAACATTATAATAAGCTGTTTAAATTGAAGATAGTGTTTTTTTTAAAGATTAAGTAACACTTTTTTATTTACAGTAACCCCTCAATTGTTCAGTATTTCCCTGAACAGTTTTCGCGAGTTAAATATTTTTGGATACATGTGTATTTTTTTATTAGTGCTCAATGATTAGACATCGATTAGACTCAGCAAATGCACTTTACTGTAAATGTTAAATGAAAAAGGCGGTGACGATCATATTCAGGTCAGAGAAATCTTATATACAAAACACTCAAAATTTGTTTGCAGGCTGGTATCCCCATTGGAAAATTAGGCGACAAAAAACATTTTGTAGAATACTTTTTTTTTAAATCAAATTTTTTTTTCTAAATTTTAACAAAAAATCGTGGTCTTAGGACACACAGTTCTTTATTTTTTTTAATTTTTGCGTTTTTGTGCGTGTGATGGTTCTATATCTCCGTGTTTCCGAAGTAATTTAGGAATAAGCAAATTAAATTCGAACTGGCGACATCAGGCGACAGGAGATAATGGAACATCTTGCATTAGGTTAAGAAATGTAAGAAGTAGCTCGTATCCCTAAATCTCAAGCATTCCGTGAATTGCCGAATGAAACATTTTCTATTTCGAATGTCGATTCTGGGGTGATTGCAATTTGAAACAAATTATCGCATATTTATGAAAAACTTTAAAAGATACTTTATACATAATGTTTTTACATAATGTTCTATAAAATACTGCCAGACAATTCCAATTCTCTAAATAATTTTTGCTGGATTAATGTTTACAGCAACGATTTGTTAAACAATCTTTTTTGGCTGTTACTCGAAATTTTTCCAGGAAACTTCAAGAATAGACTTTATTTTATACTTAGATACTGAAATATATTTATTAATGGACTACGATTTCTTACAGTGATCTAACTCTGTAACTTTATACATGTAAAAAATGACCAATGTTTCTTATTTTATGAAAATATACTATAACCACGAGCGAAAATATAATATAATCTTCTGAGTTATTCTAAATTCCGAATGGCGTGTTCCATTGTCTTTTGAATCCCCAGAAACCAACACATTTCCAACATTTAAAGAATTATTTATAAAAACAAGCGGAAAGAATTATTTATAAAAAATACGGGCAGCGAAAAAGTATTTTTCGCTGCCCGTATTTTTCAGAAACGTTTCCGAAGGGTTTTTATAGTGTATTAATTAGAGTCCTCAGACTGTAATACCTGTTTTTTGAATGTCATCAATTCTCAAGTAAACGTTTTCAGCCGCATAAGTTAATTTATACCTGAAAGAGTAAAGAAATAATCTTAATTTTAATGATATTGTTAACGCTGTTAATTTTGTATGTTTGTCTGTTAAACATATATTTTGAGCATGAAAATGTTTGCTTAAGAATTGATAGCATTCGAAAAACAAGTATTCCAGACTGAAGACACTAATTAATACACTATAAAAACCCTTCGGAAACGTTTCTGAAAAATACGGGTAGCGAAAAATACTTTGTTTTTATAAATAATTCTTTAAATTTTGGAAATGTATTGGTTTCTCGGGATGCAAAAGACAATGGAACACGCTATTCGAAATTTCGGATAACTCTGATTATTATATTATATTTTCGTTCGTGGTTATAGTATATTTTCATAAAATAAGAAACAGTGGTCATTTTTTACAGTGTATGTTTTGAATTTAAAATTCTTTTTAAAAATGATAGAAAGCATGCAATATTATTCATAAGTTAGTATCTTAGATTTTGCGTAATCATAATAAACATGTTTTAAAGTTTTCAAAATTCCACAGCTTAAGAAATTAATTGAAATTTCTGAAATAACACGTAAGGTATATTGGAACAATTATAGAATTCGTCATTTGCGAAAAACACATTTCAGGACCGCAGATTCTGTAAAAATGTCTTTGTTATAAGAAAATTTTATGTTTACTTCATCTTTAAACAGTGTATGTTTCTGGTCTTATTAATGTATGAAGCTCTACCTGAAACTGTCGTTTTTATAGGAAAGGCTTCGTGAAATAAAATACTGCTATTTTGCTGTGTTTCCATTTTTTCTATAAACAGTTTGAAACAAATTTCACAACCGAATCAACTGATTCGAAGCAAATCTTGTATGCACTTTTTTATATCATCATAAATTAAATGAATTTTCTTATATTTTAAGAATTTATAGGATTAAAAAGAATTATATTATAATAAAACTTTAATGAAAATAATCCATCAATATCGCTAAAAATATTTTGACAGAAAATCTCTGGCATAAATAGGCAAAGAACAAGGTATTATTTTATTAGAATTATAAAATATTAATGAAAATGTATGAGCACCACAAGAAATAATTAATGCGTCGATGATCAATCACTTTAAAGAAATGAAAACATTTTTATAAAAATATTATCTTTGAAAATTATTTCACTACATTGTCAAAATTCTCTTATAAATCAAAATGCATCTAGAGATATAATATCAATAATTACTAAAAAGCATTTAAAAAAAATAAGGTCGAATAAACTAAGAATAGTAAAACTTTGAAACACGCGATCAGGCGAGCGACAGTTGAATCGTATTCTTAAAGTTCAACAGAATAATATTGTATTTAGAATGAAAATTGGAAATATTAACCGATACTCATTTTAAACAAGCGAGTATTCTACGGTATTACTGAACCAAATATTTTGAATTAAATAAATAAAATTTTATAAATTAAACGCTTTTATTTTAGAGAATATGTTACTATTTTAATATATATGCTGCATTCTGCTATACTTTAGCTCCAATACAACAGTCAAAGAAAAAAGATGACAAACATATCCAAAATTATGCAGTTTTGGTATCAACTTTAAGCAGTAATAGGCACAGTAGTATGTAGAATGAAGGAAAGAAGAACAGCATGGCACTCGAATTTATTTATTTAAACACACTCATCTTTAAATTCCAGGGGGTTGCACTCTCTTAGCAATTTTCTATCTTATAATATACTAGAACGCCAGCAACATTTTATTTTAACAATCACTTCGACGATACAAATCCCTTCCTCTCTGTGTCTTTCAGCTTGTTTTAAGTGAAGCGCGCAAGAAGACATATGACCTTTTTTATCAATGCATGTTCAACTTTCGTCTCGTACTCATTTTTATCGGTGAATTAATATTGAAGAAATACGTCTCTCATAGGCTTTTGGAGGGAAAAGAATCTTCTAGAAAATTATCGAAATTGTAAAACACGATGAAATTAATAGAATAAAGTTTCGGTTTTTGCGTAGTAAAAACAATTTAAAAGAATGATTTTTTAGATTATTATGTACGGGAAAATGGTGAATTTACACAGATTAAAAGAAATAAAAGAGATTTAAATGCAGAAATAAATAGGAAATATTTAATATAATAAAGAATTTTTGAAAATAGTTTTTTAAGAAGAAATGTGATTTTTACATCTTATTTGTTGGGAAATAAAAGTGAATTTAAGTAGATTAGAATAAAAAATGTCTTAAATATGGACAGTAATGGAATATTTTTAAGATGGAAATATTTTAATAAACTAGAGTTGTAAATGGAAGATTAATAAAAGGATTTTTTATGCAATAAATATAATAGGGTATGGAATTTAAAATTTTTAATATAAATATTTTATTTGTTTAATATATTTTTTTAATTTAATTAAATATATATATTACATAACAGCGAAGTATACGATAATTGAAGTACTCTTTGTATGGTTATTTAGGTCTTTTTATAATTCATATAATAGAATACATAATGCAATTTTTAAAATACAAATTTAATATTTACTTTTTTTAATGATAAATGTATACAAACTTTTAACAGATTTTCAAGTTTTTCTTAATACATTCTATATAATTTATTTTAAAAAATAAAGTTTAGATAATATACATATTTCTTACAAATCGATTAATTTTTCCTTAGATTTAACGTTTTTGTAATTTATATTTTAAAATTACAGTAACCTGGCTAATACAAAATAGCTGTCCTCGTATTATACTAGAAAATATTTTTAATTCCTATTAAATCTTTTGACAGTTAAATATATAAGAATCAATCCTCAAAAAACTATCTATTACTTTGTTCATGTCCACTTGCTCTCTAAAACTACAATAATTGACATCTTAAAGTATTTTCAACGATCCATTAACCTGAAAAAACTTTCATGATAAATGTTATACTTTTAAGAAAGAAAACTGTCTAAAGTTGGAAAAACGATTTTCTAATGAATGTTGAAATTTATTTCATAGCATAGCTCCAGTAATAAATATTTACTTCTGTTAAAAATTATATTTTCTGAAATATTATTGCTTGACACGCAAATTTCGTGAAACATTTGTAATGGCTGGTCGTTAATTTTGTTAAATAAGAAAGCACGATTTTTTTTTTTTAACAGTAATATCTGTTTAATAGCTTTTGTTAATACAAAAATAAGTACATAGAGTACTATTTTACACCATCTTCGTCATAGCACTATTTTTAATGATAAAGCATTATTATATACAGTAAAATCGGGTTATATGTACGCTATGGGTGAGACTTAGTCTCAAGAAAGAAAAAAAAAGTTTTGAAATCAGTGCAGGATCTACACTGTAAAACAAGACAAATGTTTCTTAGTTTACGAAACTATAATATAATCAAGCACGAAAATATACAAAAACCTTTTCCGAGTGTATCCATTTTTCAGAAAAGTGTTCTTTATCTGTAGAAACCTCAGAAACGGATAAAATTTTCGCGATTTAAAGAAACATTTATAAAAACACAGTTTATTTTGCTTCCACTGATTTTCGGAAATGTTTTCGAGTAGTTTTTACTCTAAATCAGTTTTCTCAAACCGGAATACTGGTTTTCAGGATGCTATCAATTCTCAATTAAACATTTTCAGTTGTGTAAGGGAATTTATTCATGCAATAATTTATACATGATAACATTCAAAAGACCTATATTCCGGGTTGAGAAGACTGATTAATGCACTGTAAAAAGTTATGATGATTCTAAACTATAACCTTTCGATTAACTTCAATATCTATCTCGTGTTTACTTGAGTTAAATCTTAAAAACTACCAATCTAATTTAGGACTTATATTTATGGCGGATCCTTCGAGTCCTTCAACTGAGGAACTAGCCAAATACAGAAATTAAACAATAACAATGACTTATTTAAAATCAATTACAAGGTCAGATTGCAGTGTAGCGAGTGGAATTAAATTGTCAGTGATCAAACTATAAGCTTGAACACTAAAAACTGAGTAGAGGAATTCTATTCCCAAGAAATTCAGTAAATACAAGCTCTAACATACAGCAAAATGGCTAGTCTGGAATGGTTCACTTCAGATCACTAAAAATATTGTAGTCAATACTACAAGATGTCACCGAAAACACTAAAAATGTTACTTTACAATCCTGTAATAATACTAACAAGAGGATTCTGTGGAATCAATCTTTCTTAATTTTAAATACCATGTTTCAACATCTTACCATGTTGTCGAAGTACTATTAGTCGAAGATTCAACTCCGAAAAAATAGATAAAAATGGATACCAGCTATTCAGTACGTGGCAAAAACTAACTTCAAAATTTGGAAGCACGAAAATCCAGTCTTATTCTCCAATTGGGACAAGATGCGACTAAAACCCCTGGAACTAAGTTTCGCTGTTGTATTTATACCAACTAGACGACCACACATAACTAATTAACATATCATTTCTCGAAATAACCTTGAAAACCATGTTCCCGGAGATTCAGGCACACTACGAAAATGAAGGAAACAACAGAACAGGTGGCACGTTTACGCACAAATCTTAGAATCACGACATTACGTTCAGACACAAAACTCGAAAATCTATTCAACGCTAGACTACCTTCACAAGAGAGTAGCTAGGCACATATACTACATTTTTTACATATTTAGTTAATCTAACAATGTATTGTGCATTTCTGTTTTTATACAAAATTTTAAACTTTTCATGAAATAAAAAAATGTGAATATTGAAAGGCTGTATAAAAATTAGGCATGGACCATATGGAAAACTTTCTACACAAATGGTAAAGAGCATACGGTAATACTTAAGATAAAAAATTAAATAAATACGAGATTGAGATAATAAAATACCGGAATCCGTCAGACCGAAATGTCGAAGCATTGAGTGGGATAAACATAAAATGTAATATTAAAAATATGTAATATATATATATTATTTTTATATTTACTGTTTAATAGTATAAAAGAAAATTTACAATAGCAGCTGTTGAATCTTCAAGTGTTTATTCGGTCGACAGTTGCCTCAGTTACTACTCAAATGCTAATCTATCAGGAAGTGCCCCCATCCTTATAATTTGGTCTAGCCTATCCTTTGCGAAAGGCGTACCCAGGAAAGGAACCCAGTAGTCGTCTATTAAAAACAACGGCGTCAAAAATTTTCTCAAAAATATATCACAACGTTTTTGAAAGAGCCAACCAGTCAACAGAGGGTTGTCGTGCATTAATTTTGTGCGTTTTGTATCAGTAAGCTCATTTGGATCTCTGTTAGGCTCTAAAAGTCTAACAGGATCAGGCCAGTAATAATCAGCTGCGGACAATGTAAAAAAAAATTCTTGGTGTTCCAATTTGTCCTACCATGGAAAGGAGTTCCCCACAACGTGCACGCCAGTATACTTTTGTGGATTTTAATTTGCTAGCATAAATCATAATTTGTCTTGCCGTTTCTTGTTGCCTATTCAGAATATCACGCATCTGCTCTACCGTCTTATTGCTGAACCTATTTCATTGAACGAAAAAATGCCCTTTAGCCAAAGACTGCCACCGAAGAATTGAATTCATGGCAAAGTAACGAAATCGGGGGTCTTTAGCAAATCGCCCATCTTCATTATTCATCAGGAACTTAAAATAGTCATCAGGAGAGACTTCTTTTTGACGAGGTTGTCGTAAGTCAGCTGTACCATGTGGGAAAAGATGAGGAAATGAACGTGCTATGTAACCCTCTTCTTGAAATTCGTTGATAGGCTGTGAATTTAATGAAGGGTGAGGCACACGAATTGCGTTATTTATTAAGTTGTTTTGATCTACCGGTTCAAGTAGTGGTCTAAATGACTCGCGTCTTATTTCCTCGTTCAAAGTATCAATATCCTCAGTAATATCGGTTGCTGTTGGTAACAATTGAGATACGTCACCATTCTCGGGTAATGTAGCGATCCAATATTCATCAATTATGATATTTGAATAATAAAGATTGTGAGCTTTAAGCCATCTGAGTGCTTCTAGAAGGCGTTGTGAGCAAACAGAAAACTCTGCACATCCTGATAAAGTATCTTTTGTCACTAACATAGTTGAAGTCATAGCTGAGGGATTGACAGGCAGGAGCGAAATAAAACTCTCGTTATTTTTTTTAAAGCTGATTACATTTCCTCTGTATCCATACTGTGAGCCTCGTATACGGTAAAGAGAAAACAATGGATTTATTTGAGCGATCATAATTTGTTCAATGTAGCTCAGATCTTTGAGACAAATAGGAACTGGGCCCGAGTCCATCGAATTAGCGACAGAAAACTTTAAAGCACCGTCTCTAGATTTGCATGTCTGGCAGAGCCCAGCAGTATTTAATATGATATCAGAGAAAACCCCGTGACACGTATTACAGGACACATAGGTGATCTGCGATACCTCTCTATCAAACCTGATTGCTTCATTCATTTCAGGGAGACCTGATTGCTTCACTCCCCTCGGAGGGGGGGGGGCGACTAGTAATTTATGCCGACCGTAAGTTATGCCGAGATTAATTTTTCGACTGGTAACTCATTTTCGACACTTTATTTGAGTTCCTTCGATCAGATTGGCCCGGAAAACATGACAGTTTTTGCTTTTTTCTTTATAGAGTTAGAAGGATTCAAACTTTGAAGATCTTAATGTTAAATCCACTTCAAATATTTTAATTTATATTTTCCCTAAAATTATCCGGGTTAAATGTTGTTTTATTTTTAATGAGATACAATGAATTGACTCAAACATAATCTAGGCACCTTTTTGTTCCAAAAATATATTTTTAACAATTCAAATTATTAATAAACTCATATTAAAAATATAAATTATGACCTGCATTAATTTTTACATTAAGAAAAATCTGTTTCATCGGAGAAATGGTTATGTGCTTTTATAGTTTATTCTTATCATTAGTTTTCGAGAAAAAGGAACATTTTACTCATCGACAGTTTAATTTCTAAGAGAACTAACTATCTACCTTTAATCGTTTGCCTCACAGAAAATAAAATCTTAGATAATAGGCAGAAAAAAAATCACAAAAAATTCTTTTATGTATTGGCTGTTTATTTTATAAGCTGAAATTCCTGTAAAGTTTTTCTGGTTACTAAAGGAATGTTTTGTTGCTTTCCTTTAGATCTAATTTTCTTCCCCGACTGCTTACAGAAAAAAGAAGATAATGTTTTTGAATGTGGTCCATCGGTCCACGTAAGTTTCTTTATTCTCTGATAAAATGGGAACAGACAGATACCAAAACAGGTGATACCAAAATGTTTGTCTTCGCTCCCCGAGTGTCATACGCTATAATTGTTATACGGCCTAAGTTTCGCCGCAATAAAAGGATATCTCCAAAATGCTTGTAAATTGTTGTTGATTTGAAAAGTATTAAAATGAACAATTATACATTGCCAATCATAATAAAATTTTAATAAATAGATAACGAACAAATTGTAGGAAAACGTTCGGCTCTAAGTATTGAAATAATTTGTTTATACAATAAAAAGGGAGTCTATGTGTTTTCCTGCATTGGTTTTGTTCAATTTGAAATAAGTAATGTAATATCATATGTCATTTATCTCAGTCGGTTTTTAAATTACTAATAAATTGTTACTTGTTTTTCAAAAATTATGTATAACATTTTCTTTTATAACGCCATGAATATTTAAGAAAAAGTTAATAAATTATGCCTTTTTCAAAACTGCTTTGATCCAATCAAATAAAGCATCAAAAGCTGGTGTTATCATATGAAAAATGAAAGTTGATATAATCTTTAATATGCAGATGGCCTTTGAATGATAATTTATACATTGAGTTAAATAGTAGACGTTAATCCAAGCCGATTGGTACTATATATTTTTTATGGGGTTATTTACAGCAGAATTATTAGAGGAACATATTTTTTTTCCAATTCCAGGACTGTACTTCAATGGTATATGGGAGCATATATGAGATAAAAATGTATGACGTGCTTAGAAACTATTTCAAAGAATTACCGCCCATACACAGTAGTTTGTGCGGATTCAAAATGAAGGAAAATAACTCTTCAAGTGAAAAAATAACTTCTGCATGTGGCCATGCAAAAGAACTATGCTCGACATGTGTAATAGGACAGACAAATAGTTCCAAATATCATGCAAATAGCATGCAAATATGCTGTATTGAAGCTTAATAATGTATATCAATTTCTTGGCTTTCCAAACATATTTAAGAATATTAGAGTGCAGTAGACTTCCAAACAAATAGACAGCTGGAGAAAAGTGTTAAATACTTTTCAATTATATTAGTGGGGGTCTTAAATTTTTTTTATAAATATGCATTTTTATTAATGCTAACATTTAAATACAGAAGTATTTTCTAAGTTTCAATAAATCTTTCTGTCAGTGCTGCATACTTTCGAAAAACCTATAAAAATTTAATTATTTTTACATTAGTGCAAAGATTTATCATCCTGACAGCAAGAACATTTTTTTTTTCATTAATGCAGTAAAATATATTGCTGGCAAAAATGAATTTTATCGTTCGTTTCGTCCCTGAAAGATGAAAATAAATTTTTTCTCGTGAATTTATGATAAATATTCCGTTTCATTTGGAAACGAATGGCAAATTTATGGTAAAGTAGCTGAAAATTATTTTTCATCAGATGAAAGTAGATTTATCGCCTCATTAACCAATCTACATTTTTTTTTAATTCAGGATATATTTACAACTATACATGTAGTTATGAAAGGTGCATCCATTTTTCAAAAAGGAAGTTTTTCTTTATTTTTCCAAGCAAATGAATAAAGATTTGAAAAGATGTGTCCTGATTTATGATATGGGATTTTACTAGTAAAACTATATAGTTTGTTATCATGATGAAATGCACGCGTTTTAACATGTCACAGACAACATTATAAATCCATTATTCAAATGAATCAATAATTTAATGTTTTACTTTATTTTTGTGATACACATAGTGTATTCCAAAAATGACTGATTGATTATCGATAACATATTTCCCAAACATAAAGATTTTTAAAGTCAGTTAAAAAAAACGGAACCGGATAGCAATGTATCGTTTGCGGCCTTATGTTCAGCAAACCAGGGACTTTTATCCCACCAATTTTCAAATTTAGTTAACGTTTTCCCCAAAAGGTGGCGCTGCAATATAGCGGCGATTAGGGATCCTACATTAGAGAGAGATTGGACATTGCGTCGCCGGCAGATTTGACAAATCCGCCATTTTAGTTACGTCGTATGTATACGCTGGTATTGCTTTCTCAAGAAAATTTGGATTTTAAAGATTCAACGTTTTAAATATTGTATCAAGACTTATTACACTATTAATAGATAATTTTCTTTTGTTGTTTATAGTTACTTTTTAATATTTAGTAATGTTTATTTATTTTGTAACATATTTTAAATTGTCAGAGTTCAATTGTTGTGTACGCGGTCAACTTTAAACAGTTTCATTAAATAATAACTATCGAAATGAGTAACACAAACAAAGCAATTTAGTTTCTGCGTCTCTTGTTTTACATTTTAAAACTGATTTTGATTTAAATCTTTTGTAGTGAGTGAGCAAAACGTGTAAATAATTTGGAGTTTCGAAGTTTGACACAGTTGGCGGTAACTAGCAAACGTTGTTGGCGATGAATTTCTGTTTACATTTTGAAACATTTATTTTAAGAACGTAATACAGAATAAAATTGTATATAGTGCACTCTTTTTAAAATATGAATTTTTTTATAAATTATAAGGAATAATTGAATAAATTGTTAAACTGTTCATTTTTTAATAATTTCTATTTTAAATATCCGCGGAATTTGAGAGCACAAGACATAAGCATTTAAATTTTCCGCATAAAAAAAATCTATATATAAAAGCGCTGACTCTGACAATTGCAAAAATATATAAACTCACAATATATAAACCTCTATATAAATAAACATTACTAAGCATATGTGTGTAAATTTTTTTATTCAGTTTCTCGGAATGCATTTTTTTTTTTTTTTTTGCATATTTAGATATACTTAGTATTATAAAGTGTGTTATTCTAGAGAATTGAAGCTTTTTAATTTCATACAACCAATTAGTTTCTTTAAAACTATCTAAATTTATTAATGTAAATACATTAATAAAGAAGGTATATTAGGAATAATTTTCAAAAATTTATACTTTTCTGAATATTTCAGTATTTTTTTTTAATTTCTTATTGCTGTTAAATGATATATTTTTAACTTTATGAAATTAAAAGAGTTCCCTCTAAGAAATTTTATTTATTTACTTAAAAAAGTAACCTAACTAATCTATGTCATGAGTCATGACCATTTAAACAGAGGAAAGTAAAAAATAAATATCCACACTACAAAAAATTACATTATGTAGCATTTCTTGTGTTATACATAAATTAAAATGTTTATTTTAAGTGAAAAAAACCCCAAAATCTTGAATATTTGTTTATAATCAAATTCGATTATTTTAAGCATAATCATAATGTAAAGTCCCTAAATATGAACCCTGCAATTCAGCCGAATAAAAGAAAAAGCATTTTCTGAGAATTCTTATTCATTAAAACGGAATTGTGCTTATGTTGATTTTCTGAATGACTCTGTGAAGGCATATGAAATGAATTTCTGGTGATTTTAATAGAATAAAAAGTGTTGGACGCGGATGAAAATGCATTGCGTTCTACGGCGTTCCATCTGCTTTGTAACTAATATGGCGGACTTTTCGTCAATGTCCAATCTCTCTCTAATGTAGGATCCCTAGCGGCGATACCCCAAAAAAAGAAATATTCGCTTTACTAACGAATAAACCATTTTCAATAGTGTCTCTTTCTGAAGCACTCACTAACAGATTGCGTAGAAAAATACCAATGAAGATGTGACGGATTCAATTTCTCTGCAGCTCTCGTATACCTGCAGCGCCATCTTTTGGCGAAAATGTTAACTAAATTTAGAAATTGGTTGGATAAAATTCCCTGGTTTCCGAAACATAAGGCTGCAAACAATACATTTCTATCGTGTTCCCTTTTTTTTTTAAATTATTGATTTCCAGAATCCATCAGTCATTTTTGGGACACACTATATTATAATATTTATAGATTATTTGAAGGCAGAAACTACTGAGAAATGTGCATAAGAAATTATTTAATGACTAAAAATATAAAACAAATTAAAGCTGCAAAAGTGCAAAAGTTTAAATATTTATTAAAATTGAATAGACTTATATCGACTTATATTGATTAACAGAATTAAATTTGATATACTTATTATCCAGTTGTGCTAATAACTGCAGTCATTTAGGAAAATAATTGAGTCAAATTAATAGTTCAGTGGTATTTTCAAGATATAAGACGGGTTCAGTCCGAGAACGAGTTCCGTCCCGCCAAGAGCTAGGGCTCGGTTTTTATACTAGCCTTTGGACTCGGACGGGCTCTGGCTCAAAGTGAAAATTTAATTTTTCACAGATTGATAAAGGAAAAAAATCCTTTCTATTTGAGAAACAAGAATGTAGGCTCAGTTTCTTAACGTGTTTTACAAAACATTAAAAATCAGTTTGAAAAGGGATCGAGTTGTTATTGGTGGGATATAAGAAGAAATATTCTATCTGCTACTGAAGCCTTTGCCCGGTCAATGTTATTAACATAACGAAGTCATGGGCTATTGCTTCTCTATTTCTTGCTTTATGTTTGAAGTCCTTTACCAGAATTATTGGAAAACAGAATTCATGTTTTTTCAGCGATAGTTGTACAGTAACATTTTAAAGCAACAAGAATTTGGAATTTTGCAGATTTTTGCCAGTCGTTGGGTATAAATTAAAAATATGCTATTTTAAACAGATTTTAAGGGAGAATGAAAATCACAAAACGTTGTTATGAGGGAGAATTTAAGATTAATATATATTTCTATGTAAAAAGAGATTTTAAATGAGAAAAGTAATCTTGAGACAATCTAAAATGTTATTAACAATTTTCTACTAATTGTTGTTGGTATCGAACTCGGACTCGGGCGCATGAGCCCAAGAAAATATTCATACTCGGATTTCAAATCGTCAGGCGCGAAATCCCCCAAAAAGTGCCCGAACTCATTTCGAGTATTTTCCTATAGTAAACAAAGTCTTGTCGTAGAGAGAGGATTTTATTAACACGCATTATAATATTAGTGGCAGTAGATAACTTGAACATTCCACAAATAAACAAGGTAAAGTGTAATTTTTAACACTCAAACAGTCTAAAGAGATATGTAAAATGTAAAGTCTTTTATACACAAATGTGAAGGAATATAGAGACGAGAATTTTAACAAATCAAAGATCACGGATCCGACTTATGCTTTGTGTAAATTAAATGCTGTTATTAGTTTTAATAAGGATATATTTTTGCGGTTTCGGTCTATGCGTTACATTACATACACAGTATGCATTGTTATATGCTACATGTTTACTAATTTTGTCCACGGGATTTGAAAATAATTTAGAAATTGAAAAATCAATTTATTCATTATTTATGAATTAGTATTTCATCTATGTATGATTCACATATATATTTTCATAATTACATATCCATGGGTAATGGAGGTTTCGTCTGTTGAGCTGCTTGATGTTGCAAACTGCATATTATTGTTAATCGGTTGTTTGAGTGAACTATGTTTGCCAGAATTGCCTAGATTAGCTCAGTGGGTAGAACATTGGGAAGTGAAGTCAGAGATCCCAGGTTACACTACAGCTTGTGCATTTTTCAATCAGTTGGAATTAATAATTCTCTCTCATATTAACAAATGTATTTTTACACAAAAATGATTCATATCAACCATTTTCTGAGATTAGACGCGTAGAAAGCGAATAAAAAAATAAAATATCGTCGAAATTATATAATAAGTAATGTTTTAGCCCAAAGAAATTGTCAGATTAGAAAAAAAATCAACCTTTTGAACATATTACGAGAACGTAATAGTAGAAAACGCATTAACAAGTAATCTCAGTAAGCAGAATTCAATCTTCAATATTATTCAACCTAATGAAAACATTAAAAGAGATCTCATAACATCAATCAACTGTATTTCATGATAAAATTGCAATACACCAACACCGTCATAACTCTCATAAACCAGGAATACCGGAACTTCCTCCTACTAGATGAAATAATAAGTCACCACGAGGCTAACGAAAAAGAAAGGCTACCGCGGTGCTTTTCGCGTACCTTTTTTTACAGACCGCCGGAGTCACGTGATGCTCGGATGCACCAATGCAGGTGTACGAAAAGAGCATCACGTCACTCTAGCGGTCTGTAAAAAAAGATAAGTGGAATGCACCGCGGTAGCCTGTCTTTTTCGTTAGCCTCGAAGTCACAGTTGTGACGTAAGTGGTTTATGCTGAACTAAAAGACTGTTAATCTGTACCTTTCTTTTAGAACATTCAACTTTTCACTCAAATAACATAATGCAACCTATAAGTGAAGGGACTATGTTTGAACGCCCCACAAAATATAACTATAATAATGTTAATCTAAAAGTAATATTAATTTCAGATGACATCACTTAACCTTAAAGTAGTGGCATGAATTTATTAAAACAAAATAATAACACAAATCGAAATGTTCTTTCGGATAAAAGGATACTTCAACCTCATAACGGATTACACAAAACAATGTGGATTTCATTTTTTAATATTTTTTCCTTTTAATTTAATTTAAATAAAATTCATAATTATTGTATACATGATAACTTTAACTGCATTTTGACAATTTCAGCAGACATTGTATCAATTTTGTGAATTTGCTTTTCTGTCTTAAATCGTTATTTTAGGTTATTTGCTCTTAAAATATTTTTGATAAAATAAATGTATTTTACATTTCATAGACATTTTTAATTTATTAAAAATTATAAATATTTATAAATAACAAACAAAAATATTCCGTGTATGAGTAAATCTTTTCTAAAAATAATATTTAAGTTCTTCTTGTAATTTCTGTTATAATCTTTTTTTTTTTTTTTGAAATACTAAAAAAACTCAAAAATAGCCTGTAATTGTTCACAATTTTACAGGGAGCATCATAAGGCGATGGCATGCACCAAGAACCGGTGTTTGTGGTATTGTAATTAATTCACAATAGCAAAATAATATGGAGACAAAATTGGATACTTCTAGCCTAAATATTGGGGCGTTTGCTAAATGCTGACATCAAATATTGTTCAATATTGGGAAGTACGATATTCATATTTTGCCAATATAGCGCAATTATTAAAAATGTTTTTTCCATCAATATAAGAACAAAGATGTTAACATTTCATCAATATTGTTATTTCACTACAATTATCTCCAACATAAAGCCAATATTGGTTATACGAGGTATATCCACAAAGTAAGTTCCGTTTCTATTTCTATCCGCAGCAGCGCTGCGATCGCAGTTCCGAGCATGCGCGGCAGTTACTCTGACTGTAGGAGAAGAAATGTACGCCATTTTCAGATATCTGCTGCCGACGTGTTATTTGTAGTGCTTATTTAGAATGTCAGCTTTAATTGAAAATGCCGCCGCTTGTGAAATCAGATCTGTGATTCGTTTTCTCAATGCAAAGAAAGTTAAACCAAGTGCAATTTATCGGCAAATCTGCGAGGTTTACGGACAAAATGCTATGAGTGATTCAATGGTTAGAAGATGGGTCAGACAGTTTAATGAAGGACATGATCAAGTGCACCATGAAGAACGAAGTGGACGCCCGTTTTTGGTTACTGATGAACTGGTTCATAAGTAACGAAAGACACAGTAACTTCAAATCAAGTAACCTCAAATCTTTCTTTGGTGGTCGTAGATTTTCTTCATCGATGATGACGAGCTGAAAGAACGTGTAATCACATGGTTGAAAACACAGGCGGCAACCTTCTATGAAAAATGCATACAAAACCTTGTGGCACGTTACGACAAGTGCCTACAAAATTTCGGAAGCTATGTAGAAAAGTAGTTTCACAGTTGTAGATTTTTGTACAATAAATATTTTTTTTGTATCTGTACACGTTTTTTTTATATAACCAAACGGAACTTACTTTGTGGATATACCTCGTATATTGGTTTGATATTGGAGCTACTTTCAGAAATAATTTTTATAGTATACTGTAACTTTACTTGAAAGTATTGAACTGCCAACCTAAAATAGAAAAAAAAACTGAGTAAATCAAAAATTTTAAAATTTGGCATTTACCTATTTCTGTTTGGAAGGCCCTTAATATTCCACCTGAGGGGAAGATTGAGTTTGATTAAAATTAGCTTTGTGTTAAGCTTAATATAACAATAAATTCTCGCTGTATTAGCTATAAAGCATTTTATTTTATAACAATATTATTTTCAGAAACAATTAATATTAAAAATATCAGCACATTTCTAAATTTTACATTACCTTGCATATTTACAATGAAAGAGAATCCTTTCAAGCTACGTTTTCAGTTCGTTGAACACTTTCTTTTGGTAGCAGGACTTTTAGTCTTCAACGCCTTTTTACACGTGAAAAAGCAACGTACAGCATTACGTGCATAAAGGACTATGGATTCTGATTAATTGAATCATGTATCTCGGCTCCTATTGAGAATTTCTAGAAAATTCCTTCAGGTTCTAAAACACAATTTTATCGCCAAATGTAGCCAAATTTGGCGAAAATTGTAAACTTGGCAACATTCTTTCATTTAGCGCCAAGAATGTGTTTTAGAAATGGTGATCTTAAAAGTCGATTTTTCCGCCAAATTTCGCGAAATGTTGCCAACTACTTTGCGACTTTCTTTGTTGCCAACTGTTCAATAAATTTTTTCAAACCCGTGACCTAGCCCAATGGTCTTTTCGTTCTCAAAACCGGTAGGATACAAAATTTAGTAAAAATTGTTAGAGTCGTTTTCAGATAAAATGACCTTGAACAGTAGTGACCCTAAAATGACCCATTCATCGAATTTTCTCGAACATGTGACCTAGCCCAATGTTTTTCTCGTTCCCCAAAACGGTAGGATACAAAATTTAGTCAAAATCATTAGAACCCTGTTTTAGATAAAATTTGCAAACACACACACAGACACATAGACACAAGATTTGCTTGTATTATAATATATTATGTGATGTAAAAATCCAAAATAAAAGATTATGAAAAAAGAAATTAAAGTGATTTTCCTTTATTCAGTCACAAAAGTTAAGAAAAACATTCATTTTCTCTAAAGTTAATTAAATTTTAGACAAATACCCTTTTTTTAATTTTTGAAAGTTAAATAATTCAAATAACCAAATTGGGATTTAAAATAAACACAAACATTTTAAATGCTACTCATAGAAAAATAGAAATATTTGCTCTAACAGAAATATTATTCTTAATCTGTTAAATTTAAATGAAAATTTTAAATCTCGCAAATATGAAAACGAAATAAAGGAAAAGTGTGTGGTGTATTTTAATTACGATAGTAAAACGTATAATATCATTAAATTGCTAAAATTTTCTTCAAATACGTTATTCAAAATATAATATAATAAATATTTATTTTTTTTTATATTAAACATAAATCACTTAAAATCACGCAAAATTTAGAGATTTTTGTGAATTCAAATTAAAACATTTTAGAAACTGAATGTTTCATTTTTTAAAATTTTAAAATAATAATTAAATGTGCAATGCATGCAAACCTATAGTGCCACTAAAAAAGGAAAAAATCTGTTATGACTGAATAAATATGTGTTAATAATTTAACCATTTATAAATAAAATTTGCATATTATATATTTTACTTAAAAATTATTTAAAAATTTCTTCACAATTTTAGAACAGCAAAATATATGAATAACTCTTTGTCTGTTATCCAGTGAAGGAAAAGCGGCATAAAAAAGTACAGAGCAATATTCAATTTACCCTACGAGAATATATTCTTCACATATTTTGAAACTAGAAATAGATTATATTTCAATGTAATTTATTGCCTGTCTATATAAAGTATACAAAATAAATAATTTTGTTCAACAAAGCTATTGTAATCTATATATTGTAATTGTAAGCTATTTTAGATTTTAAAGAATGAAGTATTAGATGATAAATACTTTTAAAAGCAAATAAATTGTTTTAATGATAGAAAAATTTCTGGGATTTTTTTGTTTTAAACAATAAACATAATTACTTATTATTCCACTTGAAAACATGTCCCATGCTCATTAACATATTGAAATTAATGAAACTGATAATTTCGAGCAGATTGAAAGCTTTTTATATTTTTAAATATTTAGATTTCGATAATTAGCAACTATTGTTTCTAATCCCGAAAGCATAGTCGTTATAATTAAAACAAAAAAAATGTATTTTTTAAAATTCTAAATGGTGTAACTTCGAGAATTAACGCCAACTGTCAACTCTTAGAATTACATTAATGTTTTTATATCTCTAAGCTCTAAGGAATGATAAAAATTGCTGTAAATTTGTGATGTTATATAGAGTGTGCATACAAGAGAAATAGAAGTCGAGAATTAAATTCAAATTTTAAGTTATTAATATTTTAAACAATCAAAATCCAAACCTTTAAACAACTGTAATAATTTCAGGAAAAAGAATGTATTTTTCTTATATTTCAACTACAACAATCAAATATGCAGTATAGCTGGCATGGCTGAAACGTAGTATTTAAAAATTACAATATGAAAACACTTTAAATCTCAAAATATTTGACTACCTTAAGGACATTATGAACGCGCTTAAAGGGTGGAGACTTTTAATGTCTCTGCCTTGTGATTCCCTGTCACGCTTGGGGTTGGTACTTCCAGACACAATACGGGAAGATCAGACACCAAGTCCTCCAAAGAAGCCCGTGTAGCTCGAATTTTTATGGAACAAATTGAAAAAGGGCACATATAAAAGTCATAGTACAAGTGTCGACGGGGCGACAAAGTATTATGCTTCCTAAAACGTACTTATCAGGTTGGAGTTTACTGCCGGAGACGTACATCCCACGCGACACTGGACAGTGAAGATGCTTGATGAGTGATTTTTGCTTGATACCAGGAGACAAATCCTTAGCTGAGAAGCGGGTAAGGTTAGATATATCCATTAAGAACACAAAAATATTTTAAAGCTTGCTTAGAAAGGATGGGCGGGAAAGGTTATTTATCCAGCCAACCACTAGGAGGAGAAAAGGAGCGTGGAATATGTGCCTTCCAGCTGTTGGACGTCAAGTATAATAGAAGCGCGAAGCAAATGCCTCTCCTCCACAGTCACAAAAGGGGGTGCGGGCCTTTTTAGGTGCGTTCGTAATTATATAAATACGTAGCACCTATAGTCGTCGCTTGGTCCGTCTGTCTGTCTGTCTGTCTGCCCGTCAGTCTGTCCGTCCGTCTGTCTGTCTGTCCGCATATAACAACGCAAAAACTACCCAACCAAATGGTTTGCAATTTAAAATATATTATCTTTGCAGAATTTTGTCGAGACATTTCAAATTTTATTAAAATCGAATCAAAACTTTAGGAGATATTAATAAAAATATTTATTAAGAAATTTGATTTTTTTTTTTAAATCGGTGCTTTTTTGTTATAGGAGCTTCCGATGGATGTTAAATCGTCAAGCGACCGAGATGCTTATTTTATGACAGAAATGAATCTGCAGACGATATAATTCATTTCACAGAATAAAAAATCATCAGAATCTGAATATTTATATAACTAGCTGATACATATATATCTGAATATTTATATAACTAGTTAAGATATTTGCATGAACAGTGTCATAAAATATATACTTAACTAGCTGTTTAACCCGTTCTACGCACGGGATATCATGAATTTAATTCTAAAACGTGCGTACGAACGCACCTCGTTTGTAACGTTTGACGTACAATTTCCAACTTGTTTAACTTGCGCAGGTAAGTCTCGAATAGCCATGTTCGGTTAAGAAATCTGTGTTTGTGGGTGTTAATGTTAGGAGATGTAAGATTCCACTGGACCACATCGTAGTAATATCTACCCTTTTCTGAATAATACTAGGGGTCTTGTCACTGTTGTTTCAAACGCGATTTGAGGATTCCTTTGATATAGGAGTGCGGCGCAGAAAGCGTCTATACAGGTTTTTGATGCGGCTTTCTTTGCTAGTGTGTCTGCAGATTAATAACGGAAGATACTCTTCGTGTTGTCACATGTCCGGAGGACGTTTTATAGAGAAGTTTTCTAAGTTGAATTTTAATTTAATACATATGTGGATTGGAGGTTCTAAAAGAGTAGATATCCTGCTAAATGGAGAGGCTGACACTGTAGATGAAGATTACATTGGTTGTGGGTTGTTGCGAAATCCATTCTAGAGATTTGTAGATGGCTAAAAGCTCAGCTTAATATGGTGAATTGGTGCCATCCAGTCTGTAGGTCCACCGGTGAGCCCGCACTCCACCTTCCTTTTGTAGAAAGCTACTTCAAGGCCGGTGAAGCCCATTAGGCAGGAAGGAAGGGGAGTAGACGTTGCAGATAGGGTTAGCTTGAAAATGTAAAATTTCATCTACTTTGAGAATTTGCCAGCCCGGAATCTTCTGCTGGATGGTTAAATGTGAGAAATTCATTTGTGTTATATCATTGTTATGTACGTAGGTGAAAGATGTTGTTCCTTTTAAATTCGTAGAGGATGATGAATGTGATGGGAGGGATGCCTGTGATCATTGCTATTGCATCGCTAGAAATTGTTTTATACCCTTTAGAAATTTGTAGTAGAAGCATGGATCGGATGGAGACTAGTTTTACTTGTGCTTATTTGGAGAGATGCCCTCCCCGAAATCCCCCTCCCCTATGTTATGATTTTTTCTATTGTTGTCGCGTACCAGATTTTTAACATTGTATTTTTAATGCCCCATGATTTAGTTGTCAATTTAGTGGAGCAGTGGTAGTATTTAAGAAGTTTAAGTTTTAGGTAATCGATGTATGCAAACCAATTTTGATGTTGATCAATGATCGAAGTCTAACTATGATCAACATGTATGATAAATGTATCGTTTTTCCTAGAAGTTTTAAGTTGGGGTCATAGTGTACACTGGTGCTATTAATTCTGATAATTGGTTTCTATTTTAGTTTGCGTTTCTCGCGAATGTGAGAGCTTGTGACTTTGCATCTAGTAGTTAAAATTGTAGAGACTCCAAGAACTTGCAAAATATGGGAAGGGTCGAGGCTGCGGCTAGTTTCAAATTCAGACGCCTTTGGACATAGAAGATGAAGATGAAGGCATCCACAAAAATCATAGATTCATAGATAGTGAGCAGATAAAGAAATGTCTGTATTCCCATGCTAAGGTTAGACGGTTTCCCTGAACAGTTATTCTTTGTGGATTTACTTTGTGGATACGCTGAACAGTTATTCTAGATTTCTCTGTCTCTCATAAATATTATTAAAAAGTTTGTAAATTCATCTAATTTTAATAGATATTTAAAAAGTATTATATTAATAACTAAGGCCCTATAAATTATGCGAAAATGCGAAATTTCGTTTTTTCTATAGTTCTGCACATAATCCTAAATATTCCACATATTTTTATTTGCATGTTTTTTACCAGCATATTTCCTTCCTCTTTAATTCTAAAAGATAACACATTTTTCATATTGAGAAAATGTTCAACTTCACCATTTACTTCATAATAACTTAAACTTGATACATTGTTGAAATCAATCTCCATATTTTTAATGCACTGCATGACGTTCTGAGAAATTGTTGTTTATATGACAACAGTTAGTCAATTAAGTTCCTAAATGAACACTGTTTAGAAGGTAAGGACACATATTTTCTGAATCTGTAAATTGTGGAATTTCAAAACTATATAAAACACGATTCTCTCCTTAACATCGGTGCCTTCATGAGAACCAATTCAGAATGAGTCTGATGACTTAAGAAGTTCTTTTTTTTCACTCATCTTAGCCTCAAAAGCTTCGTAGAAAATTAGTGAGAAATAACGTCTTGCACCTTTAACATTTTTAGTAAGGAATTCTCAGCATTTAGAATATCCAACTTTTCTATAAGAATATTCGCATTTGTAAACTTGTCAACAATTTGGAAATGCAAGAAACTAAGCATTTCACCACATCATTTTTGTTTTTTGAGCATTCAACTTATGGAATTCAGAGGCACTTTTAGAGAGGTTAAAGACATAAGAAAAAAGACAGATAAATATGATCGGTATTACATAATTCTGTGGACTTCGAGACAACAATATTATATTAGGACCAAATATTTACAAAACAACCACAGTTTTAGGAAGAGGGACTAACACCTCCATACTTTAATAAACTCTCAGTAATCACAATAACATGTTGAAAAACTGATCTGATACACAAATAAAGGCAAAAAACTTCAAATTAACACAAAAAATAATGAAATGCCTTTCAAAACGTCTGGCTCATTTCTTAATTTTAAGGTGTTATTAAGACGTTTTTGCCTTTACGAGGGCATGTTAATATGTATCGCACATAACATATAAAAAGAAAAAGGATAAAAAGCAATTAATGACAATTTGAAACAGAAATAAAAGTATTACCCATTTAATACTATTCCAGATAACTTCCATGTATGTTGAAGCATTTGTCCCAACGATGGATCAGTTTAAAAATCCAGGTATCATAGAACTCTGTTGGCTGCGAGAAGAGCCACCTTCGTATGGTCCGTTTGAGTTCGTTGTCAGAGCCAAACTTCTTACCGCCGAGAAACTTCTTCATGGGTCCAAACAGATGGAAATTGGAGGGTGCCAAGTTTGGGTTTTGCGGTGGGTGTTCCAAAACATTCCAACCGTATTCCTGCAGTTTTTCACGAACTGGACCAGACACGTGAGGACGAGAGCTGTCGTCGAATTTCCATCTGTCAAATTAAGAGTACAATACATAAAAATTATAAAATGTTATTCAATGGAGAAAACTCGTTTTAAAAAATCATTTTTATGAAGTATTCCAAAGTTAAAAAATCTAAGATATTTATGCAACAATTATAACAACATTAAAAAAAATGATAATACAATTTGTAAAGTAATAAGAATTTAAATATTAGGGCGAAAATATTAGAATAAATTATCAGAATATTTATCAAGTTTCAGGAAAATTAAATGAAAGTGTTAAAACAATTAGCACAGTAGTCGACGAATAGTGTTCTATAAAAAATACGCTAGCCTAAGAACTAATATAATGAATATTTTATTAATAGCATTTGTTTTACTGATAATCTGCCAGATCGATTAATTACGAACTGTTCTTGATTAATGGTGGATGGGCTTTTGAATAATTTCTGTGTCCATCAATCACTTTTACGGAATTCATCAAATTCGCAATCGGTTCGTTTGGGGTATATAAATGACTGTAATAGATCATAAGAAAATAGAAATACATTAATTATATTTATCTTACTACCATTAAGAAAGTATTTTGAAAGGCGAATCGTAGTACAAATAAATATATTAGCTTTTCCATTAAAACAGAATATTTTTTATAAATACGTTTTAAAAATAATTATAAAAAATTCGTATGACATTAATATTTAAATTATTTCATATCGAATGTACTTTTTTAAAAATAATGTATTTCTCAATGTTATTCTAACTTCCTATAAAACAGTTATTGTAAACTAATAGGTTTGAGAAAAGATAGCCCTGCTTGACTTTATTATTATTTTTTTAATATTATGGAATAATATAATTTATATGAATGATATAATTAAAAAATGATTTTATTTGTATTAAAACTGATGTTTTCTCATAGACAAGGATAAAACCATTGATATGTTTTGACTGAATGTTATTTCTTAAAAGTTGACATATTAATAATAATGCACATAAAAGCAAAATGGAAGAGTACAGAGAAATAAGGAAGTGTATCACAGCTAGTCTAGACCCACGGATTTAAAAAAAATTAAAGATAAATTATGCTGTTTTCTGAAGTGAAAACAAATTTAAATAAATTTTAAAGTTTACATGTGTGCATGTTGTTTACGGGAATGCTATATGATGATTAAACTGTACCATAATCCGTAATTAGTAATTTATTACGGTAATCAACAAATTCAGAATAAATATTTCTTTCAGATATTATGTGTCATTTTGAATTTTTTGTAAAACAAAATACAATGTATATATTTATGAATATATTTAAAGATAATACCATGTTCACACAGAGTCATTTAAGTTAACTCAGATCGCCCTCCTCTTAACTCACTCGGTGAGTGCCAGAAACTCATTTACTGAGTAGCACAGCCATTACCACTCACTCTGATTGGCTCTGTATGTTCGCATTAACTTATTGGCTGTTGAGTTTTGTTTTAACTTATGCGCATGCCCACACTTCCGATTTGTTCAGATCTCAGACACAGTCAGGTTCAATTATTTAGATGAGTTTTACAATATGAACAAGCATTTCTAATTCCAGGCGTACTACCTCAAATTTTGAGCTAAGTTAAGTTAAATAACATAGTGTGAACAAAGGTTCATTATTTCCCCAAACTTTTATTCTGTTACACAACTACATGTGCAGTGATTAAATAAGAGGTGGTAAAGGGGTGACATTCTGCAGGAGCATCAAATTATCCCCCCCCCAACCACCAGGAAGTTTTCACATTTTACTTTCAATATTGGTCTGAATTTGCAAACCCACAATTTTTACAAAATTTTCCCCTACGGATCTACAGAAATCCACCCGGAAGAAAAATATCTGAATTCAGCATCGTATATCTGTATCTAAGACACATCAATAGAGGCAAAAACCCCCATTGGCAAAAATATAAAAGATATTGCTAAGACAATTTTGATGAAAAGAGCTTTTTCACACATAGGCCATATTTTTAAATAATTTTAAAATCTTTAATTTGAAGATTAACAAATAAAAAGGTTTTTGCTTGTGTATTTCTAAAACCTAATTTACAGATACTTAATAATGCTATGAGCTTTGAACACCACGTCGTCCAAGCTGAGACACGGTCCTTTCTTAAAAATTTGCAAACTGAAGATTTCTGTGATAAATTTTAAAAAAATTATTCACAATTGATTAATAATCTTTAAAATTCATTCTAGCATTTGTGAATCACTAGTCCGATAGCTGAAAAGAATGAAGTCAATACTTAAATATTCATATATTATTTTTGAATTCATCGAATAATTTTATTAAATTTTACTACAAACGATCATTTATAAAATTAATATTAATCACTCTTCAGATGCAATGTGGTTTAATGAGTCATCAATGTATCATTCTTATGCTTATCGTAATCATAAAAGTCAGTAATAATGAGATGGTGCGAAATAATTCATTGGAAATTTAACGATATATCAGTAATTGTTAAATCGATTTATTGATTAGGCATTTTGAAATTTCTCCCCGTTTAATATTTTGACATTCAAACCTATAATGGATAACAAACGAGTTTATGTAATGGTCCGTAACAAAATTTCAGGAAATAAGGGATAATATATCAAAATAATGATTCTAAAGTCTTCATTTTTAGTAATTTAGTAATTCAAAGTTTTAGAGAGCATCTGGCATTTGCGGATGGAAAAGTTTCTTCGAATTCTTCTAAAAATCTGCACATTCAGCATCTTCAAAATAAGACTGTTTATTTGTAGAATGCGACGAGGAATCGTAACTACTACTTTAATAAAAAAGGAACTGCTTTAGTTAAAATGGTAGGTAATACAGAAATATAGAAATTAGTGCATTTTTAATTTCATTACAATTATTTATTATTCATTTATTCATTATTTATTATCAATTACAATTATTCATTACTTTTTTAATATGACTTAATGCATTCACGTTAAAAGTTGTTAGCAGAATAAATAATAGTACCCCTTTTATGTAGGCGTAAATTTTATTTACGAAAAGAAATCCAACGTTCACTGTTAGCATTTCGTTCGTGGCTGAAAACAAGGGAAGTGAAGTGAATTGTATTAGGAAAGTAACCTTCAATAAACAGTTAGGTTCTATAGAGCGAACAACTTTATTAAACTATTTGAGATTATAATGGACAATAACTGAGAGGATCTAATTCCTTTAACAACAAGCAAAAATATTTTAAAATTGGCAGACAGTTTTGATAATGACTGGTGACAAGACAATCTAAGATTTCAGTAATGAAAAGAAGAAAGTCTGTATTTCCAATAATAACAGAAGATATTTGTCGGAAAACAATATGATGAACTGACGTGAGTTTTCTAGCTTTGAATCTGTCCATAAGTAAATTTATAAAAGTTTTAGAGAATCAAATATTTTTTATTAGATTTGCTAAGAAAATGGTGTCACACATTTCGAGGTGAGGAATTGAAACTTCTTTCATGTGTGGAATTCGAGATTTACTGCAAAGAAGACTAACTTTAATTTTCCCACTGCTGTTCATGAGACAAAGATAAACAACAGCTCCATATGCTTCCTTTACAGCATTTAAAGATCTACGAAGTTCAGTAATATTGACACACTCAATTAGTTCAAAGCTCGATAGACTAATAATTTTTATTTCTAAGAATTTTTTACAAAGTTTTTCCATTTCTTTATTTCAACTACACGGAATTATTGATTCTATACAAGACCTAAATTCCAAATATATTGAAATATAATTTGGCTTGCGATATACTTGAGCCCAAAATTTCCAAATGCTCATATAGGCAAGCTATTTCGGACAATACAGGGCGTTTTGTAAGAGTATAGACATATTAAGAAACGATAAAGTTGCATTCTAGGTCCCATCTTAATCGAAATGCTTTTACCTTTTTTTTAGTTTAATCAAAAATAATATTCTTTCTAATTTAATACAATCTGGTCTAACAATCTTTTATCGTTTTAACACCACTTCTGAAGTTCCACACTAGAACTAAGAAACATTTCTATTAATTGACGCTGCAGTTCAATAGCAGCCCTAATATTATCTGCACCCGTTAAAATGTGAACGACATAAAGGTTCGATAATTGAACAACTGAGACTTACGGATAACATTCTTTTTCTTTAAAAACTAATTGTTTTACAGTTTTGGCGGCCAGGAAAAAGGCACATACTGTGCCATATGTAACAGTCAGCAACTGAATTTGAAAATTTCAAATAATTTACTTTCTTCCATTGACACATTTTTCCAAAATATACACTGTAAGATTTGAACAGGATTTACCAAGATTTGTAGATATATTTTTTGTATATGGGCCAAAAATATTGGCAATTTTGTGTTTCTGAAATCTCAAAATTATTGCAAATAATTCTTCTTGCACTACACCACAATTATCTAAACTGTCATTTGAAGAAAACCCATTAGAAGTAGTTTTATTGGTGCAATTTTGTTGTGCTGCTATCAGCTCTGTATACCCCATGATCACGCATTATGTGTTTAAAATTATTAGAAAAATTACACCCAGAAAACGGAATTGATTAAAAATACAAAACGTGTTTTGTTGAGTACATTTTGGGTGTTTTAGCAAAATTCAAGTAAAATTGAATCATTTTACTTGAATTAACAAAACATTTTTTGCTGACGATACAAAAAAATTTTTTGGAAATGCAAAAAAAAATTTTTTGTTGATTCAAACAAAATTTCCATTGACCTATATTTAAACAAAAAGTTTTGTTGGGGTCAAGCAAATTTTTGTTGATTCAGCAAAACTTTTTTCTGGGTGTAATATCCTTCATATGACGTAGTTTTTAAATCCGTATGACACAATTTTTATCCACAAATTGAAGATAATTTATTTTTAATTTCACTGTTTTTATCTAATCTCGTCCAGATATTTACTAAGCGTGCTCTTGCTCGCCCAATTTTAATTATTCCTTTATGGAAAGAGTCAATGTGTATTTCTCCATTAATATATTTCACTAATAGGTTTTGTAAAAATGTTTGTCCTATTTAATTTCCACATCTTTCAAACTTGGCGTATCTTGGAAATTTTCTGATCCGCAAAGAATTTTAACACTTTCTTACAGCTTATATATTTTCCATATAAGCCCACACTAATTTGTGTTTTGATTACTTCTTATACTTCTCGAAACAATGTATTCGAATGTAGTTTCTTTTAAAAATAATGAATCAGTAATATTAATTGTGCCTTTTTTTTTTACAACACTGGAAAACTTTGAAGCTGTAGTCAACAGTTATATTTTCCCAGGAAAATGTGCGCTAGCAAGAGGGATTTTCATGAAATTTAAATTGCTGTTTGAAAAGATTCATTGGCACCAAAAAATAACTATCACAAGTTGAAATTACTGCATGAATTTCCATTTGGCATTGTTTGCTTTATCAGCTGAACTAAATATCGATATGTTTATTTTTATTGTTTTAATCCTAGAGAATTAACAAAATTTAATGAGATAGCTTCGGTCGTGAAGCACTATCTACAATCTCCTGAGCTTTAAATAAACAATCTTCAAGGTTTTAAACATAAGTAATGGCGGTAGTTACAACAACATTTTCGACATGAATTATTTCCGACATGAAGCAAGAAATGAAATTCTGAGAAAAAGCGCAATTATCAACACTATTCGATTCATTAATTTTATTATTCTTTGCATTTTCGTTTTGGGTTGGAAAAGGAATAGAATGTGCTGTATCATTTAATCCTCGCACCGTATTTTGGCTTCTGTGCCTCAAATAATTATGTTTTGTTTTTAAAATTTTGTAAAAAATTTTCGATTTTCGATTTGCTAATTGATATGAATCAGTGAAACAAATAGTGCAAAGTTTATGTTTTGTAACGAAATAAATTCTTTGTTAAGGGATTATTTTTAGAAATGAATCACAATTATGCAATACATGATATTTTTTGCAATTATTACACTAGTCATTATTTTATTTGAAAACGATTTTTTATTTTGTTCTTCACAGGTTTAGGTTTTATCTGGTGTTAATTTCCTTGGATATTTTTTTAGTATTTGTACCTGTCTTGGAAAAAAAATTGTTCTAATTTGGAAATTTTGAGAAAATGATAGGCATTGCATATTCCTTATATATTATTGTGTTTAATTTTTGCAAAATAATATAAATATTATTTATCAAACAAATTTTTACTCAAATTATTCATCTTGATATTTATTTTAAAGCTCTGACACATACTAATACACTATCTACGAGCATTATGAATTTTATTTGGGGATTCACAAGTAAAATTCTCTAATGTTAATAAATATTTCATACGACTTTTTTCTATTAGTCTTTTGTTTTCATAACTGCCAATATGGGGATCAAATAAGGAATTGTAAAGTATTATCAACACTTTGGATTTGTTTGGCATTTCTTACGAAAGAAGACTGCAAAAAAAACATAGTTTATAATCATTTGTTAATATACTTTAAACTCAATAATACTATTAAAATGTCTTTTGAAAATGGTCCTGTTTTCATACGATCTATAAAATTTAGGCAGTGAAATTTCTGGAATCTTGATACTTAAGTTCTATTTATTATGAATGTTATTTACAGTTACCATGTTAGAAGTTTTATTTTGCTTAATACTATTAAGAAAACGTTTTAAGCTTACCTTGTGTCAGACAGTTTCTTTATTTTTTTCATCAAGCTCTTTTCACAAGTCTTAAATGCTACTTCTTTTAAAACTTTATAATTATCTATACACTGCAAAAAAATATTGTTGATTTTACAGTATAATTGATTGTACAGTAATACGCTACCGCGCATATTACTACTTATTTTACTGTTTATTACTGTTAATTTTACGGTATAATACTGGCAGCTGGAATGCTGGTATTATACTGTAAAATCAACAATTGTTTTTGCAGTGTAGCTCAGTTTATTTTCCAGTTTACATAATGTTTCAATCTTGTTTGTTATGTAGACTATATTCACTTGTTCCATTTCATCAGAGATGCATTTTAACAATTTTGTCAATTTGGATTTTACGTCACCTCGTCTGAATTGCGTAAATTTGTCATGACAAAATTTTTAACAACTATATCGCTAATTTACTATATCTATATCTATCCATTACATTTCACACCGGCTACAGTGGAATCATAAATTAATGTTCACAGTTTTTCGTATCAGAACAATTTTTCACACAAGTAAGTTGAATTAAATGAGCTGTAACTCGATGAAATAAGAATTTTTTTTAATGAAAAAATTTAATATTCTAGTTTTTCTTTTATACTAACAAAATAACAACTTCAATTTGACAGTTCCGAATTTTATAACTCTTCAACATTTTTGGCTGGCAGCATTGAGAAACTTTACGCCAATACAAAATCAAACAAGCAAATTCGTGCCAAACTAGCGCCAACAACTTATATACGTCCATTACATTTTAGAACTAATTTCCTCTATCTTCATTTATTTTGTGAATGTAATAAAAATCTTACTCATGCAATAATGTATTGATTCCTCTGAAAATTTCCTTTATATATAAATTATATATTATTATATATTTTTTTCAAAACGTATATTTGATTTACTGTTAAAAGCCTCTCTTGGAACCTCCGTTACAAAATTATTCTGTGCAATAATTTCTAAAATACAGCAGAATTCGTCACATTGTTAAAAATATTCAGAGGCGTTCTTTTTATTTTTCAGTTTTTAGCCGCGAATATTTACATTGTCTTTTAACAATAATTTTGAAGTGTTTTCACTGAACTAGAAAAGTTCATGAAGTTTATGTATCCTCCGGTTTTGTTTACAAATATAAAAATCATTTAATAAAAAAAAAAGTTTTTAATGCATACATATGAAGTTTTTTTAAAGACATTTGATTAAAGATTCAAATCCTACCTTAAATAAGCACGACATTTTAAAACAAAACATTTGTGTATTTGAATCACTGTTACAATATTATAAACGAAATTACTCTCTAAATCTTTAGAAAATACTTTACGCAGCAAATATTAATATGACTGACTATACGGCCACCAATATGGAACTTAACCCGGAAGAAATCGCGCATATCCAGCGTATGAATGGTTTTTACTTTGTTACCAATAAATACAAATAATTGTCGTCAGCTTATTTAGTCGGAGACAACTATTACAAATTCTAGGATAAAATAAGTTAAAGATTAATTTTAGAAAAATAGTGGTTAGAACTGTAAAAACCGTACGCACTCTGGGTACACTGTAAAAAATGGCCAATGTTTCTTATTTTATGAAAATATACTCTAACCACGAACGAAAATATAATATAATCTTCTGAGTTATCCGAAATTCCGAATAGCGTCTTCCATTGTCTTTTGCATCCCCAGAAACCAATACATTTCCAAAATTTAAAGAATTATTTATAAAAACAAAGTATTTTTCGCTGCCCGTATTTTTCAGAAACGTTTCCGAAGGGTTTTTATAGTGTATTAAATAGTGTTCTCAGCCTGGAATACCTGTTTACCGAGTGTCATCAATTCTCAAGTAAACGTTTTCAGCCTCATAAGTTAATTGATACATGAAAGAGTAAAGAAATAATCTTAATTTTAATGTTATTTTTAAAGCTGTTAATTTTGCATGTTAATCTGTTAAACATATTTTTTGAGTATGAAAATTGTTTACTTGAGAATTGATAGCATTCGAAAAACAGGTATTCTGGGCTGAGGACACTAATTAATACACTATAAAAACCCTTCGGAAGCGTTTCTGAAAAATACGGGCAGCGAAAAATACTTTGTTTTTATAAATAATTACTTTAAATTTTGGAAATGTGTTGGTTTCTGGAAATGCAAAAGACAATGGAACACGCTATTCGAAATTTCGGATAACTCAGATGATTATATTATATTTTCGTTCGTGGTTATAGTATATTTTCATAAAATGAGAAACAGTGGTCATTTTTAACAGTGTATGTTTTGAATTTAAAATTCTTTTTAAAAATGATAGAAAGCATGCAATATTATATATTGGCTGTTACTCGAAATTTTTACAGGAAACTTCAAGAATAGACTTTTTTTTATACTTAGATACTGCAATATATTTATTAATGGACTACGATTTCTTACAGTGTGTAACTTTGTGTACAACTGTGTAACTTTATACACTGTAAAAAATGACCAATGTTTCTTATTTTATGAAAATATGCTGTAACCACGAACGAAAATATAATATAATCTTCTGAGTTATCCTAAATTCTAAATAGCGTGTTCCATTGTCTTTTGAATCCCCAGAAACCAACACATTTCCAAAATTTAAAGAATTATTTATAAAAACAAAGTATTTTTCGCTGCCCGTATTTTTCAGAAACGTTTCCGAAGGGTTTTTATAGTGTATTAATTAGTGTCCTCAGCCTGTAATACCTGTTTTTCGAATGTCATCAATTCTCAAGTAAACGTTTTCAGCCGCATAAGTTAATTTATACATAAAAGAGTAAAGAAATAATCTTAATTTTAATGTTATTTTTAAAGCTGTTAATTTTGCATGTTAATCTGTTAAACATATTTTTTGAGTATGAAAATGTTTACTTGAGAATTGATAGCATTCGAAAAACAGGTATTCTGGGCTGAGGACACTAATTAATACACTATAAAAACCCTTCGGAAACGTTTCTGAAAAATACGGGCAGCGAAAAATACTTTGTTTTTATAAATAATTCTTTAAATTTTGGAAATGTATTGGTTTCTGGGGATTCAAAAGACAATGGAACATGCTACTCGGAATTTCGGATAATTCAGATGATTATATTATATTTTCGTTCGTGGTTATAGTATATTTTCATAAAATGAGAAACATTGATCATTTTTTTAAAGTGTATGTCATACCCAGCACGACTTCACCCGGGTTAAATTAAGTGAAAGAGAGAACTATATTAATCTAAAAAGTTTTGGCTAAAATTTACATTGAAATGTTTACGCTCAGACACTAACGTGTTTCGTAGAATGACTTTTATAACAAAATCTTCAACTTCAGCATTTAGAAAACAATGTATACGGAAATATATTAGTCGTAACGCAAATTTATATTCTTTTCGCCCGAATTTCTTTTTGATGTTTAAATGCTAAAAAAATTAAACGGGAACTTTCATAAAAAATTAGAACAGCGAAATAAATTGAACAAAAACTATTTTTTCAAAAATAATTGCAATTTATAGTTTCTGTTTTTCAAAGAATTCGCGCACTGTAAAAAAAAAGACAAATGTTTCTCCATCTAGGAAAACATAATATAGCCACGAGAGAAAATTTACAATAACCTCTTCGGAGTTACCCACGTTTCTGAAAATCATTCTTTATCTTTAGAAACCTCGAACACCAATATTGTAACGAAATTTAAAGAACAAAGTTTTAATTATAAAAACAAAGTTTCTTTTGCTGATACTGCTTTTCGGAAACTTTCCCGAATAGTTTTAATAGCGTATTAATTAATTTTCTCAACCGGGATTACAGGTATTTCGGATGCTATTTATTTTCAAGTAAACATTTTCGTGTTCAACAAACATTTTTTTACAGAGAAATGTGATAAATTACTTTTCAAGTAGACATTTTCATGTTCAACAAACATTTTTTTACAGTCAAATGTGATAAATTAATAGCATTAACATTAACATGAATTTAATTGTGTTATTCTTGCATGTATAAATCCAATTATGCAGCTGAAAATTTTTGCTTGGAAATTGATAGTATCCAATAATCTATATTCCAGTTTTAGAAAATCAATTAATACAGGATAAAAATTACTCTGAAACGTTTATGAAAATCAGCGGTAGAAAAAAAAATTGCTTCTGTAAATCTCGGAAATATGTTGGTTTCAGATAATTCCTAAAGATAAAGAACGCTTTTCAGAGTCGTGGATTACACAGAGTAGGTTATTGTGTTTTTTCGTTCATAAAATAACATTTTTAATTTTTTTTACAATGTAAATATAATTCTCTCTTTAGAGAATTTAAAAATACTGATATGAATAATGAAATGTCGTAATATTCCAATAATTTATAAACTTTTCCGGTTTTAAGGAACTACTAAACTACAGAAATAGATGTAAAACAATATAATGAATCCATACAATATTTAAATTGTAATCGACACCATTTTTTACAATATTGAACTAACGAACAAGTGGGCCGAAAATCGTCCATTCCCTTTTCAATTAGCAAATATAATATTTGTATATTTAACCAAAACTCATCTTGTTATACTACATATTCCAAAAACATAAGTCTGAGCCATTTGTTATCACTAAAACATTAATTATCGAAAGACAAGACGTGATTAATAACATAGATAAGAAGAGAAGTTGTTATAAATGTTAAAGAACGTCGCTGTCAGAAGAGAATCGATAGTTTGTGCATTAATTTTGAAAATTTCATTCGTGACTCATTAATTTAAATGTTTTAGTTGGTATAAAAATGTGTAACTTTGTAAAGTGTTTGAAATCAGTGGCTCGACAGAGTTAAAGATTCTTTGTATCAAAATTAATTAACTATTATAATTCGTTAACTTTTATTTCTAAAAGTTTAAGTATTTTTAAATATTAAAGTGTATCAATTTTTTTGTTTTGAATGCTTATTTATACATCAAAGAGTACGGCCACTTTTAACCCTATTGTTGAACATAAAATGTTATTTAAGAGGATATATGTTCTTCTATATTCTATACTCTTACCGAGTTCTTTCTTTCAATTTCAGGTCACATAAAGAGCGTTATAAATATTGAGATTTTATACATCTTAAAGTATTATTTTAAACTAGACCTTAAAACCAATAAAGCTGTTCTCAAAATTCGTTCATTTGGAGGCCAGTACAGTTCAAAACAAATCCAAACGTTTTGAACAAGGGGACCACCGCCTTGAAATCAACACAGAAGTGACAGGCCATCAGTTGGAAATTTTGACCAGCTGAAGAGGAAAGTAGAGGACAATCTACCCACTGACATCGGAAAACAGACGGAGGGAATAGGACAGATACACCCTAATAACAGTTTTGGGATCATAAAAAAGGATTTTTTAAAGCATATTCATTTACATTTTGAAAAATATACCTTTACTAAATGAAACGTAGTATAGTCTATCTCTTTTTATTATCATTGGTTAAGAGCACGGGCTCTAAATTATGAAAAGTGTTTATGATATGCATTTTACTGTTAAAACAACAGTTTGAAAATCTTCTTTGTTAAGAACCTTTCCTCTAAAAAGTTGATATAACACACACACACACATATATATATAAAGATTGTTAAATATCTGTACATTACTGTCAAAATATAAGTTGAAATTTAACATTATTTTATTGATATTTAATATTATTTATTTTAGACTTTTCTTTATTCTACATTACTCCGGATTTCGGTTGTAATTCTAGACGAAATCCAACACATATGGTAAAATATGTACAAAGATATATATTATAATTGTATTAAGTTGCAAATACTCTGTAAACCTTTTAAAATGTTCATTAATTGATTTTGTTTTCACGCCTGGGGTTTTCCAGTATTGTCCATTTTTTCTTCTTTAGCTGTTAGTAAGTTAGCCTTTAATTCCAGTCTTTTGCCAAACATATATTCCTGTTCTAACGCCTCTGGTTCGTTGACTGGGAGGTTATTCTATTTTCAATTGATATTTAACAATGTTTACAGTATAATTAAATTAAAACATCAAGTACAAACGATGCTCTAACACGAATAATATTTTTAAGAATTTGATTCTATCTATTTAATGATAATGAAACCGTAGGATATCATATATTTTTTTTGTAATTACTGCTTCAGTGTTATTGTAAACATCTACGTTAACTTTAAATTTATTTAAAATAACTTTATTAGTAGGCTAAATCATTTAACTAAATTATATATAAATAGAAAACATAAACGTGTACCAAATCTAAATTGTTCTCTATAGACATTGGATTCCTCGATTAAAAAATAGAGCAAGTACGGGATTATTCTAATCGAAATGACTCAGTAAAACGCTCTGAATTATATTTAAAAATAGCAAGAGTTTCAAAATAGCAAGTGTTTATGCGTAAACAAAAGGACGGTGGATAACTCTCATTTAACTATATGCGACTATCATCGTTTTTCACCTTAAATTAAAATATTAATAATAATAGATAAAAAGACTTGAAATTTTTTTTTATAGGTACGCGATTCAATCAAGGAGTACACATGCAATGAATCTTTTACACTACATTATCCCAATCGTTATAAAAATAGTCAATTTTTGCTTAAAAAATAATAATTAATATAACTATACAAACATTTTAATCAAAAATGAAATACATATTTTTAAAATCAATCTAACATCCATGTCATGACCAACATTAATCCGAAAATATTTCCGAAGAGCACAAATTAAGAAGATAAAATCGATAGTTGCAACTTTAAGACAGGGATACCGGTCTTTTATTTTAACTACCGAAAACTTTTAAAATGTAAAATGATCTTTTCTGCTCGTAAAACCTCCAGTGAAAATTCCCATAAAAGTCACGAAAAATAAAGTCATTTCTTGTCCAAGATTTACGGTTTTAAGGTAATTCACATAAAATGAAATTTGAATATAATTAATGCCACATTAATTGTTTTCTTATCTCATGTTTGATTTGTAATAATGCTAATGAAGTGTTTTCTTTAGATATTCAGTATACTTAAGAGACGTTTAATTTATTAATTTAATTTAAAATTTACGCTTTTAATAAATGTTTATTCATAAATTGAAAAATCAGTTGAGTAAATACAATCAGGTTTTCGTGTCTCTAATTAATACAAACAATTCCCAGCTGAAATCTTGCACTTCTAAATCCGTTAAAGGAATTTTTGTGAACTTTTCATGATGTATCTTTGGAATATAAGGTTACATTTTAGTTAAGAATGAAAATTACTTTTAATACTAAATTCATCGTTTTAATTATTTACTACGAAAGTTTAAAATATTAAATAGGTAACTTCTAATAAATGCATGACAACGTAAAATCTTGTTCTGTTACTTATAAAGTAGATAACTACATATTTTATAAAAGGAGTTTTACATTCTCAAGACAAAACGTGATCTGGTCTATTGTATAGATCAGTGCTTCCAAAACTGGAGTACGCGTATCCCTGGGGGTACGTGGTGGGACTGTTGGGGACGTGAAAATTACATTGGTAATGGCGAATAACGCAAAATATTATAATTAAAAGAAATAAACAAGACTCTAAATATTTCGTTTACAAAGAGCGACTTGTGTAAAAGTAAAATAGTCTATTCGCTATAAAGGAAAATGTCCATACTTGGTTGCTCATTTGTTACCATTATCTCTGCCCACTGCTAATAACGTCTTGAGATTTCATGTGTCCCTACTTTTCCATTGCTGTTCTTTTCTTTCTAATAATTCTAGAAATATCTAGAAAAAACATGAATCGTATCGGGGATTCTGGTTTCGAGGATTTCATTTAAAACATATTTGAATAGCATGTCATTATTTTAGTGTTCGACTGGTCAGCATTAACATAAACTCATTAACATGTATTAATGGGTTTAGATTTTCATCCTTTCTTTGTCAGCGCTTAATTTAAAATATTTAGCTAATATTTAGTGTTTTGAGTGACTTTATATTAATATTATGTTGTGGTTCAAAATGGAATAAGTGGTTGAAAATTAGAATTCCGAAGCGAACTGCATCTAACATCGGTATGTAGCATAAGAACATTACTAATGAACGTAAACTAAATATTTGGAACGAGAAGGGATGCGCAGAAATGGAAAATCTAAGCAAGGGGTACGTGAAAGAAAAAAGGTTGGGAACCGCTGGTATAGATGTATCCAGATTGTCAGTGAATTAATTATATGAATAAAAAATAAAGTCTAAATCTCTTTCATTTGTAAGAAGAATTTTCTAGTGATTATTCTTTTTTATATTTTGTTTGTTATATAATTTTTACGAAACATAAATATTGAAGATAGTCATATCTTTTGTATCAATAGGGTTGTGAAACACTTTTATGAATTGCATGACGTATTTACTAGAAGAAAAAAGGCTATGTTTATATATGCAGAGATGACCTGTCAGAGAAAATAAAAAAATATTGCAAATGAAATAGTCGTTCGCGAAAACTTGAAGTATCATTTAAAAAAAAAATGGTTAAATGTTTGTATCATTTTTTTCTTACCGGTCTTTATACGGTTAACGATATCAATGCCTCGTATGTTGCATCTTTATTAGGAAAGCAATGAATTTTTAAATACTATCTCAAAATTAGTTTGCCAGTAGGTGGCGCTCTAATCTGAAATAAACCAAATGGCAATATTTTCGAAATATCCGCCATTTGTTGCGATAACATGACGTAATCTCATAAGAAAACTAGCCGATGCCCGTGAATATATCTCACCAGGAATGCCCTAACATGCCTTACACATGTAATGTTAAAGTTAAGTTAAACTTTGTGGGTTTTGTAGGTAAACCTTTTCATTCTGTCCCCACAGAAAGAAATTGCAAGAATTCAAATACGAGGAATATTGCCCTTTAGTTTCAGCTCATAGCGCCAGCTATTGGAGTAATTTTAAACTAATTTTAAAATCATGTGGTTAAAAATTTATTGTTTTTCTAATACAGATGCAACAAACGGGGCATTTCTATCGTTAACCATTTTCAAATTATTTAATTTTAAAACGTCTCTCTCCTTTTTGAGACACAAGGTATATTCACATTACTGTAGAATAATCATGTTCGAGAGAATACTACTAAAAAAATGCATATATATGATAAAATTTTCAAAGTGAACGGTTGTTTCTTTTACCTGTTAGCTGTGTTACAGCATGTAGTTTTATATGCTTTATTTTTATTTACGTTAAGAATTAAAGGGTTATTATTATTATTATCATTATTTTGGCTGAAAAAAACATTTTATAAAGATGTTTTGACGTCTAGGAATCTCTTATGAAAAATTTAGGTTTTGTGTAAAAAAACACATACAATGTTGAAATAAAAGATTTGTATGAAATTTAAATTGTTTTACTTAAATTACTAGAGTATTTGATGTGATGCAATTTATTCTAAATATTTCTGCGATAGAAAATACACTTAAAAATCTTTGTTATTTCAAACACTCGGTAAAAAATAATGCAGATTGATTTTTAATTTCTTTTTAACAATATTTGTACAGGACGAAAGTTAAAGAAAAGGTAGGGTCAGCATAAAGTTTTTGAAAATCAAGCTAGTAATTAAAAAAATATCATTGAAGTTACTCCACAGTTTTGTAAGAAAGAAAAGAAAAGGGGAAATAATGGAATATCGTCTGCTGAACAAATATTTTTGTTTTGCTCGTTGCTTACTTTATATAAATCTACTTCACGATTTTAGTTTTGATTCTCTTTCAGAAAATGTAATGTAAAGAAAATTTCATATGACTTATTTTCATATTTACTACAATTATTACAAAAGACTGAAAGTTTCAATATTGTAGAATCGCATGCAAAACCATTTCCCGAATTTGTTCACCAAATTAGATGAATATAATGTGATAGAACATGGGGTTCTGGAAATGAGTGTTTGAAGTCATTACATACTTACAGGACATACGCCCAGATGGAAAGTTTTTGTCCAAATTACATAAACCCACAGAATAAAACATGGCGATATTCACCGTGACTATTTCGCTTCGTTGCATTTAACAAGAAGACAAACAGTAGCTTGGCAACAGACAATAAGAAGCTCGCCATGTTTTTGTCCAAGATCCGCTTGACAAAACAAATTGCATTGCCCATTTGTAGCCGTTCCCTCTTATAAGCATTTTACTATAATTACATCAAAATAATGTAACTTCCAAAATATATTTTTCGTAATTTTTAGTAAATTTACATTAGAAACATGAATTCTTGCTTATAATAAAAAATTTATAATAATAAATTCAATACCATAAATCTTTTCTAAATGTAGTGCCCCCCCCCCCCCTACAAAAATCGAAATATATCATTTAATGCAAATGCAACGCATAGGGTTGCTACGCGAGCGAGTTTTAAAAATCATTACACTTACACTAGACTTTAAAGATGTTGAAATTTAGTTTTAATGACTTTTCAATAATTTAAATTATTGTGTCGTGAAAAATTCACGAAACACAATTTATTATTTACATCTGAAAAATACTCTCAGAAATAAAATTTATTTCATATAAACAGTGAAAAGTGTTGTATTTTTGCGGGGTTTTTTTCATCTAAGCGTAAAATATTTCCATCAATAAACATAAAAATTTTCTGCGCAACTTTCTACAGTTTTTACATAGAATAAATAATTTTGCTTTGTTGTGATATACCTTTATTTTCATAACGAAAAATAAGCGAATTCATCATTAATTTAGCATATTTGCAAATATTTATTTAATAAAATAAGTTTTTTTTTTTAATGTAAGAATTCTGAAAAGCATATCACTCGCAAAAAAAAAAAGTAATTTTACTTCCCATCTCTAGGAGAAACAAATTAACGCATTTCATTTACACAAATATGTGAAAAGTAATCTCCATAATTTAAAAACGGATGGTAGCTTTTTAGTTGAAAGAGAAACTGAAGATTAATGTTCTCCTTATAAAAAGAGACAGTTTGCATCATTAACAGACTTTTGAACAAAGACTACACTAACAGTTTTGTGTGTTTTCAATTTGTGTTTTGTTTAGCTTTATTGTTCTATGCTTTATGAGAATTAGTACATACATATGCTTATTTTTTATATCTTATAGAAAGTCGTTAGAATTATTTCATGATGTGAAAAATATTTATATTCATGTTTTACTTTTTAAATTGTAGTAGATATGATAGCCTTTCGTGAAATAATGTATAATAGAATTTGGGTACTTAATTATTATCCGTGCTAGTTTTAAGCCAACTGCGCCAGGCATGTAGCCAATATTACTAATTATAGTAAGCCTTATATACAGGGTCATTCATAATTCCCTCCGGGGTTTCGAAACGTTATAGTAAAAAACATACATTACAGGTGTTCTATGTGTGAACCCTTGGTCACACGGCATACATCCATGCGATAGTCCAGTTCCTGCCATACTCCGTTTCTTTAAATTTCCGGTACCACACATGAATTGTTTTGTCAGTTGGTCCCTGTTTTCGATATTTATTACGAAAGGCCCGTTGAACTGACACCACTGATTCAGATTTAAAGACACGGAGTATGGCAGGAACTGGACTATCGCATGGATGTATGCCGTGTGACCAAGGGTTCACACATAGAACACCTGTAATGTATGTAAGTAAAACTTGAATAGTTTCGGAATAATTTCATATGTTTCTTTTTTTCATATTCGTCTTCGTTTTTTTACTATAACGTTTCGAAACCCCGGAGGGAATTATGAATGACCCTGTATATATTTTTCTTGTTATATGGTACATGCCTGGCAATAATCTACTTTTTTTAGTAGGAGTAATTTCTATATGTAGTAAGATTAACAAAATTAACTTTCTAGAATATGCTATATTATTTACCATTTCTTATATTATTTATTATTCTTTATTCTTTATTATGTTATTTACCATTTATTAATTTTACTAAAATAATGTTATTTGCTATTTTTAACAATTTTATAATTTTAATAAACATATATTACATTTTATTTATTTTATATTAATTACCATTTTTAACAATGTTAAATTACTGTGTTTGAAAACATGATTGGCAACGATAAACAAGATTGGTACTTGACAATCATTTTTGGCGATCAATCTCCTGGCACGGATAATACGTAAGTACCAGAATTGATTAAATTTTCCATATTTTGAATACTTCCCTTTTTAAAAGCATATTTTTACTCAGTATTTTATCGTATGGTCTCTAATTTCTGGTTTAAATATAAATGTACATCGAAAGTTTCAAAGAAGGTAAATTCCTGAAATTATTAGTATTAAACATAAATCATCGAATAAAAGAGTAAATATAAAATAATTATTTATAAAACTGCAGAGACGATCTTTATCTAACAGATAAAGTAATCTGAGTACGTAAATGTATTATTAAAATATCAGATGAAGCTCCCATCTGTATAATGTAAAAACAGACTGAAAATAGTTCTAATTTCTGTTGTAACTGATGCGGAACAAATAAGCAGTTAAATTGGAAGAAAAAGCAGCTTATAAATACATATACTTGTTGTTATTTTGCAGTCTTTTAACATTCTCACATGCCTGTGTGTCAAGAGACGGGGAAAGTATAATTAAAGATTAAAGGGGAAAATCGATGATAGTCACAAATTAGATATGCTGAATTATTTAGATTTTTCTCGTGGACTTTCAATGCTCTTATTCGTTTATATCTAATTTTATCTGTGTTTCTCAAAGGGCTATATCTTTATTTTTGTCTCTATCCGATATTTCCCACTGATAGTAAACTTCTAAAGCTAACAGATTACAGCATGATCTCATATCTCACAAAATTGAACTATCATAGTTTTTTCTGATCCATTAATATTTATTTGACTTTCTTCGCCATGTTTTTGGGCCTCGTAGTGGGCCATAGTGTATGGCTTCCAAAAGAGGAAGGAATAATATAGTTCCTTAAAATTAAATTTATACATTTTAGATTGTATATGTATCTCAAGTGCAACACTTTATTATCTATATACGTTTATTAATACCCAAAAACTGTTATGAGATTTTGCGCGAATTAATCTAAGTAAATAACAGATACATATGAAACTTTAATAATACTTCATTAGTTTTTAACCTTGCAATGTGCGTTATTTTTTTTCTTAAATCTATATAAATAAAAATGTAAATGTTCGTTTGTTCATGATCTTCAATCTCCGAAAGTTCTTAACTGATTGCTTGGAAATTTTGACAGAACATTGCATTCAAATATCCGCATATTTTTATATATCTACTATTCCACTCCCACAATTTCCCCCTTATGGGGGTACATTTTAAACTCTTTTCCGGCATCCATCATGTGATATATCACTAGAAAGCTTTTGAAACAGTTTTTCATATTATGAACCTTGCTTCTCCCTCCCACCAATTTGCCCCAAAAGGGGGACACTTTTTAAATTTTTTCCGACACTTATCATGTGATATAATCATTAGAAAGCCCTTTGACCACTCGTTCATATCATGCACCTCCCGTCCCCCTCCCCCTTTTCCCCTTCCGGAAGGACACTTTTATGATATATTTCGTTAGAATTTTTTTATTTATTTTGTTTTTCCCTTGTATTTTAGTTCGAGTTTTGTTCTTTTTTAATGTTTTGCAATTTTATATGTTTTTGTTATATTTTTCTTTCTCTTTTTTCAGCACAATCGATCGGCTTACCTGATCAAAACTTTCAGTTGGCCCCTTTTGGAATCCCTACTATAGATCCCTTTAAAATCGCCCGATTCACTGGCTTTTTTTAAAACGACTTCTTAGGTTCTCCAGCTACTACATGAACAAATAAAATTTATCAGACATCAACTACCACCAATTTCGAATATTAATATCCTTCTTAGGGCCCTTGTTGCAGCTTCTTTAAAAATGATCCAATTCTCTTACAATTTTCTTTAACATAGTTCTAGGGTCCTCCAGCTACTTTAGAAACTATTAAAAATTTCCTTAGACCACAGCTACCACCTTTCTTTAATATTAAACTTCCTTTTCGGCATCAACTTACCTTTACTCACTACAGCCATAAATTAAAAATCACCTTACTGTTAAAGGTATACGATTAAGTTGAGAGGGGGGGGGGCATTTCATCAGTTAATTAAATGTCGCGTTAATATTAAATGTAATTCGTTAAATTTACATGGGGGGCACACACCTTCCACCGCCTGAGGGCGCATTCTTTTCTCGGGTTCTATGGTACCGATTTTAACGGGAATTGGTTCATACAATTTAGCTTACGATTCAGCTACTTTCAGTTTTATGAAAATTTATCTTCTGTTATTACTATTTTCGAAAATTAATGGCGCATTCTTTTCTCAGGTTCTATGGGCTCGATTTCATCAGGAATTGATTCATTTAACTTTGCTTTCAATTGTCTTACAGATTATGCCTCCAACGCCAAAGGGCGCATTCTTAGCTACAATTCTATGGGCCCGTTTACTACGGGGTTTAGTTCATTCAACTTGGTTTTCGATTGTCTCTGGCTCGTGCGGAGCACTCCCAGTTTATGCTGCTTCAGGCAGCAGAGGCCCAGTTCACAGGTTCGTTCGAAAAGGGGTTTGTTGGAAACACTTTCTAGATTCTACCGAAAGCATTAGCGTAGCAGAAAGTGAAGTTTTTTTGAAGCACTCTACGCTGCGGAAGGCAGTCAGACCCCCAAAACTAGATTCATTTGAAAGATTTTCCGAAGATATAAAATCATACGAACTTTAGTTTTATTTAAGGTTATTAAGGCCCCTGGCAAGGCCGGTTGGGTTCAGCTAGTAAATAAACAAATGTGTTTCTCTGTTATGCTCTAGACTTTGGGAAAAATAATTGAATACATCACACATGCATTTTTGCAGAAATATACACTGTTAAAAATTTGCAGCAAACTGTCCGGTCATTTGACCGTTTTTGTAGGAAACGATTACATAACCGTAATGTAACTATATTCTAACCGTATTACGGCTCATTTCATGGTCAGAATAGAGTTACATTACGGTTATGTAACCGTTTTCTACAAAAACGGTCAAACGACTGGACAGTTTGCTGCAAATTTTTAACAGTGTATGCTTTTATCTTCATGTATGGCAAATTGTGTATCAGCACTCTTACTTGATATTACATAGAAATAATTGGTCATATCAATTATTTTATATTTTTCTTTCTAGAAAGCTGCATTTATTTTAACACATTATTGACCGGTCACATGCATACTTATGATTGAATAGCTGCCAACACTGTGCTTTTTTATTACTACTCGTTTTAAATAATAGTATTTCGCTTATTTAATCGCTGAAATCTGCGGTATATAATATTATATATATATATATATTATAATATTATATACGGCGAATATTATTGTTCAAAAACAAAGGTAACAAAAAATATAAATGTTGGCCACTATCCTAAGCGATTTCAAATTAATTTGCTGGTCAAAAATGGGTTAAAGTAAAACAGTTTTGATAAAACTAAACAAAAATGTAATAAAGTAATAAACTTTCTTAACATAATTTCATTTCCTTATCGCATTTTTGAAGCAATTATTATCTTAATTCAGACAAAGTACAACATGGTAATTTTCGCATATGAGGGTTTTTCCTTTGCGTTCGAAAAATTTGCAGCATTGTCATTTCAGATCCTACAAAAGGAAGCTTCTAAATCCGTCACATCTTACATCACAAGGCATAAGCACTGCTGCATTGGTCTTTTTATTTATCATTTTAACATGGTTATCGGAAGTAGAAGATGTCGAATATATTTTCTTATTTATCCATGATATCTCGTCACTTCCAGTTGGAAGTCAGCTTCAGTGTTGTTTGGCACTTGTTTTTGTTCTTCGACCCTTCTGTACAGCAACTAACAGTTTATGGCAATAACTTAGAGAAGATGCTTAAATATTCCAAAGAACCATTTTTTGCTCTCAATTTTATTTTACATTTTCCCAGCAATAAATATAATAAATCAACACCTTCTATATTTCAACTGTAGTTCCACACTATCTGGAGACAATCGATTTCTATAAAAAAAATGTGTGTTATTTATATTCAAAGATGGAGAAGCATAGTTGAGGTTTATTCCAACAGAGCGAAAAATGTCCCGGCGAGGACTCGAACCTGGGTGGGTATCTTGGCTTGCTGTGCCAATGCTCTTCCTATTAAACTACCGGAACGGTACCTGTCCGACATAATTCACTCTTATTTGTTGGACATGGCTGTGAACTGAAACGCTTGCAACCTGCAGCCAAAGTACCTAGTTTCGAATCCTGACCTGGACATTTTTCGCTCTGTTGGAATAAACCTCTACTATGCTACTCCAAACTTGAATATGATTTTTCTAGTTGATAAAAAATCCTTCTCTTCATTATTTGTGTGTTTTTTTCAGTCGAGTTGGATGTTGACCTACAAAAGCCAGCGATAAGACGACTGTTATATCTGCAAACCGCATTACTGTATAATTCATGACTAATCTACACCAGTCACCCATTCCTTTTAATAGCTTCTTTTTTTTTTTTGGTTTTTTTTTTGGTTTTCAGGCTTTCAATAAATTGATTTCCAAATCTTTCCCAGAGGGCAGTGATTCATGGTTTCCAATGACTGTATCCCTTCATTGGTTAGAAAAGAAACCAATTCTGGAGATGTGTAGTAGCTGTCAAAGAACAATATCTTAATTTCTGTCTCGGAACGCATCATAAAAGACGAACAACGGCATTTACACTCCCGTCGGAGTCTGGGTTAATAGAATATCTCAAATCTCGAGTTTTCTCCTTTCAAGAATACATTTCTACGTCTTAAACAATTCTCCCAGTCTTTGTTTTCATAACAGATATTATACTTTTAGTCAGTGTTTTCGTTCCTGTAGCTATACAGTATATTCAGCAAAAAATTAGCCACCATCATCTGGGAAAAAGAACTATGATTAATTTTATTTTTATTGAAGTACATTTTATTATCTATCGCACAATTACCTAATATTTTGTCCAATCATCTCCACTACGTATTTTATATGTTGTCCCTTTTTCCCATACTTTCGTCGAGGTTTTCTACGTATTAATTCCGCAAAAATCGCCATAATTTCTTGATTTGAAATATCAGCTGCTTCACCGTGTGCACTGGCTTTCTTTGAAGCTTCATTTTGATGTAGGATCACATATTTTCAATCGGATTTGCATCTGGTGAAATTGCTGATCATGACGTTACTATGCTAGTGACGTTACTTTGCGTTTTCACGCACTACTGCTATGCTTAGGGTCATTGTCTTCTTGCAACAAGCAACTTGTTCTGTCAGAACCAAAAAACTTTTCATCAGACTTCAGCAAGTATTTCTGGTAGATGGTTTGCATTTTTCGGTTTTCTTTGGCGATTGCTGTATTCTCTTTTGTTGCGGTTGCCCGGTCTAGTCCCTTCTGCGACAGATCGCCCACATCCCCAACTTCCAAATATCGCTTTATCAACATTTTAATGAATGCCTCAGATTTCTGCATAATTTTGCAGACATTCTATATGTCATTATAGGTTCTTTCACGCGATTAACTATAAACACTGCCTCGAAATACTTCAGGAAAATTGCACTCATTGCAATAACTAAAAATTAATTGAGATCTAAATAAAACTTGCCGGCAAAGTAAAGAGCATAGAATAATGATTAAAATGTATTAAGAAAAATTGGGCTGCTATGGTTCTTTATCAAATAACGACGCACACTGGTCAAAAATCGAAAAAAGCTGGCCAAAAGTCGAAAAATGAGTGTTTCTTAATTCATTTCAGTACCTCCTTTTTACGTTCAGAGGGAGCATCTGCGCCTTATCCCGCTAGAGTAAGAGGTATCTTTTATACCTGCTTATGTATCGAAGTTCTAAGTCAGCTGCTCTGTAACGCTCGCTCGCACGTGCTCTTACGCGGTAAATGTTGCGCGCGTTCTACAGTGAATAACTTTTGTTGTACGTGTGCAAATTACATTCTGCAAAATATGTGATCTTCCGAAAGGTAAGAAGAATATTTTACATATTTATTTTATGTAATTCATTATAAATTATGCCTTAAAAGTGAAAAGAAAAGACACACGAAAAAATCACGTATTGATGCACAAAGTAAAAGTTAATTAACGAAATACTTTTTCTCTTGCGTTATCCAGAGTTCTCACTACATTTACGAAATTCCTGATGATGTTTTTTATGCAATATCAAAAAACCAGCTGCATTGGTTTGCATTCTTGGAAGTATAGTTGTTTTTAAATTTAACAATTTCAAACTGCTTATATGAAATAATGCACTGTATTTTTATTATTAATAATAGAAAACATTTATATTTCACAAAATATAAGCTCTTTTCATTTATTTGCTTACCATATTGAGTGCGCTAATGTATTTTGTTTTCATTATAACAGCAAATTAGTACAAAGTCACCTCCAGAATCTCCTTAAACAAACTTTTACAGAATTTTTTTTTTTTTTTTTTTTTATAAAAATGTCCGCCCTATTGGATTTGCTATTTTGAAATTTTTGAATTTTAATATCAAATACGTAATCAGCGACCTCAAAAACCCCCTTAAAGAAACTTTTACAGAAAAAAACAATTAAAAAAAAAGTCCGCCATATTGGATCCGCCATTTTGAATTTTTGAATTTCGATATCAAATTCGTAATCAGCGACCTCAAAAACCTATATGTACAAATTTTTAGAAGGATCTACAACCTTTTTTGATTTTCGGCCAGCTTTTTTCGATTTTTGACCACTGTGCGACGGTCACTTTCTTGTTGAATAGACTGTAGTTATGGATGAAATCCTTGTTTTACGACACCTACTAATGGTTCCTAATGGTACTAGAAAAAAAACTACTGCTTTCTGCTGTGTATATTCAGTTTTGATAATACCAGCATTTGGATCTGTCAAGAATTTACAATACAATAAACAAGAAAGAAAAATCATACGCCAAGCATACATTTTGAAACACTTTCCAACACATTCTGAATACTATAACAAAACTTCACAGAATAGTATAGAAAAGGAGGATGTCGAAGTAAAAAATTTTGAAAATGCATAACACATTTGAAAACCCAATGTCAGTGATTACCAATAACAGTCGAAAATGTACAACCTTTTTTGTACAACCCTTTATAGGATCTATAGATTTGTATGTATACTAAGTAGTATTCTAAAATTTACTACAGTTAGAAAACGCATAGTACAGTTGGAAATTCCAATGCAGCAAAACCCGCTAATGAACGGAATTGTATTCCATATCTTTTGTGCAGCCCTGTATAGGAGCTAAAGAATTTATGTACACTAAGTAATATGCAAAAAATGAGTTAAATGTAAAACTACGTACCACATCTGAAAACGTACTTCAGTTTTAAAACACGTTTTTAAAACACGTCAGTTTTAAAACATATAAATTATTTTTAATGCCTCTGTAAATGAACTATAAATGCTATACACTTAAATTTCGATATCGAACTGGTAATAGTAAACTTCAATAACATACATCAATTGTATGGCCTTCCGAGTATATTTACGCGAGTTAGAGCATGGAGTGACGGCAGACAGACAAACCGAATACATAACCAATTTCAACTATGTTGGAAAGTGTTAAAAAATGAAATGAAATCAAAGCTACATACGTGAGTGATATCAGGTCAATGCTCGATCTGATATATCTGGAACGTTCAATTAAAGTACGTTATCAATACTTTAATATATGTATTAAAAGCAGAAAGCGTAATTACACCTGTTTAAAATTAATTTTTTGCAACATATAACCAATATTTGTTACATTTAAAACTCTGGTCAAATAGTTTACACTGAAATTTGAAGTTACTTAAACAAACACGTCACAGCGAGGAAAAAAAATTGTCAAACACTTCATTAGGTATAATAAGATTTTTTTGTACTAAAATGTTTTCATGTTGTTTGACGTTCCTATTACGAACGCTAGATGCCATGCTGTTCATTTATTTGGTACTGTGAGCAATAGCATTCGTAGCGCCACATATGGCACTATGACCAATAGTATTCGTTGTGCCATTTATCGCTCTCTGAGCAATAGAATTAGTTGTGTCACATATGCCATTGGGAGAAATAGTATTAGTTTTGCCACATGTGACACTGTGAGCAATAGTATTTGTTGTGCCATATATCGCTCTCTGAACAATAGAATTGGTTGTGTCACATATGGCACTGCGAGCAATGGTATTAGTTTGCCACATATGGCACTAGGTGCAACGTATGGTTAAGTGTTTTTTTAGAAGACAGTTTTGGAATAGACATTTTTGGGAGGCAGTTTTATATAACTGTCAGAGATATCTCTAAATGTTATACAAGTGTATTGTTCTAGAAAAGAGGATTTGAATAATAAAATGATATTGAATTGTAAAAATTCAATTGCAGTATTACAAATCCATTTCATAATCAAATTCTTAATTATAAAAAAATGAGGAATCACACATGCTTATAATAATTTTCAGTCATTAGCTGGAGAATTATAGAAGGTATTCCATTCAACTTTTGTTTCTTTACAGTAATCAGTAATTTATTAACTGACAAAATCATACAAAACATAGATAAAGTGGGTTATTTTCCGCCATCGGTTTAACTTATTCAAAGTCTTACTAGAAGCAATTTTTTAGAATATAGAATATCTTCATTTTTAAAAGAAAAGCAGACAATGTAAACCAGATTTGCGAGTATGGTAATGCAAAATATTATTTCCACGATAAAAATAAAGTTTAAAAAAATATTTTTGTAGTTTCTATTAAATATAAATCTGATGTAAAATGTATGAGTAGAAAAGATATGCGTAATAAATGAGTTTGAAATAGAGCCAAAAATACCTTATGAATGTTGTCGCTTTTCATGTAAAAAAAATAACTTGCTCTAAGTGATATATATGTTTCAATAAACATAAGACATAGTTTAAAATACTTTAAAATACTTTTAAATTTTTCTCTTTCTCTGCTATCAATAATGTGAAACGATATTCCATTGAAATATAACAGCAGTTTAAAAGTAGAATCATAAATTTCAATTTAAATAACATATTACTGAAAGAAAGTTTAAAGCATTTAAGTTTCTCTCATTCCACTAATATTTTTCATGCTTAATTTAAAATACTTTTAAATAAACATGTGCAAGTATTCTGTGAGGAAAACAGCAGAGACGGTTTCTATTTTTCCGGAGAATATGAATAGAAGAAAAATAAAAATTGTTTTTATTTTTGAATCACTACTAGATAACATTTTTAAAGCATTATTTAAGGTATAGAACAAAAGACAAAATACTGAAAATAACAATTTTTATAACAAAAATGTAGCATTTAATAATGGTTTTGATGTAATCTACAAGCAGAAAGAAATTCGCATTATTATTTAATTTTTAATATATTTCGCATAGTTAAAAAATTGAGTATAAAAAATAATACGATTAAAAAAAATATATATATAATTACAAAATTTTATTTTTTCATAGTTTTCTTGGTAAAAAAATTTGTTATGAACAGCCAATGCTCATGTTTTGAATAAAAAAATATCGTAACATTAACACTTAAAGAGCTTAACTTTAGATAATGCAATTTACAAAATCAATTACTAAGTCGTATTATAAATGTATTTTCCCAACCTTCTTAATTAATACATTACTTTAACAACGGTTTTTTTTAGTGAAAAGGGTTTTTTTAAGGTATTTTCAGGGTTTTCCGAGAAATTTTGGTGATTGTTTCTGTCTTTGGGCTTTATACACAACCCCCTACAAAAAAATAAATTCCCCAAAAATCCCCATAATACCTTCAAAAAGCCCCTTTCATTCAAATTTAGGAAGAGGCGGCCTGGCCCCTCACACCCTTGGTTGGCTACACCCATGATCAAAATTACTAGACATTTATATGTAATTACTATATATAATGTAAATTTATTTAATTCAAGACATATAATAAAAATGGTTAAAATTGAAAAAAAAAACGGAAAATTGAATTTTTTGCTTTTTTTTGAAAAAATTGTCAGTCTCTGCAGCGGTAATAGAAATGATTTCACCATGATGGAATTTCATTGGAACATTATTAACAGCTTGATATAGTTGTAGCATTCTATTAGAAATTGTATTGCTATGGTTAAATAATTTAATTTTTTTATTGAAAAAAAAATTCTTTTTGCGATTTTTCAAAATTTTGGCCCCCTTACGGCGGTAAAAGATATTAACCATTTGGTGTAATATTTTGTGAATTTATTCCTTATTACCAATGGCAACTTTCCCGCACTATTATGTTTCGATTATATAATTTTCGGTTTTTTCGACCTACCATATTGTCCAGAAAGCATGTTTCAGTGTACCTGAGAAATGCATATCAATTTCATTATGTTTGAAATAGTGTAAAATCTTTAAAATACACTGCAAACGATTTTCAATCATAAACCATAATGCAAAGTTTTTCTTTAAGTGTCCTTGTAAACGAACGATAAATGCTACACACTCCATTTTCAATAGAGATCATGTCATAGTCAACCTCAATAAAATATATCAATTACATGACAATCCTAGTAAATTTACTAGAGTTAGAACATGGCCAGACCGCGGCCAGATAGCAGACAGCAGAATGCAGGCAGACAAATCGAAATCATAAACATTTCTCAACTATTTTGGAAAGTGTTAAAAGAGAGAAGGGGGAAAATTTAAATAAAATGAAATTCTGTCTTAAACTATACACTATTCAAGTTTAAGTTTTTTTTTTTTACTTTAATTTGTTTTAAATTTTAAATTTATTGATATAGAATACTTACTTAAAGATTCCAATTGACAAAACCATATGACATCAAAAATAATATTGAAATATGTGCACGCAAAATTTGCATATAAAATAAATTCAATTTAAATAATAAACAACTTATTTCAAAAGAAGTTTATTTAATTTGACAAATTTAAAACGTATTCTCTTATAAAACTTAACTGAAAGTCACTTACAGCAACATAAAAGACTTTTACAACAAGGAAAGTGAATTAATTATGCTGAAACAAGACAATACTTCAAAGTTTTCCGAATTTTAATTAATGATGCTTAGCATTTACCGATCTTGCTATTTACAGTTTTCTTTTGAAGTACGTATAAAATAAGGTTTTATGTACACTATATAGTTTAAGAAGACCAAAGATAATTAAACGCAATACTTTTATTTTCAATTTCTATTATCATTTTCCAAGCTAAGATACATATTATACCCAATGTTAAAAAAAAATACCGTTATTACTATGTACAAGGGTTTCTTTGTATCAAATTATTCTGTTTGAAGCTCTAAACTCAACTCCACATAGTTGAAGTTCCACATAGTTGATTAGATGTTGTTACCGCAATGAACCTGCATAAAATCTTTGTTTTATAGCTGCTGCGTAACACGATAATTCTATGACCATAATTTTATTAGTTGAAAATGGGAGATTTCTACCAGTAGATTTTCTCTGAGTCGATTTCCAGTTTTTCATCTTTACATAGAGGAAGTTGCGTTATTATGGAATAGTCGCGTAATATGGAATACCAAGGTTTCTGTTTGGTAAAATGCTTCCAACAAGCGGTAAAATAATAAACTACTTAAGAACGTTTCCAGAAGACCTCCCCCCCCCCCCCCGAACGCGAATTTCGTCGGTCGGCGTCAGGGCTCGTTGTGTGAATAAATATTTGTTTTTCGTCTTTGAAAAGTTTCAGGAGATAATTTTTAAATATTTTTTATTCATTTTTCGAAGTAATATTTTTATATTGTAACTAAACAAAATGTACACCGAAATACTAACGGTTTATGATGTAATACTCGTTTTTTAGCTTGCGATTCACAACAGTAAACATAGAATAATTTTTTGAATAATTAGAATAATAGAATTATTATTTTTATTTTTGTTTATGACATACCAATATCTCATAATACTCCATGATTATGGTGGCGCAAAGACAGATCTTATATTTGTGATTTGTGCAAATCGGAAGTACATTGGCTGACTATCTAGACACTATATTTTGATCACACTGAAAAAAAACGGGTTCTCAAAATTGAGTAAAAAGTACTCAATTTTAAATACGTCACATACTCAAAATAGCTCCGATCCAAATGTACTCAAAATTGAGAAACACATGTACTCATTTTTGATTCCATGGATGTGTTCAAATATGAAACATTATGTGATCATTTTTGATCTCATGTATATATTCAAACATGAAATCTGTGTTCTCCGTTAAATATTTAATAATTTATTAAACTATGCACAGTATTTTAAAATAATAAATAACGACTTTACGTTGTACATTCAAATAGAATCAGGAAGACAACGGGAATTTCATAAAAACTTAAAATAAACTTAGTGGCGCCATCTCTGATCTAAAAATAAATTAAAACAACATTAATGGAATATTATGCAAAAAATGAAAGTAAAAGATATGTCCCCACTGAGTTTATTTTAAATACTTTTACGAAATTACGTTCCTTCCTGATTCTTTTCAAATTGAATATAGCTTCGATAATGTAACATGTAAATATTTTTTTTGCTGTTTTGTATTACAGAAAATTAACTCCTGATGATGGTTTTAAAGATGAAGCGAAAAATCCAGAATAATTTTTATTTTCGTGATTTTAATTTTTACGTTTTTACTTAAAATCTCGGAATAAAGTGTACGTTGGATAGCAACTTATTGTTTTATTTTCACATTTTAAAATAATTTATAAGTGCTTGTAAACAATGCACATCATAAAAATATGATATGATCAAATATGATAAAATATGATCATAAAAATATGAATTAAAGCAAGATGGCGTCCAAGATGATGATTGTATACTACTGACACGCGGGAAATCAAAATTTAAGTAAAAACATTGGCTGAAAGACATTTAATAAAATAGTTTCAAAACTAAAATAAGTTAAATATGAAAAAAAATATTTTTTTGTCAAGTGGTTTCTTCCCCGAAACACCGCATAACAGATTAAAGTAAAAATGTACTGATTTTTATTTCCCGCTCAAAAGTATTAACAAGAAACATATAATTGACTATTTACTTAGGATATGATTACATAAAATAAGAAAAAAATATATATGGAATATTTAACAGAGAGCACTTACTTTCAAACTAGTCGAATAAATCTTGAATTTAATTTTCTTTTAACAAATATCCATGTCACTCAGCGCACAATGAATGCAAGAAGAACTCATAACAACAATGTAACCTTACGCATTATAATGGCGACGCAGGATATATAGTTCCTTCCGAAGAATAAAAATGTAATATTATTCCCTTATTTCCAGGGTATATTGCATTGTTTTCCTATAAATGAACATCTTTTATGCCGTCATGAATGAAATAAATCATTATAAAGTACAAAATTATCGTTTCACTTGAGTTTGATAATACGGGTTTGTTCAAAATTGAGAAGTAACAGGTTCATTTTTGATCCAAACATACTCAATTCGATGTGAGTACATCGATTTACTCATTTTTGAGTACTTCATTTTTTTTCAGTGCAAGCTCTCTTGATACCATTACATTTGTTTTTTGTCGAATTTTGTTCGTTTTCTTTATTTTTAACCCCCTATTCCATATATAACGACTATCTCACGATACCCTCAAAATACGTTTACTATTGTTATTATTTTTTTTCAAGTTATTAAATTTCTTAAAATTTTGTCTGTAAAAACTATTCTCAAATAGTTGAAATTCGGAATTGTATTCGGTTTTTGGATTTAAACAGTATCGAGATGTTGCATTCCCCAAATGTATATAGCATTATATCCGAACTTCCTCCACAAAAACCCGAATGAGTTACACAAAATAGTATAAAAACATAAGTAGAGATATAGAGTATAATGTGAGAAAAACTCCGGAGACAGCTTTTAGCTTTCCAGACTATAGGAATAGAAGAAAAATGAATATTTGTTTCTTTTTTCAAACAATAACAGATAGCACGTTCTTAACCATTTCAGACCACGGTGTCGTATACGACCCACAACTTTGAATTTAATTTATCTTCCTTTTTTTTTTTTTTTTTTTTTTGGGGGGGGGGGGGGGGATTGTGTGAGGATATCTGTCTTTTAAAGGCATGTTGAGAAAAATATCTTCATAAACTTTATTACAGTAATACTCAATGTACAAGAATGCAACAAATAAAGTTTATTTTGGATTTACATAGAGCATGATTCGACAACAATGTCCACTTTAAACACGACACTGATAAACGAATTCGTTTCAAAGTATGTAAAAAAAAAAAGAAAAACATTTTATTTGTTTGAAAAATGTCGTGAGCATCTGCATCTAGAGCAGGGCACGAAATTTCAGTTGAAAAGCTACTAGCCAGACTAAAATTTTTGCTCGCCACTATTTTACATTCATTCAGACAGTAACGTCGGCCACCACACCTGCCCAGAAAATGAACTATTTATGACAAACTGTGTTTAAATCAACCATTGTTAGAAGGAGCTGTCTGTTAAATCCAGAGTGTTTTACATTCATGAAAAATATGAACAATTTTTGAAATGTTAAAAATTCGGGAGAAAGCGAATAATTTTTACCGTGTTTCAAGTAGCTGAGCTTAGGTGGCGAAACCTGATTCAGGTGGCGCAGGAGTGAAGAGGGATCAGATTCGGCCTCGGAAGCGAAAAAAGCAGCCTTGGCGCTTGCGCGGTGCGAAAGCGGGGGAACGAATGCAAACGGGGATGTTCATTTCTTCCGTAGGAGAGAAATGGAAGTCGGTGACGCCGCATTTTTTTTTCTTTTGGAAAATAAATGCCATCTCTTGATTTTAAAACACTTCCGCGTGACGCTAGATTGAGGCACGATATCCTGAGTGTATAATGTTTGATTTGAAGCACAACATTTCAAAAGACGAAACTTACTCGCCAACCTTAAATATTTGCTCGCAAAGGGCGAGCTGGCGAGTGGAAATTTCGTGCTCTGATTTAGAGTGATTTAAAGTCTGTCACTTAAGGTAGTGGATCGTGCCAGAGAATCGTATACGACCCATAAAATATTTTTATTATTACTTACTAAAATTCTCAAACATCTTGATTGAACTGATAAACATATCTCCAACAAAAATAACTAAGAATTTTTCTTTTATTTGCGTAAAATGGCTTAAGCATTAACAATGCAAGCTTTCGTCAATTCTTAAAGAAAAGAATAATTAATAATAATTAAGAAATTCTTTAATTTACTTGACCTTTCATTGGACAGATCTAAGTTTTTGCACATTGATGCGCGCGTCGTATTTTTGCTCACACTAGCTGGACTTATGCAATTGCAAGATATCTGATAATTGTAGTAAGAGACAAGTTAGATAAAAAAATATACATATAAATAGTATAAAATAAATTTTCAAATATCAAACGAAAATGTAAACAATATCACGTTTTCCCGTGAAATTTGAGACGGCGGGCTCTCTGAAAGATTAAGATAAAAATGATTAAAAAAAATTATTTGCAATTTCTTGGATAAAAATTATCTTAGACATAAATAATATTTTAAATTATATGTTTTTGCACATGGAGACGGGCGTCAAATTTTTGCATAGACTAGCTGCACTGCAAGATAATTGTATTAAGACATAAGTCAGATAAAAAAATATGCATATCAATAATAAGAATTGAATTTTAATTTTGGCTTCACTTATGAAACGAAAATGTAAATAATATCACGTTTAATCGTGAAGTTTACGACGGCGCGCTCTCTGTAAGGTTAAGATAAAAACAACTGAAATGAATTATTTGCAATTATTTGTATAACAATTATCTGATACATTCAGTATTCTTTTAAATTATATCCATTTAATTTTTGGCAACGTTTTTCGTTTTAATTTGTCTCAAATTACAAATCTATGAACATACAACAGCATTTAGTCGAAATACTAATATGACAATTCCATGTGACATTAAAAATAATAATACTATGCATGAACGCAAAAATTGTATTCAAAATATATCCAGTTAAAATTCCAAATGACAAACTTGTTTCAAAAGATGAATTAACTCATTTAACAAACTTAAATTATTTCTGTTTTAGAAAACACCTGAAAGTGACATAAAACGTGCAACATAATTTAATGACTTTAAAACTATGAAAAATTAATTATGCTAACAGGTCGACACTTCTAGAATATGCAAATTTTAACTAATGATACTTATAATTTTCGGATTTTGTTAAATAAATTTTTCCTTTTAATGTTCCTTAAAACAACGTTTTATATAATATTGTTTAATGTAACGAAGAATAATTAATATTAATACTTTTATTTTTAATTCCAATCGTCAGATTCAATGCTAATAATGTGAAAGGCAGCTACACTGTTGAGTAAAAAATGCCGCTTCCTTCAGAACAATAAAGCATAAAAACAGTAATTGCGCGTGCAGGTATTATGTATTGCAATATGACATATCAATTTTTCAAAATAACACTGATTTTTTTTATTAATATCATAACATCAATCATTTTTTAAAAAATATATTTCACATACTTACCAAATATTTCAAAATCAATCATAATCTAAAGATAAATGTAGTTTATATCAGTAAATTAAAATCTAAATTTGTTTTATGCAAACAATTTTAATAAAATTTTATATAAACGGACTTTTACAAAGTATGCAAAGGTATAGTTTCGAAATTCACTTAACTCAATGGTTTTTTATTATTTTTACAGAATTAAATACCTTTTTTTAGAACCATATGATTGACCGGATAGAAAAAGTCTAAAATATTTTAAAAAGATGAAAATATTATTTTTTTCATCCGATGTAGAAAAAATGAAATAAACTTAATTTTCCTTCTTTTAACAGAGTATTTATTGAAAAAAAATGTTATTTCAAACAGTTTGCATGTGATCTTTAGAAAGGTAGAAGCTAGAAATTACTCATAAATATATCCCCTATCTTAAGCAAATACATATAAAAATATTTTCAAAAGTATCCGAAATCAGTTTGCATAAATTTCATACATAGTTCTGCTATCTTTCCATTCCATCACATGAATTATTGCCTTAAAATTTCCATTTATGCATTCTACATTCGGAACAAAAATTTTAAAGAAGAACTAGCTTTACATACTTGCTGACTTCGTCGAAAGATTTTATGATAACAAGATTATGCGTTTTTATTTAAGTGTTTCACAGATAATTGGAACTATTTTGGGAAAATATTGGCATGGAATTTATTATAATCAGAGGATTCAACCCAGATTTTCCATGTTAGAAAAAAAAGGTAAAAACCATTTTTTGATCTCTATTTAAATTTATTATATATTTTTAAATTACCAACTAAGAGCACCAAAAAGCAATATTATGTGAAAAATATTAATTATGTATCCAAATAAAATTTTGATATATATCAGCAGCGATACTTTGATATAGACGCATGCCAGAGGTTAACAGACGAAAAAAACCCACCAAAGATTTTGCTAGTTACAGCAGCTTTTGTGATTCTGATTATTTCAGTTTTTTAGCACATAGTTAGATTATATATCTGTTAAATGTGTGTTTTATTTTTATTATTTTATTTATTTATTTATTTATTAATGAAGTGGCAATTTCGCTATGGAATATTAGCCCGAAACAAATTCCGAATCATTTTACTTACCCATCATGCGTAGTATAGGGTAAGTCTTGCAATCATTTTGAAAATCGAAAACATTTTTTTTTTGACGGATTTACACGTTTCTGTCTGTGTATGTGTCTCTGTATGTGTTTGTATTTGTGTCTGTAAACGCTCTATCTCCCGAACAAATTGAGATAGACACTTGAAATTTAGCATGTACTTAGTATGTAATAATGAGAAGAAGCCTATTGAATTTCAGTAATCTCGATTACCTGGAACTATTTTTTTCGGACTCTCGAAATAATCGTTTTTATAAAATGTACATAAAATTTTTCGAAATTGTTTATTTTAAGGAGTAAATATAAAAGACAATAAAAAGACATACATTTTGCATAACGAATGAAGTCGATCGGACAATAAGTTGCCGAGATATTTGTAATCATACTTTCCACACTCTTCGATTTTTCATGACCCAGTATTTCATTCAAATTTCAATTCAAAGATATATTTTAGTTGGAAATGAGACGCTTAATCCGACGCACTAAACCCTTATTTAATATGATTATAATTTTCCGAGTTATTTTTTTCGGACTCTCGAAATTTTCGTTCTTATAAAATGTATATAAAATTTTTCGAAATTGTTTATTTTAAGGAGTAAATATAAAAGACAATAAAAATACATAAATTTTGCATAAAGAATGAAGTTGATCGGGCAATAAGTTGCCGAGATATTTGTAATCATACTTTCCACACTCTTCGATTTTTCATGACCCAGTATTTCATTCAAATTTCAATTCAAAGACATATTTCAATTGGAAATGAGACGCTTAATCCGACGCAGTAAACTCCGATTTAATATGATTATAATTTTTGGAGTTATAAGGATTTTTTTACGCATTTCAGTAATAGAGCATTTAAAGTTTATGACGTCCTCAAGTCACGTTTTATTCGAATTGCAATGCATTTTATAATAAGCATTGCAGCTTCATGTTTTATTTTCATATTTTATATTATGCATATCTATGATGGAAAAGTATTATGGTGGACACCAACGATTAGTCTGTATTGTTCTAAGTACAACCGGGTTAATCTTTTTTTTATCAGGCTGTACGCGATCGAGATAAACTCCCCTCTCCTCCTACCTCCAAGGAAAAAAAAGTTAAAAATTATTTCGAAAACCATACAAAGTCAGTAAATTCAGATACAGTTTCAAACAAATAGCATTTGACGGTACACTTCTTTTCCTATTCGACTGTATACAAATTATGCGATGCTTAGAAGTAATTTTATTTACAAAAAAAAAAAAAAAAATGAAAATGGATTGTTTAAATCGTTGATACCGTCGATATGGCGTCAGTGTTACTCATGGACATGTTTTTGCGCTTTACAATATAGATATGGGATTATTTTATGTATATATTTTCATGAAATTTATTATCGAGTTTATATTTTCATTAATGAAACTTTCGAGAATTATTTCTTATTACTTTTGTTCATTTATACTTAATGCCACATTTTTGTGTGGTTTCCGTTAGCAAAAAATGAACGCCAAAATTAATGACAAAAATTTTTGCGGTACCTTTCAATGAAATACATGAATTCGAAAAATACTGTTAATTTTCTGTACTATTTTTATTAAATTTTTACTATTTTCCAAGAATTTCGAATAATGGGCAAAATTTCTCAGTTAACCTCTTTTAAGATTTTTTTTTTCAACCATAATAATTGATGGGGGTGTCTAGTTTAATTATAAATGTTTCTGAATGCACAGTATTCTACAAAGTGCTCGATCGAGTGAACAAAATCGCGTAAAACCACTCCAGATATTCTCAATAATTAAAACCATTCTTTCGTATGACCAATACTTGCCAGATATGATATTTTAATTTTTACTAAAAATCGAAGAATAAGGTTTTAATAAAATTGATGCATTTGATATTCTTTTAAAACGCCGTTTTTTGTACCACATAACATAAAAAAGGCGATAGATATTTAAATTTAATTATTATTTCAATCATCATATTGCAGTGATGTACACAAACATTAATCTATGTCTATCGTTTGAAAGATAACATACTAATTTCACAGACACCAAAACTGTTTTTGTTATTTTTATCAAAATGCATATTTCAAATCATTAAAAAAAATCGCATACTTTCCAAACGTTTCAAAATCAGTTTTAATTTAACTGTAAATTTAGTTTAGGTAATTAAAATTTATTTTCTCTGAATTTGTTTGCTTTATGCAACAATTATACAAAAAAATATCAAAGCAAGCAAAGGTATTTTTGTACTTCCCTTTTCCCCTTCTTACCCCCCAATTTTTAGGGTTTTGTTCATCTCACGAAACCCTATTATTCCCACTTCGTTGTCTGTCCGTCACAGAGCCGATGCTCAGAAACTATAACTTACAGACATGAAATTTTGTGCACTTACAGCTGTATACCTACTATGAAGCTGAAAATTATAAAATAAAAAAATCGTATTATTTTAATATAGAGAGATAAAATGCTAAAAATCTAACAGCCTTCTCCTATTAAATTTAAACATTTTTCGTTATAGTAGTTGCCAACAATTAAAAATGCACAATAAAATTATTTCTACAATAATTAATTTTCTATTGAAAGATTTCCATGTGAAAAATGAAAATGAAATAAAAAGTTTCCCCAATTGAAAAAAAAAGATTAATGTGACGTCATATTGGTAATAAAACGGAAATTTTCAAACATTTCTCAATAATACAAGGAGTATGAGTATGCGTAAGTACAGACAGCAGCTTAATATAAAGTCATTAGAGAATTAAAAAGAAAATTAATCTGGCGTCATATTGGAAGTTTAACGGACTTTTTCAAATGTTTGAGAATCATACAAAGAGAGTATAAATATGAGTAATAGAGAAAGCAAGTAGATATGACATCAGCAATTTATTATAACGTCTTATGAGTTTGAAGAACGTATTGAATCATGATAAAATCCCGCTTATGGAAATATTGGCATGTTTTAACATTTTGAAGGTCTCTTCTACAACATGTTTAATTTTGAAATGTTTTTTTTTTTTTTAATATTGCATTCAGTCCACATGACAGATATTATTAAGACAGAGTATAATAGCGGGCTTCGCCAGCTATCGGGCCGGTTCAGATATTCGAAAAAACGAAAAAAATAGACCGGTAAATTTTTACTTTATAAAAGACATGACTTTTTTTTTGTAAAATGAAATTTATTTGGATTTATTAAAGAAAGGATAAAGTGTTTTGAAAGGAATATTAAACGAAACCCTTTGTGCGATCTTCGATCACACTTACCCAATTTTTGTATTATTACTTCACTATAAACAAAGACAAAGGTTTCTTAATCTAGAAAAATATAATATTACCATGTACGACAATATAAAATAAAACCTCCGGAGTTATTAAACGATTCCGAAAGGCGTTCTTTTACTTTAGAATCTCCAGAAACTAGTATATTTTCGAAATTTAAAGAAGCATTTATAAAAACAAAGTTTTTTTTGCTGCCATTGATTTTCAGAAACGCTTCCGAGTAATTTATAAGGTGTTTTAATCCGTTTTCTCGAATCGGATTTTTCGGATGGTATCAATTCCCATGTAAATGTTTTTTGTTCTATATAAACATGTTTTACAGACAAATATGATCAATTAACAGCATTAACATTAACAATAAAATTAACGTTAATTTTTACTTTTGCATATATATATTCAATTACGCAGCTGAAAATGTTTAATTGAGAATTGATAGCATGTTAAACACCGATATTCGTTTTAAAAAACTAGTTAATTTGCTATAAAAAAAGAACTTGGAAATGTTTCCGAAAATCAGCATTAGCAAAAGAAACATTGTTTTAGGTAGCTTTCATTACAAAAAGTTACCTATTGCAGCCGTTCGGAGGAAAGCAATTCCAAAAAGTTTTAGTATATTTTCACCAATCATGACTCCCAGACTCCCAAACCACCCTCCGTTCAAATGTTGATATATATATATATATATACAGTGGTGGCCAAAAGTGTGGACATTTTTTGAAAGTTTCATGTTTTTCAACTTTGTGTGCTTATAGAATATATTAATTTTCACTTAAATACAAATGTTTATATATCAAATTGAAGGTAATTTAATCTAAAATTTAATAATAAAAACAGTATTACAATATCTCTATGACAAAAAAAGTTATGCAACTAATAGTAAGATCTATCTTAGATTTGCATTTTTTTAAAGTGATACTTACACAATCAATACTTAGTAGGATAACACTTATTTTTTAAGACAGCTTTACAGCGTCTTTTCATCGAGTGAACGAGAGTTTGGAGTTCATCTATCGTAATCACATGGTACCAAGAATCAATTATAGCTTCAATAAGTTGTATTTTATTGGATGGACGTTTCTTTCGTACAAGAATTTTCAAACGTCGCCACAAATTTTCAATTGGATTGAGATCAGGGCTGTTTCCTGGCCATGGTAATATTTCTATGCCTTTATTTTGAAACCATGCTTCGTATACTTTTGCTGTGTGGCGTGGAGCTGAATTCTGCTGAAAAATAAATGGTGCGCTGTTGGGGAAGAGATCTCTGATGGAAGGTATCAATTTTGGTTCCAGGACAGTTTCGATGTATTTTTTTGGCATTCAGGATGCCAACAATCACTTAAATTCGGCCCAAACCATCTGCAGACATACATGCCCAAATCATGACATTTGTTGGGTTTTTTGTAGTTGCTTCAATGCAATCAGGATGAAGTGCTTCTCCCGCTCTACGTCTCACGTATTTTCTACCATCACTACCAAAGAGCGATATTTTTCTCTCATCGCTTCGGATTACTTACTTCCATTGATTTTCTGACCATTTAATGTGTTCTTTTGCCCACTTAACTCGTTTTTCGAGTTGCTTTTGATTTAAATATGGTTTTTTTCCTTGGAATTCTAGCTTGTAGTCCAAATCCTGATAACCTTCTTCTTCTTGTTCTTGAACTTACTGCAATATCCGCTGCATTCATTTCACATCTAATGGCATCTGATGAAATTTTTCTATCTTGAAGGCATAGCCGTTTAATTTTTCTGTCGGCAGTAGCACTTGTGCATTTTTTCGGCCTGATTTGGCCTTATTTTCCACTGATTTCGTTTTTGCATAACATAAACAGAACTTTCGTACACCAGAACAAGTCACTGAACCAATAACTTGTCTTGCAATTTCAGCATAAGAGAGGCCATTTTCTCTCAATATGACAATTCGGCTTCTTTTTGTAGATGTCCAATTAGTTCTTCTAGTTGATGACATTGTTTAAAATTAGTTTAATTTAAAAAAAGGAATTTAAATATTCATAAACAGCAATACTCTATTTAATTATACTAGTATGCATCATTCCGCAAAATATTTCCACAACAATAACTCTTTTACCATCCAAATAACCTAAACTATAGTTACAGACATTTTATTGGTCCTCAGAACAGTGTTTGTGATTGGCTAGTACGCTTTTATTACAAAACACGTCCTTATTCAAAACGATTTGTGTTTGTTTGTTCTACTAAAATGAGCATAACTTTTTTTGTAATACAGATATTGTAATACTGTTTAAATTATTATTAAATTCTACATTAAATTACCTTTAATTTGATATATAAATATTTGTATTTAAAGGAAAATTAATATATTCTACAAGCACACAAATTTGAAAAACATGAAACTTTAAAAAAATGTCCAAACTTTTGGCCACCACTGTATATATATGTCCATATAATTGTTAGACCGTGATACAAGGATTCCAGAACATTTTTTTTGTTTTGACTTTATCTTAAAAAATGGCAGAGATATGGAAGTTTGAAATTCTAGTGTGGCTGACATTTTGAAAAATCGTATTTTTGTTATGCTGAAATTAGTATTCAAATTCAGTATCAAAGAAAACCGGGATTGAATTTTCTATAATCGAGTTCCTAGAAATTCAGCTTCGGGTGTTTACGTAAAATTAATTTAATATTTAAAAACATGGACTATGAACGCTACCTTTTCCTCCCGGTACAGGCCGGAAGGACTTTTTGTAAATGCTTCTTTAAATATGGAAAATATATTGGTTTCTGAATTTTCCTACGTTAAAAAATGTTTCTCTGAATCAGGGGCAACTCAGACGTGGTTATATTATATTTTTGTTGATTAAGAAATATTTGTCTTTTTGTATAGTAATCCTCAGATATATACTTTTTCTTTTTCTAAATTTAATGCATACTCATAAAAACATTAATATTCTTTGGAAAATTTAAAATACAGGGTGATTATAAAAAAAACTATCCCGATATATGAGCCCCTAACTGTCATACCGTTCACAGAAACTGAATGAAATTCTGGCCTAAAGTATTTTGAGGTATGCGCTCAAGAATCATGTGAAAAACAACAGTTACATTCTAACAGTTACGGTTACAGTGACGAAATTTCGAAAATTTCAAATGGCAACACCTACTTTTTTCATTGGAATGTGATCTTCACAGTGAAAAACCAGAAAAAGCGTTGGAACGGTACCTGTAGCACGAAAATCGCCGGCGCTAGACATAATAAGAAGAAAAGTGAAAACAACCAATAAAGAACAGAGAAGTAAGAGAAAGTAAAACATTTTATTGTTCAGTGCTCTCCACCATCTGCCGCATGTAAAGTGTCGTCGTGTGTGAAATGGAAAATGTATGAAACACAATAAAATGTTTTGTTTTCTGTTGCTTCTCTGTCCTTATTGGTTGTTTTCACTATTCTTCTTAGTCTGTCTAGCGACGGCGATTTTCGTGCTACAGGTACCGTTCCAACGCTTTTTGTGGTTTTTCACTATGAAGATCACATTCCAATAAAAAAAAATAGGTGTTGCCATTTGAAATTTTCGAAATTTTGTCACTGTAACCGTAACTGTTAGAATTTAACTTTTGTCTTTCATATGATGCTTGAGCGCATACCTCAAAATACTTTAAACCAAAATTTCATTCAGTTTCTGTGAACGGTATGATAGTTAGGGGCTCATATATCGGGATAGTTTTTTTTATAATCACCCTGTAATAAACAAGATTGATCGCTGTTAACATTTTTTTTCAATCCATTTCTAAAAGAATGAAATGTATCAAGGCGCTCCCTTTTAACACTGTACATATTTAAAATAAATCGCATTTGAAACCCTTTGCATGTGAACTTCAAGAAAGAAGATACAAAAAATACACATAAATATATCACCTATCTTACGAAAACACATTTAAAATTTATTTCTAAAGTATCTGAAATCAATTTGCATATATTTTATGCACGCTACTGCATCACTTTTCCTTCCATCACAAGAATTATTGCTTTCAAATTTTCATTTATATATTCTACTTTCGAAACACAAATCATGCAGGAGAAATAGCTTTATTTACTTTGACATTTATGTGGATTTTCGCTACAGATTTTACGAGTAGAAGATATGGAACTTTTAGGCAGTGCATCAGAAATATGTGAAACTATTTTAAGTACATATTGTAGTGAATAGTGAATACAAGTCACTAAAGTCACTTTAGCTAAATTTTAAGAATGTATATATTACCTAAATACATTATTTTATTTTTATCTTTTTTACAAAGTGTAATGTATTATTTATTATTTCAATAAGAGTATTTATTAATTATATCAATATTGATATTATGAGGGTATTTCTCTTCTGACTGCGCTCTATCTAATTCAGTTGCTTTAGATTAATTTAAAGAACGTATATATTACGTAAGTACATTATTTTATGTTTTAATTTGATTACAGTATGTATTTAAATAATTATATCAATATGGGTATTGGTGGATACGAATTTTGACAATGATTTTAAATATTTTCACTGTTTTATTATGTATATTTGTGTAAAAAAAATATGCGTTAATTTCAATAATAAATGACGCACAGCCACGAGCGATAAACATCGACCTTTACAACAGTCATAAAATTTTGCTTGTAGAGTCATATGGCGTCAATTCAGACAGTTGCATTAACAGCAAATTTACATAATTTTATGATGCAATTTACAGAATTTATGGCAGCAGGATTGCAGTACTTCAGTCTTCCTTGCGAGATAATTTCCTAGGCATGCCCCTCTCCTCCCGCGGACGGCTAGTAATTAACTAACTCATGAAGAGCCACCGAAATGTGGCTATTCATGGGCGACCCCCACTCCACACTCATGAAACTTCCCAATTAGAAAGGAGTCCCCCCCTTACTACCCACTGAAACTTGGATGAAAAAAAATGTACGTGATGAGAAAAGAAAAACAGATAAATCTTAGAAGCTAAAGAGGGAATATATCCAATGGTTGGAGTATCATATTTGAGATTTTTCCAACAGAACGAAAATATGCCGGGACCAGGACTCGAACCTGGGTACTTTGGTTTGGTACCCCAACCATTGGGTATAATTTACCTAGTTGAATATACTTTCCTCTGTTCATCATGACCTAAAGAGGGAAGTTCTCAAAGAAAAAAGCTCAGTAAAAAATCCACCAAAACGAAATTCCGATGAACCTAATTTCATACAGAACAATTAGGCCGAACTGTAAGAGCTACGTACTGAATACCCAGCTAACTGTTCGATCCCGCTTGTCTCAACAATATGAATTTCTAAGACAGCGAAACAGACAGAAGAAAGATTATTTTTTCGACACACCGGTGTACACGTATAAGCGCCAAGCTACATCTATACTCACACAACTTCAAGTCTTATAAATACAACACGCAGAGCCGAACGTACTCTTCATCAAAACTCTAATACTTCCCTTCACTAATAGCCTTCTCCGACGGAACTTCACATCTAAGAATCTCACGCCGAGTTTCGACATCCTTGCCCAGTAGTACGCAGTATCTTCCGCACACCCAGATAACACTAACATTGAAATTCCTCATTTGAGGGGATCGGGGCAAGAAAGTGCCAAACCACATTTTTGGTGAAATAATTCTAACACTGTAATCTGTTGCTTAATATTGTAAATTATAATATCTAACAGGTAATTTGTATCTAATGTCACTTGGGGGCAGCATATGTGACAGGTTTCGTTTTTGCCCCAGATGTTTATGCCCCAATGAAGATAGCTAATTTACAAAAAATGTGATAGTAATATCATTAAACTAATGTCAAATTGTTACTCAGAATATCTCAAATGTTACTAAGGCATTTGCGAAAAAACTTTAGGTTATATATCTTGATTTGAGTATTTTATCAAATTTTCAAATTGAAATATCTTAGAAGTGCAAAAATGTGGCTTGGCACTTTCTTGCCCCGACCCCCTCATTTATTCCAATAGTGATGGGAATTCCGCTCCAAAGACTGTGTCATATCGTAAAGCTAAGTTATCATTGAATTTCTACTTTCAAATTGGAATCTCATCACCTGGTGGACGCTCATTAGTCTTCACATCTTGCTCTCAGTAATGGGATCGGTGACAATTTTTCCATTTTTCTTTTTACATCTTGTATCTACCCTCTCCTCTAAATATTTACCATTGCAAACGAATTTGAAAATACAAGTTGTAAATTTCCAACTGGACGAAAAATGTCCGGGCCAGGATTCGAACCTGGGATCGCTTGGCTGAAGCCGCCACGCTCTACCACTGAGCTATCCCGGTCGAATCTGGAGGGCATAATTCATCCAGTTAACCAGTTAAATTTAACTTAGGTTAACTGGATGAATTATGCCCTCCAGATTCGACCGGGATAGCTCAGTGGTAGAGCGTGGCGGCTTCAGCCAAGCGATCCCAGGTTCAAATCCTGGCCCGGACATTTTTCGTCCAGTTGGAAATTTACAACTTGTATGATTACTTTACCAATTTGAAAAATTGTGTTAAAAAATAATCTAGTGAATTTGAAAATGTTTGAAATGTTTGCATTTTAAAAAATAAAACGTATACCGATTAGTTAAAGTAGGCATATTTGTCCATGTTTAATATACTGTGCTGAAATCTCCTTCCTTTAAATGAGTGTAAAATTGGTATTACTTTGCACCTTATAAATATCGATAAGAATTAGAATCTGTTATGTATTAATTTGATGTTGAAAATTGGAAACAAAGGTATAAATAAAAATAAAATTGATTTCATATACTACCCCCCCCCCCCTTTTCCTCCTATTTGTACATGCATAATGTATGTGTTTTAAAGATGCGCGATTTTCTATGAAGTTTGTTTCAGATGCACGATTTTGCTTTAAATTATTTTAAGTATGCACATTTTTTCACTTTAAATATATTATCCTATTCCAAATTTGACTCTCCTTCCTATATAACTATCCTATTACTATCTTCTTATTAATTATTTACTAAACTGTTGCATTCTTAATTAGGAATTCCACTTTATATAATTTTACCTTACTTTGGGTTTTAAACTTAAATTGAGGGTATCAGTTGAATTACACTCAGAAAAAGGAATTCCCTTCTTCCAATTTATCATATACTATACACTCAGAAAAAGAAATTGATTAAAACTACAAAACATTTTTGTTGAGTACATTTTGGTTGTTTTAGCAAAATTCAAGTAAAATTGAACCATTTTACTTCAATAAACAAAACATTTTTTGCTGGCGATACAAATTTTTTTTTTTGAAATTGCAAAAAAAAAAAAAAAAAAAAAAAAAAAAAAAAAATGGTTTTCAACAAAAAAAAATTTTTTTTGTTGATTCAAACAAAATTTCCATTGACCTATATTTAAACAAATTTTTTGTTTAAATATAGGTCAATGAAAATTTTGTTTGAATCAACAATTTTTTTTTTTTTTTTTTTTTTTTTTTTTGCAATTCCAAAAAAAAATTGTATCGTCAGCAAAAATGTTTTTTTTAATTGAAGTAAAATGGTTCAATTTTACTTGAATTTTTCTAAAACAACCAAAATGTACTCAAAAACATGTTTTGTAGTTTTAAACAGTTTCTTTTTCTGAGTGTAGGGAACGATAATTTAACATCCAACCCGGGAGATTGTCTCATTTACCTGTGTTCACTACGCCACAGGGGTATGTATATTTATTTAACTATTTTTTGAGTCGACAGTGTGCAGATGCGAGAAATCCACACAGCACATATTAATTAATGAAATTTATTATTGAATTTTTATTTTCATTAATGAAACTTTTTACAATTTAAATTCTGACTGTAAATAATTAGCTTATATGTAAATTTTGTGCATACTTTATGATTTTAATTAAAATTTTGTATAGATTATTATTTTAGATATATATATTATTTGAAAAATTTAGTGCACCTTTTTTTCCGATCATAATTTAATGTGAAATAGTATAAGAGGGGGAAGTAGGGTGCTAGTGTAGGGTTTTTTATTCTCTTCTTTCAAGACAAATACAACGAATACCTAGTAAGAGTTTTTATCATTGCACCCTTTGGAATAAAATAAAAAGTAAATCTTGCTTGCCCTGATCGTTTTTTTCCATACTTTCTTTTAACTTACATTTATCTGTGTAGGTGGAAGTAAAATCTTGCGACTCATTTATCATCCACTTCCTGTTGACGTAGAGCTTTGAATTTTGGAATGTATGTATTCCTGGGGGCAATACATGAATTGGTCATTGTTTTTTTTTTTAATCTATCCTTATGGGAGGGTCAACGTCGGCCCAAAATTTGCATTTTCCCCCTAGAAATAACGTTACGATTGTTTCATTAAAAAAATAGCTCGATTGTTGCAACATTCATCCATTTTCACCACATTGTTGCCCACATAATTATGACGTCAGCATTGAGCGACAGCATTGAGCATTTGGGATTTATAATATATAAGTTGACTTTTTTGTGAATTTTAAATAATGTATGTTTAAAAAAAACATTACATTTAATTATCGTCTTTTTAAGTACCTAATTAACTTTTCCCACCTAACTCTTAAAATAATGTTGGAATTTTTACACTACTGGCCATTAAAAATGCTACACCATGAAGGAATGCAAATAACAGAATTATATTTATTGGACAAATACATTATAATAGGAAGGGCAGGTGATTACCTTTTCAGAAAATTAGGAGATACAGATCCTGAGAAAACACTACCCAAAGCACCCAATAACAGCATTTATCTTCCTAACCATGGAGTCGAACAGAGATTGGATGTCATGTACGGGTACATCAGTCTATGCAGCTTCAACACTATGCCACAGTTCATCAACCGTAGAGACGGGCGAGTGGTGGGGGGGCCAGTCGCTCAGATATGACAGTATGACGATTCGAATGCAAGCTGGCAATGTGCGTTTTCCACGATGCTGCCAAACATGAATGCTGGCATCATGATGGTGTATATGACGCAGGAATGGCGTCTCACGTCGTCTTTGATGAATCCAGGCTCTGTATGCAGCATCATGATGCCAGCATCCATGTTTGGTGGCATCGTGGAAAACGCACATTGCCAGCTTGCATTCGAATCGTCATACTGTCATATCACCTGGAGTGGCGGTATGAAGTGTCATCGGATACACGTCTCGGTAACAACATGTTCGCATTGCCGGCAATTTCAACAGCAGCCGTTACATTTCTGATGTGTTACGGCCCATGGGTCTGCCTTATCTTCGATGCCTCCGCAACTCTTCGGATTAGCAGGACAATGCACGACCGCATGTTGGTCATACTATCCTGACCTTCTTTGATACAGAACATGTTCGACTGTTGCCCTGGCTGGCACGTTTTCCTGATTTCTCACCAATTGAAAATGTCCTGTCAATGGCTGCTGAGCGACTGACCCCCCACCACTCGCCCGTCATTACGGTTTATGAACTGTGGCATAGTGTTGAAGCTACATGGACTGATGTACCCATACATGACATCCAATCTCTGTTCGACTCCATGGTTAGGCAGATAAATGCTGTTATTGCGACCAGAGGTGGGTGCTTTGTGTAGTGTTTTCTCAGGATCTGTATCTCCTAATTTTCTGATAATGTAATCACCTGCCCTTCCCATTATAATGTATTTGTCCAATAAATATAATTCTGTTATTTGCATTCCTTCATGGTGTAGCATTTTTAATGGCCAGTAGTGTAATTTGTGAAAAGTATTTAGTTTTCCATAAAATGGAAATTGGGATATCTGAGATAGAATATGTCGCATGTGCTTAAATTTTTTCCTCATTCTCTGCAAAAGAGGGGAGGAGCTTTCGGGAAAATCGGCTTCATTTTTATAAAGTATTGATATATTGTAACTGTTTTTTGCCAAAGTAAAGCGAAATCTAATTATTTTTCCTGTTTTGTACTGCAGTTTAACTACTTGTAGCATTATCTACTTGTGTTTATTTTTTCATAATGTGTAAAATATTTAAAATAAAAATTCAGTTTCTAGAAATTTGTCTAAATATTTTCTAAAGCCGTCAATAAAATCACGTTTAATACATTACTTTTGGTTTCCTTTCTAACACCTGTTTCTGGACAAAGATTATTTATACATTGTCGTAGAGTACGTTACAGTTATAGTACGCAAATACCGCAAAGGGCAAATTGGGTGCTAAAACGTATTCTGTTTTATTAGCAACCTTTTTTAAAAAGACAAGTGTTTAAAATAGACCAAAAAATGCCAAATTACTGTATTAAAATGAGTAGATAAAAATATCTCAAAAAGGCAAATTCTACACAATGCATATTACAAAATAAGGGTATCAATTATCCCAACCTACAGTATAGTTGCTATTTTATTTTATTTTGCTATAATTTTAACAAAAATCAATCACTTTTTTTTAATTAGAAAGATTGTTTGTCTGTACTACTTAGGATAGTTAAATTTGCTATTAAAAATTTATAAATATTTTAGTTTGAAATATTCACTTTCTCTAAACATTTGAAATTCGCTCTAAACATTTGAAATTCTCAAGAAAAGGTACATCCATGCCAGTTATTTTACACATATGATTACGTAACTCTTGTCACTCCCTTAAATTGGTGATTACAAGTCTATTTTGGAAATTCACACTTTTTATTTATTTAATTATTTATTGTTCCGTTAGTGCGGTGAACGTTGAATTTATTACTTACGTTTTGCATACAGTATCGTATATGCTGAGCACAATATATATATATATTACTTTATCTACCTACAATAGAATAATAGTTTTGATCTACCTATAATAGAAAAAGTATATCTAAATTTTTTTCGGCTTCCGGTTTTCGACGGATTTACAAGTTTTAGGGGTCAGAGATGCCAAAAAACATGTTTTTACAAAATGTCTGTCTGTTCGTCCTCATTGTGCATCGAAAGGTGTATGAAGATATGCAAAAAATTGAACCAAATTTCATTTATTTGTTTCGGATTATATGGTCAGCAGGTCCCCATTGAATATGTCGATATTCCACCTGAAGGGGGCGCCGCTGTGATAGCAATTTTTACTTTTGTACCATCGCAAAGTGAATGAAGTTATGCATACGAGTGAACCAAATTTCATTTATAGGATGGCTAACTTTTCAAACAAGACAGCAGGATTTATACATAAACGGGTGTTTAATTCATGAGTTTTAGTGAACATAGTTTCTGGCATATTTTCTTTTAATGTTGTAACCACCGTTCAAAACGCTTGTATGTTTTAACATTACATATTAATATTCGCCTGCGTCACGTTCTCACCATGCTTGACGAAATATCTGAAAACATGTTGCCATAAATGAAGCCAACTTGGCTATAGCTGACAATTCTCATTCAAATTTAATACTGACTAAAAATGGGAATGCATATTCTGTAATCGGGTTCCATGTATTTTAACTTCGTGTTTTTCAGTAAAATTAGCTAAAATCTTAAAATCATGAAATAGGGACGCCACAGAGTAAGGAGATTTAAACAGAGGCCCAACTTCACCTGAAAAGAGCGACTGCAGTGTATGACTTAAAAACTAAATCATCGCTTTGGCGATTTTTATCTTCGTGATTTCCGTTTAATTGTAACCCTATTCTGCTTGGCGTCTTTTGCTGTTGTCATTTGCACCTGTGCAAATTTTCGACGTTCGCTATTTGATTTTTGAATCTTGATTAATATTTATTATTAAAATTACTCTTTGAAGAACAAATCGGTCATTATAATTCTTCAAAATGTAAGGTGATATATTTTCATGTGTTATTTTTGTTCTTGTTTTTCAAGTTCCACAATGTTTGAAATATTTTATATATATTCAGTGTTGACAGATTTTTGCCGAAACGTCATGTTAAGGCTCACTGTGGAGACGCGAAAAGTTTTTGGTTTCTGTCTGTCTGTTTGCCGTAAAAATGGTTCGATTAGGTTGATTTTTAGTAGGTATATTGGCGAGGTATCCGGAATTATAGAAACACACAGAACACACAGAAACACACAGAAACTGAATTTTTATTTTAAATATTTTACACATTATGAAAAAATAAACACAAGTAGATAATGCTACAAGTAGTATATATAGTTTTAGGTTCTCTATAGTTTTAGGTTCTCTATCCTACTCTATAGTTTTAGGTTAAATTTGGTTCATTCATGCGGAAAATATTTTAGGTCATAATGCTTTCCTATGGGGATGCAGACGATTTCTCAAATTTCATTTTTATCTGAAATGAAAATGGAACATTTGTATAATGGATTTAGACGTAAAATTATTAATGCTAAATTTTCGATATGGATTTCCAATAGGTTTAAAATTTTGCCGATAAATTTAATAGAATTTAGAAATTTATTGCTTAAAATATTTGAAAATGTTTTTGCATCTGTGCTTCCCAAAATATAAACATCTTTTCATTTTTTTAAAAATTTTTAAAAGCGTTTATTTTTACTTTTTACTTTAATTTATTGGTTTCTGATGAATACCTGTTTATTTAAAAAAATTAAAAGAATAAGCAATTCATCAGAATTTCAGAATATCATTGTATAACACCGTGTTTGATTTAATGATTCTAATTTCTGGAACATTCGAAGAATTTTATATGCTTATAAATATGCATGCAATTGAAAAAATAATAATTGCGGATTGTACGATGTTAAATGATATCTAAAAAACAAGCAGCAACAAGCAGTCGCCTGTTTTTTTTTCACTTCCCTCATTTGTCGCCAAGAAAGCGATGTATAGCCGTATTAAAAACCTCGCTTCTGTTATGGCCGTAGTTTCCGTGTCACCCGCAGCAATCTCCACTGTCTATGTGTAATCCCATGTTAAAGAAGTTACCATTGGAGTGTAGGAGAGTTGATTATCTATATATATATTAGTCTTACTGGGCGCGGAAAAAGGGCTGAATTTCTATATTATCGTTTGGCAACAAGCGTAGTTTCCAGAATCTACCAATATTGCGGCCAGCGAAAGAGCAGTGAAACAAGTGAAACTCAAACTAGAAAATAATTAAAAATAAAATAACGTGTGCGTAATCCAAAGCGTTTGAGATGATAATTCATTTTAATTATGAGTAATATCGTTAATTACAAATGAATTCTGAACGCTTATTTAGAATTTATTTATGAATTTCCCTCATACGAAATCGGAGAGTATTAAAAATATCAACTGTCTAGATCGCACCTTCTGCCATCTATTGCTGTAGATGTAAATTATTGAAATAAAAAATAACTTATTTTGCAAATATCTATAATCTAATCAATTCGAACAATTCTACGAAATTTAAACAATGATTGAACAATTATTTAACAATTGTTACTGATTTAAGCAATTTACATTAAAAAATTGTCAATTTTATGGTGGTTTTTGATGTATTTACGGTAGTACTTATTCGGCTAGAATTTCTGCAAAAATGAAAAGGGTCAAGAGAGCGAAGCGAACTGGAACCGCGTAGCAGTCTCAATGTGAATTGCTTCATAATTCTCGGGGGTTTGCGAGTGTTAGTGAGTAGGGGGCTGAGCCCCTCAGTCTGTTTAATTCTCATTACTGTGTGAGGGAGGCTATCTTTTTCTGCCGGTATAAGCCCGAAGGATTTTTCGAAGTTGTGTTGTACATCAGCTGTTTATAAACATACATATATATATATATATACAGTGAAACCTCGATTTTACGTTACCCGTTTAGTACGTTTTTCCGCTTCATACGTCATTTTTCACTGGTCCGAACAAATAACCTATACTGATAATATTAAAAAATCCCGGATTATGCGTCATCCATTTTGAAGATTTCTCGCATCGTCCGTTTTTCTACCGAGAGGCCGAAAATATTTTTTTCTCGAATTGTTTTTGTTAGAAACAAGCACGCCACATTTCACTCTAGAGCTCATTACAGGATGAATCAACACCGCCATTTAAAAAAACCTTTGACCAAAAACAAAGTTAAAACCAGTTAGTATTAACCAATGGCAGACAGCGGACAGCGAATGCGTTTCATAGCTAAAAGATTAACAGATGACGTTACATCATCTCTTTTAGGGAAAAATAGTTTTTCACATTTCTCCTTTTTCTCCTGACATACAGCGGACAGCGAATACGTTTCACAGCTAAAAGATTAAGGGATGACGTTTCGCCAAATCATCTCTTTTTGGGAAAAATAGATTTTCACATTTATCTTTTTTTTTCCCCTGACAGAAGGTGAGACAAATTTCCGATCAGTTTTTGTCGCATGAGCGACAGTGTTATTCTGTTGCTGTTAATGTAACAATGTCTAAGATAAACTGTTTTTCTGTTGCCTAAAAGGCGGAAATTATTGAAAAGGCTGATAATTTTCACGGCACTAAAGTAGATCTGGCAGATTCGTTGAATATTTCTTATTCGATAATACAAACAATTTTAAAATAAGAAGTGACATTGGAATTACATTCCGAAAAACTGGGAAAGTTTGCTAAGAAAAGGAAAAATCTCAAAGCATCTCCATGCGAAGAACTTGAAAATTTTTTACTTGACAAGTTCAATGGCGTGCGGACAGCTAACATTCCGATAAATAGATCCATTTTATAGGAAAAAAATACTAGAAATTTCAGCTAGACTTCAACTGAAATATTTCACAGCATCAAACTGTTGGATAGATCAATTTAAAAAAAGAAATAACTTATGTTTTAAATCTATCTGTGGAGAATCGAATATCGCAGTGCATGCTACCGTTCAAGAGTGGATTGAGAAAACATAGCCTTCACTGGTGTATGGTTATTCAAAAGAGAACATTTTTAACGCTGGTGAAACTGGGCATTTTTTAAAATTTGTTTCCAGACAAGACATACGGGTTAAAGGGAAAATTGCCATGGTGGAAAACTGTCAAAAATGCGTTTGACCGTTTTGCTGTGTACAAATTCAGATGAAAACGAATAGCTGACGCCATTTGTAATCGGGAAAGACAAGAAATCTCGTTGTTTCAAGAATGTAAAAGTTTAACAACTGATTACGACGCAAACACAAAATCATGGATGACGCAATCACTTTTTGAAAATTTTCTTCGGAAATTGGATAAAAAGATGCGCATACAAAATCGAAAAATTATTTTATTTCTTGACCAATGTACCGCTCATGTTAGTCTCAAATTAAAGAATGTGTGTGTGGTATTTTCCCCTCCAAATTGAACAAGTAAACTCCAGCCGTATGATTTAGGAATAATCTAAGCATTCAAAGTGCATTACAGAAAGGCACTAATTAAAAAGGCGCTTCTTGCACTAGACTCTGGTGATCTCCAAGATGCTTGGAATCAAAAGATTAATGTGTTAGAAAGCCTTCATTTGATTTGTTCGGCGTGAGATAATATTGGAAAAAAGTGCATTTCCAATGCTTTTGTAAAAGTGGAACTTCCGAAGTCAACCGATGAAGGATCCAGTGAATCACATCCAGATGAGACAGAAGAGGAGGATTTTATTGTATTTATTGAGTTTGATCATCCATAAATTGATGGTTATGAATATGTTGAATGTGATAAAGATGTTGCAACTTCCGGAATTCAGACCATATCTGATTTCATTTCATGTTATGACAGTGGATATGTTGAAGACGACGAACCAACAGATAGTGTGCCTTCATCGAAAGAAGTTCATGAAAGTTTGAAAATTGTAAAAAAAAAAATTATCTGCTAATGTAAACCAAGAATTGAATTTACGAAACAAGGATTGAAAATGCTGTAAATGATATTGTGTCTAAAAACAAAAAACAAGGTAAAATAACAGATTATGTTTAGTGTAACAAGGTGAGTGTCTATTTCATTTATTTTCCCTTCAATGTATTAGTTTTCCTTAAACCACGATTTTATGATTTCCCGCTTAGTACGTTATTTTCCGTCGGTCCGGTGAAAAACGTAAAACCGGCGTTTCACTATACATATATATATATATCTGACCTATGTAATGCTGTAACTCTCTGATTTATGAACCGATTTGGATGTGACTGAGTATGTGTACAGGACATACTAAGGTCTCGATTGAGTTCGTTGGCCAGCTTCATCCGCCATCTTGTTTCAAATTGTGTTTTCATTTGCAACAATATAAGCGCGTTGCAAGCGCTTCTAATGTTTGACGTCAAACTTGGATACGGACCGGATTATGGAAATTTAGGATAACTTTATTGGATGCAAGCTAGAGGACTAATTTCCTACAAGAATCAGTTATCGAAGTTTTCTCCAAGTTAATAGTTACATGGTTGCAAGTGGTAAATAATTTGAAAGGACAATGAAAATGACGTCATTTTAATTTTATTCAAATAATTCAACTAAAAATCCACTTTTGTATGATTCACATTTCTTTTAAATATAAAAGTTAAACTCTGTTCTTTGTGCGTAAATAATTTATTACATTTTTGACTGTATTTACTCAGCTGGAATCCAAAGATGGAAAACTGTATTAGACCTGCCAGCAGAAGAAGTACACTACGGAATATAACGTAACGTTGAGTGAGATTGTATTTAAATTACCAGAACCATACATAGCACGAAGCTGAGAGGTCCGGAGTTCAAGAACTAACAAATGAAAACGAATAACCCGAACTTTATTTAAGTTCAATGGTCAATCTCTGCAATCGTTATAATACTCTTTATTTAGTACTGTGGTGATCAGAGAACATTTTAGTTCTTGTTAGTCATAACGTACATATTTCACTACCAAACTCTACTATAAATGATCAACTAAAAGAGTTGCTTTTTAATAGCCCATATTTTGTCTAACGCATAAGATAATATAGAGCGCAATTTCATTCGCATCGTATTCAGCAATGCGGAAGGGCATTCCAAGTGAAGGCCCATGGTCCACATTTCTTAAAATTACAAGGTCAAAGTTATTTCGTTTGATTCAAGGTTTGTTTGGAAAAACGGACCAGCGCAGTGAGCGTAGCCTGCTAGTAAATAAATAAACTACATAGTTGTGTCAGAAAACCCACGATAGTGACGAAATAACCAGTGAAACCCATGAAAGAAGACCAAGTTTCAAAATGTGACTACAAGCTCTAGCACAAGCTAGAGATATTAATTTATCAAGAAAGAGACAAAAACTCAACGAATGGTAATACACTCTCAGAAAAAACTGTAAATTTATGAGCATTTGCCCTTCAATTTTCACGGGCAACAGCCTGATTTGATGAAAAACGGTCTGATCCACTAAATAAACGGCCTTATCCCTTAGATACTTAGAAAATTAAGAGCAATCCACATATTCTTACAGTTCTAGCCCTTATGCTAGCAAAAATACGGTACGACCTCATACATTGTCCTCTGCTAGGGTGTAACCCTCCATTTTACTCGTGTTTCAAAATTTTAACCTGCCAAAACAGAGATTCTGTGATGATTATCTAACGTGCTGCGTGCTACGGAACAGTAAGCAAAGTGTTATTGTGTTTTAAAATGCATCATATCCTGTGCATTATAATGCTATATTACTTTGCCCCGTAAAATTACGGGCTGCACAAAATGATGGTCATGGATTTTTTTTATTTTTTTTACGGGGTATGACTGGAATCTCTGCTGCCGGCCTCTGCCCGTAATGTTACTGCAATTTATTTTAAAGTGTAGACAGAAACAATCCACATCAGCGGTGAGCCCATAAAAACGGCAAAAAAACTCTGACAGAGATAAACAAAATCGAAAAGTGAAATCAGCTTCAACAAAAAAGCGATAAACACTACAGAGACAATCTACCATGAGCGTGACAAGCCAACAAATATGGCAAATATGTATAATCTATGTACGCTAAAGGCGCCTGGTGCATGTAAAATCCGTCGTGGGTGCAAAGTCCTCCAAGTTACCTGTGAATTATACCTCTGGGGGTGCCTAGTCAGGTGAAGGTCTCATCACCTGATCAAAGTTCTAAATTACGAGACCAATTAATTTCTCTTCCTTAATTTTTGCTTTTTTAAATCTGTCAATTCAACAAAGTTATATAGAAACCTTGAACCGGCAAACAAAGAGAACTGTAGCAAACCACTAGAGAGCATTGCAGCGATGCCAATAAAACTATTGTCAGGTAGGGGCCTGGTTAGCGGTATATAAAAAAACTGCATAGTTGTCAAATGTAAGTGTTACTGTGATTCTTATAATTGGTGCCATGCTTGCGCAACTCTGTCAGACGTACGTCTGACCTACGTATAATACGTAAGTATTGAACATTTTATTAAAAATTCTTCAATATTTGACGCAACCTTATAATTTAACGAAGGAAAAAATATTTCATTTTAAATGAATTTTTTGGATAAATTCACCATAGGGAACGATTAAAAATGTACTAATTAAAGAAAATATAACCTACCTAAATTCATCTTAATACTTTCTTGGTTTATAAATACTTAATTTACAATATTTACTCATGTATTACGTTCATAAAGATGAAAGAAATAATAAAATAAAATAAAATACTGAAAAATGGACTGACAAAAAGAACCGATTCTTCATAAATTTTACAACTGAAAAAAAAAAAACTTTTACTATACCTATCCTTTTTTCAGATAAAACAAAAGAACCGTTATGAAAGGAATTTTTCAAAAGGATTTCATAAATATGTCTAAGCCAATATTGTTTTAGAAATACATGGAGATATTTTATTCTGTTTTGTCTTGCAGAAAAAAAACCCTTTAATTTTATAAAAAATATTGAAAATATATTTATTAATAAAACATTTCTTTATAGGTTTTTCATTTCTGATGGTAAAGTAATTTTCATTAGGGTTTAAGTTTAAAAAGAAACAGTTAGTTAAATAAAAGTTATTTTACTGTATATTATGTTGTTAGTTTACACCTTTTAGCATTTAAAAAAATATAAGAAACAATGTATACAACAAAAGCAGTCATTTTGATATTCTAAAGAAAATTTTCATTTAACAGAACAGTTTTTTTCTTTTTTTGAACAACGGGAGCATTGCCCTACTTAAGAAACTTTAAAAAAAAATGTATCTTCTCTAAAGAAAAGTATCTTTCAGATTTATTAAATTAAGAACAGGAAGACACAGTGAAGGCCTAACCTACCAATTGTGAATTGGTTCTTATCGGCTTTCTGCTAAAATTAGTTTGAAAATGTATCTCATGCAGTTTTATTCCATTTTCAAACATTTTATGTATCTTTTAAAATATCGTGTATTTAGTTAGTTACATTTTCTTTGTTTAGTTAAGCATTTTAGTTTTGTAAGAAAAAATGTCATCTAATAATACAATGCTCTTTTTTTTACCATCAGGTGTTTTTCTCAACGTGGTAAAATGTAGAAATGTAACTTCATTAAACTCTCTATTCTTTTGAATTTTTAACACTTTCGACATTGTTGAAATGTGTTTATGGCTTCTGTTCATCTGTCTGGTCATTTGTTTGTGATCTATTTTTTTAAAATATTCATCGATTGCCGTGAAATCGATATATGTTAGTCACAGAGATACTCAAAAGAATTCGGCTATATTATTGTCTGTAGACGATAATAGTTTGTAGTATATTTTAAAGACGTTATACTACTTCAAACATTGCGAAATTGATATGCATTATTGCTAGGTACTATATGATGTTTCATATAGTAAGTTGTTAACGTCTTGAAATTTACTTATATTTAGGGCAGAAGTACATATTATCTATAGAAAATGGTGTATGTAACATTTAATGTTCTTTTATAGGCTGCCAATATGAATTCACATACATTAACATTATAAGCAATTGCTGGAAACGCGATTTCAATTGTGTTATGTGTTTTAAAACTTAACTGAATTATATTGTCATAAGTTGTGTGTATAACTTCTATATATCATATACAGAATTCCCTCCAAAATGTGAGATATTGCCATCTATGAACATCAGTTGCTAAAAGTGTGTTTTCAACCGTGCTAAAAATGTTTCAATGGAACTAAATGTTACGGGTGTAGTTAAGTTAAACTACATGCCAGGTACAATATGGTGTGTATGTGTGTGTGTAATATAAATAAATACAAGGCTGCAAAAAAGAATTTAGATATATTTTCGTGAATAGATAGTAAATGCCGGAGTTTGGTTTCTTGGTAAAATTAAGTTTTATTATGTTGTATGGTACGCAGGGTTCTCGTTGCCGAATACCTTTCAGCCAAATCACAATGGTTCTCCATTCTATTTGGCAAGGAAAAGACCGACTGAGATCGCCAAATTGTGACAGCTAATTTTTTATTTTATTTTACTTTATTATTATTATTTTTTTAATTTTGAGCGTTTTCGAAGCTTTTATTTACCATGACCGACTGATATTGCTTATGACGTTCAGTTGTACAATACCATTTACATAATTCTATTTCGTGTGAGAATCTTACGAATTTCCGCGTTTTTTAAAATTTCATCGAAATATCCTTCCTTGCCGAAAATGTTCCTTTGCTCACCTGCAACATGAAGATCTTTAATCTGCAGTTGGAAATCTTTAATTTAATTTTTTTTATAATTTCTCCCGCCTAATTTTTGTTTTTACTTTATTGTGCAAATTAGTAATCCATCCACTAAATCACCCCCCCCCCCTTGAAATCACAACTTTTTCTTTGTCACCACTCTTCTCTTGTTTTGTTGTAACAATAAATAGTCAATCATATAAATTCTCTTCACCCACGCCCAACATTTCCGCCTCCCATCTTTTGTCTCTCCTGAGCACGCAAAGCATTAAATTTATAAAACTCTTCATTTTTTAAAATCTTTCAGTCATATTTGTTGTGTTCTAGTAACAATAAATAATCAATTATCTAAATATTTACTCCCACCCAAAAATGGGAATTTCTATGTATGGGGGGGGGGGCGTAAAGCAAAACTTTTCGCCTTTTTTGCAGTTTGGCTATTCTCACCACTTTTTAGAGATGCATTGCTCAACAACATTTCATTTTAGCATCTGTAAGAGGCACAGCCAGAGTTAGTGGGAAATGACTCGGCAAGAGTTGTCTAGCCTAATTAATTATGGGGGTTAAAATTTGGAAGTTAACGAACCATATTAGATCAATGTTTCTCTACGAATCTATTTTGTTAATATTTTTCTCAATTTGGCTAGAGTTTTTTTTGTGGATTAGTCAAACTTCTGCGGTTGATCAAAAGTCAGCGAGAACTCTTGGTGGTACGTATAAAAATCTATAGTTCATATACAGAGCTGTGCAAAAGATTTCCAATACATTAACGTCTATGGGCAATAATTGCCGAAAATTGCTATTCAGTTGCGTCATGTGTTATATAAATTTCTTTTACAGAAACTTGTCACGTTGTCGATTTTAAGCTAAAAATGCATTAAAATATTAGTAACTTAATTCACTTAACATAATTAATATATGATACATAAATAACTTTCATATTGAGACACTCGATTGTTAAATTATGTAGAAGTCAGGATGTATTTTATTTTATTTTTTCATTTGAATTTTTTTTCTGGAAGAATTAATTTTTATGTATGTTACAACAAACTAGTCTAAGTCTTTTAGTGAGGTAACATTTTAGAAATTAATTTGACTTCACAGATACACAAAAAAACTAATGATCGAAGCAAACTTAGTTTAAAAAAGAAAATAGTTAGCTGAAAATGATAATTGATTGCGAAACTTCAGAACTTTTGGGTGCATTAAATAAAGCAATATACCTTCTTTCTTAAAAACAAATTAATTGCATGAAATTGGATAGAATTATTCGTAAAATGTTACTTTCATTGATTTAAAAATATCTTAGTAGGTTCTGGTAGGATATGAGAATGAAGTCATTATTAATGTAAATTTCTAGAGAAAAATAAACATCAATCCTTTTCTTTAAGTTGTATGTGTAAGTTGTAATATGTAATATTGAAACGTCCTTTAAAAGTAACAATCCTTTAAAAGGTGAACTTACTTTTTGCCATTTATGTCCAATCTAACTGAAAATACTTCCAGTTCTGAGGAAGAAAAATGAAAAAATTAAAGAGCGGAAACTGGTGGTTCAAATCCAGCTTTGATGGAGAGCTGAGAGTGGCAGAAGCCCTGTTCTGACAATTTGCGATTAAGATTATAAGTTTATGTGATTAATTTTATTGTTGTTTTTATAATTATATTGCTTTTATATAATCTTTCATAAAATTGTATTTTTATTTTTTGGAATTAACTATTAAATCTTAAATATTAATCTCAGTTAATTTCATTGATTTCGATAATTTTCTTTTTTTACAAAGCGTAAATATATACAATAATAAATGAAGCATTGCTAATATTTATGTAATTGCTCGTTGAAATGTAAAACATACATAGTATTTTAATATTTCTCATCAACATTAGAACTTTGTTCATTGAACTGAAAAACATTAAATTTTTAAAATTTGTTTTCATAATCACCTAGCAATTTAAATAATTGCTTAAAATATAAACTTTGTTGTTCAAATACAAATAAAACATTTAAAAACCTATAAATTATTTCTAACATTTCAGAAAAGCATTTACAAAGCAAGAATGCTTAACACTGTTCCTTATTTTAAAAAAAAAGTCTAATGGAATTTCGTAAATTTAGAAATTATTAAAATAAAATGTGTAATAATATTCGTCATCGTTTTTATATTACTCTTTGTCGTTTTTGGATAAATATCTTTTGAATTCACGTTTTGAAAGTGAAAATTATTATACTTCAATAAGTGGTAAAAGGTGTTAAAAATAAAAGCGATAAAAATAGTAAAAAAGCGTTTTTATATATAAAATGTCTACATGTTTTAGTTCCACAGAAGTCTTTTTTTAAGACAAATGAAAATATTCTACTGTTTAACAATCTATAATGCAACGATTTAAAACACCATCATTAACGTTTATCATGTTTATCTTAGATTTCTCAAGTTATTTTATTTTATTATAATTTGGAAGTTTATTTAGATGTTCACAACCATGGTGTAACTCAACCCATAATTGTGGTAAGTTAAATGATATTGTATTGTTACATATTGAATTTTATCTGTTACAATTTCAATAGTTTCTTTTATAATGGATGAATAGTACAGTTTGGACGGAAACAAATATTTTGCTTTCATAGAAATTTATTTGGATGACTTTATTTGGATGAAAATTATTATTTCATGCTAAATATACTTATATGTAGGAAAGCAGAAACATTTATTAAACTGAAACGTATTGTATTAAACTGAAGCATCGGATAAAATGACGTGCACATTTCAAATAATTTGTGAATTCAAAGTCTTTTCATAAGCTGATAGACGGAATCTAGATGTTTAAATTTCAGTTGTAAACATAGAATCATTCTTTAACATGTTAAGCAATAAGTATGTAAAACAGTAGTTGGAAACCTTTTACTGGCTACGCCCCACCAAACCGTCTGTAAAATCAAGATGCCCTTCGCCCCTCTCTATATTTCTTTTTCTATAAAAAATAATTTATACTGATATACAGGCAGACTAAAAAAAAAAAGCTTTAAAAATAACAAATCATTAAAAAAAAAAATTTAGCTTTTCTAACAGGTAATTTTTTTGTCACAGATATATTTTTAACGAAACTCTATAAATGTAATAACATCATACTTCTTTTGCTCTTATTCCATAAAGAGTTTATTTCTTGCCAACTTACCTCAGAGTGAAACAAAGGTATTATATGATCGTCTGCATTTTTATCAACACAAAGTTTCTTAAAGAGAGCATTATTTTTAGCATTAATTTTAATAACATTTATATATTTTATAATAGACTAGCAAATTCCGCGGTTTCGCTCGCGTAATTGTTGAAAAATGCCAAATGGTATTCGTTTTCCTTCATGAGAGGAAATTTTACTGCCACAGACAATTCAAAAAATACTAATTTAGCTACAAATTTTGGATAAGCTTCATTCTTATACTGCATTAGGCGAACATCAGACTTAAATGAATAAGAAGAGCTAAATTTATTTCCAAATTAATGGTAATTTATTTTATATTTTTCGAAGACTTTTTGCTCATTTCGTTTTTTATAAGAAATTTAGAAATATTTAGAAACAGTTTTAAGCGAGTATTTATATTTTAAAAGTAAGCATCATGCCAAATTCCAACCTATTAGTTAAGCAAATTTCTATAATAACTGTTTCACAGAAATTGCAATTTTAAAACTTTTTTGTTCCTGCACACATTAGCAATTCTAAATTTTTAAAAACTGTTCTGTGGATGAATTTGTGTCTCTAACGTAAGAGCCATGTAAAATTTCAAATTTCTATCCCTAACAATTTCAGCTAAAACATAGTTTAGAAGGTTTTTAGAGCTTTTCCAACTCATTGCACTCTTTAAATTTCGAATTTTTATAGAAACCTTTCTTAGCGAACACTGAAATCTTAAAAATAGCATGTCAAATTTCAAGTTTCTATCCCTAACAATTCCATAGAAATCGTAATTTAGAATGCTTTTAAAATACTTTCCGCTCATTTGACCATTTGAAATTTTGAATTTCCTTACAAACCATTCTTACTGAACATTTGTATCTTAAAATTAGCCGCCATGCCAAATTTGAAGTTTCTAATCCTGTCAGTATATAAAATAAAATCGTAATTTAGAACGTTTTTTTTCTTTTCCACCCTTTTAAATTTCATTTTTTTTAAATAAAACTTTTCTGTATGTGCATTTGCGTTCTAAAAAGTATCAGCCATGTCCAATTTCTAGTTTCTGTCCTTAACAATTCCCTAGAAATCGTAATTTAAAATTTTTTAAGAACACTTTTCCTTCATATCACACTTTTAAATTCTTAAAGAGCATGTATATCTCATAAGAAACCTACCTTGCCAATTTCAAGTTTCAAATCCCTCCAGTATCACAAAAATTGCAATTTTAGAACGTTTTTCGCTGCTGCAACCCCTTGAGGTTAGTGGCACTGACATAAAATATAGCCTATGTTATAACAGAGACTGTCACCATAAATTTGCGACCATTACGTTTAAAATCGGTTCTGTAGTTTCAGAGATTCCATAGAAATTGTAATTTAGAATGTTTTTAGAACACTTTTCTCATATTTCACCCTTTTAAATTTCGAAATTTTGTAGAATTTGTTCTTGGACAGCATTTACATCTTATAAGTAATTTCCATGCCGAATTTCAAGTTTATAGCTCTTTCAGTATCGCAAACATCAATTTTAGAATTTTTCTTCGCTCCTGCACCCCCTGGGGGTAATGGTTCCGACATGAAATGTAGCCTATGTTACAGCAGGAAATGTCACCATTAATTTACCACCATCACTTTTGAAAACGGTTGTGTAGTTCCAGAGATTCCATTGAAGTAGTAATTTAGAATGTTTTTAAAATGCCTTTTGAAAATTTCACTCTTTTAAATTTCGAATTTATTTTAGAATTTGTTCTTGGACAGCTATTAAATCTTATAAGTAACTACCATGTCAAATTTGAAGTTTTTAGCTTCTTCAGTATCGCAAAAATCGCAATTTTAGAACGGTTTTCGGTCATGCACCTCCCTGGGGGTAGTGGCACCGATATAAAATATAGCCTATGTTGGAGCAGGGACAGTCACCATCAATTTACCACCATCACTTTTAAAATAGGTTCGGTAGTTCCAGAGATTGCTCCATACAAACAAAAAACAAATATTTGTGTTGTTACTTGTTTCTAATATTAGTATAGATTAAATATTTAATAGAAAACTCCTTAAGAACTAGTGGAATATTTTTGAAGACATTAAGATTACGTTATAAGTAAAACAATACACCAGAATATTTCAAGGATATTTTTGGATATTTATCTTTGTCGAGTAGTTTTTAAGTAGCCATACTTATTTCCCATTGTAACACACGTGTATAGTCTGATTTTTAAATTTAACGCATATGTCATGATATATATGTATTAACAGTATATGAATGTTGCAACAGAGCCGTAAAATATTTCTATTTACACATTTCTTTTTCTGATGACATTTGGCATTTATACATTTATACGGTTTGTTATACTCGTTCAGCTATTACAAATATTTTTTAGATTAAACGTGTACAGTAGAGACAGTTTTAAATATTACCCTTAAGTAGTTTCACGCGTAAAAGATTCCTCATGTGATATATAACAGAACAAGTGAAAACACAATTTTCATTCAATAAATAGCCGAAAATAAATAATGGGAAAATTGTATAATAGGACAAAAATCAGAAAATGTATAAAATGTTTATAAAAAAGTGCTAACTGTAGCAACTGTAGCAAATATTTCAATGGGATTTTCAGTTGCAAACAAACAATGTCATGAAAAATAATAAATTTGAAATAATTTTCATATAATTATTCGGGTTAAGATTCTATTTTCAACTTTTGACTGTCAATATTTAGCAATGAAAAGCTTATTTTATTCTTTTTTTCTTTTTTGTACTTTATACTTTTAGTAGTTATTGCCTACTTTCAACCTGACAGGGAATGGTTTACTGACAAATTTAGAACGCCCCATCCCTCTGAGGGTCGTACGCCCTACGTTGGGAACAATTGATGTAAAATAAGTCTAAATAAAAACGAAAAATCATACGTCAAGCATATATTATGAAACACTTTCGAACACATCCAGAAAACTGAAACGGAACTTCACCGTTAAATAAGGTGAAATAAGATATGTAAGTAAACAATATAGGAAACATATAACGCACTTAAAAGTCCAGTTTTAGCAATTACCTTCCACAGACGAATTATTTTGTTCAGCTCTGTATATGATCATTAGATTTGGTTATATACTACATAGCATGATAAAATCTAGTTCATTTAGAAAATTCACATTTAGCTATTTTCACCAATCAATGAAAATGCTTTTGTACAACTCTGTATATTATCTAAATACATTTGTACACATCCTGTATTAAGCTAAAATTTAATCCAGGTAAAAAATGCATAAGAAAACTTAAAACAAACTTCCTGGAATTACCAACCATAAACGACAATATACCTTGTTCTTCGCGTAGCCCCCCTGTATATGAATTTATTTATTTTCCACAAACTTCTATAAGTCTACTAACTATAGTTCAGCAGGAAACTGCGTAGCACAATTAAAAACTACCCCCAAGCAATTCATTCCCATAATCTGTAACACTTACGAATTCCCTTGTGTAGTCCTCTGTATGAACAACCGAATTTATACACACCACGTACTATGCAAAAATGTAGTTAAACATAAAAACGCAAACCAATGTTAAAAACGTACTTATCACACATAGACTGCAATTACTGCACGTATACTGTAACAGATAAGTTTTGTATGCCACTGTAAATGAACGATAAACGCAACACATACTTTACACACCATACTTTTTAGTGAACAGTTTATAGTGAACCTGAGTAATGGATATACATTTCATTATGTTTGAAATGGTAAAACATCATTAAATCACACTGCAAACGATTTTTCTCCGTAGAACAATGTGCAATATAATTTTATTTGCCCTGTAAATGAATAATAAATGCTTTGCACCTCATATTCTACAAAAAGCATGTTTTAGTTTGCTTCATAGTTGTATATAAATTTCATGATGTTTCAAATGGCGTAGCATCATCGAAATGCACTTGAAATGACTTTTTTCCGATTGACTGTAATGTTTATTTAAATACTTTTGACTGTCCCTGTAAAAAATTTAAGTGCTACACACTTCATTTTCTATAGAGATCATGCTATAGTAAAGGATAATAACATACAAAAATTTCAGTGCAATCCGAATATATTTACGCGAGTTAGAGCACGAACAGACGGACAGACGGCAGACGTCCTGAGAAACTGAAGTCATAAACACTTTTCAACTAGGTTGGAAAGTGTTAATAAAAAAGATACTACTAACTTTCTTCCTAGAAAACAAATTAAGAGATTATTTAATAGTCAAAAAAGATAACAAAATAGTCCATGCTGAAAAACTATATGTATAAAATAAATACATGTGGATAGTTACACTAAAATCTCTTTGTAATGCCTTGAACAAAAACAACAGTCTCTTAAAATTTAGTGAAATAAAGTTTGTATTACAATTACCTTGATTACTTATTGTTGCGATTATTTTTAAATAAATTAAAAATTATTTTTTAAGAGCATTCTACATTGTATCGTATATTTATTATATTTTGCCATATTTTCAACCTCAATTTACATATCAGGACAGATGATGAATATACGATAGTTCTTGCTAAGGATTCTAGATATGTCGTAGATTAGCTGTAACCGTTCTGCTAGAGGATTTATGTGCAGAACCTGTAATTTTAACAAAGAAGAGTGTCGTAATTATTAAATACCATTGAAACAAGTATTTCCATTTATTAAATATTTTTTCTATCTTTAATTAATAAAATAATGAGACAGTATTTTTTATTGGAAATTAAAATAAAGTTTATAAATATTCATAAAATGTTCTATTTTTTAAATATTGTGAATTTATATAAAGAAAGACATATTTTCAATTTGCTTTTCGAAAATATTTAAAAGAATGGCTGTTTGTATTAATTGGATATACTCATATACTGTAGACATAAACTTTGCATATTGTTGTACATAAACATTGTTTATAAATATTCATTGAGTTTGGCATTTTTTAAGAATGTTCACAGATTTTAGAGACAGAGATAGATTCTCAATCTGGAACACATGATTATTAAAATGAAAGTTTATTTGTATTTGATTTAAAAAATGTAGAAATCGACGTTAAATTAAAACAAAATCTTTCTAATATGACACTTGCCTCTTTAGATTAATCTAGTATTAATATAAATATATTTTTGCTGTTTCGTATAAAACGCATTGGTATAGAATTTATGAATCTAAAAAAATTTTGCATTCTGCGATGGAAATTATATTTACTCATTTATGTAAAAATATATTTCCAATTAGCTATGTTTCGAACAGATAAGATAAATGCATTATTCTATTAGTTTATCAAATCTTCATCAGAATCATTAACATTGTTTGATAAAGTTGGATGTGTGCATCAATTATTGTTAACAAATCATGTTCCCGTGACACGCATTGATTAATAATCAAACTTTATAAAAATTGACTATAATTATTCGTTCAAGTGTCCTCCGTGCATTCAATAATTTTAAACAATTTAGCTTCTGGGTTTTGTTTATAATAATAATAATAAATATCGTAAATTTTACATATCTAGTATCAACAAAATATGCCTGCAAGAAACTATATGCATACAAATGTTTACCTATCAGATATAACATTAATGTTATCAAGTTAAGTTTAAATAAAAACTTAAATTTTTAACATTAATTTCATCTCATTATCTATAACTGAATTTGCTAGCTACTTGTTATTTATGGTACTTAAAAACAGTGTCGCTTGCTTTTTAAATTTCTAAAGAATATTCTTTATTCAATGATTGCAAAATCGCTTACGATATTCACACAATTTCCCCCTCTTCCAGAGATCATTTACACACCTGTTTCCAAGCAATTATAAAATAAACTATGATTTACATCCAATAAGAGAACAAGTTAATGTCACTGATTCCAAAAACATTAATTATGCTCTTACTGATTTTTTTCACAGAGTAATTTTCAACTTTGTGCATGTTTATCTTTATCTATAACCATTTAACCATTTATTAACGGTATATACAGAAGTAGTTGTTCTTTATTTGTTAGTGTAAGTGTGTAAAACAAGATGTATTTTTATGCATTTTTCATCACCAGTTACCTTATATTATTCATTTATTATCGTCATTTTATATTATAACATACACATTATTTTAATTCTAATTGTTAGTCTACTAAAATAAGGTATGACTGATTTGTTTATTGTTACATGTCGTATTCATTTTAGTACATCCATTTTATACAATTACACTAACAAATATGTTTTACACATTTTAAACATTTGGTATTTAGAGGAGCTTACTTTGAGACTTTTAGCTACTGTGACTGTTGTCCCGAACGATCTTTACGTACATAATCTTAGAACACATAAAAGTACTGACACAAATTTCTTCATTTTTAAATATATCTTCTTATTTATTTTTCCGAAATCCATAGACATGAAGAGAGCCTTGTTTCAGATAATCCACAGGACGACAGGAATACAGCCGGGAACTCTACACTCTGTGGGTGCAATGGAGACACTGGGAGTTTAAACCAGTGCTGCTATCGTGACAGATGATCGCCCTTACGCTCTCGGCCACAGGGAACCAACTCATCTATTAACATTGTAAAGATATCTTAGATCTTTATAAAGTTTGGTATAAATACAAAAATAAATTTTACGTGCATTTCTATTTAGTTTAAAACCCATCTGCCTATCTAGGGGTTAGGGCGCTGGTTACTGGATATAGATTGCCGGGTTCAATCCACGACTAATGCATGGATGTTTGGGTCTAATTCCACTTTAAACCAAAGTATCTGTCTGTTTAGCCCTTGTGAGAAAAATGATTACCATAACGCACCATCCACCAATATATATATATATATATACAGGGTGTCCACGTATAACCTGACCGACCTTTATTTTCGCAACCGTTGGTCCTAGATGCATACTTCCAATTACAAAAATGGTTTAAGTAAGGTAAAGAATTAATTTTAAAGCGATTTGGGTCAAGAAAAACACTTGTTAAAAAATTACGAAATTTAAATTTTTATACGGTCCCCCAGTCCTATAAGTGATATTTAGTAAAAATTTACTGTGACACTAACAAGTAAGATAAAAAAAGTCCCATTAATCTACGATTAAAACTGACCGAGTAATAGCTGTTTAAAGTTGGAGTATATTTTTTGTTGCGAAATAGGGGTCATTCACAAATGTAGTAGAAATATAAATAACCGTCAGATACTTAAAAGAAAATAGTTGAGAGCAAAATTAACATTGCAATCTAATATATATGTGAAATCTATAATCATTCTGACATATTAATGCAAAATATACAATTTGTACTGAACAATGAACATATAAGAGGATAAAAATAACAGAATTTTTGTTAAATAAAAGGATGAAAAACAACAGCCTCAATTAAGATTTTAAAATGCTGTTAGATTACACTGTCTTTCAAATTTTGGGTTGTGCCATGTTTTTTAGCTTTTGAAAATTGATTCTAAAGTATTTTTTAGCTCCGAATCCGAAAATGACCTCCATTTTAAACCATCACATCAGAATTTTTCTCAAATCGAAAATTTCAAAGTTAAAAAGCTCAAAGTTAAAATTGATCCCCCCCCCTCCCCTCCCAACCTCATCCGACCCCTGAGCTATTTAGTTGTGAAAACCTAGTATAAGCCAAAAAATTGAATAAATTATTGAATTAAATAAAATTAAACTGAATAAAAATTCTTACATCTATTTTATAGTATCACATTTTTCGCTATTTTTTAACCTTGAAATTTACGATTGGCGAAAAATCTTGACATGATGGTTAAAAGTGAAGGTATTTTTTTATTCAGCATTAAACAATACATAAAAGGTAAAAAACACAACCATCGCAGGTTTATGTTATCTAATCTAAGACTTTTTCTTAAACTTGTTGATGGTAATCTATCCGAATTTTTTTGTGTTATCCTCTGATATGAGTATTATTAAGATGGTAAGCGTCGAAAATCATAATAATATTACATTGACAATGATTTAAATCACTGACATTGATTTAAATCAGTAAGTAAAATTTAACTTCGATCGGACATTTGTAAGTGAGTTAAATTCGAGTACAAATTTTAAACTGGAAAGACGATCGCTGCATGTTAAATAAAACCTTATGAAAATAATATAATTTTTAACAATATAATAAATAAACAACTAATAAAAGTTATTTTAATTTATATTATAGTTGTTAATTTTACACCTTTAGCATTTAAAAGTAATATAATATAATTTTTGTTAAAATAAATCATAGCCTCAAATCCTTACAAAATAAAACATATGCTAAAATACAATTATTTTAACTAATAAAATTTAAGTGAATCGTAATAGTTGTATGATTTCTTTCAAAGCACAGACACCTTGAAATAAGTTTAAGTATTTTAAATACGACCCCTGAAAGCACGACCGAAATCATCTGTTTTGAAATGCAAAAATGTAGTATAAGTCATGCATTTCGAAGTTTCATAATTCGGTCAATTTTAATGTTAGATGAGTGGGAAATTATCTTTATCTTACTTGTTAGTGTCACAGTAAATTTTTACTAAATATCACTTATAGGACCGGGGGACTGTATAAAAATTTAAATTTCGTAATTTTTTAATAAATGTTTTTCTTGACCCAGATCGCTTTAAAAATAATTCTTTAACTTATTTAAACCATTTTTGTAATTGGATGTATGTATTTAGGACCAACGGTTGCGAAAATAAAGGTCGGTCAGGTTATATGTGGACACCCTGTATATATATATATATATATATATGTGTGTGTGTGTGTATATATATATATATATATATATTAAGACTTGCGCGGCAGCGCAAGGCTTATTTATTTCCAGCGCGACCTCTCCATGCTATTCTAACACAGCAAATCCCGTTGAACGAGTTATTTTACTAGAGTTTTTCCCACTTTTGTACGCGCTTCCACAAATTTTCTTCAAATTCACCCAATTCTGTAAAAAACTAAATCTTCCAAACAAAAAAATTTAAATTCTGGTGTTGTTACTTTCTTTAGAGACCTGTCAGGCTTCGACTAGCGCTTCGACCAGGAAGATAGATTATTTTTGACTATTCATCCAATCTGTTTAAACTGCATTATGGTTAAATTAAAGCTTTCTATTGCAGTGCGGGCGAGAAATTATGATTTTAAGAACTAGGCCGTGTAAACAATTATATGGAGGTGGGCGGGGAGGGGGTTCCCTTTCGGGAGTTGAGGGGAACACAATTAGGAAATACAGTAAAGCGATCTGTTTTAAACTTTACGATATTTTATAACACATAACTTAATTTTTTAAAAATGAAGACGCGTCAAAAATTATGGGAAGGGGGGGCGACGCGTTCTGCCCACACGGGGGTGGGCTCTTTTCTAAATTTTGCCGATACCCCTCATGTAATATATCGTTGGAAAGGTCTGAGACCGCTTAATCATATTATGTATCTCCAGTGTCCATCCCCCACTTTGCCCCCACAAGGGTGGAACTTTTCAAAATTTTGCACACATATCTCATGTGATATATCGTTGGAAAGGTCTGAGACCGCTTAATCATATTATGCATCTCCGGTGTCCATCCCCTCCCTTTGTCCTTCCAAGTGGGACACTTTTCTAAATTTTGCCGATACCCCTCATATGATAAATCGTTGGAAAGGTCTGAGACCACTTAATCATATTATGTATCTCCGGTGTCAATCCCCCCCACTTTGCCCCCCCAAAGGGGTACTTTCCTGTGTTTTGCACACATCGAACATGTGATATATCGTTGGAAAGGTCTGAGACCGCTTAATCATATTATGCATCTCCGGTGTCCGTCCCCTCCCTTTGTCCTTCCAAGTGGGACACTTTTCTAAATTTTGCCGATACCCCTCATGTGATAAATCGTTGGAAATATCTGAGACCACTTAATCATATTATGTATCTCCGGTGTCATCCCCGCACTTTGCCCCCCAAGGAGGGCACTTTTCTAAATTTTGCCGATACCCCTCATGTGATATATCGCTGGAAAGGTCTGAGACCGCTTAATCCTATTATGCATCTCCGGTGTCCATCCCCCCTTTTGCCTCCCAAAAAAGGGCACTTTTCTAAACTTTGCCGATACCCCTCATGTGATATATCGTTGGAAAGGTCTGAGACCGCTTAATCATATTATGCATCTCCGGTGTCCATCCCCGCACTTTGCCCCCCCCCAAAGGGGTACTTTTCTAAGTTTTGCACACATCCCTCATCTCATATATCGTTGAAAAGGTCTGAGACCGCTTAATCATATTATGCATCTTCGGTGTCCATCCCCTCCCTTTGTCCTTCCAAGTGGGACACTTTTCTAAATTTTGCACACATTCCTCATGTGATATATAGCGTTGGAAAGGTGTGTGACCGCTTAATCATTTATGCATCTCCGGTGTTTATCCCCCACTTTTCCCTCCCAAGAAAGGGCACTTTTCTAAATTTTGCCGATACCCCTCATGGGATATATCGTTGGAAAGTTCTGAGACCGCTTAATCCTATTATGCATCTCCGGTGTCCATCCACCCCATTTGCCCCCCCCCCCCGAAAGGGAAGCACTTTTAAAAATTTTGCCGATACCCCTCATGTGATATATCGTTGGAAAGGTCTGTGACCGCTTAATCATATTATGCATCTCCAGTGTCCATCCACCTACTTTGCTCCCCCCAAAAGGAGGCACTTTTAAAAATTTTGCCGATACCCCTCATGGGATATATCGTTGGAAAAGTCTGAGACCGCTTAATCATATTATGCATCTCAGGTGTCAATCCCCCCCCACTTTGCCCCCCCCCAAAGGGGTACTTTTCTAAGTTTTGCACACATCCCTCATCTCATATATCGTTGGAAAGGTCTGAGACCGCTTAATCATATTATGCATCTTCGGTGTCCGTCCCCTCCCTTTGTCCTTCCAAGTGGGACACTTTTCTAAATTTTGCCGATACCCCTCATGTAATATATCGTTGGAAAGGTCTGAGACCGCTTAATCATATTATGTATCTCCAGTGTCCATCCCACACTTTGCTCCCACAAGGGTGGAACTTTTCAAAATTTTGCACACATCTCTCATGTGATATATCGTTGGAAAGGTCTGAGACCGCTTAATCATATTATGCATCTCCGGTGTCCATCCCCTCCCTTTGTCCTTCCAAGTGGGACATTTTTCTAAATTTTGCCGATACCCCTCATATGATAAATCGTTGGAAAGGTCTGAGACCACTTAATCATATTATGTATCTCCGGTGCCAATCCCCTCCACTTTGCCCCCCAAAGGGGTACTTTCCTGTGTTTTGTTTACATCGAACATGTGATATATCGTTGGAAAGGTCTGAGACCGCTTAATCATATTATGCATCTCCGGTGTCCGTCCCCTCCCTTTGTCCTTCCAAGTGGGACATTTTTCTAAATTTTGCCGATACCCCTCATATGATAAATCGTTGGAAAGGTCTGAGACCACTTAATCATATTATGTATCTCCGGTGTCAATCCCCTCCACTTTGCCCCCCAAAGGGGTACTTTCCTGTGTTTTGTTTACATCGAACATGTGATATATCGTTGGAAAGGTCTGAGACCGCTTAATCATATTATGCATCTCCTGTGTCCGTCCCCTCCCTTTGTCCTTCCAAGTGGGAAACTTTTCTAAATTTTGCCGATACCCCTCATGTGATAAATCGTTGGAAAGGTCTGAGACCCCTTAATCATATTATGTATCTCCGGTGTCCATTCCCCACTTTGCACCCCCAAAGGGGTACTTTTGTAAGTTTTGCACGCATCCCTCATCTGATATATCGTTGGAAATGTTTGAGACCGCTTAATCATATTATGCATCTTCGGCGTCCATCCCCTCCCTTTGTCCTTCCAAGTGGGGCACTTTTCTAAATTTTGCCGATACCCCTCATGTGATAAATCGTTGGAAATATCTGAGACCACTTAATCATATTATGTATCTCCGGTGTCATCCCCGCACTTTGCCCCCCAAGGAGGGCACTTTTCTAAATTTTGCCGATACCCCTCATGTGATATATCGCTGGAAAGGTCTGAGACCGCTTAATCCTATTATGCATCTCCGGTGTCCATCCCCCCTTTTGCCTCCCAAAAAGGGCACTATTCTAAATTTTGCCGATACCCCTCATGTGATATATCGCTGGAAAGGTCTGAGACCGCTTAATCATATTATGCATCTCCGGTGTCCATCCCCGCACTTTGCCCCCCCCACACCAAAGGGGTACTTTTCTAAGTTTTGCACACATCCCTCATCTCATATATCGTTGAAAAGGTCTGAGACCGCTTAATCATATTATGCATCTTCGGTGTCCATCCCCTCCCTTTGTCCTTCCAAGTGGGACACTTTTCTAAATTTTGCACACATTCCTCATGTGATATATAGCGTTGGAAAGGTGTGTGACCGCTTAATCATTTATGCATCTCCGGTGTTTATCCCCCAATTTTCCCTCCCAAGAAAATAGCTTTGCAATTACAAGTGGTACGTTTACATGTAACAGCAAATTTGTGTCCTTGGTTTAATCTATAGCTGAAACAAATCTTGATTTCTTGACAATATGCTGACAGGCGATTTTTGCTCTGCAGAATAAATTGATTCATAAATTTTGAATATGTGGATATATGTTTTTATTTTTCGGAAATTTTGCTGTAATCAAGATTTTTTTTTCACCAACTATTCAAATAGAAAATAAAATATTTTTTTTCAGTTTTAATGAGAAAATGGCATAAAAATATATTAATCCGTTTTATTTCTCCTTTTTTATCCATAAAAATGAATTAATTTAACTACCGTTTTTAGATAAATTTCGTTAAAATTTACAAAAAAAAAATATTAATATCTTGAAATCTAATTCAAAATTTTAAATTCTCAGAGTTTATATGACATCCTCGAATCAATGATAACCGGTATTAAGTAAATCGCGTTGTATTAAGAGGAGTAGTTTAAGAGGAGACACTTTTCTAAATTTTGCCGATACCCCTCATGTGATATATCGTTGGAAAGGTCTGTGACCGCTTAATCATATTATGCATCTCCAGTGTCCATTCACCTACTTTGCTCCCCCCAAAAGGAGGCACTTTTAAAAATTTTGCCGATACCCCTCATGGGATATATCCTTGGAAAAGTCTGAGACCGCTTAATCATATTATGCATCTCAGGTGTCAATCCCCCCCACTTTGCCCCCCCCAAAGGGGTACTTTTCTAAGTTTTGCACACATCCCTTATCTCATATATCGTTGGAAAGGTCTGATACCGCTTAATCATATTATGCATCTTCGGTGTCCGTCCCCTCCCTTTGTCCTTCCAAGTGGGACACTTTTCTAAATTTTGCCGATACCACTCATGTGATAAATCGTTGGAAAGGTTTGAGACCACTTAATCATATTATATATCTCCGGTGTCCATTCCCCACTTTGCCCCCAAGGGAGTACTTTTCTAAATTTTGCACACATCCCTCATGTGATATATAGCGTTGGAAAGGTCTGTGACCGCTTAATCATTTATGCATCTCCGGTGTTTATCCCCCACTTTTCCCTCCCAAGAAAGGTCACTTTTCTAAATTTTGCCGATACCCCTCATGTGATATATCGTTGGAACGGTCTGAGACCGCTTAATCCTATTATGCATCTCCGGTGTCCATCCACAAACTTTGCCCGCCCACTCCGAAAAGGAAGCACTTTTAAAAATTTTGCTGATACCCCTCATGTGATATATCGTTGGAAAGGTCTGTGACCGCTTAATCATATTATGCATCTCCAGTGTCCATCCACCCACTTTGCCCCCCCGAAAAGGAGGCACTTTTAAAAATTTTGCCGATACCCCTCATGGGATATATCGTTGGAAAGGTCTGAGACCGCTTAATCATATTATGCATCTCCGGTGTCAATCTCCCCCCCACTTCCCCCCCCCCAAAGGGGTACTTTTTTAAGTTTTCCACACGTCCCTGATGTGATATATCGTTGGAAAGGTCTGAGACCGCTTAATTATATTATGCATCTCCGGTGTCCATCCCCTCCCTTTGTCCTTCCAAGTGCGACACTTTTCTAAATTTTGCCGGTACCCCTCATGTGATAAATCGTTGGAAAGGTCTGAGACCACTTAATCATATTATGTATCTCCGGTGTCCATCCCACCACTTTCCCCCCCCAAAGGGGTAGTTTCCTGTGTTTTTGCACACATCCCTCATGTGATATATCGTTGGAAAGGTCTGAGACCGCTTAATCATATTATGCATCTCCGGTCTCCGTCCCCTACCTTTGTCCTTCCAAGTGGGACACTTTTCTAAATTTTGCCGATACCCCTCATGTGATAAGTCGTTGTAAAGGTCTGAGACCACTTAATCATATTATATATCTCCGGTGTCCATTCCCCACTTTGCCCCCCCGAGGGGGGTACTTTCTAAATTTTGCACAAACACCTCATGTGATATATCGTTGGAAAGGTCTGTGACCGCTTAATCATATTATTCAGCGCGTGCGCAGCACGACTCCTATACTGTGCCGCAGGCAGCGGGAACCCGAGCCGGAGGTTCGTTCAGTTAGAGGTTAATATTATTCAATGTGCAAATTAAGGGATCACCCGGTGCGTGCGTAGTACGACTGGTATACGGTGCCGAAGGCAGCGGGGACCCGGGTCGGATGTTCATTCGTTTCGAGGTTTTACAAGATTCGAGTCACCGATGTAAATAATGGTCCCGCTAGCGGGCGAAGCCAGCTAGTTTTCTTGTTATATATATTATATAACAAAAATTCTTGACACATTCACTGTTTACAATTATATTCGAGAACATTCTGCTCATATATACTCGTTATTATTTTATACTTCTTACTAGCTGTTACCCGTGACTTCGTTCACGTAACATTAAAAGAAAAATAAATGTACTAATCAAGCAAAATATTTCACTCCCGATAATTAAAAACTTAAATAATTAACTAACTCTCATTTCATAGAAGAAAATATGATATTTCTTTGTTATAGGGGCCTTGACACATAAATCAGTTTAAAAAAAGGTAAAATTTTGTGCCAAATAACCTCGAAAAGGAAACTGCAACCAATGGAAAAAGGAGGGCCAAATAAAATCGTCTAAATCGACGAATTGGGTAAAAAGAAATGTCAATTTTACCTGATAAAACATTTTACTTTTAACGACTTTGAGAAACGTTTTAACAGTCATCATTTAAAAATAATTCATTGGAAATAGTATATGCTTTTTCTTTAAATTCAATTCTTGTGAATAGGGAGGAATAATTCTACACCTAAATGCAAGGAGCTTCAATTGCAAAGCTTTTTGCAGCCCAAAATTACGTGCAAACGTAACACTTAAATTGGAAAGCTTTTTGCAACCCAAATTATATGTAAACATTACTTTCGCATGTAATTTTCATTGCAAATTAACATTTATTACGGTTCAAATTAAAATTAATTTGGGTGCAAATTACATGTGAATGTTACGTTTGCATGTAATCTGGGGTTGCAAAAAGCTTTGCAATTACAAGTGTTACGTTTACATGTAACAGCAAATTTGTGTCCTTGGTTTAATCTATAGCTGAAACAAATCTTGATTTCTTGACAATATGCTGACAGGCGATTTTTGCTCTGCACAATAAATTGATTCATAAATTTTGAATATGTGGAAATATGTTTTTATTTTTCGGAAATTTTACTGTAATCAAGATTTTTTTTCACCAACTATTCAAATAGAAAATAAAATATTTTTTTTTCAGTTTTAATGAGAAAGTGGCATAAAAATATATTAATCCGTTTTATTTCTCCTTTTTTATCCATAAAAATGAAGTAATTTAACTACCGTTTTTAGATAAATTTCGTTAAAATTTACAAAAAAAAATTATTAATATCTCGAAATCTAATTCAAAATTTTAAATTCTCAGAGTTTATATGACATCCTCGAATCAATGATAACCGGTATTAAGTAAATCGCGTTGTATTAAGAGGAGTAGTTGCGAAATACACACAGTCAGATTTTAACTTAATTGACTTGTGTTCAATTTTCTTCTCCTAATAATCTTACTGATGCTTGTATTATTAATCACAGAGTTCAGAGAATAAATAGAGATGAAATGTTCATGTTTGGCGTGATGCTGAAAATGCAACCCTGCAGCCGGCCCAAACAACTGGCGGCTTGCTTTGAAAACCTCTCCCCGTCCAATGAATCCAGTCCTTGTTCCACGTGTAGCCTCTCTCCATCCAATGAAGTCAGCCCTTGGGCCTAAGGATTTGTGCGATAACCGGCTTCATATTGCAAGCCGATTTTACGGTTCATTACCTCTCTATTCTTTCACTGTACTCAGTGATTATTAATGTATGAAATTGATACACGCTCCATTTGAAACATATTTAAAAAATCCCGTTTTATTATGACGTCACTTTGATCCCAGAGAAATCTCTTTTCAATGATATAATTCTTGTTAATTTTCTTTCCCTGGCAATAATGACGTGAATTTTAGCAGAAAACTCACATCTGTTTGTAACTGATATTCAAGCTTATTATTACTCAGTATCAACAAAATTTCAGTTATTCATCTTAAATACGACGTCCATTATGTATATACCTTTATTATACACTGATAGTCATGCTCTTTGTAATATTACGAATATTTGAAAATACATGTTTTATTTATGACGTCATATTTCTTCAAGCCAAGGAGGATCCTTTTCATAGTTCCATGGTTCAAGCGAAATCTTTTTCTTAATAATATAATTATTGTTAATTCTTCTTTCTAATTATAAAGTAGTTTTTGACAGAAAAAGATCTTTTTAATGTAACCGATATTCATACTTCATGTTTAATAACAAATACTCCATATTGTTGTTTCAAATATCAGAAAAATTCATCTTCTTTTGAATTATTTTCATTTTTCATGGGAAAATCGCTCAATTGAAACTTAATTGTTGAGGAAAAATTATTTTTCCGCATTTTTATTTATTGGCAACGATCAAAGCCCTAGCAACGATAAAGTAAAATATTTAAATTTTATCTAAAAATGTCCATTGATTCTCTATGAAAATAATCAAATTTTGAATTATTAAAAGAAGTATTTGAATAAAATAAGCAAAAACCATTCTATGTTCATTTCCGGGTTATAATCCACCTATATGCCAAGATACAGGGCCATTAATTTCTCCATTTTGACGCTGGCTTCAGCCTAACATTTGCACACAATCGGATTTATAATATTATTAAGATTATGTGATAAAACAACATAAGATTCTATCGATAGCTTTCACACACCACTTACTAGAGTCTCTTTCCAAATTGGTTGTAAGCGTATTTTGCACAATGGAATAAAATTATTTGCAAAAATGAACATGATTCGTTTAATATTATCATTATGAAGATGAGAAACAATCCGTTAAAGTTCGTTATATATATATATATATATATATATATAGATATAGATATATATATGTATTTTGTTAAAAATTGCTTTTATTATTTTAATTGTTTATAGAATAATCAATGTTTGAACTGTATATTTCATATTACCAATACTGATTTTGATCTGTGCAGTCTTTTACATACTTGCCTCGTTTGAATCTTATCTGCTTCATATTAATTTGTTATTAAAAAACTTGAGATATTTAAAAAAAGGAACTTGCAAAGCAAATTAAAAAAATAAATTTATTTCCATTTTGTTAAGCCCGAGAAGGGACAGATATTCAAATTATTTTATTTAGTCAATGCTACAATAATGTTGCATTTTTATATTATATCTTGCTCAGTCTATTTAATCTTTAAAAAGTAAATTTAAATTTGAAACATGATACTAAAGCAACTTTAAAACATTTCATTTAGTTGAAATGAAATCTAAATAAATCTTCAACTTTTTTTTCAGTTTTACATGCATGATGCAAAATTTGTATTGTAGCAAATTGTAACAGACAAGAAACATGAGAAATTCAAATAATTTAAAAAGTTGAAGATTTATTTAGATTTCATTTCAACTAAATGAAATGTTTTAAAGTTGCTTTAATATCATGTTTCAAATTTAAATTTACTTTTTTAAGATTAATTAGACTGAGCAAGATTTAATATAAAAATGCAACATTATTGTAGCATTGACTAAATAAAATAATTTTAATATCTGTCCCTTTTCGGGCTTAACAAAATGGAAATAAATTTATCTTTTTAATTTGCTTTGCAAGTTCCTTTTTTTTAATATATATATATATATATATATATATATATATATATATATATATTGTTCAAAATAATTAAAAATAAGCAGGTTAATTTATTTTCCTTTTCCTAACTGCTACAATCCCTCAATTGGGCCTTTTTGCATTTTAAGTCCATTTCAATAATTTATTTCTTTAATAAATTTAGAAAATAAAAACACCTCCTTACTTTGGTCTATTTCAGAACATACATACCGATAATTACTTTTATCAATCTATCGAAATCAATCTGTCGATAATAAACTTCTTAAATGTTTGTACTGCATAAATTCGATAATTTTTTTTATTATTGATTTCTTATGTTTGATCGCTTTTTCTTTTAATAATTAGACTTCAGAAAAAAAATGCATGGTCATAATTTAAAGTAAAGAATTTTACCTCCAAGAATTAAGATGGATTAATACCTAAAGAGCACTTTTCTATTAAAATCAATAAACATTAATTAAATTTGAAAATAAATTAAGAAACTTTAAGAGATTTTGGTGAATATGAAAAGCAGTTCGCGATGTTTATTAAAAGCCCGATAATTAAATGTGAGCGCGTAGAAGGTTTTGTTAAAATTTCTAGTCTTTTTTTTTATGTCGTGGTCTAAATATTTTGGTGCGATATATAGATAACATCAAGAATTTCGTTAATTAACTTTTGTCTAAATAACTAACATTTAAGTTTGCATACTTGCATGAAACTACTGGAAATATATTCCAAAAAATATTAAATAAGAAAAGAAACACTAAGGTTTACGCTTTTCCTGCTTTACTTTGATTTCTTTGCGAGCGATTCTCCTTTAGAAACAGTTAAACATCTTTTATCTTCATCTATTTACTTATTATTTTTCTACGAAATTATTCTACTTTAATGCTTTACTCCCCAGCTTACTACTTTTTTCCTACGCCTCCTGAAGAGGAGCAACTCTTAAACTGCAAGTTTAATTTGATTGCCTGCTTTACGCAAGCAAAATTTAATTGGCTGGCTTACTTTTCTCTGATTGGCTGATAAAGTTGTCGGCCAAATCCTCTGCTTTTTCATTCATTTTACAATGCATTTTTTCTATTTTTATACTTTTTTATGGCTCCTTTAAGATGTGATACACAATTACTCATATACAGGGAGTGGAGTTGTTAACAACTGGGAATCCCATTGAAACAATCTACTATCTACTGTTTCTGTTTTACTCGCTCTTATTTAGTTTAGACTACAGTTAGACATCTTCTCTCTTATGGCTCCCTAAGTTTTAGAAATACAGATACTCCTAGACAAGGCGTAAATTTGGAGTCAACGAGGAAGCCAAAGAAACGCCTACACTGTTCAATTAACTAGTAAGCTCATAAAATGCCTAAATTTATAAATGTGTGTAATATAATAAATGTGTGTAATATAATCCATAAATTGTGCAGTCAGATTAACTGATTGGGTCTTTTTGAAATTAGAATGCTTTGTCAACTTTGCAATCCGTCTTACGGAATTCTAAGGGTATTATAAACTTAGGTTCTGATGTTAATTTAAAAAATAATTATTTAAATTGTTATTTTATAATCAATTTTTTAGTCTATTAAGTTGGATCAAAGGTACAATCAGGTAATCTGATTGTACAATTTAGGAATTATGATATACACTATTATTAATTAAACAGTTGAATAATTTAGGCATTTCATGAATTTACTTGTTAATTGAACAGAGTAGGCGTTTCTTTGGCTTCTCGTTGACACCAAATTTACGTCTTGTATAGGAGTAGCTGTATTTCTAAAACTTAGGGGGGGGGGGAATAAGAGAGAAGGTGTCTAACTGTAGTCCAAACTACATAAGTGTGAGCATAATAATTAAAAGTAAAAACAGTAAACAGTAAGCAGTTGAGTGTTTCAATGGGGTTCCCAGTTGCAAATCAACTCTACTCCCTGTAGATGAGTTAATGTATATCATATCATAGAGGAGCCATGAAAAAAAGTACAGCTGTAGCAAATTTGTACTACAATGTAAAAGAAAAGTAAAGGATTAGACTAATATCTTCATCAGCCAATAAGGAGAGAGTAGCTAGCGAATCAAATTTAATTCGCGTTAAGTGAAGAGAAGAGAGAGTAGCTAGCTAGTCAAGTTTACCTGACAGTAGAGGAGGTGGGACTTCGCTGACAGTTTGTCAGGAAGAGAAGATAATTGAAAAATGGGTAAAAAAGCATTAAAAAAATAATTACGTAGAAAAATAAGTAAAAAAAATGAAGAGAAAAAAATGTTTAACTGAAGAACAGCTAGCAAAAGGCAAGGCAAAAGCAAGAAAAACAGCGTAAAGTTAGTATAAGAAATAGGATAGAAAAGAGATTTAAATAGATTTTTTTTTAATATATATAATTTTAAAATTTTAATGACAAAAACAATAAGTATTAGCAAAGAAAAACTACTTTTGTAATATAGTAGTATACCGAGGACTTTTACGTTTAGAAGGGACGGAAACGGCGACATCACGTAGTTTGTAGATAATATCATTGGGAACTTTATACAGATTACAATAAGGATTTTTTGAGAGAAATTTAATGCAGCTGGTCACAAAGTGTTTCTGTTTTTATTTAATATTTTCTGGTATCTATTTTCCGGTAGTTTCATTAAGTAATTTCCTGTATTTTTCGAAAACAAAATACGTCTTTGATTTATTATCGAACATTTTTAACTGCTCAAGTAAGAAATCGATTCGGTGTTTCGGTAAATAACATATCAGCAGTCCAATTCGTACACTTGTACCAGGTATATCAAATTCATCCTCTCTTCAGAATAATTCGTTTGGGTTGTTAAAATTGATTAAGCTAGTGAAAAGCAATCTTTAATTTTTTTCACAATATAACAGCCCCAAATAAATAAAAATGGATCTTTTTTAAAATTAAAGAAATATATTTTACCGCACACAAAGTGCATACAGGTGTACCACAATTTTCGAAAAGTATTTTTCGCCTTCTTTAATCACAGAGAAATATTACAAACTCTGCTAGAAAGTTTTTTAATTTGAAAAGCTATGAGGCGAAGATTTCTAATTACATTTAGTAGATTCCCAATTCCTAGAAATTCTATGGATTATATGCACCTTGCACAAAGCGTAATTATATAATATACGTTATATCAAAAGTTATGCATTCTTACAAATGTTTGACTTACTTATGATATAATATTTTCAGCTGGATTTTATAATCTATATTGTAAAAATAATAAAAAGTCAGTAGTATACTGTATATACATATACAGCGCCATCTAGCGTCAAACTACGAATTTAACGTTCCGAAATCGAAAACGGTACGAAGAAACAGTCAACTTTAAGTATATAGAGCGTCTCGATTTAGTATGAAATGATGTCTTACATGCAAAAATAACTTTATTAGAATGCCTGAACATCATATCTATCCATCAGCTTAAATACACCACTATTTTCATCCAGAAGTGTAGCATTATAAAACAGACGCACATTATTAATAAGACTAACATATGAGAGGAAGGTACAGTTCCTTTTAATAAAATAATCACATTCAGTATCTCTAATATGTACACTATCGGCATCAACACATCATGTATTCTACATGAGTTCCAATATAAACTATCCTTTCTTATATGGGCTAGTTTTATTAGTAAATGTGGATCTAATGTTTAATGACTTACTTTTGCATGAAATTATTGGTGCATTTAACCTGATGATAGGCTATAATAAACTTGTATATCATGGCTTCTTATAGAGTTATTTTTAGATGTATGACACTATTTCATTTTAAATCGAGTAAGCTCCATAACTTTATAATCGAATTTTTTTCTGGTATTTCACACCGCTTTCGGAAGGGAGTGCTCGATGTGCAGTATGCCACTAGATAGCGCTGTAAGGGATTTCCATGTACCCATGTAACCACTTTACTATACCTAGATACAACATTCATGACTATTGTTTATGTTATCGCCGTTCTGAAATTCATGGGGGTGGACAGGGCTTTAGATGATACCATATAAAGCGTCACACAGAAAATTTGTTTTATATTTCTTTTATACATTCACACAAGACATATTCTCCATTTTGGCCTCAAATAGAATGAATTATTTTAAATTTAAATAGAGTGGCATGCCAGTAATTGACCTATGAAATATAAAACTGCATAAAACAAAGATTAATGTATGCGTATTCCTGTTGTCGCAATTCTTTTCTAATTTCCAATAAAATACGTTTTAACAACTTATATATACAACTGGAGTTGTGATTGAATGTTAACATGATCAAGTAGAAAGAATTCCATACAGATTAGGGTACAGTTATAGGGATTGCTGTTGTTACTATGTCTTGCTGTTGTTACTTGAAATAAGAGGTAAGATTGGCAATATTATTTTATACTAATAATTTTCAGGAGCATTCATAAAAATTTTATCTCTTATGTTTAAAAAAAAGTACATGCACAGTAAGAAATGAATACGTCATAGTCATCTTTACAAATATATTAAATATAGATTTAATCGAATTAACATGTTTATAAATTAAATACGTAACTGCTGTCAGTTGTGTTTGCCAAACCTTCTTTTAATAATATTTCAATCAATTCAAAGTAAGTGCTTGATATCTCATGCAAAAAATAATTATTCTGTAAATTATGCATTCTACGGTATTTTGTGATGAAAATTTATGTATGTGCTTGGACATTAATTTCCCTTAAGAGATATTTCAAAAGCATGCTATAAATGAACTATTCTACTAGTTTATTAGCTATTTGCATAGAACCGTTTTAATATATTTGATAAATTGCCTGCTCTTGAATTATTGGTAACTAATAAGGTTTCATGCTGTTTGTGTTTATTAATAATTCAGTTTAAACGAATGAACTCAAAACTAATGTGAATTCGTATCGCCCAAAATTTAAAATTGTTTTTTTCATTAACAAATTGAATTTTTTTTTATAAAAAATAAATACCACAGTTCGGTTCCTCATTAAATTTCGTATAGGAACAATGCGTTGTATATGATTATCACCATATTGCCAACAAAGTTATAACGCAGTTGAAGTTACGGAACCCCAAATCACATTAGTGTGGGGTGTGCAGGTGCTGAACCGAAGTGCGGAGTCCACAGATTAAGTGTTTTTACTTAGTATAAATTGTATAAATGTAGTAATTATAAAGAGTTGTCTTTAACCTTGTAACTCCGCTTTAGGTAATTTTTCTCTATAAGTCGTTTAAAAAGTATGCATATTAAAATATAAACATGGGAAGTATAAAAATCATATTTTTTATTTGCAAATCTTTTTATTATAACTGATTAGATGCTCTACATCTATTTCAATTAATCACATCAAAATCATACTCTATCTATAGGTTTGGTAATATATATAAAATTGCGAATATTGCATTTCAAATTTCTAAACAAACATACACAAGTTGTTATAGATTAAATTTCATTTATTCCAATGCCATTTGTTTTGCAGTAGTTAATGTATACAGCGCATTTGTTAAAATTAAAAATTAAAAAAGTCTGTTTTCAATGCATTTAAAATCATATGAAGTAAAGATCTAAAAGAATTATTAGTAATTTACCTATTTTATCAGTATGATTTTTGGCTGTCAAAGCTCATATCCTTGTAATAGTATTTTAATCACTATAAACCTAATTGTTAAAACGTGTTTGAAACTCAGATATTGCAATAACTTATGCATACGTTGCCTTATTTGCGGTGAAAATACATATTTACCCAATGTGTTTGGAAATTAATATCCGTTTCAATATGCCTCGAACACATGCGATAAATGCATTATTCTACTTGTTTATTAACTCTGTGCATAGATCTATTATCATGTATTTGGTAAATTAGTTTATGCTCTTCAATTATTGCTAGCGAATGAGGTTCCATACGGTGTGCATTTATTCATAATTCAACTTTAAGCATGTTAACACAATATAATTCTATGTCTATAACTTGAATGTATTCAGTGAGTTGATAAATTTTGATGACTTTAGCCATTTTAGTTTATTAATTTGTCTTTACGTTTATAATACTGTATTGCGTAAATGTTCACTATCAACTGTTTAGACATTATATATCTGGGGATATTCAATCAAAATGTATAACTAGTCCGTATATATGTTTTATGTTTGGAAACTGTCTTTATAATGGTATTCAGCATACATATAAATATTCAGCATTCGTTTTATTATCCTCTAAATAATAATCTTTTTATGAGTTAGCCAGCCGATACAAAAAATTGGGTATTCTACAATTTGACTTTCCAAACTGAATTACGACTCTTTTTCTGAAATGCATTTAAAAGAAAAAAGGTCATTCTATAATTTGACTTTCCAAACTGACTTTCGACTTTTTTTCTGTAATGCATTTCTGTAATGCCTTTTTGCAATTCTGTTACTGACATTATTTTCGGAGTAATCATTCATATTATACATACGTATTTTTATTAATAATAAAATGCAATATGATCAATAATAATATGAAATAAATCATTCCCAGTAAAACATTATGCTACAAATAAGCTACAGAAGATGCTACATACCTAAAATTAAATTTGAAGCATATCGATGCAATATAAGAATGTGACTTTTTCTTTGGTGTATTTAGAGAGCGGAATAATTCTAAACAATTTAAAGATTTGTGATTACGTTTGTAATAAATTATCGCGTAAAAGTTTAATATTAACTTTTAAAAATATATGAGTCTGAAATTATTTATACTATTTTATAATGCCTTCTTTAGTGATGACATTGTTAAACTAATTAATTTATTGTTGTTGTTACATCGAGACAAGATTAGCAATATTAACCCAATTATGCCTAGCGTCCCAATTTTGAGACGCTTTAGTAAAATGGTAAAAAGTGAATTTCACACCACTGTTTTTTATAAAAATTTGGTGTCTTATTTTATCGAGGAGTCTTCGATAAAATAATACACCAAATTAATATTTAAAAAAAAAGTGGTGTGAAATGCACTTTTTCCCATTTTATTAAAGCATCGACGCTAGGCAAAAATGGGTTAATAAGATTATTTAGTTCTTGATAGAAAATTTAGGAAATATTAATGATATTTTTATTTCTTATTATAAATGTTTGTGCAACTATACGTTTTAATGTATGGATTTTTCTTTACATTTATAATAACGGAATACGCAGATATTCACTATTAACAGTTTAAAATATATGGTTTTAAAGATATTCACGCTATCTCGATTGACTGTTTTAGTTCTGTCATTGTTAAATTAATTAATTTATTTATTTTGCTACACAAAAAGCTGGAAAAATTAGAGATATTATTTTGTTCTTTGCGTAAAGTTTTGGAAGTATTGATGCGATTTTTGTGTAATTTTAATATAAATGTTTATACAGTTCTACATAGAGAGGCGGGGTATTAATCACCTTTATGGAAATACCTATGTGATTAAATTAACATATTTTTAATTTAACTGTACAATTACTTTTTATGGTTCTGGTAATTTTTGGTTGCTATATATTTGTATAATAGTGTTTTAAGGAATGTGAAATTACTACTTGAATTTTCATAGAAACCTAAGTGTTCTATTATATATGCGCACGTTACCGTATTTTGTGTTGAAAATACAATTTTACAGTATGTAATTGGAAATTAGTTTTTTTTATATATGTCTAGAACTTATGCGACAAAATTCTACTTGATATCTGATATTCTACTTTGCCTCGCATAGAACTATTATCATGCATTCGATAAATATAAATAAACTGTGAAATTATTGCTAACGAAAACAGTTTCATATTATATTCATTTGCTAGTAATTCAGCTATAAGCCTGTTTATGTAATATAGTCTAGCTCTGATATATTCAGCGAGTTTAATGATTGTAAGCAGTTTAAACAGCCTAGTTCAGTGATTTTACGTTACTTTTAGAATTTAGCATCGTGTATCTTTTTATTATCACACATTTAATATGTGATAATAAAAGTGCTTTATTACCAAGTATTTGATACATTTAATATGTGATAATAAAAGTATTTTATTACCAAGTATTTGATACATTATATATCTATATTGAATGACACCAGCATTCAAACATTAAGAGACAATTAAACTTTTAAACATTTTTCTTCTATGTTAATGTTATTATTAAAATATCTTGCATATAGTATATATACAGACTCAAATTATTACAATTCTATTAGAATGTTGAAATTGTAATTTACAAATAAAAAAACCATACAGGAGATTGGAAGATGCTATTGCAAGACAAGAATATATGAATTTGATACATGTACATGCTTCTAAATACCATAAAAGCATGGGCGCCTTGCTTGACCGGGAGCAGTTCGTATCCATGAGGGGCAACCACCGATCCTCATGGCGCACATTGCCCTCCTGGAAGGGGTCCTTCCCTACCAGGAATTAGAGAAATTAGAGGAACCGGGCCAGAACCTCGTCAGTCAAGTGACGGCATTCAGACCAAAGTTGGACCCTGTGTCGCCAACCTATCCAGCGTGTCTTTGCGTAGTCGGGTCTTTGTGTGCCCGACGCACAGTGGGGCAAAATCCCAAAAACTTGGCCAAAATACGAAAATGTTATTCAAATTGGATGAAACTTCGTACACAGGTGTTTTTCAGGATGCTAATTACGATTCCGTAGTTAAAATTAAAAAAAATCAAAATGGGAAATCCAATATGGCGGTCTAAACATTTAAATGTTTTGAAAGCTATTCAATTTGTATGAAATTTCGTATACAGGTGCTTTGAAGAATGCTAATTACGAATCAAAAGTTAAAATTAAAAGCAAAAATGGCGAATTAGTATAGATACCGAAAGCATGCATTAGAAAATTGTTAATAAAATTTTAAAATTGTTTCAAGAATAATTTTCTCATTTAAAAATCTCTTCTTATGTAGAAATAGTATTAATTGTGAACATTCCCTCAAGACAACGTGATTTTCATGTCCCTGAAAATGGGTTTAAATTGGCAACTTTTTTAATTATACACAACCACTGGCAGAAATCTGACAAAACTCAAAATTCTTATTCTTTTAAAATGCTATTGTACAACTGCGAGAGGAAGACATGGACCCTTTTTTCCGGTAATTTTGGAAAAGAACGTCAAATAAAAAGCGAAAATAGATAAGGGATAGTTCACTGTTTCTTTATATTAATAATATCGACCATGCCAAGGCTTAAGAATTACACAAAGTATTTCTCTTTATATTCTTAACAATAACAACTCATTCCCATTTCAAACTGATTTTCAAAGGGTTGTAAAACATTTTAAGACTACAACCTTCTTGTTCAAATAGCAAGTTTTTTTTTTTAATTGTTCAATTTGTAAATGAATAAAATTTTTACTTTGAGACCGAGCCCTACAAAGAGAAAAAAGATAACTGTATCACACTTTAATTAAACCCACTTTTTTTTTTTTTTTACAAAAGTCTTGTTTAGAATATAATTATACACTTCAATAAAACAAAAACGCTGCCATTTTCGGAAAACAGCTTTGGCAAAAGACCACAGCAACTCTGACAATAAAATTATCTTCTAACACATGTACTACTCTTTTACAATTTCAGAATTTTTGAAGCGACTAATAACTAGTCATTGGGGGCCACCGTAATATTTACCCATCATGGATTAGCATAATATAAAATATGAAAATAAAACATGTGTAAACTACTTATAAAATGTATTGCAATTCCAATAAAATCGTGGCTTGATGACGTCATAAAATTTAAATGCTGTATTACTGAATTGCGTAAAATAAACAATTTCATTTCTCTAAAAATGATAATCATATTAACTAAGAGTTTACTGCGTCGGATTAAGCGTCTGATTTCCAATTGAAATATATCTTTGAGTTGAAATTTGGATGAAATACAGGGTCATGAAAAATCAAACAGTGTGTAAACTAGGATTACAAATATCTCGGCAACTAATAATCCGAACGACTTCATTCTTTATGCAAAATTTATGTTTTTTAATTGTCTTTTATATCCATTCCTTAAAATAAACAATTTCGAAAAAATTTATATACCTTTTATCAGAACGATTAATTCGATATTTCGAAATAAATAGTTCCGTATAATCGAGGTTACTGAAATTTAAAATGCTTCTTCCCATTATTATATACTAAGTACATACCAAATTTCAAGCTTCTATCTCAATTTGTTCGGGAGATAGAGCGTTTACAGACACACAGACATACAGAAACACAGACACACAGACGGACGGCATTTTTTAATTTTTCTAAAATATATTTTTCAGAATCTTCAGAGTCTAAAACGTGTAAATCCGTAAAAAATTTTTTTTCGATTTTCAAAATGATTACAAGATTTACCCTACACTACGTATGATGGGTAAGTAACACAGTGACATTTCTACTTGTTGTTGCAAAAACCTGCACGAAATGTAAAATGGCAGTTTTTGGCAGCTGATTTTTTCATTATTCATTAGATAATAGTTCAGGACATTATCTCCTTAAATTTCGTCGCGGAACACTGTGGAACTTATAAACTTTCTGATGTTTGAAAACAAAAAAATAATATTTAAAACAAATATTTTAATCAAAAATAATCATGACACTATTAATTTTTATGCGCTTAATATAATTTTTCTAATGCATGCTAGTAATTTACACACCATCATCGTGTGAATCCATTTTACAGAATTAAAATTGGTTGATATGGAAAAATGTAGCACGTGTTTAGAGAAACCGCTGTTTTGCTCTCTTTGTTCACCTCAGATGATACTTCCCCAAGCGTCAATTTTGAAATGATCTGTGTTGTCAGGGAAACGCAAAAACCTTTTTCTAAATACAAATTCTGATCCTCCAAACAATATTCTAGTCAACTGTATAATTAAAATTCCCGAAATAGTAACTTTATTTTTGGACTTTTGGCCAGCTTTTCGGGATTTTGCACACTGTGCGAGGGTTGGATTAGCAAGAATCTCGAAACTAACTCTCAAGCTACTAACACCCGATCGGCGAAGCTTCTCTGGCGCTTGAGAAGGAGTCGTCTATGAGCTTCTACGACCTAGAGTGGCGTCTATCGTTTCCTAGTACCGGCGGCACTGCACGGCAAGAGGGCTTGTCGGAGTCCTCGGACTTGGTCTCTGGGAGGTAAGATAAGAAGAGTTCTCGGGCCGAGGGCCTGGAGGTCCCGATTCTGCCACACGAAGCCTAACCTGGGACGTGTCTATGCGTCCAGGCATGGAGTTTTCCTCGATCTTCCGTTCAAGCGAATGTATGTACCTATTTTTTCGCCATTGCTGACGAACTAGTCATTTCCTTTGTAAGAACGTTGATGATTGAAGGCGGCGGTAAAGCAAGAGATGTCGGGGAAACTGAGCATAAGCCCTCGGGACCAGTTCTCTCTTGCGCTTCCGGCTCTGAAGCTTTCGGGGGACTCCGACATTTCCACAAGTGTTAAGTGTTGGTGTCCTAACAGTTCTGGGAATCAACGCAAATCTCATCGACCTATGTCGTCAATCATTTAGGGTAGGGGAAGTATTCGCAGGTGGAGGTCCTCCCCTTGACCGAAGGGCCCACCTGTGAGGTGTCCCGGGTAAACCGGGTCACTCCTGGTGGAGCACCCGCAAATGTTCACAAGACGGTGAAGTACGCCGCCAAAGGCGGCATAGCTTACCATGAAAGCATGAATGCATGACATTGATTGCACATGCTTTGAACAGAATTACATGAGAGTTGTTGGAAAAGATTTTACCTTTCTTGTTGGAGCGTTAAATTATTTTTCTTTATAGAAAACCTCAGTTTTATTCACGGCATTATCGCATCCAGGAGCATCTCAACAGCGTCATACCAAATATGATTTAGATCCGATAAGTAATTAAAGCCCATCCATTTAGTCCTACCCTTTAGTTTGCAATTGCTTTTCAACACATACTAAACGATTAGAATGGATATTTTATGCACTTTTTGTAATTAAAATATATTCGACTATTTAAAGAATTTTAATATTATATATTTTTTAATTTCTTTAACAAATATAAATAAAAACATTTATTCAAATAAATGTAAAAATTGATTGAAAAAGGAAAATATATGTCTTTTATTAATCCAAATATTGAGCCAAGGACTGTGTGTAGTTAGATATGTTATACTGAACATTCATGAGATTAATTAAAAAGTATATATATATGAAATATTTTCGAAATGGGTTTTTTACTATTACATAATGGTCAATAGGAAAAATCGGTTAAAGTGCATTTTTATGATGTTACACAATTTCAAACATAATGAAATTATGTCCAGGCTGAGTATCGTTCCCAAGTGGTTCAGTTGGGAGAACGTCAGTGCGCTACACTGATAGCCTGGGTTCGAGTCCCGGCTTGGGTAATTTTTCACTATGTTGGCTATACGCCTATTAAGCAATTAAAATTTGAATATTATAATGAAATTGGTATGGATTTATTAAGTGCACTAAAACATGCTTTCTATGGAATATGAGTTGCAAAGCATTTATTATTTATTTACAGGGTCCCATAAAAGAATTCTGTTACATAATGGTCCACGGGAAAAGTCGTTTGCAGTGTTGTTGTAATGATGTTACCCTATTTCAAACATAATGGAATTGCTTTGAATTACTGACGTGCACTAAAAATTACTTACTGAAAGAAGTATGATGTGCATTGCCTTTATCGTTTATTTACAGGGACACACAAAATAATTCGATTAGAGTAATGTCTATGAGCGATAATTGTTCGAAGTGAGTTTTCAACTTTGGTTTTCGTTTTTAAGTTTAAGGGTGTACTCAAATCCAAACTGCTTATCTTCTGACTCCTTTTTAAATTCATTTTTGCTCTAAAATGCATCTAATTGGTAGGTTCTCTTAATCAGAAACTTTATAATGTCCGTATTGATAGATTTTTTGATAAAGGCAGAATATATTTTAAACAAATGCTGTCAAAGTGGACATTTTGAACCGAATTTCCCGAAGCAATAGTGCTGGAAACAAACCCAAAAAATGATCGTACTGTGAAAATAATTGTTTGTAAATCAATTTCTAATTAGTTGAACGAGCAATAAAAACACAGGTCGCTTATAAATCTCTTCAAAAATCACACCGCCAAGTTTCATGTTTTTACTTTTAAAAATAAGTCTAAAAATGTGTCAGAAAATTTTGAGTTGTTGAGCGTGGAATTTTTTTTTTTTTGGAATACCGCCTTAACTAAATTTTTGTATAATACGTGGTGTTCATAAATGCTGTTGATCATATACAGGGCTACACGAAAGAATTCGTAAATATTACTCATTATGGAAGTGAATTGTTCAAGGGTAGTTTTTGATTATATTATGTATTTTCCTGCTGAACTACATTTAGTATACTAAATACTACTAGTTTGTGGAATATAAATAAAGTCGTATACAAGGCTACGAAAAGAACAAGATACACTGTCGTTTATGGTTGGTAATTGCTGGAAGTGCGTTTTAAGTTGTGTTATGCGTTTTTTTACTTGAATTAAATTTTAGGTAAATATGTGGACAACGTATGTACAATATATGCACAAAAGTGTTTATATAATATATACTGTTGCACAAAATAATTCGGGTACATTTCCATCGATTGGCTGAAATTGCTAAAAGTAATTTTTATAACGGAATTAAATTTTACCATGCTATATATTATATATGCAAATCTGTATATCATATACAGGGATTCGCAAAATAATTCCACTACATTTTTGACTATGGATGGTAATTGCTAAAACTAAATTTTTAAAATTGTTATATGTTTTCAAAACTGTTTACCTACATATTTTATTTCACCTGATTTAGCTGTTAAATTTCGGTACAGTTGTCTGGATGTATCGATAAATGTTTCATAATCTATCCTTGGCGCACGATTTTTTGTTCTTGTTTTAAATCTAGTTTGTTTTCCTTTTAAAATCCCGTTAGTTTAGTGTTAGTAGGTAATTTTTCTAATGAAATACCAGGTTTATGAATTTCAAATTCTCTTAAAATTTTTAATGGATATAAGAAGAAGAATATTATTGTTATTGCAGTGATTATATTTAAAAAAAAATAATGTATGGTAATTGAGAGATTGATAATACTATTTTGCATTTGGTTGGAAAAATTAAACCAAAAGTATATCGTATTCTACAGGTTCTTTTCAGCTTTCAAACATCGATATCAAACATTTTTTTGAACAAATTCAGAGCATGAAAAGTCTAAAATTCTTTTAAATATATTCACGTTCTTTAAAATTGCATGCAAACTTTTTTATCTAAACTTTTGAAACCTATTCGTATGCATAATATATATAAACCTTTTACATAATTCGCTCTCCCTGTCACTAGGCTTTGAAATGTCTATTTAGCTATATTTGGAGCGAAACGAAATTACCTATACTCACTATTCGAAAATACCGTATTTCACTGTGAATTTTATGTTGACTTTCGCAGAGATTTTATGACTGCATGAGTTTATGTCCACTTCGAAAGTTCTATAATGGATTTAGCTATTTTAAGAATATATACTGTCGATGTTATCTCTTTTGTTAATGATACTTTCGGAAAGATATCAAATTTTGACTGTTTAGTCAAACATGTTTCTTTTTAATTGATATATTTATAGATTTTTTATTTGAATTTATTTATTGGATAATAATTTAAATTATTTTTACTTCTTTTTAAGCATTTCACTTAGATTCATGAATTATGCCATTATTTGTTGGTAATGCAATAGTTTCTGATAAGTTTTGTTTCCATTCAAGTATTTATGTTTGCATAAAGTCATAAACTACAATAGCCTGCATGATTTTAGATAATGAATTTTAACTGCAGTATCCTTTTTAATCGCCCAGTTCTTTTATCACAATTTCAAAATAATTTTATTTTTCAAAAAGATTCAGATTTTTTTTTTACTACAATGGATAGAAAAATTGCTATTAAATATTAACTAATTTTCGCCGTATTTAATTAAGATGATCTGCTTCCTGGCGGATATTTAATGAGGAAGTACCTTAATTTCTAACTGCATGGATGACTGAAAAAAAAAACTAATCAATCATTAAACCTTTTTCAAGTTGATCAACGTATTGCTTTCATACGATTTCGTAATTTTGTTTAACCCAGATTAGTAGCCTTTTTTCTCTATAATGCTATTGGCCGCGTTCAGTCTTTTTGCCGCTTGTGAAACTAACAAAAAATTGAAAAATTAAAAATAATTTGCATTTAATATTTTTAAATTACTTTTCAAAGAAGTTATACAGTTGCAGTTTACTGATAATACAATTTTCTCCCGAGCTTTGACTAGAAGAGTGAAAGCGGGATGTAAGTGTAACTGCTATCAGTGATCCTGCCGCAGTGTTTTCTACGAATTTCAGCTGTGCTTGTTAATATATACCTTAACCCCTTGGGAACGTGCGACACGTATACGTGACGCCTAAGATGCTAAGAATCCTCGATTATTTCCACCAGTTACTTTTTATTGTAAGCTTTCCCTTATTTGAGCATAGCATTTCTGCGGTTCAATTAGGCGATAATTTCTGTTTTGAAAAACCGGTGGCGAAAGATTAAAAATTCTGTAAAGGACGCTTGTCGCGAAGGGGTTAAAGAAAAGCAGAAATGTATGGTAACTTTATTAGGTGGAGGAAAAAGATTAAGAATGAGCTACTTGGAATTTCAAGGGTAGATGGATTACAGGAAGATAACTATTACGGGCGGAAAAAAGACCATCACTCCACTACTGCTGGTTTGATTTTCTAAACGGAAAATAGAAATTGGGGATGATGGGAGAGAGCGTTAAGTAAAACAATATGTAATATATGTAAATAAGTGTCGAAAATTTATAAGATTTTGGTAGAAAAGTGATACATTTAGAAGTATTTTTCAAATGTTCTAAAAAATCTACCATGCTTTGGAAAACAAAGATTAAATGAAAATGCTAGATCCTTTTTCATTTACGTATTTATTTATTCTTGACGATGATGGTAAAAAGCTTATTCTAAACAAATTGAAAATATTTCTACGAAAAGCAAGTGAGGTATACGATGTTAAACTTACAGAATGGTGCACAAGTTAAGCTCTTCTAAAACAGGTAATTCTTCACATTTAAGTAAAAAAATGTGCCTCATTCCACTAATAGAATTTTCCAAATATGAGCTAGAATTGCAGTTCAAACTGTCAATATTTTAAGCAGATTATTCACCAACTTTTACTAGGTTGCTTATTGAAATCTTTTATGCAATAAGTATGTGTTTGATATTCAATGCTAGTTTGATGTAAAGGTTCTTTTTTGCAATATTTCTAATCAGTTTTTTAAATCTTTCATACATAGCTAAACAATGCATATAAATTATTATTGGTTATAGTTCTGGGCTATAAATATTGATAAAGCTCTGAAAGCTTTAAATTAATTTCACCACAACATGAGTCATTTTAAGTAAATTTTCTTTAACAAAATACAGCTTGTTTTGAGCTTAATAAATTATAAAGAACACATGCTCTAGTTTTACAGATTTAGTTTTTAATGTCTACATTTTTTAGGTTATTGATTTCCAGATTGTTCCTGTAGGTTTTCAAGATTTAAAAAAATAGAGATTAATTCCTTTTTATGACATTATTCAATTGCAAATCAAATTTCACAGAAACATCTACATTAAAATAACCTATTTATTTTAGAATAATATTTATTGATTAGTTTCGCAAGATAAATGCTTCGAGTTGATAACTATATGGTTTGTCTTTCTTTATAAATAACATTTCTAAAAATCAAACAAACTTAATAAATAAACCTCTAAATTAAAAATATTATTGATAAAAATAAACTGATATTTTCCAATTCCTATTATAAGATATAGGAATTTTTACTAGGCATAACTTCTTATTAATGCTTTTTAAAGAATCAGAAAAGAAAAATCTTTAAAACTGTTCATTAAATATGTCTTTGTCGCCATTTGTTTTCCGATAAAAATAAATTATATTATTTTTTTCGTTTTTCCTTCCAAATAGAATCCATTAATTTTATAAAAAGTATTGGAGGAATGCGTATTCAATCAACTATGCAAGTTAACTTTATACGTTATTTCTTTTCTTGTAGTAACGAAGTATTCAAAACGTTTTAAAAAAGAGACTTTATTAAAAAATAGATTCTACATAATGTGATCAATAAATAAAAGAAGATTAATAAAAAAAAAGATTCCATTTTCTTTTCAAATGAAGATAACTTTTATCTTTAATTTACAAAATTATAATATGTTACATTGTTAAGACATATGATAACTACATAAAAGAAACAACAGAAACATAGTTTATAGAAATTTAGATATTACCGAACTAAATTGCATTTAAAAAAGAACTATTATACGCAGATAAATTGCATTTAACTCGCGGATTTAACTCATTCATTATGTATCTGGCCTTTTGTTTTCTTTGGTTCTCCGTAAAAAAGAACTATTATACGCAGATAAATTGCATTTAACTCGCGGATTTAACTCATTCATTATGTATCTGGCCTTTTGTTTTCTTTGGTTCTCCGGAAAAAAGAACTATTATACGCAGATAAATTGCATTTAACTCGCGGATTTAACTCATTCATTATGTATCTGGCCTTTTGTTTTCTTTGGTTCTCCGTAAAAAAGAACTATTATACGCAGATAAATTGCATTTAACTCGCGGATTTAACTCATTCATTATGTATCTGGCCTTTTGTTTTCTTTGGTTCTCCGTAAAAAAGAACTCGAGATCTACATAAAACACAGATTTAAAGTTTTACCAGTTCAGTAGCGTAAAAAAAATCGTGAAAAAAAAAATCATGAATTTTTCCTGAACAATGTAAATGATCGGAAAATACATCTCCTAATGTTAATGTGGAAATCGCTATTATGTAGAATTCTGTAGAAGATATTCTGCATTTCATTCCTATTTTTATGTAAAATACTTTATAAAAGTACTAACATGTAGATTATGCACATTTTTGCATTAAACAATATTTTTAGATTGTAATTATTAATCATATTTTAATTATTAATACAATTATTAAGCATAAATAGAATTATGTAGATCGGTGGTTTCTCTTAGGTACAGCATGGTATAAATCCCGTAAAATTAAATTTATTTTCAATTTTGTACTTTGGTTGTAAGAGTAACAGCAAAAGTGAAAAATATGAGAATGCGTGAAAGTTTCTAGGCGGTATATAAAAATTTATAACAAACATGGCAAACTCTTGCCAGAAGTGGCACTCTCGAAAATTGCCTGTCACGATAAGAAATTGTACATAGATTTTCTTTTACGCGAAATATGATTCATTTTTAATGCTTTCCAATTCCAACATAGTTGAAAAGTTTTTATGAATTCGGATTGTTTGTCTGTCCGTGCTCTAACTATCGTAAATACACTCGGGTTGCAATGAAATTATTATAGGTTATTGCGATTTAGTACATAAAGTTCGGTATTGAAAATGAAGTGTGTAGCATTGATGCACGATCGTTTAATTCCGTTACATTATGGTGTATGCGGAAAATTGTTTTCAATGCATTTTATTAATGTTATGATATTTCAAAGATAATGAGAACTGGCTGAGCCGGCTGGCGTTGCCAGGTCCAGGATAATATATTTAAAAAAAACACCAAGTTTTTATTCTTTTATATCTTTAACACGATTTTGCATGAAATCATATTATAAAATGAAAAATTTGCGAAAAACCATTGATATTTAGTGATAAAAGCGCTCATTTTCTTGTTTTTCCGCGTAGGGTCGTTTCATAGTTTTAAAATAATTTTTTTTTTGTCCGAACTCTTTGAAATCGTTATTGGTTATAAATAAAACGGTTTTACAGCCCGTGTAAAAATTTCGTGAATAAAATATTGTTATCTAGTTGTAAAAGAAATGTTTTCTTCTCGCTTTTTTTGTTTGCTTGTTTATTTTCGCGTCTGCTCCTTTAAGCAATAAAAATAATAGTTCTCATCTTCCGAACTCACTGAAATTTCAGTCGGTTATAAATATAACTGTATCTAAGCTCTCTTTAAAATTTTTCAAAAAAATATGTATATTTACTATTCAAAACAGAAGTTCATAAAAAAAGCTTTCAATGCAATGGCCATATTACGCCATCCGTTTTCAATCAACCATTTTCAATCTCCCTAGGCTAAACAGGTGAGGACGTTTACCGTTTCTGAGGAGAGAAGACTTCAAATAAACGTTGAAGCATGCGAAATGAGACGATTTTCGTGTTGAAAAGATAATATAAATTTGATTAGAATGCTTTTTACGCTTTAAATATAGGGTGATTGTTTTTTTAAGTTGTGAAAGTAAAACCCTATAACAATAGAACCACTGATCCAAATGACCTAAAATTTCGCAAGTATGCTAACAAAGCAATGGAATTTTTTTAGCGTGGTTAAAAAAATAAAAAATAAATAAAAAAACCCCATAAAGTCACACCAACAGATGGCACTGTATATGCAGTAAAGTCGGAAGACGAGCTTGTGCACGACACACGAACAGTGGCGTAAAACCGTAAATACGCAATCCTTTTGTTCATTATTCTACGGATATCTTCCCAATGACTGTACCACTGATGGACCATCCGCTGTTAGTGAAACTGTATTATCAGAATAATGACAGAACAGCAACTGCTCTTAGAAGATTTAGAACTCTTAAAAATTTAAGAAAAGGTCCAATGACAACAGAAGGCCTACGGAAGATGGTTTAGAAATTTGAACAGACTGGTTCACTGAACCTACAAACCGGTAGAGGGAGGAAACTAGTTGATGTTAGATAACTACATTAGAGAGAGATTGGACATTGGCGAAATGTCCGCCATGTAAGTTGCAAAGCAGGTGGAACGCAATGTATTTTCATGACTAGCTAAAGGCATATAAAACAAATTTTCCATGATTTTAATACAATAAAAAGTGTTAGACGGTGATGGAAATTCATTACATTCAGCTGCATTCCACCTGCTTTGGAACTTACATGGTGGACATTTCGTCAATGCCCAATCTCTCTCTAATGTAGGATCTCTAGTTGAAGTTAAGTTACAGTGCCATCTGTCGGTGCGGCTTTAAGTTTTTTTTTCTTTTTTTTTAACCACGCCTAAAAAATTCTCATTGCTTTGGGAGCATGCTGGTAAAATTTCAGGTCATTTGGACCAGTGGTTCTTTTGTAATAGGGTTTTACTTTCACAACTTAAAAAAACAATCACTTTTACTTTCACTTTTAAAAAAAAAAAATCACCCTGTATATAGATGATATGCATGACTGAGATGGACTACAACATTCTTTCTCAGGAGTATAGAATAAGTAGTATTTATAGTTCGTTTTGAGAGACGCACAAAAGAATTTCTTTATACTATGATCTATGGATCGATTTCTCGTGAAAGCTTGGACTTCTCTGTTCTGGATAGGACGTGAAAGATTCTCCTTCATAATTTCTTTGAAATATATGGACTATAAAAAGATTATATCCATTCGGTATTACACTACGTATTCCAGTCCTGTGTATAATAAAATCGTATTACAAAGAATTATATAACAATAAAATCTTTATCCTTCAAGAAATTTTTAACGTATTACTAAAAATGTATCTCAATCGCCCTTTTGTACACAAATTAAAAAATTAGATTTACTATCAAAAGTATGTTCATTCCAAATTTGGCTTAGTTGTGAAGTTTAAGCTTAAGTTATCTAGAAGCGAAAAGTGCCTGATGGGATGTGACGAAGAAACGTTTATCAACAGAATTCGTTTTGAAAACACGGTGACTTATATAAGTCAAAGCTATGCCAACTTTAATTGTCGAAAAATGCGTTTGTGGGAATTTAGTAAAAATGCCTTTGTGGAAAAATTACAATCCTTCGCATCTTTTGTACATTTTCTTTCATGTTTTTATATTAATATAACAGATAACAAATATATGTTTCCACAGTAGTACCTGTAACTGGAAATTATATTTTAAAAGAAATTTACTGGTGCAAGACTTATACTGGTACAAACTAAGACAATGTAACAATCATCGTGTTTTCTCAAAAAGCACAGAATAATTTTTAACCATCTCAACTCCTGGTCTTTGCTCACAGATTCATTTATAATGTATGGTTTAGATCAGTGGTTCCCAACGGGGGGCGTACGCCCCACAGGGGGGCAATTTGACTTTTCAGGGGGGCAATTCCAGATTTGTGTGAACCCATACCCTCTGAATTGTTTTTGTAATAGTAATGTTGTAGACTGAAAATAAAAATTACACATTCAAATTTAAAAAACAAAAATGAGAAAAATAAGTTTTTTATTCAATTTTTTAAAAGTGCCCATTCAAAAATTTTAAATGCATCCCTACCAGAATAATTATAGAATAAACTTTTAAAGATATTTAGTTACTTTTCAGTATTTAAAAATTCTTTATAATTTTTCTGATTTATAAATATTTTAGAATTTTAAACATTTTTTTCGACTATTTATTGAATGAGTTGCACTGCAATATGTCATCTAAAAATCAATTTTACACATGAAACTATTCAAATTTATATTTAACAATTATTTGACAACTTTCCTTTACAAAATCTTTTATCACGTTTTATTCTGATTAGAAATTGTTGCGTCATTTAATCGCAGAAATTCTGTAATTAAATAAGAGAAAAATGTTTTATTCAAAATTATTGATTGGTCTAATCTAGGATTCTGAGCACTCTATACATCACGCATACGTGACGACCGTTGGTTAGAGATTAAAAATGACTGTCTTAACCCTTTATGTGCCAACGAAAATTTAAACTACGAGTAGTATCAGATGATTATAAAAAATATTTGATTCATCCATTAGCTTCGGTACATTTCAGGATCAATGTTAAATGCTTTTTACTCTATCAGGAGTTCATTCTTTAAAATTTTTATAAAAATTATATGTATTAGGGGGAGGGGGGCATCATCATTTTAAAGATACTTTGGTGGGGCGCGGTCAAAAAAAGGTTGGGAAACACTGGTTTAGATATAAATGATACTGAAGCAGTGGCCTGATTTTTCATCTATCGTTCTCTCTCTGTCCCTCTTTTTTTTCTTTTCTTTTTTTTCCCGGCAATTGCGATTTTAAAGTGCAAAAATAACCAACCACTTCACTTTTGTCTTCGTGGATGAACCGCGGAACATTCGGAGATGCACTGGCGCAATACTATTGAAGAAAGGAAACTCTCAATTTTACAATATCCAGTATAGTTTTTAACTGATATCGTGGATATTTAAAAGAAAAGGAAAATCTGAGATTCAGGTGCATTCGGACCTGCCCATCATCTACCCTGATCTATGTTTTCAGACCTCTACGTTCGGTATATTTACTACCATCGCGGATAGTAACATACACACACACACATACAGACAAACATATTTTTTTATTTATTAATATAGATATATCAAATGTTATGCATTTATATTTTCCAACATTAAAGACGTGAGTATAAAACATCACAAATTTTACTTTTAATGGTGTATACAAATTCAAAATTTCATGTATAAATTAAAAATATCGATGTTTCGACCATCTTCTATGGTCATCCTTAGGAAAAAAAATTTATATTGCTTCCAAAGTTTCAAATGCAAAAAACAATCCGTCCGTTGCCACATTATTATTGCCGTCCACAAATTTAAAAAAAAAAATTAACTAGGGTAACACTCAACTAACGTATCAACCAACCACAAGTAGAAACCATGCAGAAGCATCTCCTAACGGACAAAAATCTAACAGCTGTAAATGTATTATCGATGAAGAATTTTAAAATAAATAAAAGCGTAATTGACTGTTTCAAGATGCTCATCCAACGTTTAGGGATATTAAATGAAATGCTATCATTACAAACTTCATTATTACTAATCTTAATTTCAATGGACTCCTTTCGCAGACCTTCAAACATGTTATTACATGGAATTTTTATTTTAGCATTATCAAAATCAATGCGGCTGCCAGGATTATTAAAATAGAATTTAGCCAGGGTTGTCGTCTGTTGATAATGTGAAATATTCCTTTTATGTTCTTTTAGACGTTCAATAAATTTTCTTTTTGTAACTCCAATGTAAAACTTTTAGTGCCATCTTTCAAAATAATAGGTATTTCATAAAGACCCACACATTCGTGCAACGGTGTAGGAACTAGGTTACTATTTAATTAGTGAGGTAAGGAGGGGGAATTGCAATAATCTAAATAGTAAACACATGAACTATACTCCTTAACTTTTCAAAAATAATCGGAACATATCCAAACCGACAATATGTTGGCCTCTGTTGGTTATTACGCAAGCTGTGAGGGTTGGACAATGATGCCTGTGAATGATGTTATAAATGTTCTTAAGGGGAAACCCATGATTTAATAATCCTGACAGCCGCATTGATTTTGATAATGCTAAAATTAAAATTCCATGTAATAACGTCTTTGAAGGTCTGCGAAAGGAGTCCAATAAAATTATGATTAGGAGTAATGAAGTTTGCAATGATAGCATTTCATTTAATATCCCTAAACTTTGGATGAGCATCTTGAAATAGTCAATTACGCTTTTATTTATTTTAAAATTCTTCATCGATAATACATTTACAGCTGTTAGATTTTTGTCCGTTAGGAGGTGCTTCTGCATGGTTTCTACTTGTGGTTGGTTGGTACATTGGTTGAGTGTTACCCTAGTTAATTGTTTTTAATTTGTGGAAGGCAATAATAATGTGGCAACGAACGGATTGTTTTTCGCATTTGAAACTTTGGAAGCAATATAAAATTTTTTCCTGAGGATGACCATAGAAGGTGGTCAAAACGTCGATATGTTTAATTTATGCATAAAATTTTAAATTTGTATACACCATTCAGTAAAATTCAGCGAAAGGAGTCCATTAAAATTATGATTAGGAGTAATGAAGTTTGTAATGATAGCATTTCATTTAATATCCCTAAACTTTGGATGAGCATCTTGAAATAGTCAATTACGCTTTTATTTATTTTAAAATTCTTCATCGATAATACATTTACAGCTGTTAGATTTTTGTCCGTTAGGAGGTGCTTCTGCATGGTTTCTACTTGTGGTTGGTTGGTACATTGGTTGAGTGTTACCCTAGTTAATTGTTTTTAATTTGTGGAAGGCAATAATAATGTGGCAACGAATGGATTGTTTTTCGCATTTGAAACTTTGGAAGCAATATAAAATTTTTTTCTGAGGATGACCATAGAAGGTGGTCAAAACGTCGATATGTTTAATTTATGCATAAAATTTTAAATTTGTATACACCATTCAGTAAAATTCAGCGAAAGGAGTCCATTAAAATTATGATTAGGAGTAATGAAGTTTGTAATGATAGCATTTCATTTAATATCCCTAAACTTTGGATGAGCATCTTGAAATAGTCAATTACGCTTTTATTTATTTTAAAATTCTTCATCGATAATACATTTACAGCTGTTAGATTTTTGTCCTTAGGAGGTGCTTCTTCATGGTTTCTACTTGTGATTGGTTGGTACATTGGTTGAGTGTTACCCTAGTTAATTGTTTTTAATTTGTGGACGGCAATAATAATGTGGCAACGGACGGATTGTTTTTTGCATTTGAAACTTTGGAAGCAATATAAATTTTTTTCCTGAGGATGACCATAGAAGGTGGTCAAAACGTCGATATGTTTAATTTATGCATAAAATTTTAAATTTGTATACACCATTCAGTAAAATTCAGGAAAAGGAGTCCCTTAAAATTATGATTAGGAGTAATGAAGTTTGTAATGATAGCATTTCATTTAATATCCCTAAACTTTGGATGAGCATCTTGAAATAGTCAATTACGCTTTTATTTATTTTAAAATTCTTCATCGATAATACATTTACAGCTGTTAGATTTTTGTCCGTTAGGAGGTGCTTCTGTATGGTTTCTACTTGTGGTTGGTTGGTACATTGGTTGAGTGTTACCCTAGTTAATTGTTTTTAATTTGTGGAAGGCAATAATAATGTGGCAACGAACGGATTGTTTTTCGCATTTGAAACTTTGGAAGCAATATAAAATTTTTTCCTGAGGATGACCATAGAAGGTGGTCAAAACGTCGATATGTTTAATTTATTCATAAAATTTTAAATTTGTATACACCATTCAGTAAAATTTGTGATGTTTTATACTCACGTCTTTAATGTTGTAATATTTCATGGTGTAATCGTCCAGCATTTACATTTATATTTTCATTTGTAATAAAAGTTACAGAGTACTTGCTATATAAGGCACAAAAAATGACCATGTGTTTTTTCATCAACTACCTCTCATGACAAGAGATTGGAAATACATGAATAACCTATAAATGATTCTAAGGCTGTCTCCCGGTAGCGTAGTAAAAGAAGCGAGTGTCTAGTGTCTGCAAGCAGTCCTTTTCAAAATCAGGTGGAAGAGAGAACTGAGATCTGATTTTTTCTTCTCCTCACATATCGTCCACTTCTTTCGTTTACTCGGTATTACGTGATAATAAATATAACAAATATATCTTACGTGTAAACATGAATCCGTATAAGTAATTATTAAAATCAAAGAAAAATAGTGTAGACATTTATTTACAAAAAAAGAATTAATTTATTGTATTAATAACCTGGGTCTGTGATTTAAAAAAAAAAGAAAAAAAAACACTTAAGTTTTTGATGAATGACCCAGACCCAAACTCTGTTGAAATCGAGCCCATAGAACCCAAGAAAAGAATGAGACCCCAGGCGGTGGAATGTCCCCCCCCCCACTGTTAATTTAAGAAATTTCCTGTAAAATTAACGCGGTATTTAATTTAGGGATGAAATCCCCCCGCCTCTGTATAAACTTAACCTCTTATCTTTAACCGTACCGCGATTTTTAATTTGTGGCTGTAGTAAGTAAACGTAAGTTGATGCCGAAACAGAAAATTAATATTAAAAAAAGGTGGTAGTTGGGGGGATCTAAGGGAACGTTTAGTAGTTTATAAAGTAGCTGGAGTACCCTAAAACTATTTTAATGAAGATTGGAAGAGAATCGGATCATTTTTAAAGAAGCTGCACCAAGGCTCCAAAGAAAGAGATTAATATTCAAAATTGGTAGCAGTTGAAGTGCGAGAAATTTTTTTGTCGAGCAGATAGTAGCTGAAAGTCCTAAGAAGTTGTTAGAAAAAAAAGCTAGTGTATGGGACGATTTTTAAAGGAGCTATAATAGGAAGCAAAAGGGGTCAACTGATAGTTTTAAGCAGTACTCTAAGAGGAAAGCATCTTAAAAGTTCCCAGTACTTAGTGCTTTAGATCTTTAATTAGTCGAGCTCAAACATACGGTATAAATTAATCATTAGAATAAAATTTTAAAGAAATGCTTAAAAAGGTCTCCAGGGACCTTAATCTTGCCTTTATAGTTCATTTACAGGGACACACAAATGAATTCTGTTATAGTCTTAGTGCGATAGTCTTAGTGCGTCTATGTGTGATAAGTGCGTTTTGAACTTTGTTTTTTGTTTTTACTACATTTTTGCATAGTACGTGGTGTGTATAAATTCTGTTGATCATATACAGGCCTACGCAAAGGCATCCGTAATTAATACTGACTATGGGAGTGAATTGCTTAATGGTATTTGAAATTGTGTTACGCATTTTCCTGCTAAACTGTATTTAGTAGACTAATATAAGTTCGCGGAAAATAAAGGGTTACAGTTTTCTGGATGTGTTGGAAAGTGTTTCATAATCTATGCTTGACGCATGATTTTCCGTTAATCATGTATTTGTTTTCGGTTTTTACTATGCTAAAGTTAATAAAGAAACTGAAGAACATTATTAAAGAGCAACCTTACAAAATATATACTAAAAATGATTATTTATACGAAAAGACCGAGATGACGCTGAATGAAAAGTATAAATTTAAGCAAGTAATAATAACAATAATAATAATTATAATGATAATAAACAGTAATTTCATTGGTAGTCATTTTTATATTAAAATATTTTCATGCAGAAATAGTTTGCATTTTATAAAGAAAAAATGAAATTTCACATAAAATGCGCAATTTTTAAAATGAAATATTAGCATTTGCTAATGTGTTTCGCAATTAAGAAAATGAGTTTTTAAGGTAATTTTACTTATGTTTAATGAATATAATTTTTTATCTCTCAACTAAAAAGACATAAAATACAATGTTAGTGAAAGTGTGTTAAGTTAATGCCCTTTTCTTAGTCATAAAAATTTAAATTAATATATGAGAGCTTATTATTATTTTTAAAGTATATTTTATTTTCACGAAATTAACATGTAAGGTAGATAAAATTATGCTGTTGTTTTTATTCCTTTTTATATTTATTTTTTGTAGCTTTTTAAAAAATATAGTACTTAAAGCTTATAATTTATCCATCCATTTCTGACTTTTTTGTGTGCATTTGTAAATCTTTAGTATATTGTGTGTTTACTTTGAATTCACTTTACTAAATATAATTTAATAATTTTTCTTTGAATTATAGTTTATATCTCGGCGAGATATAATAAGTTAAATCGGAAACTTAGTATGGAATTCAGTAATATCTCTTCTTGCACATAAGTTGTAAGAATGTTTATAAAAATGTAACGATATTAAAAGAGCTTTTGCAGTAGATAGTTATTATCACTTCTGTTTTTTTTTAAATAATTATTTAGTGCCTGTTGATTTATTGCAATTTTTTTATTTTTTATTGTTGATTGAACAATTTTATATGTAAAGATTTTGAATGATACATTAAATTTCTCTTATTTTTTATCAAATACTTTGACGTTCACCATGTTTTTCGAATAGTAAATTTTATTTTACGTAACTCTGAATACACAACTCCACAATTATAATACAATTGAAAATTTTGAAGTACCTGAACTACAATTTTAACGTTTATTTATATTAAGAACACTTTTTAACACATTCCAACATAGTTGAAAAGTGTTTTATAGTGTTGGTGTGATTGAACACCCGTCTGTCTGTTTATCTGTTGGCATGTCTCTGGCTAAACTTCGTTAATATTCTTTGATTTTTAAGAAATTTATTTGTGTTTTTAAACATCTTTACATCATATTTCCCAATGAAAATTATATGTGTTTCATTTATAGTTCGTTTACAGGGATACACGAAATAATTATAGTACATTATCGTCTGCCAACACCGTACGTCGCAGTGACTATGTTTTTAGTGATCGCAGTGACTATGCTAGGAAAGTTTTAGCGATATCTTCCACGTAGAAAATGTTTTGCAAATTGTGGTGCGATTGAATATAAAAATAGTCATCAGTTTTGGGCTGCAATCAAATGTTTAAAATCAATTTTAATAACGGTGTGCTGTTTCAAATAATAACGAAATTAAAGTGCACAACAAAATGTTTCCTGTAGGAAATGGCATACATAACATTTGTATTTCATTTATAGGGACGCGAAAAAGAATTCAGACATATCGACAATAATTATTTGTGATATATCTCAATAACTTATTCTAACACTTCAGACATAATTTAATCAACATGCTTTATTTGAATAAACTACAAGATAGACTCTTTAGAAAGCAGTATATGCAGTGTTATATGCAGTGTTCTTAAATGGCCACAGAAAATAAATTATATTTCCTACCGTCTGTATGAACTAATTGGATGGAATTTACAACTGTGTTATATTTTAAACCTGAAGTTAAGAGTAATGTATTATGTGATTTGTGTAAAATTTATAGTTCTTATACAGAAAAATATCTTTAGCAAGTCTTTGGCAAAATAATGTCATAGCAAAATATCTGTAATGTATTCTCTCTAAGGGTGTTTTTTTTAATTCATTTTTAATGTGAACTAAATTATAATATGTTATGTCATGCTATAAAATCTATACAAAGTCTACAATGGTCGACCAGACTAAATGAAACACTTTAACATCGATAAGGAAGAATTGCTTACAATAATTGTATGGGTGTCTGGAAGAAGGACCTATGTTACAAATTTAAAATTTCACAGAAATGAGGAAAATCTAGAATGTCGTTAAATAGCGATGTCCTAATACCTAGCGCAACATAGGCCTTTCTTCTAATCTTAATCACTCTGCACTTTTGTGCTCATGTTGAGCATTGACGAGTAATAAACAAGTTAGAAATTGTTCGTTAAACGTGACATATGAGGTGCGTTCGTTTTATAACTAGTTTCATAATGTACAAAAATCCTCCTTATTATTTCAGTGAAATGAATTATATCGTCTGCTATGAGCAAAATGAGGATGGCTTTTGTTTTTTCTTATTACGTATGCCACGCTTACAAATGCGATTTTTTTTTCCTACACCATACAGCGCTGCATAATTCAACATGGAGATCTTGCTTTGCGAATGATTACTTCCATGGATTAGTATTTTTATGACTCATAATGAACGAATCTCCTGTGTTTATTTACTCTAATGGATCGATATATTTGGCTGTTAGCTTAATTTCCACTGAAGTTATTTCAGAATCTATACAATTTTTAATGTAACTCATCTCTCAAGCAAACAATTCTTTTGAACGATCTTTCTAAAAATGTAACTTTTATGCATTTTTATTCGAAAAAATAATTTTGAATAATAATGGTCGCCTGGCGTATGAAAAAAAGAAGTGGTTTGCCCGTATTTGTTTTCCTCAGTCACATGACTTGCGCTTTTATTATATAGATTACGTAACATAAGATTTAATAGAATAAAGAACACTTTTATTAATATCTTTTTAAGTTTTGATTCGATTTTCATAAAATTTGAAATGACTCGACAAAATACTGCAGCGATTATGTATATTAAATTTCAAACCATTCGGTTGGGTAGTATTTGGCTATTATATGCGGACGGATGGACAGAAATACAGACAGACAGACGGATGGACCAGACGACGACTATAGGTGCTACCTATTTATATATTTACGAACGCACCTAAAAACTAGCCAGGTGGGTAAGGAAAGTAGAAATATTATTTTTAGTTTTATTGTTTTAATTTTGTATTTAAAGTAAACAAACTTGTGTATTTTTTTTAACACCGGGTGTCATCAATCATTTCGCGTATGCCTTTTCCAAGAAAGAAAATCCAACTTTCCAAAATTTGTAAAATAGTCCATTCATTCAGACACCCATTCAAATATCCGTGATGTTGTGTGGCATTAAACTGAACGAAACGACTAAAATTTTGTAACGATATTCTAGTAATATAGAAACCGTTTTTCCTATAATCCTAAGTGCGATGCATAATTTATCTTTATTGTTGATTTTTTTTGTATTTTGATAGAATTATGTAGCTTTAGGCTCCGTACTATACAGTATTCTGCATCTAAACATATTACATTTGCGTTCAGTCAAAGTTTATCTCAATTAAAAATATTGTTACAATGATGTTTTAAAATTACATCAAGGATATCATTTTCTGTTTATTCAAATAATTTATGCTGATGCTCCTTCTATTCACAGAAAAGCAAGCAAGAAAACAGGAAATTGTAATCAAGCTTTAATTAAGTCATGATACTTCGCGTGACATCAAGCAGTGATACTCAACAGCAAAAATGTGGTTAGCATTTGAGTGATAGACTGATGAAACCCTTTTGTACATTTTTTAAATGTAAAATCTTCATATGAAAAATTTTTATGCGACATTATATCCTATATCGTGCACTGTAAAAAAATAATCGATGATGTCGTGTATTTTTGTCATGAGTAATAAAAATAAAGCTTTTTATTTAAATTTTTAAAAAGTGTTTTAACTTTTCAGTTAGCATGAGGTGCATTCCTTTTTTTCTTTCGCAATTCTTGAAACAATCTGTTATCGACTTTTCGAGGTACTAATGAATATTACGAAACAGTGTAAAAGACAAATGTTTCTTAATTTACTAAAATCATATATTCTAATACGAGAAAATCTTGTGTGATTATATATATATGCAAATTTTATCTGAAAAACGGCTCAGAGAATTTGAACTAAATTTAGCATCCTACAGTTTTAAGAAACGAGAAGACTATTGGGCTAGGTCACATGTTCGAGAAAATTCGATTAGTGGGTCAGTTTGGTGATTGGTCATTATGGGTCAAGTTTTTTTATCTTAAAAACAGCTCAGATAATTTGAACTAAATTTAGTATCCTACATTTTTAAGAAACGAGAAGACTATTGGGCTAGGTCACATGTTCGAGAAATTTCGATTAGTGAGTCATTTTGGTCATGGGTCATTATGGGTCAAGCTATTTTTATCTTAAAAATGGCTCAAACGATTTGAACTAAGTTTTATATCCTTCGGTTTTTGGTCACGAGTAAATCATTGTGCTCGAAAAAATCCGGTTAGTGGGTCATTTTTGGGTCACTGTGGGTCAAGCTAATTTTATCTAAAAAACGGCTCAGACTATTTAGACCAAATTTTGCATCCTATGGTTTTCGGGCACGAGAAGACTGTCGGGCTAGGTCACATGTTCAAGAAATTTTGATTAGTGGGTCATTTTGGTCATGGGACTCAGAGCTAATTTTGACCGAGCATAGCTCGGTCTTCCTTGCTCGTATGATATATCCGTGAATTAAAATTTACTATAAGTCCTTCCCAGTTAACTAAGTTTTGGAAAAGCCTTTTTTATCTTTAGAAACCCTCAAAACCGATATATTATAAAGAATAGAAGAAGCATTTTAAAAAACAAAGTTACCTTTACTGTCACTGATTTTCGGAAGCATTTCCGAGCAGTTATTATAGTGTATTAATAAGTTATTTTAATCCGAAATACCGTCGTTCAGGATGCTATTAATTCTCAATTAAACATTATAATGGAATTTCAATCTATGATCTTTTCTAATGTCATTTTTTAAAATTAATAATTCTTCGAGCTACCTGTTATTTCAGACATTATTTTAATATTTAAACATATAGACAGGCACTGTACATTCCTAAAAACATATCTAAAAACACATAAAACCAGTCCACACGTTAAAAGTTTCATAAAAGTAAAATATTTTCGCCTGTTGTCCCAGGCATCTTCAATACTGATGTTTCGTCTTTCTGCTCTGTCAGTCCGATTTTCTGAAACTCCCCTTCTGTCCTTTCCTAACAGCATCTGGCGCCATCTGGTGTCAATTTTGGCGTGAGCTACGTCGTTGAAAGTTTTTGTATCTGATGGGTATATTTCTATTGTTTCTCTCTGTAATGCTTAGTTTAGATTATTATAATTGGCTAATTTTTCAACATTATTAAAGTCTATTTTAATTGGGGATTTATTGTTTAATCTGACTATTGCAGTGGCTAATTTACCTAAATTTATGTCTCTTCTGTGTTCTTTCATTCTCTCCTAGATTTTTCTTTTTGTCATGCCTATAAATGAATTATATTTTAATTCGTTATCTTTGAAATTAATTTTGTATATCCCTGATGTCTGTTGATAATTAAGCTTTGCCGTGTCTGATCTGATAAATTTGAAAATGGATGCATCTGGAGTGATAGGAGTATTTATTCCAAGTTTTTTTAATTCTCTTTTTAATTTTAGGGAAATGCGTTTTATAAACGGAATTGAGTTCGTAAATTTTATTTCTTTTTGAGCTGGTTGTACTCTATCATATCTTGATGTCGCTTTTTCGATTAACTTCTGTGTAGTTTTTGTGGCATATCCTGCACCCTTAGCTATTGTTTTAATTTTGTTTATTTCTGTGTCAAAGAGGTCTTCTGTTGAACATACTTTAAAGGCTCTATGAATGTATGTATTTATTGCAGCTATCTTGTATGGGAAGGGGGTTCTGGAATATTTTGAGATTATGTGAACATTTGCATTTGGTTTTCTGAATACTGTTGTCTGTAGTTTATCTTCTGATCGAATGAGTTGTACGTCCAGGAATGCCAGTGCGTTACCTTTTTCTGTTTCTATGGTAAATTGAATATTTTGATCGTATGAATTAAGTTTTTCCAGTAGGGGGGGGGGGAGATTTGTATTTTTCGTAGTTTTTATAAATATTTCGTCTATGTATCTTACCCATATTTTGATTAGATCTTTTAATTCATGTATAATAATTTCTTCAAGTAATCGCATTTTCCATTCCGCTATTATATTTGATATTGGAGATCCCATCGGTACACCTTTAAGTTGTTTATATATCTGGTTATTAAATTTAAAATACTTTTCTCGTAGTACTAAGTTCGTTGCGCTTTGTAATGTATTTCTGATATCACAACCTGTATATTCTGTGTTTATATTCGTATTTATAATATTAGCCATTTTTTCTATATCTATGGATGGGTAGAGGCTTGTTACGTCTAAACTAACCATGTAGTCATCTGGTTTCGGTTTATATTCCGTTATTTGCTGTATAAATTCATTTGTTGAGATTATTGATACGTTTGATGGCGGTAGTAGTTTTCTATAATAGTTTTTTAAATATGTTTCTAGGTCATAGGTTGGGCTTGAGCGCTTGTTAACAATAGGTCTCATTTTCATCGGATTTTTATGATATTTTAATTTCCCAAATATTATAGGTGTGTTAGGGGTAAAATATTTATTTTTTGATATCTTCCCTTCAGGCCATTTTCCATCTCTTAACAATGTTTCGTATTTCCTATTTTATCTTATTGTTTGGATCATTATTAATCCTTTCCATACCCATATTTTGTATTGTCTCTTCCATCATTTTTATATATTCAGTTTTATCCATTAAATCAATTTTTCCTGTTTTGTCTGTTTTAGAAATGTTATATTCTGTTTTTGTTTTAATTCAGAGATAATTTTTATATTTTCATCTATTGTGCTTCTTGATTTTCCAAGTTTAGTTATTTCGTTTTGCGCTTGGAATAAATACTCCTATCACTCCAGATGCATCCATTTTCAAATTAATCAGATCAGATACGGAAAAGCTTAATTATCAACAGACATCCGGGATATACAAAATTAATTTCAAAGCTAATGAAAGAAAAGATAATTCATATATAGGCATGCCAAATTTAAAAATTCTGGAGAGAATGAAAGAACACATAAGAGACATAAATTTAGGTAAATCAACCACTGCAATAGCCAGATTAAACAATAAATCCCCGATTAAAGTAGACTTTAATAATGTTGAAAATTTAGCCAATTACAATAATCTAAACTACGCATTACAGAGAGAAGCATTAGAAATATACACATCAGATACAAAAACTTGCAACGACGTAGCTCACGCCAAAATTTACACCAGATGGCGGCAGATGCTGTTAGGAAAGGACAGAAGGGAAGTTTCAGAAAAATCGGACTGACAGAGCAGAAAGACGAAACATCAGTATTGAAGATGCCTGGGACAACAGGCGAAAATATTTTACTTTTATGAAACTTTTAACGTGTGGACTGGTTTTATCTGTTTTTAGATATGTTTTTAGGAATGTACAGTGCCTGTTTATATGTTTAAAAATTAAAATAATGTCTGAAATAACAGGTAGTTCGAAGAATTATTAATTATAATGGAATTTATATTTGCAAGAGTAACAAAATAATATTACTTTTATTGTTAATAAGAGTACTGTTACTTTATCATATTTTTCTATAAGCGACGTTTGTTGAATATGAAAAAGTTTAATTGAGAATAGATAGTATCCAAAAAACTATTATTCCGGTTTGATAAAACTAATTAATACTCTTTAAATTAAAAGGTAATTATTGCTTAAAGTGATAAAAACATAACACTAAATGTTTAAAAATACCTTTTAATATAGATTACATATGTTTCATTCGCTTTAACGGACATATTCGGATCAAAATGATAAATAAAATATTCTCGCAAAGTTTTGAAAATGGTAAACATAAACCACGAGATCACATGTCCTATGCAAGTAGGTGCTTAAATTGGTCAAACTGGAAAACGTGAAAATTATTATTCATTTTTTATTTTTATTGCCTTTTCAATCTGTAAAGCATCGCGTGCCAAATTTTAGGTAATTCAAAAGCAGCCGACTCGTTGCAAATGTTATTGTTTCGCAAGTATATTTTTGTAGGTTCACGGATAAAGGATAGGAAATAAATTCTTGATTGTAAAATTATTTTATTATTCTTGAAATCAATCTGCAAGGGTTTTATTCTATGTTGTCTGGCTAAGGCAGCAGTTTTTCTGTCATAAGTGATATCTGCCATATAAATAAATAATAATTTTCATGTTTTCCATTTAGACCTATGAATAATAATTTTCACGCTTTCCAGTTTGTTCAATTTAAGCACCTGCTTGCATTGGACATGTGATCTCGTGGTTTATGTTTACCATTTTCAAAACTTTGCGAGAATATTTTATTTATCATCTGAAGATGTCGCCGTTGAAGCGAAGGAAACATATGTAATCTATATTGAAAGGTAATTTTAAACATTTCGTGTGATGTTTTATCACTTTAAACAATAATTACACTTTAATTTAACGTTGACAAATGATTTTATTATATTATTTATAATTAATACGCTATAAAAATTACTCGGAAACGTTTCTGAAAAACAGTAGTGCCAAAATAAACTTTATTTTTATAAATCTTTAAATCTCGAAAATATGTTGGTTTCTGAGGTTTCTAAATATAAAGAAAACTTTTCGTTATCGTGGGTAATCCACGTGGTGGTTATTGTACATTGTACGAAATGTTTATTGTACATTTTAGTTCGTGGTTATGTGATATTTTTGTAGTGTAATAAACATTTGCCTTTTATTACAGTGTAATTTACATGGACTTTTTAAAAGAAATGGTTTATTTTGTATCACATTACAAACGGAAGTTTTCTGATTAAGTTCATTACAGACTCTATTTCTATAAAACAAATCCATTTTGAAAAACAGAAATGACTTTGCTGAAAATTTATATAGTATCCTCTCGAGGGAATAAAATAAAAGTTGAGCACTTGATTAATAAATACATGTCACAAAAATGTCCGTTAAATATTAATGTTGAGAAGACTCCCCAACAAGCCTCAACTCAACGTAGGCCTAAATACAGCCGCCAACTTTTAAGGTTAATACTATTATAGTCTGTCAGGCGAAATAATATTAAAAAATTATATTAAATGTAAAAATAAAACATATTTATAATATAGTTCCGTATAACACGCAGTCTTCCTATTGGTAAACACTTTTAATTAAAACGCTGTCGTAATACAAGGTGTTTTAAAAAAAAATGTATATACAAATTATTCTGCTAATGAATTGCATGTTCTTTTTTCTTTGAGGTATAATTCACTTGAAATAACTACGTAAAACGAACAAAGTTTTGAGCTACAGAAATTTATTTTAAAGTGTTATTTGAAAGCTCGAAAAGGTAACTGGAACACAGAGACAATTTAGGAGAAAGTTTCAAACTCCTTACGCCATTTACAATCGCTTTTACTATTTATTTTGTTTTACTTTTTACGTATTAAGATCTGTTTTTAATAGTTTTATGTAAAACTTTTCAACAATCGTTTGCACAATTTTGTATAGTAAATTATAATTGCATTCGCTTAGAAGGCGTCGTCTTGCCACTTAAGGCTTCTGTTCCCATTACACATTGTATTGAGAAAGAGGCAGAGAATTTAAAACTATGGGCTGCAAAGAATAATTATTAAGCGCAGAAGAAAATCGAATTTTTATAAAAAGGAATTTTTCATAGTATCTTCAATGTAAATCTTATAACAGCAACTCTAAAAAAGTGACAAACGGTGATCTAGGTCAGGTAAATACAATATACAGGGTCTCCATAAAATATTTTCAGGGTTTCTTTACCTCATAATTTATGTTCCCCTCCTGGTGGTCTCCAATCGGATTCTTGAGTAGGGAAGATGACGATGAGCCAGGCCATGGACGCTGTGTTTCCGAACCTGTCGCTTGAGTTTGGAAGGAGACTGGAAGCAGGGTCCCTGAAGGGGATAGGCACTGGTGATCCGGTTCCTTAGTGCAGTGGACAGGATGTAGGGTAAGGTTAGGTTGAGACAGCGCCAACTTAGTTCTGGAGATGTGAAGGAGACGAGTCCTCGTTTGTGGGCTCGGCATTGGTTTATTAACTGTTAAAATATATAAAATTGTTATTAGAAGTATAAAATATGGAAAGTTTAAGTAGAAAAATGTGTGTTCAGATCTTTCGATCCACTTCGTTGTTTGTTGGGTCTGTTGATCCACTTGCATGTGTATGGAGTCGTTTGATTCACTTCTTTGACTTGGTCTTTCCTTGAGTATATGGGAGGCAAGTCTAGACGGTGTCGACCACAGACAGTTCAGGAAACTTTGAGACCTATAAGCTCATGGGAGGTGTGCTCTGGGTGGTGCCAAGCAATCTTTTCCGGAGATTCCACATGTCTGGTTCATTCCCTCAGTTAAAGTGGGATGTGGGCGATCTGTTCCTACTTCGGCTGGTAGGGAAGTTTTGCTTAGTGATCCTCACCAACTTGTGGGAGGTGAGTGCCTTCCGGTACCAAATTCCTGTTCCGGATTGCACCCTTTTGATGTCTTTCTGTCTTTCATATTTGTTTGTCCTCGAGAGAATAAAATTTTAATATAAATTATTATTTTATTAATAATGTTTTGAGTTTCATCTTTAAGCATTATTAAATATTCCTGTTGCGTTATTAAAAAACCTTTTGAGTTTTACTTTAGGAATGTGTAGTAACATTTTCTTGTCATGTTCTTAATCAAAAGTTATGAGTTAAGGAAACCCAGTCTAAAATTTATGGACACCCTGTATATTCCCTAACATACAGTTCGGGACAAGAACCTCAAGGGACAAGAACTTATTTATTGTTATGCATCAACATAATATATTATTTGAAATTTTGTGATTGCAAATTGGCCTTCAAATTTTAAATTTTGAAGTTTGGGCTATTTTGGATCTAAAGAAGATGAAACGTGAAAAAAACGAGCACTTCTAGGGATTCCACTGTTTTGTTTGATAAAGGAGCACATGCTATATTAGGCGGATTGAAACACTTGTACTGTGTACGAAGATCCTATAATTGAAGAAAGCATGTCAAGAAAGCTATTTGTCATGTTATACTACATTCGCGAGCAATTGCCACGCTTAGTGAAACTTTCTGTAATCCATATGCGAGAACCTACTCCACCGTTAGGAAAAAATCGAAGATAACCAAGAGAGTTAATGCATTTCTGTATGATATTCATTTTAAAACTTTTTTTTAAATATCAAAATTAAAACCACTATGAACGTTTGAAGCAACCTAATACTTCTTAAAAATCTTTAGATACGTCCATGCTTGTTTTAAAGGATGCTACCATCCCTTTAAAATTTAACTCATCTTATTCACTTTGTTTGAAAAAATTATAATTATATCCAATTTTTTTCAAGAAAGAGAAAATTATTGCCACCAAAGCAAAAAAGAAATATTCCTTTTTCAGTTCCAAGTCATCTTATATTATCAGGAAATTGAAAGGAAGTGTTATATTAAAAAAAGAAAGAACAGATATTTAATTTAGAATGGATAAATATTGCGATTTTTATCAAGTGTTGTCTGAGTGCTTCTGCATACATTTTGTGATAAAAAAAAATATATTATTTAAAAGAATTGTACGTATATATAAGTAATCTTTAGTAGAAGATAAGGAAAAATTTGAAATATAGTGGTTTAATATGAATAAATAAACATTAAAAAATTATAATGAAAGTGAATTTAGTAACTCATAATTTCTTTGATAGTTTGTGCTATTGTAAAAATAATTTTATAATTCTTTGAAATTCATTCTTTTAACAAAATATGTACATTTTTGTTTAAATATGCAATTTATTAAATAATAAATTGCTTGGGTTCAAATGGCCCCGGTCTGACAATGTCTGCCCATGCAAACCTTTACTTCTTTACACTTATACACTAATTTAACCCAAACTTTTATGTCACTATTTCTCTCTTAACCCTTTGTATCACCGCGTTTAATTTCTGAAACATACTCAAAAGTCAATGTTACTTATATTTTGGTCTTCTTTAAAAGACAATTTTACTTATTGCTGCTATCTTCAAACACAGCAGTTAATATAAATTGATCATAGAATTCTCAACAAATACCGATGCTGAGTTAATTTTTCATGCCAAAGCTTTATTTATCATTTGAAAATTTCTCATCTTTATTACTAAAATGAACTTCGTAAATTTTGTAAAATTAAAAAGTCTGGAAGCGTCCAAAAATAGATTTTTTTTTACAAAGATCAGTTCGTAATAGTAAATTTCCCGAATCTATGAGAAGTATATATTTTCCTATTTTTGCGGATGTGAAAAAAGTACCTTTTAAACAATAATTTCTTCATTTCATTTTCTAAATTTTTTAAATTATATTTAAAATCCTTAAAATGATCTATTCTAACATCTGAGTAAATATTTTTTAAATCGTTGTTATAGAGTCACAAAGGGTGAAATTTATTTTCTTAATTCAGTAGCACAAGGTTAAATGACAGTTTTTGAAAAGAGCTCCATTACTTTTCGAATAATATGTAAACCTCAACAGTACTATAAAAAGTACAAATACAATTTAAAAAAAGTTTTAATGCCAAACTGGCTATATTTTTGAGATATTTAATATCTCTTCACTCAATTTTAAGAATTTATTATTTATTTCAGACTATATTTCAGTTACAAGGAAATTATTTGCTATTTAATTATATTTAAAAAGCATTTTGAACGAGCTTTGCGAAGATTGCAAATTTTTATTGCGCTGAAAATAGCATTGTAAAAATAATGCAATGTAAACTGTAACTAAATTTTTAATTATAAATTTTCCTCTTAAGTTTTTTGTGCAAGAGTAACGTTGTGCATGTGACTTAAATATTCTTACAATTTACTGTGAATGGGCTTCCTGTGTATTTTTGCAAGAAAGATAAATTTCTTTACTTAAGTCAAGAAAATGCTTATCGGTAAAATTTGTTCAGCATAAAGTTTTATCAGGGATATTTAAACATGAAACTTTTCAGATTTATTTCTTAGTTAAAAAACAAAAGAGATTTATTTCAAAATTTAAAAACTCTAAAAATTTAGAATAAATATAAAACTTTTAAAGGTTTTTCTATTAAATAAGTAGCTTTTAAAATGGTCAATTGTTTTACAAATCTGGGAACATAGGCTGAAATGAAGTTAATTATCTGCGAATATCTTCATATGTCTACGGTTAAGCATATGTTTTTAAAAATATTTTTGGAAGTATATGCTATGACAACACATTTTAAAACCTTTGAAAAATATCAACGTAAAATTATTACAATACAATGTGTATATAAATTTTAAATTACGTACAAATCTTTTAACATATCCAACATTTTATGCTGTATATTTTAGAAAAAGAAATCCCCACTTTTTTTTTTGCTAATAAAAATATTTAACCTTAATTTTTCTAAATATAAAATTTTATCTTGAATGTATAAAATATTTTACTATATTTTTTTCCGTTTTGAAAAGGAGAAAAATAATCTCTGCATGAATTACTAAAAGCTGAAAATGTGGAATAAATATAAGAATTTTGAAATTATTCCAAAAAAAATAAACAGACTTTAAAATGATATTTTGCTTGAAAAAATTAGGAGCCTATGTTGAAGTTGAAATGATGTTTTTCCTGCCAAAATATGCTGATATATTTTCAGTAAAACTTGGTTTTGTAAAGATGGAACTATTTTCTAGGTTGTATAAGTGCACATTTTTAAAGTGATGGATGTATCAATGAAAAAGTATGGCAGGCAGTCAAATGTAAGCTAATTTTAAAAAATTGTGTATTTTTCATATCTTTTGTTTTCTGAATTTTTTTAAAGAAGCATAAGGGTGAAATATTGATTATTCAAAACCTTTTACTATGAACACATTTCTCTATCTATTAGGAAAAAAGAAAAAATATATTTTGTAAATAAAGAATATTTAGTGGAGAAAATTGTTTAATATAAATAAAATGATATTTGAACATGAACGTTTTTCCTTTACATTAAAAGAAAATGAAAGAATCTCTTTGTTGATTACCAAATGATGCAAATGTGGAATAGATAAGGAAATTCAAATGTTTTTAAATAGTTCTAAAACAATTGTTTGCTAAATATATATATATATATATAACACGTATTGAAAAGGAGATAACTTTTTAGTGCAACATTATGTTGATGTACAGTGGACTTTCGTAAATGCGTCTCTGTTTAAGTCGTATCTGTGATAAATAAGTGCGATTTCTTTTTCTCCAACAATTTCTAATAACTTGATGATAAAGGTCACTCATTTGTAGTTATATTAATCCGTTTGCACTTTAAACAATATAAAAAGTTCAGCATTTGATTCCAGTTAATATTCCACGAGCGGGAAAGACCGAGCTACGCTCGGTCAAAATTAGCTTTGAAATCAAATATCCTGACGCACGACCAAAATGATCCACTAATCAAATTTTCTCAAACATGTGATATAGTCCAACAGTCTTCTCGAGCCCAAAAACCATAGGAGGCAAAATTTAGTCTAAATAGTCTGAGCCATTTTTAAGATAAAATAGCTTGACCCATAATGACCCATGACCAAAATGACTCACTAATTGAATTTTCTCGAAAATGAGACCTAGACCAACGGTCTTCTCGTGCTCAAAAACCATAGGAGGCCAAATTTAGTCTAAATAGTCTAAACCGTTTTCAAGATAAAATAGCTTGACCCATAATGACCCATGACCAAAATGACCCACTAATTGATTTTTTTCGAAAATGAGACCTAGACCAACAGTCTTCTCGTGCCAGAAAACTATAGGGTGCAAAATTTAGTGTAATTAGTCTGAGCCGTTTATAAGATAAAATAGCTTGACCCATAATGACCCATGACCAAAATGACCCACTAATCGAATTTTCTTGAACACGTGACCTAGCCCAAGAGTCTTCTCATGCCCGAAAACCTTAGGATTCAAAATTTAGTGTAAATAGTCTGAGCCGTTTTTTAGATAAAATTAGCTTGACCCACAGTGACCCAAAAATGACCCACTAATTGAATTTTTCGGACATGTGACCCAGCCCAATGATTTTGTCGTGCCCGAAACTCGTTGGATACAAAATTTAATCAAAATCGTTAGAGCTGTTTTTTAGATACAATTAACTTGACCCGGGTTGACCCAAAAATGACCCACTAATCGAAAGTTCTCGAACATGTGACCCAGCCCAATAGTCTTCTCGTGCCCGAAAATGTTAAGATACAAAATTTCAAAATTTAGTCAAAATCGTTTGAACCGTTTTTTAGATACAACTAGCTTGACCATGACCAAAATGACCCAAAATGACCCACTAATCGAATTTTCTCGAACATGTGACCTAGCCCAATGGTTTTCTGGTGCCCCAAAACGGTATACAAAATTTCGTCAAAATCGTTAGAGCCGTTTTTAAAATAAAATTTGCATATATATATACATAACCACACACAAGATTTGCTCGTATTAGAATATATGATAAAAAAATTCAAACTTAATTAAGCAATAAATAAAATAGTATAAATAAAACACAAATTTAACGGACATGTAATCGAAATAAGCACTTAAAAACGCTAAAATTATCAAAATTAAGAAATAACTGCTGTAGATAACGAAATTTTTAGCGATTCTTTCAGATATTAACTTCTGGCAGGAGACCAATACTAAATTACCGCTTTTAATAAATTTCAAAATTTTATTTGAATATATACTTGACATATTTCTGACATATAAAAATGCTCTTTGGGCTTGTAAGGGGACAATCTAAAAAAAAAATTATTAAAAGAAAAAAATGTATTAGATTAAAAAAAAAAAAAAAAAAAAAAGAAAACTATAACCATATTCTTTTGCCGGGAAGCCCGGATTGGATGCCTTTGTTTTAATAAAAGAGAAATTCTGTAAGTGCACAATTTCATTGCATATTTTGTTTGATCTAAGTCATGTATGCTTTTTTATTTACAAATTGTCATATTAACCTGATTTTTTACTAATATTACTAAATTAAAGAAAAAATTTACTCAATGCAAGGGATTAATTTACACCACTGAAATGCTTAGATCGTTTAAAAATCTTTTACTGTGGCTATTTTCGGTTAGTACGAACGAAAATCGATCTCTTACAGAAGTCCGCTGTAACGAGAGTTCAATGTATTTGCAGTCAAGTTTTGTTTTAAAAAGATTATTTTCAGGAGCTATTTACTATTTTATATAAGTACAAATTTCGAAAGTGGCGGAAATATTTTTCTACAATTATGAGAACATAAGTGAAATTAAAATTATGCCTATCTATCAAAGTTGCATGCAACTATGATGGTGGGACGTGACATTAATTATTCAGAATCTTCTATCGTGAACGTCTTGCGGCATATTTTAAAAAGAAAGATAATGTTCATTGCGTAAATTAAATTTATTTAGTGGTAAAATTTGTTTAATATCAAATTTCCTCATGAATGCATGAAACTCTTCAGATCCTATTTTTTTTCATTTAAAAGAAAAGAAAAAGATTATTTTTATGAAATACCGAATTCGAAAAATGTAAAATAAATAGAATAATATTAAAAGCTTTTCGAAACAATAAGTATGTTTTAAAATGATATTTTTCTTTAAACATTTAGACATAGATGTTGAACTGGAGGTATTGTATCTTTTTCGTTTAAAACTATGTTAATATTTTTATAAAATTTGGTCTAGAAAAGAAAGTTTTTGGAAGCTATTTTCTAGGTTTTATGAGTACAAATTTTAAAAGTGGTAGAAATATCAATGTAAAATTTTGACAATATAATCAATAAGTCAATTTAAAATGATGTATAGCATTAAAAAGTACCATTTATTTTGTTAAACTTTTTCTGCAAACATAATCCTGAAAACGTGACATTAATTATTCAAAAGCATTTACTGTGAACGTCTTGTTGCATATTTTTGGAAGAAAGAAAGAAAGAAAGAAACTTATAGCGTAAATAAAATATATTTTGCGGAAAAATTTATTTAATAAAAATTTTGATCATGAATATTTAAAAATAAAAAAATGGCTTCAAATTGTTGTTTTAAGAAAAAGAACTTCTCGGTGGTTTTAAAAATTTGAAATATAAAAAGTTTTAAAGTTTTCTCAAAAAGAGAAAAACAATCTTTACAATGATGTTTAAAACTTTTAAAAAATTAGGAAAGTGTTGAAATTGAGATGTTTTTTTTTCGTACGAAATCTTTTGATATATGTTTTGACCAATTTGGGTTTGAAAGGATATTTTTCTGGAGCTATTTGCTATGTTATGTTACCTTAGTATAAATATGAAAGCAACGGAAATATGAATGGAAAAGTTTGACAGTATCATTTCTAATTAAAATTAAAACTATGTATAATCTTTTAAAAATTTATATTCTGAAACACTTTATAAAAGCATAAGCTTAGAATATAGTATTAAGGTATTCACACGATTTCATCGGGAATTGCTGCGTATCTTAGCAGGACAAAAAAAAATATTCTATTAAAAAAATATATTTACAGTTAATTTTGTTGTGTAAAACTTCACTTGAATGCATAAGAGTGCTTACCTTTTATTTAGAAAAGATAAACAATATCTTTATGGATTACCAAATGTTGAAAGCGTGGAATACATATAAGTAAAAGTTTTCCAAAGAATAAGCGAGCATTATAAAAATGATTTGCTTAAAAAATGGAATTGAGATAATTTACAAAAGTATGTTGATATATTTCCACTAAAGTTTGATTATAAAAAGAAAATTTTAAGGAGCTATTTACTATATTACATATGCACAAATTTTGACACTTTACAGTACCGCTCAAATTAATTGGAACACTCAATGACAAACAGCAAATTCTTCTTAATACACAATTTATTATAAAGTGTACAGACTTAGTAATATATTTTAATACTTGATATGTCCTCCCTTGTTCTTTATTACCTCTTGACAACGTTTAGTCATTCATTCCACTAGTTTTTCACGTTGTTTTTGAAAGTAATTGTCATGAAACCATATCTTTATTAGTGAAAAAATCATAGACGTTTTTGTTGTACAGTCTTCTTTGAAAAGTTACTGCTTATAAATTTACCAGAGATTTTTGATCGGGTTTAAGTCTGGTGAGTTACCAGGCCATTGAAGAACATTTATATCACTTTACGCGAAGAAGGTTTCAAATTTTTTAGATGTATGGAAAGCTGCAAGATCTTGCTGGAAAGTCCCGTCGCCCTGGCTGGAAACAATTTTGTTTGAGTTGAACCACTCTTTTTTGGAGTAAAGGTATGAACTTATTATAATTCACCATTTCTTTTACTAGAACCAATGATCCTGCTCCATGACATGCCATACAGCCACAAAACTTTCTTTTTAGGATGTTTTAGACAGAAAATTGTTTTTAATCGGTGATGAAATTTTCTGGCAAGTTCTTTCACCTTGCCATACATCTAAAAAAAGGAAAAACTGCTTCTCTGACAGTGGTATAAATGTTTTTCAATGCCCTGGTAACTCACCAGACATAAAACCGAATGAAAAGCCAAACTCTTGCCAAAGAAGACTATGCAACAAAAATGTCTATGATGTTTTCACTAATCAATATATGGTTTCATGACGTTGAACTGAAATAAACATGTGAAAAACTAGTTGATTTAATTCCTAAACGTTCTAAATAGGTAATAAAGAACAAGGGAGACATCTCAATTATTAAAATATTCTATTAAAATAAAATACTATTAAACTATTAAAATAAATCTTTATAATAAAATGTGTATTAAGATAAATTTGCTGCTTTTCATTGAGTGTTCTAATTAATTTGAGCGGTTCTGTAAATGCACAATTATCACACTGTAATTGGTAGATGATTACAATATTATGTTTGATCTTTTAAAGTTCTCTTTGGTATTCTCGAAAATTTTTATAGAAGTATAATGGTTGAACTTTATATTAATTATTCAAAAACTTTTATTGTGAACGTCTGGTTCTATATTTTAACAAGACAAAAATATTTCATTGAGTAAAAATAAAATATTTAGCAGCAAACTTTTTTTATTCTACTTTTTATCATGAATATTTAATCATGAAACTTTTCAAATTTATTTCTTTTTTGAGAAATAACATGTGAATAACTTTGAGGATTAATAAATTCTGAAAATGTGGTATAAATATAAAAAAAAATTAAAACTTTATCTGTAGACTAAGTAATCTTTAAATTGATCATACGATTTTAAATATAAGAGAAATATGGTAAAATGCAGATGAATTTTTCTTACAAGAATATGTTGATATTTTCCCAATAAAATATAGATTTAAAGTTTTTTTGGAAATGTTAACTGAATTATAAGAAAACAAACTTTGAAAGTGGGGAAAATATCAATACAAAAATATGACAACGTAATCTGTAAGCTAGAAACATGCATGATCTTTAAAAATATATTTTGTTTACTGTAACTTTTTATAGAACTATAACGGTGGAACGTGTCATTAATAATTCAGAAGATTATTTTCTTTGTGAACATCATGCCGCATATTTTAGAACGAAAGAAAAATTTCATTGTGTAACTAAATTATTTAGGGGTAATTTTTTTATATGATGTTTTATTAAGAATATTTAAACATAATCTTTTTCTGATTTTTTCTTCTTTGATAAACATGAAAGTGAATTAACTAAATGGATTATTAAATAAATATAAGAATTTTTGAACTCGCACAATAGAATAAGTAGGCTTTAAAATAATCATTAATATTAAATATTGCGAACATATTTTGTAACAGTGATGTTTTTTCTTAAACAAAATATATTGGTATATTTTCAGTAAAATTAAGTTAATTTTTTTTAACTATTTACCTGGATTATCTGAGAACAAAGTTTGAACGGAAGGGAAATATAAATGTAGAAATATGACAATATAATCTGTAAGTTAAAAACATGCGCGTGAAGCGGCGACAACCAAGACAACGACAAACCACCATGATAGAGACAAGCCAATATAAACGGCAAAAATCAAACACTGCAAACAAGATACAGGCAATGTCGTACGAAAGGAAATGAAAACACCAGCGATAACCTAGGTATGGTGGAGAATAACTGAAGGTATAAATAAATATTAAGGTAGTTAATAGTAATTTTTTAGAATTAGAAATAAGTTAAAGTTTGTAGTTAAAGAATAAATACAAGTTTATCCCACTTGTAAACTGTTAGGTAACTTTAGTATCCCATCTAATTTTAGTATGTATTAGTTAAGCAGTTTTTAGTAGCAATTTTTAACTTAAATTAAGCTTCTCAGCACCTCCAAAGCTAAGTTAGTGCTAGTTATAAACATTATACCATTAATTATATTTAGTTATTATTTAATCATTTATCCCTACCCTCCCATATTTATATAAGTTACATAAATTATAAATAAATATTAAATTATATATAGATATTATATAGCCAATGGTCCAAACTCTCTCTTAATTTAGTAAATTATGCATATAATGTCCCCCCTGTAGGAATAAGCAACTCTAGAATATTTAGTTTCAGTTAAAATTATCGTAGGGTAGAACTACATGTAAATTAAGACAAACAACCAAGTAAGTAATAATACTTAAAGTCTAAAAGTAGCACTTAGTTTGTAGTATTAAAAGTGTTATAAAATGTCTAATTCCATTCCTTTTCAGTTGCGGCGTTCATGTACGCTAATGGCCCCGGTGCATGTAAAATCCGTCGTAGGTGTAAAGTCCTCCAAGTTACCTGTGATTTATACCTGTGGGGGTGCCTAGTCTGGTGAAGGTCTCGTCACCAGATCAAGGTTCTAAATTACGAGACCAACTCGAGTAGCGATGATATGACGTATGGATGAGCAATGCAGCGAGGAAATAGTAAATATCCCAGCATCTCACATCGTCCGGCATGACTTCGCTACACTGCGCAGTGCTGAACCGCCTCATCAAAAATCAATTAGCAACCGGCCAACTAAGAAAAAGCAATTAAAGCAACAAGACGTGCTGAAGCCACGTCGACCTATAGATTTAACAAACACGTCTTCGCCAAGCGGAGAGCAGGCGAATCTTCGCCCCGTTGCCAGGTATCAACCCGTTAAGCTAGGCAAAAGCCTGGCAGTTAGGGGCCTGGTCAGCGGTATAAAAAAAGTTAAAAACATGTATTGTACACAAGGAGAAAGTGTACAAATCGCGCTTAGAGCACAGATGTTTGATACAAAAATAGCGCTCTAACTAGAAGATGGTCTCGTTAGAAAAATTTTACAACTGCCGAACAGCGTTAGATCATTATCCTGCTACGTGTGCTGGTAGGCACCTCTGAGCGAACGGCAAGTGTTTACCGAATAGTAAGAAAGGTAAGTGATCAACGATTTCTGCCAAAGTTAGGTTTCACGAGGAATTTTTTTTAATGTAGTAAATAAATGTTTAAACTTCCGTTATTTCATCTAGGTATAGACACCACATATTAGACGGGCGCATCCCGAGCCCCATCCCCACACAGGCTTGGGATAGATTTTCATACCAGTCTGCAGGTTTGTGCAGGCTCGGGCTCAACATTGTATTTATTCACAAATTGAAAAAAAAAAAAAAAAACCCAAGCTTTTTGATAAAAGAAAATGTTGTCTAAGTCTTATAAAACGTCATCCAATCTTTAAAAATCAATTTGAAAAGGAATCGATTTGTTATTGATATATGGAGAAATATTCTGATTCTAAATATTTTACACGGTTAGTTTGAAAAAAAAGTGAGATATCCCTTGTCTAGCCTCACGTTTCGGATTCGAGTGGGTCGGATTTCAAATCGAACACATTTCTAACAGACACGGATTATGCTGCAACAGTTTAGAAAAAAACAATTTGTGTACACTTTGCCCCCTCTTTTACAATCTAGAGCAAGTGTACATAAAATGAACGAGATAAGTGTTCAGTTCAGGAAAAGACAAGTAATCATTCCTGACTAGCTCTACCAAAAGTAATCATATAAAAGTGTGTCTGCTACCAACCGACTAGTAATAACGTCTACTAATTAATGCTATACATTAATTTTGCTTAACACATCTTCTAGATAAACAAATGGTAACAAAATTAAAGATTTTCATTTCAAACATCTAATTTTAACAATATATTTAGACTTTTGAATCTTCAGATACCTAGTGGGACGTCATTCGCTCAAGTAGTTTAGTATATATGAAGGTTTTAAGGTTGGAAATCCTAAAGTTCAATTCATTATTAATCAATTTAAAAAACAAATTGCAATATAGTTAGTTTGTTCAGAATAACTCAAAAACTATTTTTCGTAATGAGCTGTAATTTAGGGCTCTCTTATTTGAAACTTCTAAAAATCTATTTATGCTACAAAAAGTATACGTTATAATTCATATATTTTTAAAAAAATTATTTCGAAAATATGCATATTCTTACATTATTTTTTCAAAAATATATGAGATGTAACAAATGAATTTTTCAAAAGAAATCGATTTCTAGAAGTTCTAAACATACGAATCGAAAATTACTGCTACTTTCGAAAGCAGTTTTTAAAACACTGTCCGCTATGCAATTTGTATTGCAACTATTAATAATGAATTCAGCATTAAGAGTTTCAAACTTTAAACCTGCATAGTTTCCCAAAATTCTTGGCGGAATGACTTTCCGTTGTTAATCCAATAGTAAAATCACCGAAGAATCCAAATACGATGTCAAAACAAGATATTTGCACTGGATTATTTTTTTAACACAATTATTTCAAATTGGTAAAGTAATCATACAAGTTGTAAATTTCCAACTGGACGAAAAATGTCCGGGCCATGATTCGAACCTGGGATCGCTTGGCTTAAGCCGCCACGCTCTACCACTGAGCTATCCCGGTCGAATCTGGAGGGCATAATTCATCCAGTTAATCCGGGTTAACTGGATGAATTATGCCCTCCAGATTCGACCGGGATAGCTCAGTGGTAGAGCGTGGCGGCTTAAGCCAAGCGATCCCAGGTTCGAATCATGGCCCGGACATTTTTCGTCCAGTTGGAAATTTACAACTTGTAAGATATTTGCATTAAAAAAAATTTAATTTCGCACAATTTCTATTTGTAGATGACCTTTAAGGAAAATTTCAGTATAGTATTACATAGTAGACATTATTACCGATCGATTAATACCAATCACATTTTTATACTAGTGAATCTACAGATCAGAGACCTCAACGCAGACTTAAAAATCATTGTACACTAATATAACTAATTTTTATTATAATCTGCATAATATTTGACATCGTAAAATTAATTTTTTAACGTTATTTATTCATTTGCAAGCATGTAAGATTTATCGGAGCTTCTGGAAATTTTAGAAGTATTATATTAAGCACAATTTTATGCAATGATATGCTAAACTAATTATTATGATATTTTTTCATAATAAGAATACATTCCTTTAGGGGTGCTCCGTCCCTCCAAACCCCCCTTGTCGCTTTAATTTTATGTTCTCAAACTCCTGTAATTGTGATAGTTCATTAGTCGAGTATATGTCTGAATGCATTTACTGTTGTAATTTCATTATATTAAGCATCTACTTGTACAGGTGATTGTATCATATCATTAAATTAATACTTATTTTTAAACCACTAAGAATCATGATATGTTGCAAAAATTGACACAATTTCGTGTACTAAATATAATTATACAAATATAAATTCCCTTATGGTATTTATATTCAATTTACACATTCAAAGTTTTTATAATTTTTGTTTGGAAAACCGATTTTGTCATATTTCTTTAATAGTTAAAATAAACCCTTATATTTTTCTTTAGAAAAGGCATATTAAAAACTAATATCTATCGAAAATCAGCTATTTTGTTAGTAAAATTTTGCATCAAAGTAATGCGATTTACTCGAATTTTCTTTTTTTTTGATATTCTTTGAAATACTGAAATACGTTGTTAGGCAAACATTTAATGAAAGAAATGGGAAAAAATGCATTGGACATTTTTGTAAAAAATGAGAAATTAAAATAATTTTAAATCTTTCCAATGAGATGCGTAAAATTTCCCAATAATTTATACAATTAATTTCGAAATTGTGAGGAATCATTGACAAATTTTAAAGCGATCGTATAAGATCTCCATTCCGGAAATTCAGCCTCCATAATTTCATATGTCAATTATCCCAATGCATCATTTTTCATTCGATGAATGTTAAAATTAAAAAATCGTCTGCATTCCCATAGGAAAGTATTATGACCTGAAAAGAAATGTTCTATATTTTTCGAACGAATGAACGAAATTTAACCAAAAACCATACAGCTAATTCCGGGTATCTCACCAACATACCTACCAAAAATAGACCGAAAGCGGATCATTTTTGCTGCAGTTATCGCGGAAGAGACATACAAACAGACAGACAGACAGAAACCAAATCTTTTCGCGTCTCCACAGTGAGCCTCAACTGACGTTTCGGCAATAACAAGTTCCATCAGAGTTAGTAAGGGTGATTATTTTTTTCTAATAATAGTACCTTCAGAATGAACAGCCTCAATTAATTTTTAAAGCACCTTAATGCGTTGTCTGTTTAATAATCATTATTTTATGAGCCTGGAGAATAAGTTTAATAAATAAATGGTCCATTTGACTGTGTTTATGCAAATACTTCAACAAATTTGTTATTTGCAGATAGGTTTACACGCAATTTCTTATAGAAATAATGCGTTTATATTAAAGTAACGAGAAACTGTAGAGAATATAAGTGCCGAGTGTTTTTAAGTGCAACATATTTAACTAAATACACTATAAATAGCCACTTATATATTTAAAAATTATTGCTACTTCCGAAAGGCATGTTGCTCAATGTTGATGCATGACAGGTTTTTGTTTCAAAATAAAATGGCCCTCAAGTACACAAGAAAAATGCAGCTGGTTTACGCCCCAGAAACATTTTCAAAGAAAATAATTTCCATTACTAAGGCATGCTTGCGACAACGTTATTTAAAACCATATTCGGACAGTGGAGCGTGAAAGGTAGCAAGGGCAAAAGACCTATTACCTTAATTCATGAAATCGACGCCAAAATTCACAGAATTCATCAAGAGCATGAAACAAAATGGGGCTTTGTACGAGGCGTGTTTTTTAAGTAAGTACCGTTTTGTGATTCCGCCGCCGCAGGGCTACGGTCGACGTTCCGCGCATGCGCGCTGGTTACCTACATCTCTTGTCTACGCACTGACGCCATTACAGTCTGATTCTTCATTGTATACGTTGTTTACTGAGTGTTTAAGAACCCTCCGACAATCGTGAGTCCCGCCGATTGTGAAGTACGGGCTGTTATACGATTTGTTAGTGCTAAAGGCGTAAAACCGATCGATATTCATCGTGAGATCTGTGAAGTTTACGGACAAAACATTATGAGTGATGGAATGGTAAGGAAATGGGTGAGAGCATTTAAAGATGGCTGCACAAATGTGCATGATGAAGAACGGAGTGGGCGTCCTTCGGTCGTTAATGAAGATTTGGTGCAGAAAGTGGACGAAAAGGTGAGAGAAAACAGACGCTTTACAATTTCATCATTGTCCGACTGCTTTCCTCAATATTCTCGTAGTGTTTTGTATCGCATTGTGACCGAGAACTTGAATTACCGGAAATTGTGTTCACGTTGGGTTCCAAAAATGTTGACGGATTTGTACAAAACCCAACGTTTAGGCAGTGCATTGACTTTCCTTGAGCGGTACCACAATGAAGGTGAAGATTTTTTAGACCAAATTATTACTGGTGACGAAACATGGGTGGCCTACGTCACACCAGAATCGAAACAACAATCCATGGAATGGCGACATTCATCATCACCCAAAAGAGTGAAGTTTAAGCAAACAATTTCTGCCCGGAAAATCATGTGCACGGTTTTTTGGGACAAAAAAGGAGTATTGCTAGTGGAGTTTCTGCCTCGTAATGAGACAATCAATGCAGCGTCTTATTGTGAGACATTGAACAATCTGCGTCGTGCAATCCAAAACAAAAGACGTGGCAAGTTGAGTAAGGGTATCGTTTTGCTGCATTACAATGCCCGTCCACACGTGGCTAATCGGACCAAAGATCTCATCAAATCTTTTCATTGGGAAACTCTAGATCATCCACCATACAGCCCTGATCTGGCGCCCAGCGACTACCATTTTTTCCTGCACTTGAAGAAACACCTGGGCGGTCAGCGTCTTCAAGACGATAACGAAGTCAAAACATTTCTGATACAGTGGTTAAGAAGTCAGGCGGCAGAATTTTATGAGGAGGGTATTCAAAAACTGGTGCCACGTTATGACAAGTGCCTCAATATTCACGGAAATTATGTAGAAAAGTAGATTAAGGTACAGGCTTTCATGTAAAAATAAAATTATTGCGATATCTTTGCACGTCTTTTTGAATTCCAAAACGGTACTTAAAAAACACGCCTCGTATATCAATTCAGAAATATTGTTGGATATTAGCGAGTCGATCAAAGAAAACAATTTAAACCTATATTGTGTAGTTCCAATTTCCGGGATGGCTACTTCGTCAATTTCAAACGTTGGTTTGCGCCAATTTCAACTTTTCACTGAAGAAACTACGATCGGTAGAGGTTTCATGTAAAATAAACATCAAATGGAGCACAAGCAAGTTCGTGATCTTTGAGTCCTTCAAGTTGGTGGAAGAAATCTCTATACTACAACGTAGACGAAAGATATTTTTTTACAAATCCTATAGGAATTCAAGTTCCAAATGAAAAAGGGACGAGGGTTCATTGAACCACTTATAGACCTAGAAAGGGAAATATTTCCGTTTTCATGGGTACGAACAACGAAGGCGAGAAACAGCCACTATTCATCTTCAAAGGAATATATGTCTGGGATAAGTGAATACGGCCTCATAAAGAATTCACGGGAATTTTCTCCGCTTTAACGACCTTGCGATGGATAGAGAAAAACACATTTCTCAAGTATTTAGAACAATTAATTGGTACAGTTGAAAACAAAAACCATATTGTTCGTATCTTCGATGGTCATCTTTTAAATATTACTCTGTTACTCATACAGTAAGCAATCAGTTAATAGTGATCATGATTTTAAATATTCCTTCTCATTGAAGTAATTTTTTTACATCGATGACAAATAAAGTGTTGTAGTGCTACGGTAGGATTGTTGTGACTGGCAGCTTGGATCATTGTAGTGTTTTACCGTATGATCGATATACCTTGAGAACTCGCTGTTGGAACGAATAAACCTGTTTTTTCCAGAAACAAAAAAATAAAATCCAATTTCCTGCTTTGTCAGTGTACAGAGACGTTGGAAATTTACAGTTTACTTCAACAGAGAGAGAATAAAACTGTATATAAAAGACTTTTGAAGTCTGTTTTTGAATACTAATCCGATAATTTCTAGCATTTTTCTCTATCTGATTGCATAGCTGAAAATTTAACGCATTCAGCAGTATGTGTTTATTTACCTTGTGAATTCGGGATTCTTCTAGAATATTTATAAATTAAACATATCGTGATGTCTAAAGGTATGCTTGTGTTTGCCTATCAATCATGCGAAACCGAGTTTGTAACAATATTGCCTGTGAGTAAATTTTAAAACATGCAAGATCTTTTTAAAATAACTTTCGATTTCTGAAACGTCCTTAAACAAGCATAATGTTGGAACGTGATATTAATTATTTAGAAGCTTCTATTTGGAGCATGTCTCTGTATATTTTAACCTTAAAGATAAATTTCAATCCGTATTTAGAATTATGTAGTGTAAAATTTGTTTTATATAAATTTCCTTTAAGAATGCATGAAAATTTTATATATGTTATCTTTTGTTTTCTGCTTTTAACTTTCGCACTTTTGAAAGTGCTCGGTGGAATTTAAGTGTGATTTGTAATTTGAAAATTATAATAATTAGCTGAAAGTAGTTGTTTAAGCCTTATAAATTGTGAAAATTTCGCAAAAAGAATAATTTTATTTGCAAAGAATTCAAACAAGTTATGGTATTTTGCGTACAGATTCCCATTTGAATTTTTTTGTACTCGTAAGAAGTTGTCGTTTGAGAGGATGTAAGTGAGCCAATTTTATTTGAACTAGACGTTTCATCGGAAAAGCGTTATGAATTAGCTCCTATGATAAGCGTTGAAGTTTTAATTACTCCAATAAAGTTGTCTGCAAAGTTCAAGCAACTTCAGCTAGTCTTATACACTTTTCAAAGTAGTATTATATTTTGAGTTGGTCTTTGCTATAGTATCTTGTAAATGTCAATGATTCTCCTTAAGAATTTAGTTTAGTTTGGAAGAAATGCATTTACTCGAATAACCTCTTTGCGTAATTTATGCAGCCTCTACTTCTGAAAGGAATTTTTGGCCATAAAGAAAAAAAAAACGATTCGCATAATTTTCACACCCGTTACTTTCGAAAGGACTTTTTTCAAAAAAGTATTTAATAAAATAACACATAATTTCCAGATAAAAATTTATCTGATTGGCTAAAATAATGAAACAGGGTTCCACGTTATGTTAGCCGCATGTAGTCTAGCAATTTTGACTTCATAACCAGAGCTAAAGTTAACTTTTAGTTTATTTCTGTGTATTCAAAGGATTGTATTTGCTTCTTTGTTTGCTGTAACTTTTTCCCTATCTTCTCGAAGAGTGCAGGGCATCAAGAAACGTAATATGTAACGTTGAGTAAAAAGTTTTCCGCCAAGGGGAGATACCTTCGCGCAAACAGCTGTCATTCGGGCTGTTGTTAACTTTTCAGCCAACCAATTTTTGCATTTGAAAGCAGGACACAGGGTGTGTAATTTGTACAGGGTTGTAATAAATATGACTGTGTAATTTGTTTGTTAAAAATTTATTATCTTGTGCTTCAAAAAAATTTTTTAAATGGAGCTATCAAGTCAGCAGATCAGAACGATTATTTACTATGAGTTCCGTAAAAAAACTCAGTGCGACTGAATGCCACAGAAAGATGTGTGAAAGTTTAGGAATCAATACTCTTTCTTATGATACAGTCAAAGTTTGGTTTCGGAAGTTTAAAGCTGGAAATTTCGGCAGTGAAGATGAACCACGTTCCGGCCGCCCTATTGAAGTTGATTGTGAGCAGTTAAAGTAAATCACTGATCAAGACAGAAATGTTTCAACACAAACTATTGCGTTAGAGCTTAACGTTTGCCAAAAAACAATAGTTCACGCTCTAAAACGCATACACCTAACGTTTAAGTTCAACAGCTGGGTGCCTCACGAATTGACTGCTGAAGGCCAAGCGCAGGAGAGAAAACTGTTGTTTGGCTCTGCTCAGAGATCAAAAGAAAGAGAACATTCTGGACAGAATTGTGATTTGTGATGAAAGATGGGTGTACTACAACACTACAAGCCATAAAGGAAGGTGGAAGGTGGTCAGAACCTGGGGAATCAGCTGGCTCGGTTGCAAGACATGCCTTAACTAACAAGAAGGTGCTCCTCTGCATCAGTGGGATAGTCGTGGAATTTTGTTCAAAGAGTACCTGGAAAGCGGACAAACTATCAACAGTGCAATATACCGCAACATGCTAATCAAAGTTTCAATACCATTCGCGAAAAACGAAGAAACGAATTCAGAGGGAAGATGGTTCTCTTTCATCAACATAACGCCTGGCCACACGTTAGTACGATAACCGGAGACGCTCTACAAGCTGGAGTGGGATTTCATGCAACATCCCCCATACAGCCCCGACATGGTCCCCTTCAGAGTTCCATCTCTTTTCACATCTGCAGCTGCAACTTGATGGCACAATCTTCCATTCAAATGAGGAGGTCATAATGAGGTCGATCTCTTTCTGGACTCGCGCACGTCACAATTTTTCGCAGAAGGGATTGAAATGTTGCCAAAACGTCGGTAAACTATTGTAGATTTAAACGGAGATTACTATCCTCATTAGCTTTGATGATTTCGTATGTATTTATCATTTTACAATAAAACATTTATTGGCTGAAAACTTTTTACTCAACCTGATATTAGTGCTTTCTATTGAAAATTAAGTTCAGACATTTGATCAGATTATTCATGGTGGAATTACAATCGCTAAAAATATAGTAGTTTTATCAAAAACTTTAAATTTAGAGTGGTCTGCTTTGCGGAAATTATAGCAATAGTGCCGCTGGAAGAGAATTCCACGTAATAATCTCTTGTTCGATATCACCGTAAGCAAAAAAATACGCATAGTAGTGCCATTTAATGCGTGAGAAATCTTTGTGGTCTCATATCTTCAAATTTCGCTGTTATAGAAAAAGAACTAATGAAATGTCTCTAGAAAATTCGAAAAGATGATTGCGCTGTATCACAAGAAATGTTGAAACGACAGTCACGTAAAATAGTTGTTTCTTTGAACATTTCTGTCCAGTAATTTAAGACATGCAGAGGATAGAAAATTACATTTATGCGAAGAAACAGTCTTTCTCAGTGGACAACTACGTTGTGCAAAAATTTGCGTGGATATTTTGCAGACCAGATAACTTAATTTCTCAAATATATAATTTAAAGCCGGAAAGATATATCTTATTTATTGTTGTAAATAGGTAATGCAGATCAGACCTGGTCTATTTGGAAATATTAAAGAACACTACCGTAGAGAAAATAGGTGCTCACTCAGTTTTTATAGAAACAACGGGTACTTAGAAGAAAGGGTGCACTATCATGCTAACTTTTACAACTGATGGGCAGAATTTGTCTCCTTTTGCCATTTCCTAGAGGACGTTTCTTACGAACGGATTTAAATACCCACCTGGTATCCATGTTCCAGTGCAAGAAAACAGATCGTGGCTAAAGCATTAGTTAAAGACTGATTTGAAAATGTGTTGCAGAAGAGGTCTGGAGCCCTTTTTCTCCCTAACTCATTACATGAGATAGGCAGTTTTCGAGCTCATAACAAAGAAGAAATAAACTAAATGCTACAACTTAGTCAGACTGGTACGGCTATATATTCCTGCATGTTCAACATCCATTTTGCAATCGCCTGATGTTTTGATAAAAAAGTTATTTAAAGATCGACTTCAAAATATTTATGCCCAATGAATTGAGGAGGTCATTTAAATTCCAACACATAAATGGTAAAATAACGGCCAAATGGTGAAAAAATGGAAAACATATTTCAGTATTTATTGTCCATTTTACCAATTTTTATTCAGACATTATTTAAAAAAACGTGGTAAAAAATTCCTCACTAAAAACGTCCCCCATTTAAAAAATGTAAAAACAGTTTCCAATAAAAAAATTTACTACTCCACAAAAGCGCTTTCGCCCCAGCTAGGGCATCATCAGTTGTGATCTTCAACTCTCTGCCTCTCCGTTATATATATGACTGCTGGTTGAAGAGCTCTCCCTATCGGCATTCCATATTCTCTCTCTCTCTCCCCCTCTTCTAACATTTTTTTCCAGCGGCGATCAAGTAATGAATGAACCATGTCATTGCATGCGTCTTTGGTCGCATTGATTTCTATTGATTCTCTTATTAAAGCGTTATGTAAATTTTCGTAGTTAGCTATTTTCTGTATTTGTCGGGTTTCAAGTTTTATTGGGGTTTTAGTGTTTAATCTTGCAAGAGCTGTTGACTGTTTATTTAGTATTATATCTCTGATATGTTCCTTCATTCTTTCTTCTATTTTTCTGTTCGTCATTCCTATGTAAGTAACATTTTCATTTCTGCTGTTTAGACAATTTATTTTGTATATTCCTGCTGTTTGTATTTCCTCATATTTTTCTATTTCATTTCTTATTGATTTAAAGAGGGATGGATTGGGGGTTAGTGGGACTATTTTGCCTAATTTTTCTAATTCTCGTTTTATTTTCAAAGATACACCTTTTATATATGGAATAGGAGGAGTGTATGTTAGATTCTTCTGTGCTGATTGTATATGGCCAATTCTTTCTCTTACTCTTTCAATTAGTTTAAGTATAGTTTTTCTCGGATGTCCTGCCTTTAAACCTACGTTTTCAATGATTTTTAATTCTTATTTTAGTGATTTTTCTGTTGAACAAACATGTAGGGCTCTATTTATATATGTATTCGTGGCTGCTAATCTGTACGGCAGTGGAGTATCGGCTTTATAGGAGATTATATTTAAGTTTTCTGTGGGTTTTCTATATACTGTAGTATTTATTTTAGTTATATCATGAGTTCATCTAAGTAGTTGATCGAATGCTTTATTTCTTTTTCTATTGTAAACTGGATATTCTTGTCATACGAATTTACTTTGTCAAGGAGGTTATCTAGATTAATTCGTTTATTTGTGATAATAAATATGTCATACACATATCTAAGCCATAGCCTGATTTCAGTTTTGTGTTCGTTTATGATTATTGTTTCTAGATCTCTTAATTTCCATTCTGCGACTATATTAGAAATTGGGGATCCCATAGGTACTCCTTTAATTTGTTTATATATTTTGCTATTGAACTTAAATTAACTTTCATTCAGGATCAGGTTTGTTGCGCTTTGTAATAGAGAAAAAGAACATGAACCACAGCCTGATGACTACATGTTAAGCCTGGATGTCTAAAACCTCTATCCGTCTATTAACTTGAAAGAATCGACAGATCAAATCAATAAAAAATAAAAAAGTATTATGCAGAATCTAACTTAAGTACTCTATTTCTTTTATTATCAGCATCTTAAAGAGTTTTAATCCTTTAATTACTTTTACATTTTCCCTGAAAATAATAATGTCAATAGATACTTAAAAGTAGCCCGTGTTATTTTCACACTCCCTACTTTTGACACAAAGAATTCAGAATGAATGAGCGCAAAATACGCGAGAAAATGCGGTAATTATTATCCTCCAACTCCCACATTTAGTTTATTGAAATGTCAGACAGACTGAGTTTAATTGTGCTCAAGTCGCATTTCACTCCAATATCCGTGTTTGTGCATGTTAAACTGTTGTTCTTGCTAATTGTTAAAAATCTTGAATGCTCATTTATTCTGGAAACATGGGAATGTGTATTTAGAAAATATGTTTTTCTGGGGCTACTTCCTACATTACATAAGTTCAAATTCTTAATATCAATTTAAAATTATGACAATACAAATGGCAAGGTATTTTTAAATTATTTATGCTTGTTAATTAAACATAATTATATTTTGTGAATTAAAAATAATCTAAAATAATCGAATAAAAATCTTTTGTGAATGAAAGGTGGTGATACCCTTATTTTTATATTTGGTGAATTACAGATAATGGTATTTTTCTGAAACAATCTGTATATATATATATTGCTGGAACGTGTTATGAATAATTCAGAAACAGTACATGTTAACGTCTTTCTGCATACTTTAACAAAAAAAAAAGATAAAAAAAGGCAAATTTCGCCCCGTAAATAATGAAATATGTAGAGGAAAAAGTTGTTTAATATAAATTTATATCAAGAAATATTTAAACTGGACACATTTTCTCTTCTAAGTTTTGTTTTAAGAAAAATAATTTCTTTGTGGATTAACAAATGCTGAAAATGTGTAATAAAAATACGAAGTTTGAAAGATTTCCAAGGAATAAATAGGCTTTGAAACAATCCTTTGCTTTAAAGAAATCAGAACATGTGTTGAAATGGGGATTTTTTTATTCCGTAAAATAATATGTTGAGTTTGTTTTTTCTGTAGAATATGTAATCTGTAAAATGATTAGTTGCTTTGAGAAAATTTGAAACATATGTTGAAATGCTTTGATAAAAATGGTTTGACGAAGAATAAGAATGGTTTGACGAAGTTTCAGTAACAATTAGCTTTTAAAAGATTTTTTTCGGTGTCATTTGCTTATATGAGTAACAGGAATTATAACTTAAAAAATTAAGTAGCTCGATTTAATTCAAAGTGAAGTGCAGTGCCATCTACAGTCGAATTGTATACAAAATTTCAACAAAATTGGCTCGTTGTATATGCGACTTCAATCAGAAACGTGAAAACATATTTCGTCCATGCATTCTCCCTTTCCATGATATCCTTTGATAAGGTATGATAACTACCTTGGAAACACTTAAATGGACTGAATTATTTTTGGATTGACTTATGGAAAAACCACCTAGTCGAAATAATGGAACCACACATAGGTCAAAACCCAAAAGCATAGTCATATACACAGGCGGCTCAAAATTGTAATCAGGTTTTACAGGTTCAGCATTCGTATCTTACTAAAACGAACCAAAAAAAAGACTTGGTCAGTGCCACTACGGAAGTATAACAGAGTTTTTTCAAGCCAAATTACTGGCCATATTATACGCGACAGAATAAAGAAACTCCACAGGGAAGGACGACAGCATACGCTCAGACTGCAAACCAGAATCGAAGCACTCAGTAAATCCTTCAGTATTAATAAAGCAAATGATACAAAACAATAGTTAGCTAAAAATAAAAAAAAATAGATTCAAAATAAGCTGGATCAAAGCACACGTAGACATACGAGGAAACTAGGATGCAGACGAGTTAGCCAAACACACAGCATTACATCAGCGCGAAACAATCGCCCACAACAAGGAAAAACCACTCTCACACCTAAAGAAAAAAACGCTTTAAGACCTAACATTCACACAGTACAATGACAGTTCGAGTGAGACTACGATTACACAGGCAGTCTGGGGGATAAATACCTTCTAAAAGGGTATGAGAACAGTTAATTACTCAGTAGCCACCTTCTAACTCAATTATACACAGGACTCGGCGCGTCCCTGGCGTACCTGCACAGATCCAAGCTGGTGGAAACACCGGATTGTGAGTGCGGGTCGTTAGAAACGCCTAAACACTACCTCCCAGCCTACATCCTCACTCAAGCACTCCATCTTCGTCAACATAACCACAAACAACGAACAACTTTAACACAAACAACTCGCCCAAAATAGACACATATAAACCAAAGGTAAAACAAGGATCAGATGGTTAATAGATAATATAGATCATATCTCAAAATAAACAAGAGACAGTCCAACCAAAGCTCTTACATCTAGCCCAACCATACCCAACCTGCGGCACACGGACCGCATATGACATGGCGAGCTTTTATGGGCGGCCCAAGACACACCTATTTATAAAATTAATTGAGATGTGCATAAAATATTTAAGATTTTCACTGTTCTTTTATATGTTTTCACGGGAAGACAAAATCTGTCCTGTTATTTATAATTATACTAATTTACAATTATTTTGAAACATCCTGAAATGCCGTTTCCTTAGTCAAAATTTCTTTTACGTGTACTTCTAATTGTGCTACAGCGGTGTATAATTTTTTTAATCTTTAACATTAAAGAAACATTATTCCAAATTGTTTAAATGTGTGCTATATATTTCATTATTTAAAAAGAGGTTTTTGTGTTGAGCAAAAAACAGATTTAAAAAAAATCTTCTGATTTTTTTTTTAGAACCTGGAAATGCTGCATTTTTTATATACGTCTTATACTTATCTTGTAGCTAATAATGCTTGTTACTGTTAAATGTTTGTCTCAGAAAAAAATTGGCAGCAAAAAGTTTTACACCACAATTTCCAAACAAGAATCTTCACGACATATTTTACATCATCGTGACAAATTTCTAGAAAAAAACCAGTCACAAAATATATTGTTTGGAAATCGAACCCCTCTCTTCTGAAGTGAAATTGCAATGATTTATCTTAAAGGTTTAAAAAAAGACCTTAGAAAGAACTTATAGTGAAAAGATTAAAACTGTGAAACCATTCTATACTGTATAAAACTTTATTAAAGCAGAAAATATATTATGGTATTACTTCAACAAGATATGTAGGTAACTTAACATATTAAAATATTATCAGATACAGTAAATATGTCTTATAATGCCGACCAGCAGCATTTCCCAAAACAACGACGCTTCTCTGTTGTCGATATCGTATGCAAGTGAGCAAAAGTTTTCCGTTTTGACTTCTCACAGTCCTTTTCGGCTTCTGGCGAATCCTGCCAATATCTCATCAAATTATGGCCAACAGTAGAACGCTTCTTTTTCTCCGCTGAAAAAGAAATGGATTACGTATTGAAAGTTCTTCAGCTTTGGCTGCGAATCAAGATATATTAGTGTCTTTAGCTTCGTCACAAACTCTTGCTCCAAACTCAACGCTCCAAAAATTTATACAAAATCAAAAACACATCGTACACAAAAAAACAATAAAATATAAAAGCTAGCTCCAGGGAGGGCCAAGAAAATTGTTATACTGCGCTATAATAGAGTGGACGTTTTTTGCGATGAACTGATTCACATTTGAGATTCTTCAAAATAATAATGATAACAGCCATTCATGTATTTGAAGGACTGATGGCCAACGAGCCCATTCGCGAAATAAAACCAACTATAGTGTTAACAGAAATTCAATTATGAATGACTGATAGCCAACGAGTCCATTCGCGAAATAAAACCAACTATACTATTAACAGCAATTCAATTATGAAGGACCGATAGCCTATATGTGAATTCACCCAAACAATCATGATAAAATAAATAGAGATCCAAGCAAGGGACAACAGACATGTTATAATATAGACGAATTAATGGCTACAACTGGCTCCACCTCTATAGCGCAACAAGCAATCAAGCATGCCAATGGCACAAAGATAACGAAGAAAATAAAAGTAAAAATTCACAGCCTATGTTCTGGTGCTGAAAATTGAATAAGATGAACTGATGACCGGCCATGGCTCCCCGCTTGAATATCACTAGAACAGAATCAACTGCGATACCCATAAAAGAGTATCAACCAGTGAAAGACTCAACTGTTACCAACGCAAGCAACACCACCCTACGAAATAGTCAAAATACCAAGAAACTACAATCTCCAAATTACAGTGACAACTTATTAAAGAACAACCACCGATACTTACAACAAGCATCACTTTGAATGATAGGAACAACTACGATCAAGTGACAACTACAACTACAGTAAATACTCCAGCATCTCACATATGCTCAGTATGACTTCACTATGATTGAAATGCCGAATCGACTCATCTAAACATCAATTAGCAACAGGCCAACTTAGGAAAAGCAACGTAGTCAACAAGAAGCTCTGCAGCCACGACGGCCTGGAGACTTGTCATATAGATCTCCGCACTGCACAGATCAGGCAAATTTTCACCCCGTTGCCAGGCATCAACCGGTTAAGCTGTTGAAAAGCTCAACAAGTAGGGGCCTGGTCTGCGTTCTAAAAAGAAAATATGCATTGCCATCGCGATAAACTTTTACTTAACATTTGAGAAAAATTAGTTCATAAGATATTTGATTTTAATAAACAAGTAACAGAATATTTTTGTCCCTGGACCTTGCCTCTAATGAAGTACTGTTCTGACATGTTAATGAAATCGTGTTGTTATACATGTAATTTCAATCAAATACGTAAAAAAAGAATTTCGCCCATATACTCTGGCTTTGATAGGGTATCATACTGAAAATACGTAAATAGGCATTCTGATCAACGACGAACTTCTGCGTAAAATTTGAGCAAAAAGAGTTCAATTAGATATTTGGTTTCAATCAACAAGTAGTATTCGAATATTTTTGCATTTAAACACTGCGTCTTATGAAGTACGGATTGGAGAATACACAAACGTTGAATTGTCATAGAAAATGAACTTGCATGTCACCTTTGAGCAAAATCGGTTCTACGGAAGAGGATCAAACATCGTTTTCAAGATGACTAGATGAACAGACCGATATAAATAAAAAGTATGTAAAAATTTAAAATAGATGAAAATATCGATGTAAAATTATGACACTGTTATTTTTAAGCGCATTTAATATTATTTTATACATTCAATATTTTATGGTTTCTAAACTTTTCTATACAAGAATATTAGAACGTGAAACTAATAGCAAACATCTTGCTGCATAAAACATTTTAGAATTTTTTAATATTTTGAAAAATTATATTTATATATCATTTTTCAATATTAAAATTATATTTATATCTTTTTCTCAAAATATTTTTTTTGAGAAAAAGAAATATTTACTACCACTTTTTGGATTATTAAATTCGGAAAATTTTAAATAAATATAGGAGTTTTATACATTTTCTCAGTCCAAAAGTAAGTTTTAAAATGAGTATTTGCCTTTTTTAAAAAAGCGTGTGTTGAAATTGAGATGAATTTTCTCTGCACAATATAGTGATAAATTTTACGTAAAACTAAGTTTTTAATAAAGTGTTTTTTGAAGCTATTTACTAGGTGATATTAGTTCAAATTTTGAAAGTGGTGGAAATATAAATTTAATATTACGACATATAATTTAATTTGAATTTGAAAGGTATGTTTTTTTTCTGAATTTTGTTTATAAAAGTATAATACCCTTGGAACGTGATATTAACTATTTAAATGCTTTTATCGTGAATGGTTGTCTACATATTTTAACAAGAAAGAAAAGATTTATTGCGTAAATAACTGAACATTTACACTAAAATTTGTTTAATATAAATTTTTATTATGAAAATTTAAACATATTATTTTTTCCTTTTTATGTCTCTTAGAAACCAAAATGTTTGATTATACAAAAAAGCTGTATTAATATTAGACAATGAAAGATTTACCAAAGAATAAATATGTCAAAATAGGCTTTTATACTTAAAAAAAGCTTTTTATTATAAAATTATGCCGATTTATTTGCGATAAAATGTCATATTCAAAACATCTTTAAACAATTATTATTATTTTAAATTTTGTTCACCTTTTTAATGGAGAAAATTCAGAAACCTAAATACACTGGCCTCCAAAAGTTAAGGTACAACCGGTTTTTTGCGTCTAATTTGCAAATGAATGAATATACAAACAAAACATTTGGAGAAAATGTGCGCTAAACTATTATTTATTAAATGCGACATAGAAATTTACTTAAGTTAAACGTATAAATGAAATTACAACAAAAAAGCGCTCATGGTGGAAAATTCCATTCTTGGAGAAATCAGTCCATTGCAGTACTATGCAGTAAAATGGGACAGAAACATTAATAAAAAGAAAACTGCCCAGTTAAACTGAGGGCATTGAGCTCACAGGCTATTCACACTAATTGTATATTATACTCGTATTTCAAAGAATTTGAAATAAGCCCCTTGAAAAATAAAGAAATCGACAATATATTAAGGGGGGGTTATCCCCCCGTTACCCCCTCATAGTTAACTAATGAACCCCTTAAACTAATCAGGGAAGCCTCTTATTACAATGAATATATATATACAAAATTTGAAGAAAATCGGATAATGCTGCTTGAAAAACCCATTTATATAAATTAAGGGGGGATTGGCCCCCCGTCCCCCCCTTTATACTTAACCAATCAATCCAGAAAACTAATCAGGGAAGCGTCTTAACCCAATGAACTTATAAACAAATTTTGAAGCAAATGAGACAATTCTGCATGAAAAACCCATTTATATAAATTAAGGGGGATTACCCCCCCGTTCCCTCCCTTTATACTTAACCAATCAATCCCGAAAACTAATCAGGGAAGCGCCTTAACACAGTGAACCTATAAACAAAATTTGAAGGAAAACGGAATAATTCTGCAGGAAAACCCATTTATATAAATTAAGGGGGGGATTAGCCCCCCGTCCCCCCCCTTTATACTTAACCAATCAATCCCAACAAAAACTAATCAGGGAAGCCTCTTATTACAATGAATATATATATATAAAATTTGAAGAAAATCGGATAATGCTGCATGAAAAACCATTTATCTAAATTAAGGGGGATTAGTCCCCCCCTTCCCCCTTTATACTTAACCAATGAACCCCCAAAACTATTCAGAGAAGCGCATTATCACAATGAACCTATATACAAAATTTGAAGAAAATCGGATAATTCTGCTTGAAAAACCCATTTATATAAATTAGGGGGGATTGGCCCCCCTATTCCCCCCTTTATATTTAACCAATCAATCCCGAAAACGAATGAGGGAAGCGTCTTAACCCAATGAACCTATAAACAAATTTTGAAGCAAATTGGATAATTCTGCATGAAAAACCCATTTATATAAATTAAGGGGGGGTTAGCACCCCCCGTTCCCCCCCTCCCTTTATACTTAACCAATCAATCCCGAAAACTAATCAGGGAAGCGTCTTAACTCAATGAACATATAAACAAATTTTGAAGCAAATGGGATAATTCTGCATGAAAAACCCATTTATATAAATTAAGGGGGGGATTAGCCCCCCCGTTCCCCCCTTTTATACTTAATCAGTCAATCCCGAAAACTAATCAGGGAAGCGTCTTAACCCAATGAACTTATAAACAAATTTTGAAGCAAATGAGATAATTCTGCATGAAAAACCCATTTATATAAATTAAGGGGGGGGATTAGCCCCCCGTCCCCCCCCCCTTTATGCTTAACCAATCAATCCCAAAAACTAATCAGGGAAGCGCCTTAACGCAGTGAACCTATAAACAAAATTTGAAGGAAAACGGAATAATTTTGCATGAAAAACCCATTTATATTAATTAAGGGGGGGATTAGCCCCCCCCATTCCCCCCTTTATACTTAACCAATCAATCCCGAAAACTAATCAGGGAAGCGCCTTAACACAGTGAACCTATAAACAAAATTTGAAGTAAAACAGAATAATTCTGTATTAAAACCCCATTTATATAATTTAGGGGGGATTAGCCCCCCCTGTTCCCCCCTTTATATTTAACCAATCAATCCCGAAAACTAATCAGGGAAGCGCCTTAACACAGTCAACCTATAAACAAAATTTGAAGGAAAACGGAATAATTCTGTATTAAAACCCTATTATATAAATTAGGGGGGATTAGCCCCCCCCCCTGTTCCCCTCTTTATATTTAACCAATCAATCCGGAAAACTAATCAGGGAAGCGCCTTAACACAGTCAACCTATAAACAAAATTTGAAGGAAATCGGATATTTCTATGAAGAGTTATCGCGTTACGTACGTACATACGTACATACATACATACATACATACGTACAGAACCGGCGGGCACATAAGCTCTCAGGCTTTGATAGCCTGTGAGCTAAAAAACTTGCTCTAATACGGAATATGTCCACCCCGGACTTGAATGCATTGGCGGCATCGACTTTCCATGCTCTCAATTAAATTGTCGGACACCGAAATAGGTAACGCTGACCTGACTTGGAGTAAGCCTTGTTCCAGCTCATTTAATGATCTTGGAGGAGGACTTAAAGCCGTAACCTGTCTTCCAAGATAGTCCCAAAGATGTTCTGTCGGATTCAAGTCTGGAGAGTGATCTGGCCATTCCATTCTCTCCAAACCGTGATTCTCAAGATAATCCTCAACAACCACAGCTCGGTGTGGTCTCGCATTATCATCCATTAGAATGAAACCATTGCCAATAGCACCGGCATATGGGCGCACATATGAATCAAGGATCTCATCCCGATATCTCACACAAGTCACAGTTCCTCTATGGAATACATGCAGGTCAGTGTGGCCTCCGAGTGAGATACCTGCCCAAACCATGATTCCACCGTTTCTGCACCTGTGTGTTTCGACAGTGTTTGATTGATGGTATCGAGTGCATTGTCCTCTCCAGATCAGAAGACGTCCTGAAACGCTCTCCAGTGTGAATCTGGACTCGTCTGTGAAGAGTACAGAAGCCCAATGTTGTCTGGTCCAGGAAACTTGTTCTCTTGCCCAACATAAGCGGGCACTTCTCTGTCGTCTGTTGAGGGGGACACACACAACTGGTCGCCTTGCATAGAGACCAGTATTGTGAAGACGTCTTCGCACCGTAGTAGCGGAGATTCTTCCCCCTGATGCTGCAAAGCGGTCTGCAATGAGTTGCGGCACAGTAGTGCGTCTTCTCCTTCGGGCCTAAAGAGCTAGTAACCGGTCTTCTGAAGGTGTTGTGACACGTGGGTGACCTGGAACATGCCTTCTGGACACAGAATCTTCGGATTCATACTGATCCCAGAGTCGTTCGACTACACTGCGAGATACATTGAGCCGTCTAGCAGTATCGGCCTGTGACATCTCCATTTACATCCATCCTACCGCCCGCCACCTTAATGAATCGGGTAAACGACTTCTTCTAGACATTTCTAGACTCTACTGGCTGTTGTGAACAAAACTGACAACAATAGTTCGAATACAACAAAACTTACACGCGAAATTACGAAAGTTTCATAATTGCATATTTTTCTCTCATTCACAAATACCTATTCTTTTCTATAAAATAAAAGTTGTAGCTGTAATTTTTGCGTAAGATTTTTTAAAGCTTATTATTGTCATTCTTATAAACTATGAAGTTTAATCTGACTACCATTTTTTGTCTGGTGAGCTTCGAAAAACATATTGTACCTTAACTTTTGGAGGCAGTGTATATCACTTCTGAAATATTTTGTTTTATTTCTTATCTTCTTTTAAATATTTAAATACAGTGCATTATTTCAGAAATGCAGTGCATTTTTTATATATGTTTGTAAACTAAAATGTAAAAATTGGGGTAACAAAGTCGTCGAATGGGCATTAATGTTCTCATTTGATATGTGTAATTACTTTTGACCTGGAACTAGGTTCTTTTAATGTAAATTTATAGCACATGGTTAAATACGACAGTTAATTTTTAAATAAGGTTCGTCTTTTTATGATAAGAAAATTAGTGTAATTATCATTAAAATATATTTATATCCATATTCTACATACTTCCATCTACCTTTCTACATAATTTCCATTTTTGCTCAAACATTTGTCATACCGTTCAACAAGTTTTTGAATTCCGATGTCAAAGAAATCTGCCGCCTATACTCCGAAATAATGGCGAACAAAACTGACCTTGAAAACTGTGGAAAATCAACTGATAATTGTTGAATGATCGGGCCTCTCGAATTTTGTTGTCCACATCACGAACCAAATCTTCAAAAATCAGAGAAAGTCGGCCTGGGCGTTGTACCTGATGTACATTAACCCGCCAGTCCTTGATCATTCTCACCCACTTTCAAACTGTACTTTTTTATAGCATTATCAACGTAGACTTCACAAATCTGACGGTGCATTTCCGCTGTTGCTAAGTTTCTTATACTCAACAGTTGAATTACAGATCGTATATCACAGTCGGCGAGCGAATCAATTTTATATCATAAACTTCTACAGCTCAGCTCACAGACAGACGATACGGCTGCAAATCAACAGAGTTAATTAGAAATGAAATGTATACGCTTGGTGTGACGCTAAAAATACAACCCTAAAGTCGGCCCAAACAACTGGCGGCTTGCTTTGAAAATCTCTCCCCGTCCTATGAATCTAGTCCGTGTTCACGTGCAACCTGCTTGTCTTATTTGGGCCTAGTGATTTGAGCAATAAGCAGCTTCATATTGCAAGCCGTTTTTACGGTATAGTGTCTCTCTATATACCTCTGAACTCTGTGCTGCAAATGACGTCTAAACGCGCGCAAAGCATGTTGGAAGCAGACGCGCATGCACAATTCGGGGAATACCCGTCATTCTCACTCTCATTCACAAACGGACCTTGTTTAAAAAATAACCCTCATAAATAAACTGGATTCGCAGCGTTCCTAAGATGTTCTACCTTCGTTGCCACTATTTCAAAACAATATTATTTGTGATAGATTTCTACTGCAGTTGTTAAAGGAATCTACCACGAATATATATATATTTTTTCAACTAGTGCTAGCAAAGGTAAAAAACTTTAAGATCACTGAGAGTGCTGAATATCATTTATTGGCATGTTAAAAATTTAATACACCATGCAATGGAATATGAATAAAATAGTTTTGTACACTTATTGTCTTTTTTAAGAGAAAGAAAAATGAACTGTAGCATCAGTAATCATTTAAATTTTTTATAATAACATTTTCTATAAAAAACGAGGTTAAGAATAAAGATAAAAAGAAATTATTTTCGAACGTTTTCAAATTATGTACCGATTGTGTATTATTTTGAAGATAACACAATGATAGAATGTTTCCTTAAAGTGATTTTCTCATTTCTTTGTAATAAAGTTCTCCATAAAAGGAAGTTCAGAATAAATGCTAAATTTCCAAATTTTGTACTAACTGTGTATTATTTCGAAGATAACGTAAAGATGCTTCCTTTAAAGTGATTGTCTACATTTATAGTAAATTACGTGTGTTTCAGTATTTTTCATTTATATTTCTTATAATTAACATTTAAAAGCCTTTTTCAAAGGAAAAAAGAACGCTCACTTTTGGAATACAATCTTTCTTTGTTTATTCAATTCCTATAACACGCAACAGGAAGGAAAAAATACAGACTGTATTACAGGGTGTCCCACAAGGTACGCAGCGTCTAATATGTACAGATTCGGATAGAGCACGTCAATATGACTATTTTGAATGGTAACAAGTGGGGTCCCCGAATATAGCGTGATAGTCTAATTACAGGATGAACGTTATCATAGCTGCCCATTTTACGCCTTTTTCCTACCACTAAAATTTTATTGTAAATTTTACTTTATTAAATCTCCGAAGTCACGGAATTCAATAAGGCAAAAATTTCTATAAATTTTTAGTGGTATCAAAAAAGCGTAAAAGTTGGCAGCTATGACGTTATTGACGAATCCGATGGTGGGTATTCCAAATGACGATGTGTACAACATGAAAGATTCCCCAGATGATTATGCAAATCTGTAGTAACTAATGACAGTAAAAGCGCGTCTGGTAGTAAATACGCATTATCCCTCCGCGGCATACTATAAAGCTAGAAAAGAGGTTTGTAGAGAATGAGTTGGGCGTTACTCGCTAGGAAAGTAGGGTTGTATCGTTATCGTTTCGTTTTTGTTGTGTTACCGTTTCGCTTCTGAAATGAGTAAATATTCCATACCAGACGCGCTTTTACCGTCATTGGTTACCACAAATTTGCATAATCATCCGGGGAATCTTTCATGTTGTACACATCGTCATTTGGAATACCCACTATCGGATTCGTCAATAACGTAATAGCTGCCAACTTTTACGCTTTTTTGATACCACTAAAAATTTATAGAAATTTTTGCCTTATTGAATCCCGTGATTTCGGAGATTTAATAAGGTAAAATTTACTATAAAATTTTAGTGGTAGAAAAAAGCGTAAAATTGGCAGCTATGATAACGTTCATCCTGTAATTAGACTATCACTCTATATTCGGGGACCCCACGTGTTACCATTCAAAATACTAATATTGACGTACTCTATCCGAATCTGTACATATTAGACGCTGCGTACCTTGTGGGACACCCTGTATTAGAAAAATTATTGTTGCTGCCTGTTTATTAGAAAAATAAAAATGCTTTCTCAGACACTTTTGTATGAATAGAAAAATATGTAAAAATGTAACACTGTTTGGGAGTTTTCACTTTATTTTAATCGCTGGTTGCGGAATACAACAGTATTGTACGCCCAACTACCACAAAATTAAAATGTCCACAATAGGGCGAGACTTACGTTATGTGGGCGGAGCTTTGATGGAATGTTGTAGAAAATGCGACATGATTCCACAATGCTACACTGGGGGTATAAAATGCCTAGTTTGCAAAAGAGTACATTTAGCACTGGCCCTAAGTTGAGTTTCAGAGTTTAAGATCAGTTTTGTGTGTAACTATGAATTTGGCCGTCTAATGCATTTTAACTCTGTATTTCGGTATCCTGAATTGACGTTGTTTAATGCTGTGATTTTTTAGAAAATATCATTTATTTGCTCCTGTAAATTCATTTTTTCTTGAATGTTTTAGAAGTAAATATTGCGTCATTCAAAGACTATTTTAAAGTCTTTTTGCACTCCAAACAGCGTATTTGAAAAAAAAAAAAAAAAAAAAAAAAAAAAAGACATATCCATTTCAAGATAAAACTATTATGTGTTTGTAAAAACACCCGTAGTTAATAATCAAGTAGGAGTTTGACTATGGAGTTTTGCCTTAAAGTACTTTAAAACACACAGTCCCTTTCATGGGAAAAACTAAAATCAATATTTTATCAAAAGTTAAAAGGCGTGTGGCACTAAATTTCATTTAAAGCAATAAAAGTATAATAAAAGTGTTTCAGACATCTAAGAAGCGTAGATAAAACGCGAAATATGAAATGTAACAACATCAGTAAATGGTTTATTTTATTTTATTTATACGTCGCTCAAGCAAAAAACAAACAGATTAAAATTTCGAAAAAATAAATATCGGAAAAATAAAATGCTAAAAAATATTCTTATTTTTGAAAATCTTGAAATTAAGTAGTGATTACGGGCTATTATGGAGAATGTATGACAACACAAGAATAAAATGCCTCCATAAAAGTTATTTTACCCATTTAAAGGGAATCAGAAAGAAAGTGATGAAGTATCCGTCATTTATAGCTTTCCTACTTAGCCTCAAAATGCATTTCCCACGAAAACAAATCCACAGACAGTCATGGAATGCAATGTTTTTTGTTTCCGCAATATTTATCATTAGAAAAAAAAATCTTTATCTCTTTTGTTATTTTTTTTTCGTGATTGGAAAATAAAGAATTTTTTTCTTACAACTTTTTATCTGTGCAAGTTTTGTTTTGTATATATTTTTTAATTTTTAGAGTAAACTAAGTAAATACGCAAACATTATTATTTTTTTTCTTTAAATGAGATTTTCTAAGAGAATTTAATGTAACTTTTCATACATACTCTGCGCTTATCCTTATATTATAATATCATTTTAAATAGATGATTAATTTATCATATTTGTATTAATAAATGATTATTTATAAAAATTCAAATCAATCCGGTCGTGTAAAACCTCTTGGATATATTAATTTTACAGAAAATTAAAATGTTTAGACTTTCTTTTGAAAACGCGCGAATAATATATTTTATTTTAAAACTTTAACTAATTAATGAACTAATATTATTTCAATTATAAGTGTAATGATTTAATATTTAAAGACAAAAGCATAGTTATCTTCATTACAGCATGAGACATTGAAGAGACGAAGTTCGTCCCTGCAGCAGTTTTATAAAAATCCTAATCACCCCTGTCGAGGTAGATTTGAATGCGTATTCTACAAACATTGTTTATGGGCTCTTCAATTATTATTTTATATGTCTTTTTTGTACCTCGTAGGATATCCGGTTTTATCCCAAGAGAATAAATATCGCAAAGCAATTTATAAAATTGCAGCTATAAATGCTAGCAACAGTTTCATTGTGATAAATAAATCCTTTTAAGCACCAATAACTTTAAATGTTTCATACTATAGAATTTTTAAAATTAGCAAACATGAAAACAAAAAAATGATAGATAAAAACAAAACCTTTCCAATACAGAGACTATACAAATGCTAGCATATAGATACTGTAATAGCCTTTTCTTTTTCTTACTTAACCATTAGCAAGGGCTGCTCAAATTTAATCAAAATGAGCTATGCAATTTTTACCCAATTTTCCTGACTCCCCTCCCTTCCCCTGTATTTTATATTTTATATTTATTTCCTTTTTTCTTAATGTTTCATTGGATATTTTTTATTAAGTGCCGACTGCTACATATACTAGTATATGGTCATCCTTATTCCAAGGCGACCGCTGGTTACTATTTTTTTATAAATTTTTACTACCACTATATCTGAACAATAATCTTTACAGCACATGTCTACTAATCTTCGAGATAGATTATTATTGTTTAGAAATAGTGGTAGACAAAATATCAAATATGCAGTCGGTTGAGGCAGACCTGTATTGGCGCTGAGGTAGCTCTTGTTTTTTGTTGTGACAGGAAACCATTATTTTTAAATTTTGCTTCTGTTTTCTTTTCTTTTGTAATATCTGTGGACATTATTTCGTTGCGTTCTTACTATTAGGCATAATCTTTAAGGATTAAAATTGTCAGTTGACTTAATATATTTTAATCATAAATAACATATTTAAATGCTAATGCTGATTCGAAAATGTTGCTAACTGTAGAAGGGTAAATGACGAATAGTATTTTACATGTTTGACTTTAAAAAAAGTATATTTATAAATCTCACTTAAATGCAGGTAAGGTCATTGTGCTTAAATATGGCGACCAATAAGTGCGACCATGTTCTTGTATTTAAAATCTTAACGCATGAAAATCTGTATAATTTAAAATTTCGTTGCTTTTATTGCATATCCTTCATATTTATACTAACTTCTTTATTTTTACTAAATTATCCGATATGAAACAAAATAATTCATTATATTTGAAATGTCATGGTCAAATTTCTTTATCAAAATTGAGCATTTCCTGTTTTGTAAAAAAGTGCGTATCTTCAACACAAGAATAAGATTGAATGGAGATTACTACTGCTCATGATGTCACCTATAATCTTGTCTGGTTAAAAAAGTGGTAAAAATAGCTTGACTTCACGGAATCCAAATCCATATTTCACTTTCGACATACTTTTGCCTTTTTCAAACATTTTCATAGAATTAAAAGAGTCTGTTTGAATCCATACCGTTTTTTACTTCAATTTGTCGTCCTAGAATATTTTCTATTTAAAAATTCCCTGTCAGTTTTTTTTATAAAGTACCTGTCATGCTTTTATGAAAAGTAATATTAGTTTTAAACGATAGTCATGAAAGTTATGTAAGTTTTTTTCTTTTGTTTACTAGGTAAATATAACACAAATGGAATATAAATTCACAAAGGATAATGATAACTTCTCCGAATTACTCTTATGTACATATCTAATAGTTATTGATTTTGCAAAAACGATAATCTCTGCCTAGGATTATACCTTGAATAATCGATGGTTAGGTATAAGATATTCAAAAATAATATATATGGTAGTCAAGAATTATATCTTACGAAACCTATAATAAACTTTGCATTAAAATAAATTGTTAATTTGCTCTTTTTACTGGATAGGAAAAGGTAGTAGTAGTTTTATTATTTTGAATAAAAGATATGCATTATATAACCATGCACACTATTGGTTGATGGCTTGAATTTTGCGAATGAAAAATTGTCAAAATAAATGCAACAAATAAATTGCATGGCATTTACAATTAAAGGCTGAAAAGAGATTGTTTAGTTTCGACTTTTAAGGACATATCTAAACAAATTTTAATAGCACACAAATTAAATAGTTCGAAAATACAAATTAGAAAATACAAGTTAGAAAATACCTGTACCAAATAAGGTCATACATGATTTTACTTTTATTAACAAATAGTTTGAAGGTATTATGCCAAAATAAAACAAAATATAGTGTTCTACTTGTAATACGATATTATATGGCTGCTATATCTACAGGCATGCTGTTTTGAACAACCAAACTGCTGATTCAATTAGCCTTTTACTCTATTGAGATCTCTTTGCTTTGAGATCTCCACTGCTTTGATATATTCAGTAGATTTCCACACATATTGACACAGAAAATGTTTAATTATCTTCGGTAATGCTAATACAAGTTGAAAATGAAGTGCCCCTTAATAAAACTAGGCCCTATACACCCTGGCTTTATTAGGGGATTTCTGTTACAAACATATTTTACTTTCAAACGCAAGTCCAATTAAAATTGCAGAGTATTTCAATATACATTATAAAAGATCATTAAATTATATCGAACATCATACAAAAATTGTAAAATTCAATCAATAATTTACACTGATTTCATATGAAAGTTTACTTATTGTTTTTAAGAACGACATGTCGAAAGATTCAGTGGTCTAAAAATGAAATGAAGCCATTACCGATTGTGGTTGAAACTTTCCGCAAATGCTGCATGTTTGTCTGCTCGAGACCATTAGCTACAAGATATAGGCTTCTGGTCTTGTTAAGAGCATGGCTGTATTTGATAGAACTGGTAATTAAACACGCAATATTCAAATCAGTACTTACTCACATTACTAGAAGAGAAAATTATATAAAACATAGAATAATTCATATAGTGAGATTTCAAGATTTCATATTCCCGACATTTTAGTTTCGAGTATGTTTACCTATCACAAGTTTTTTGTAGTGAACATGTAATTTATTTTCAACTTTCGTTTTTGTTTACTTTTATAAAATTCTAAAAGTTTTATACATTTGTATTCTTATTATTAAGATTAATGGTTTTGAAGGATTAACCTTGTTTAATTACTTCATAAATATTCAGCGAATATAACACATTTTAATGTTATTAGAAACACTTAAATTTAATGTCGCTTTCAAACACAATATTTATTAACGTACATTTATTTGGGGTTGATTAAACTGGATAGAAAACGAAATAAATAGCTAGCTAACATATTAAATAAATTTAAAAAATATAAATATTTCGAAACGTACAATATTCAAATGTGTGATTAAACAAATACTTTTAGAACAGAAGGAGAAATATAAATATACTTTTTATAATTTATGTAGCGAAATTTCACTTTCTCGATATTTTAGCAAGAGGACATGTAATATATTGTTTTAAATTTTCATTTTTTTTTTTTTTTTTTTTTTTTTTTTTTTTTTTTTTTTTTTTTTTACTTTTCTAAAATTTAAATTTTTTTATTCATTTGTAATCTTATAATCTTATAATCTTTAATATTTAAAGACAAAAGCATATTATTATGCATGATTAAGCATAATAATTTTGAAAGATTTAATTGTGTTCATTGACTTTATAAATATTCAGCGAAAATAAGATATTTTAATGTTATTAGATATACTCATAATTAATGTCGCTTTCAAATATAGTATTTATAAACACATTTATTTGGTGTTTATTAAACTGGGATTAAAAAATGTAATAAATAGATAGCTTATATAATAAATAATTTATTTAAAATAAATCTTTTAAAAAATACAATATTCAAATGAGTGATTAAAACAAATACTTTTAGAACAGAAGAAAAAATATATGTGGAATAATTTATGTAGCGAAATTTCACTTTCTCTACATTTTAGCTCGAAGCATTTTTATCTGTCACAACTTTGAGTTCGTCGATTTTTAATTTCGCGACATTTTGACCTGAAAACATTTTTACCCGATGGCATAACTCTTCTGAGATTTATCGTCCATAAGATTTGGGTATATTCCAAAACATTTTGTGACTTTTTCATTTAAAAACATTCAGAAAACATTCCCACGAAACTATTAAATTGGAAACCAATTGTGTTTACTGAACGAGAAAAAATGCATCGTTCTTCTTTTATTTTGGAACACACAAAACAAATTAATTAATGCTGGCTGTGTGATCAATATATTATCCACCTGCGAAAAATCTAGAGTATAAAATCGAGTTTCTAAAATAACTCTTTTTTTCAGTTGAAATAAAGCTAATAAAAAAATGTTTTGTTATCATTTTTCTTAGTTTATGACGTTTTGTTGTTTTGTTTAACTTTAATGCGGTATTACATTCTATAGGAGATTTCTGGTATTATTTTACGTGGTAAAAACAAAATCTTTTTTGTATAACATGGAAAATCCATAATTTTATTTTAATTGTTCAAGAAATATTGGAAAATGTAACAAGTCTGAAACTTATTTGTCTTCTAATTTTTTTTCTCTCAAAAATTAAAGTTTCTTTAATATTTTTACAAAACTTTTTAATGATCCAAATGAAACTACTAAAATTATCGATAAGTAAAAACGAAACTAATAATAATTATATGAAACGAAGAAAATGTTTTCGTTAGAGAAAGCTTTTTTTAAAAAAGTAAGAGTGTTTGATTGCTGAGATCCGGCAATTTATGTGTGTTAAGAACTTGAAATTTTTGTTTAGTGTCTTTGTTTCGTTAGCAAACAATCAGACACTATAAAAATCATAAAACTCTATTTAAATTCCACAGCAGTGCAGACTACTCAATTCCGCTTTCTTGAGCAGGTGTTTTGGGGTACTATACTAAGAAGTCAGCCTGTCGCGAAACCCTGAGGACTTTTCACCCCGAATACAGTTAGTACTTATTTTACCGACTAAGAAGGGATAGAAGGTTACGCAATCCATGTCCAAATCCAGAAGTGAACCTCCGACTGGTATTGTTTGAGTACAAAGTGCTAACCACCGAGTTACCATACGTTTCAAGAAATGATATTCAAGCAAAATTTTGAAAAAATATTTTTTTTAATATAAAAGAGTGATATTTCTAGAGGATGGGTGAGAAATCAGATACAATAATACATTGTTCAGAACAAAGTAAATTTCTAATGATCATGTAAATTCAACTAAAAGGTAATTACTTCTGAAAATTTCCAAGTTTTCTTTGTAATAAATAATGGTGGACCAAATTTACTATAAACTCCAAATGTTGTAGGAACCACTCGGTCTAACTCTGAAACGTTCCGTGCATAATTCTTCAAATATAAACTCACCCTTACTGCACTCTTAAAACTGTTTTTGAGTACGAAATACTTTTAAAAAACTTTTAAAATACATACTTTTAAAACAATTTTAAAATAATATAAATAAAACGCAAATTTAACATATATGTATCGGTCTATGTGTTTAAACCATGAACATAGATCTAAAGATGGACTTCTAACGAAATGTGTTAATATCGTTTCCGACTTTATAACGAAATGGCAGCTGCATTGATACGCGCGCGGTTTTGCACAGTCGATGAGAATCCCTAATAAGGCAGCGCCGCCTACAACATCAAACCGAAACTGTATATCAGATACCCACCAGACGACAGTCGGTTTGAAGAAGCAGACGAACTGGTGACGTATGGAGAAGCGGTCCTACACATGCGCTGCCTTTTTGAGACATTTTTCCAGGAATGATTTTCTTCTTCAAAAGGCTATTTCGTTAGAAGTCCTTCTTTAGATCTATGTTCATTGTTTAAACATTGATATAATTAGAATAAAAAATGTCGCTGAAGTAGCAAAATCTTTAGCGATTTCTTCGGCTATTAACCTCTGGGAGGCGGATAATACGATAATATCGCATTTAATAAATCTCATATGTTTATTTGAATGCATATTTTTTCCATGCAAAAGCAAGAATACTCTTTGGCGTAGGTAGTGCGCAAGATAAAAAATATACTAAATATAAAAATTCTATTCACTATAAAAAAGGTTCTCACCTATGTTCTGTACACTTGGCAGTATCATGTGTAGCCGGGAAAGCCCGTGTTGGATCCTCTTGCTATTTTAACATTCACATAAAATCCTCACATAAGGACACATTTAAACAAACTGTAATTGAATGTACGTATTCAATTAACTCTATTCAAAAGTGTAAAAATTAAATTGTGCGATGTTTAGAAATTAATAAATGTGCAAACAAGCAAAATTGATCATCCAGATCATTGTCACTGTGGATCAGCGGTACTCACGTATACGTTTTTCCTTTATAATATAGATTTACTACCTCGGTGTTAATAAATGTTTATAAATGTTGCTTCAATAAATATCTATAAAAATTATATTTAACGTTTTAAGTGATTAGTCAAAAAATTTGTGTCAACAACAAAATCTATATCATTGGACAGATGTTGATATTTCGTTACAATTCATCGATAATTACGTATCTTAACTAGGTCCATGACTGCTGAGGGCAGTGGACCGTTCTATGCCCTAGTGTTTTAAAATATTAAAATTAACACACACAAAAAAAATCATACAAATTCTCACTTGCATTGGAATACTTTGGTTTATATATTATTCTGTGCGACAATGGAGACAAGAAAATTCTCAGACCGTTGCTTAAAGACATTGAAGAATGTAGCAGACATCATAGACGTTAGGAAACGCTGGAGGGAGGGGTGAAATTTATCTTATAGTATTGTGCGATACAAACGACTGATTATCCTGCTATTAGCATAAAATATCTAGACACATAGAATGCAGAGAAGGAATTTTTTTAAACTATCAAAATAGATTCATTCTAATCGGGGATAATATGATAGAAACGTTTGGGGTAAAATTGGAAAATACATTTCCTGTCATTTTTTTAGGAGAAACCCTAAATCAGTTGGACAAATAAGAAATCTTTTCACTGCAAAACAACATCCATATTTTATTTTGTGACGTATAACTGAGATGCTGCAGATGGCTCTGGGTTCAGTGTTAGCATAAATTGCTGATGAGTAGCCCAGTTTGTGCCCAGCAAATATGGAGATCAGACATCTTTTGCAATTGTGAACAATGGAGAAGGCCGAAACTGCTTAGCGGTATATATCGGTCTAGGTGACGAAGATTGCTGAAATACATAAAAGGCTCTTGGTAGTTTTTGGCGCAGATGTTGCGTTCGGTCTGGGAGCGCTGGGAACGCGGCTTGGGAGCGCGTAGGTGTAATATGCCTATTACATCTACAACATCGGCCTGCTTCCATGAGACTTCCTAGTATTTTAGGCGATGAAGAAAACTCGCAAAAGAAGTCCCTTTAGCAGAGTCCGACTTACGCAATTTCAGGCCCAAGGCACATGTAGAATTTCGGAGCCTCTCATTTAAATTTACTTGTGGGCTGAACAGTACTCTTTGTGATCAAAACTGACAACCAATTTATGTAGTTTAGATGATTATTAAATTTATGAATGGTTTTAATATTTATTAAAAGCATTTAGTTGTCAAATCTTATATCATAATTTTTATTTTAATAGCAAACTTTTATTGAGGTAAGTTGATTTCTGTGCCATTGAAAAATCTGTGGCCTTGTGTGCCGAGGTGGAAATCAAACCCTGCTCTTTGTCACCAGTGAAGTGAAGACAGCGGCGAAGCCGTTCTTACATATGCAGGACACGCATTTGTTTTTCAACAGGATTTCTAAACTTTGGTAAGCATAATAAATTAGTAACTAACCTTAGTCATTATGTAGAAAATAAAGCAAGCCTTTTTTATGCCAGAAATCTATTACTTGTCATTTTTAAATGAAAAGAAAAAAATTCTCTAATAAGCTATTTTGTCAGGTAGCATTTGAAATGTCGTTTATAACTTTATTGGCATCTAGAAAATAAAATAAAAAATAAAAAATATTCCTTATAAGTTGGAGTTTCAGAGAAGTTGTTTTTAGAGTATTAATTTCATTTTTAGGAAATCAATCATAAATTACTTTCACTCACACAGAGATATTTTTCATGGAAGTCGTGGATGCTTGTAAGTTTTATCTTCCATAAAATCACAGTCCTTTTATTAAAAAACTAAACAAAATGGAATATAATTTTGTAAAAATAAAGCGAAAAGTAATAATTTGTAATAGTAAAAGATTTTCGATATTTTGACTGATTTTTGAAGAGAAAATAAAAAAAAATAAATAAACAAGCTGTTTTGACAGGTAGAATTTGAAACGCTAGATGAAAATATATTGGCATCTAACAAGTTTTGAAAAAAGTTTCTAAAAATATTTTCAAGTGAAATTTCTTACGACTTATTTCTTCAAACGAAATAAATTTAAGTGAAATACTTTTCGAAAATTTATTGTTGTTTTGGCAGAGAAAAATTACAAATGCGAATTTTGTAAAGTCACAATCACTAAATATTAATGCCATCGTTTGTCTTTATTTTTCTTAGTAATCTCTATATGTCAAATGAAATTACTATTCGATTTCTATAAATAAAAAGCATTAATGCATTTACTGGTGTATAATGCTCCTATATGCACCCTGTTTTCGATAGAGAAAAATGAAAAAACATATATGATAGAAAATGTACATCAAACAATTTAAATGGTAAAAAATCGTGGAATATATTAAAAATATGACCGTCTGTCCGTAGGTACTCGGAGAGTCGAACTGTATAATCCGTCATTCAAAATTTTAAACTGAATGGAATTTCAAGTCAGATAGATGGAAGTGGAGGTGTTATGATCTATGAAGATATAGACTGTGTCAGTGGCAATTTTCAGCATCAATAGCAATAGCGGAGATGAGTAATGTGGTTTTGATTAATTGCAAATTCCATGAAGGGAATTATGAAACCGTGCGTATTATAATTATTATTTGTTTTGTGCTAGTTGTGAATCACCAATCTAATAATAATGTATCATATATCCCTTTTCATAAAATTGCGAATTTATTTATTTTTTATAGATAAGATAAAAAACTACGTTTTCTCCTGTCATTTTGGTAGTAAATGCAGATGTGGCTAATTTAGGGTTCCACGTTTGTCTCGCAAAAAAATGTGGGAAATTTTTTTAACGTCATTACTTCCAAAGAAAAATCTTCGTTGTTGAAGTATAATTTTCTATAGAAGTCTACCTGGGGGAGTTTTCTATGTAAATAGTTGCGTTAAAAGTTTGTGATGCAATTACTTCCGAAAGAAACGTGACAAATTTCATAATGCACAAGGAATCGCACTTAAAAGAGTAATTATTTAACTAATTTTATTACTTATGTGTTCATTGCAACAATATTTATGTGTTAGATTTAGTGACTTAGTGAATACATTCGTGGCTTCATATAGATGTCGGAAATATTCCGTGTATAATGCGCACTTTAATTTTTAGACATAGAATTTTGGAAAAAATTTACGCACTACGAAGAAATAAATATCGTATTTTTAAAAAAAAATAACTTAGTTTACGAATGAAAAAGGAAATAATGTGGTAGATAAATAGGGTAAGCCGGAGTAACTTGCTGTCTCAGTTTCAATTACTATTATCATGATCTTTGTGATGTATGGTATGAATCTTTAAAAAAATTACAAGTACTTACACATGTGTACTGTGCTGTAAATATATCCCTATTATGTAAGTAGTAAAATTTTACGAAGAGAAATATTTTCTGGAATATATCCAAAACTGTGAAAAATGACCACATTTCAAACTTTCAATATCTCTCTACTTACATGAAGCCACAGAAAAAGCGAGATGATGTATGTATGAATACAAAATTGTACTGGCATGTTGAAAGTACACTCTAATGTAATAAGCATTGCATTTCTTCATTCTGCATCTTTGAAAATGACCCAGAAAAAAATATTGGTGCAAGTACCAAATTGCATCGTGTAAAAAAACGGGGTAATTTGGTGCCGCTATATTTTACTTATAAATTGATTTATTTTTACTGTAGTTTTAAAATGTTTGCTGATTTTCACTAACATTTTATTTATTAATCATTTCTCAGAAGTATAGAGCGGACTTCTTTTTTTTCCAGATTTATTCAGATAGGAATTAGGTACTGAAATGTGCAAGGCATGAAACATAATTTGTGTTATAAAATGTTTACGGTATGAAATAGCCTTTTATTAAGAAACTGTTGGAAAAAATTATATTTTTATATATGCCTGCTATTCAGAAGACTGTGTAATATCTAAAATATCATTATTTTCATTCTGAAATGTTTCACTCTAGCCTATATGATTGAGTGGGGTTCATTTTATCGCCTTTGTGTGGTGCAACAATGTTGATAGCTATTTCTTAAGAAATTGTTTGAAAAAGCTTTTAGTAGTATTATTGTTATTCAGACGGCATCTTATCTAAAATGTTATAATATCCATTAAAAAATGTTTCTTATTATATTATTGATCTGTATTAAAACCTTCTAATCATCATTTATGCTTTCACTGATTATAAAAAATACGTGGATTAAAACTTTTATTTCAACTAAAAATGCTGTATTAATTTTTTATGGTTAATTTAGTTTAAAAGGGCATCTTTAAAAGAGCATAGAACATTATGAATTTCAATAGAACCTTTAAAATTCTTCATGTAATTGCTATTTCCAACTGTCTCTTTAAAAAACATATGCTGTAAAAAAAAAATCTCAGTGCTCTCAAATGTTATCTGATTAAAAAACTATTTGAATAGCATATTGTTAAAGGTTTAAAATGGCATGCACATTTTATTACCTCAAAATATATGATTGCTGATGTGGCAGTGGTTAAAAATGTGACAGCAAATTGCCTTTTGAGGAGAAATTTAATGTTTCCTGTTCCTTTTTTTAATTTTACAGCTCTGGATTCGCCGATAACTCAGTTAATATTTATCACTACGAAAGAAAAACACACAATCTCAATAAAATAACTTACTAGTGGACTGTAACTCTTTTAATTTCTCACAACACTAACTAAAAATGGTGAAGAGCCGAGATTTACACAACTTCTCTGATCGGCATCTCGAACCCAACTCACAATCACAAGTTTTTTTCTTTTTTTTTTAAACATTTTACATAGACGGCGCTTCTAGCGGCAACACATCGCCAGGCCTTGAATGTTGCTAACATTCAATAATATAATTGCAATATAATTCAAATACAATCTCTAAATGAAAAATACAATCTAAAAAAAACACAATTTCTTCTCAAAAATACTACACTAAATAAAATTCTAAATTTACAAATATAAACACAAGAATGTAATACACTGCAGTTAAAGTATATAGTTTAATAAAACAAATGTATGAATTTAAGTAGCTAATAAACCATCATTCACATATGGCAAAACAACAATTTTTGTGACTGGCCTTTTATATGCACCATTTTTATCTTTCAAGGTGTCAACTCTTATGATATTGTCTTGGCCTGGATGAATTTTAATAATTCGGGCCAAATGCCATTTTAAAGGGCAATAATTATCAGAATTTTTTACTAATACTAAATCTCCCTCTTTTATTTTCACCCTTCCCTTGTACCATTTACGTCTATTTAAGAGCTTGTTCAAATATTCTGATGACCATTTTTTCCAAATATGTTGTGTTAATTTTTGAACTAATTGCCATCTGCTCAACCTATTCATAGGAATTTTTGTATAATTTGGTTCTGGTAAGGCCATGAAAGAGTAACCAATAAGGAAGTGAGCAGGTGTCAAAGTTTCGACATCATTTGGATCATTTAAAAGGGGGCAGAGTGGCTGAGAATTAAGAACTGCCTCAATTTAAGTAATAAGAGTCAAGAGTTCCTCATAACTTAAAATAGTTTTACCTACAACACGTTCTAAATGGTATTTAAGGGATTTGATATTTGCTTCCAACAAACCTCCAAAGTGAGGAGCTGAAGGGGGATTAAAAGGCCAGTTAATACCTTCATTAGCTAAATAATTTTCTATTTCCTCCTCGCTTTTATCTTTAAATAAAGATCTGAGAATTTCTCTTAATTCTTTATTGGCACCAACGAAATTTCGACCATTATCACTATATATATCAGAAGGTTTGCCCCGCCTTGCAATAAAGCGTTTAAGTGCTGCTAAGAATGCTTCACTTGTTAAATCATTTACTATTTCAAAATTCAAGGCTTTTGTCGTAAAACAAACAAATACACAAATAAATACTTTTTTTACCTGTTTACTTCTACCTACGAAGTTTTTTACTTCAAAGGGACCACAGTAGTCCAATCCAGTACGCATAAATGCTCTGGCCATTGTTACTCTATAAGCTGGCAAATCAGCCATTTGTTGCTCTGAATTCTTAGAATTTACCTTTTTGCAAGTCATACAATTGAAAAGGATTTTACGAACTATATTTCTAGCAGATAAGATCCAAAATTTGTTTCGGATGAGAGAAAGAGTTGTCTCAGCACCTGCATGGAAATACAAATTATGAAAATATTTAATAACACAAAAAGTAAAATTATGGTTTGAAGGAATAATCATTGGATATTTTTGATGCTCAGTTACGTTGCTGTTTCTCAGTCTACCACCAACTCGGATTACACCATTATCATCTAAAAACGGGCACAAGTTTGTCAGTTTACTACTGTTAGGGATTGCAGTACCCTTTTCTAAATGCTGCATTTCCTTCACGAATGAATTCCTCTGGATGGTTTTTACAATACAGATTAAGGACTGAGAGAGTTCTCTGCGGGTTAAAGTTCCACCTTTGGGATACAAGGGATTTCTACAGTTATGGATGAATCTATTACACCATGCTACTACTCTTTGCAGTTTTATGAATGAAGAACTGTTATTAATGATGTCTAAAGGCTCAACAGTGTTAACTAAGGTACATACTTGAGTTACTGATGGTGCTTTCAATTCACGGATAAACAACTCACTGGTTTCAACAGAAATAATATCAGGAGACTCCACCATCTCAAGCTGTTGTAGGAATGATGGACCGAACCACCATAAATCACATTGCTGGATCTTGATGGGATCTAGGCCTCTAGAAATGAGATCTGCAGGATTTTGCTTGGAAGGTACATAATTCCACGAATCAATCGTAGTTAAACTTTGTATAATCGATACTCTATTTGCGACAAATGTCTTTAAATCATTCGAATCCTTTTTTAACCATGCAAGTACAATAGTACTATCTGTCCAAAAACAAGTTTTAGAAACTTCTTGCTTTAGAGCACTTAACACTTTTTGCATCAACTTAGATAATAGGATTGCGTCAGAAAGTTCTGGGCGAGGGATAGTAATATGCTTTAGAGGAGCTACTCTAGAGTTACTAGTGAGCAGTTTGATAGAAGAATCACCGTAAGAATTAATAGATCTTACATAAACGACCGCACCATAAGCAAGTTCAGAAGCATCTGAAAAACCATGCAATTCCACACAATTAGATTGTTCTACAAATACAAATCTTGGGATATTGATCATATTTACAGTTTTTAAGGAAATAAGAAAATTAGTCCATTCGATATTTTCTTTCACTGAAAGATAAACACACCAATCTATTTTCAGCAACCATAATTTTTGGAGGAAAACCTTGGCCTTCGTAATTATTGGACCTATCAAACCCAACGGGTCAAATATTCTAGCAATTTGCGATAATACTGAGCGTTTGGTATAAATTTCACTTTGCTCTATAATTAAATTAAATCCAAAACAATCGGGTTGCGGCTTCCACAATATTCCTAAAGTTTTTGTCTCATTGGAAAATGAATATTCAGATATTGCATTATTACACAAAAGAGAAGAATTATTTACTGACCATTTGTGAAGATCATGCTTCCTTTCTTTAACAAAGATATCAGTTGTTGTTGGATCTCTTCAGCTGTGTCTAGATCATCAGCACCTGTCAAAATATCATCCATATATACGTCTTGAAATAATACATTTGCAGCTAAAGGAAATTCCTTTCCTTCATCTCTAGCTAGCTGGGTAAGGGTTCTTGTTGCTAAAAAGGGGGCACTCGCTGTGCCATAAGTCACCGTACATAATTTATACACCTTAACTGGTTCATGTACCTCAGGTTTAAACAAGATTCTCAATAAATCTCTCTGACTCGGATGTATCAATATCATACGGTACATTTTTTTAATATCTGCTACAAAAACAAATTTGTGCTTTCGAAATCGCAACATTATACTAAATAACTCATCTTGGATTGTTCCTCCGTTATACTGCAAACTATTTAAAGATTTTCCGGTAGAAGTTAAGGAGCTAGCGTTAAAGTCAACTGTTAACGGTGTGTTACTTGAACACGCAATGATGGGGTATGTAATAAGTGATATCTGGTTCTTCAGATTCTATCACCTCTTCCATATGACCCATACTTAAATATTCTTGCATAAAGACTTTATAAAGATCATTAAATGTAGTTTCTCTAACTAAGCGATTCCATAATGAATTTAAAACTTTCATAGCCTTTTTCTTTGATTCTCCAAGACAATATGGGTCTTCCTTAAATGGCATTTTTACCATGTATTGCCCTTTTGCAGTTCTGGAATAATTTTTCAGAAAATGTTCTTCACAAATTTCTGATTCCTTATTTCTAGAAACTTCAGACTCTCTCTCTATGTTTTCTATTTCCCAAAAATCTCGAATTACCCTTTCTAACTCCAAATTATCTGTTATCAACCCACAATGTATATTACTTTCACCCTTAGCCGGAAAGCTTCCACTAACAATATAACCGAAAACACTGTTTTGTAACACTATTCTAGTATTTAATGGTTGGGGGTAAATTTGACCTGATCTTAAAAATCATAGAAATTTTCTGTACCCAAAAGCAAATCAATAGAACTTGGCACATTAAACTTTACATCAGCTAATTTGATGCTATTTAACGATGGAATACAAGTCTCAAGCGGTCTAGAAGGCGTAAATTTAGTAATTTTTGGAACGACTAAAAAATCTAATTTTAAATAAAATCTTTATCTCTATTCGAAATAGTTGTGTTAACTCTAGATCTAACATTAAGGGACAAATTATTTATTCCTGAAATACAAATATTAGTCTTTTCTCTTTTCAAATTTAGTTTATCTACTAACCTTTTACTCATAAAATTAGAGTTTGCACCGACATCTAATAAACCGCGTGCTTCATGAAAATTACCATATTCATCTTTTATTAAGCAAACACATGTGCTAAGTAACACAGCTTTTAACTCGTTAGACAAATTACATATCGTTGAAAATAAATTGCTTTGGTTATTAACTTGGAAAGGCTGGAATACTGGAGCCGAAGCATCCAAGTTAGATTTAATACTGGCTTCGTTTTTAGAACTCATTTCCTGTGAAATTATCTCTGGATTTTCACCTTTATTTATTTTTTGTTCACGCGGGAAATGCAAAGTCACATGGTGCCTTTTCTAGCAAATAATACAAGAGAATTTAGATTTACAATCAATCACTTTATGATTCATAAGGCAGTTAAAACAAAGATTTTTGGATTTTACAAGCTCAACTCTATTACCCACTGACATGTTTTTATAAACAGGACATTTATGCAAAGGATGATTTTCACTACATGACAAAATACAATTAGAATTTTTTAAGTCAGTTAGAAAAACTGTATAAACATTTCGATAATAAGTATTTTTATTACTCGCTCTAGAATTGTCAACCACGGGTTTTCCCTTTGACGTATAATATAAATCAATTTCCCGAGATAATTCAATGGGAGAAAACCACGATTCTGCTTGTCTAACATTTATAAAATACATGACATCTTTATCAAGCGTTTGACAAATCTTATCAGAAAATATTAACTGTTTTAAAGTTTCGAAATCTGTCACATTTCTCAATTTTAAATAATAATCCCAACTCGTTGTTAATCGGGATGCAAATTGTACATATGTTTCATTAGGATGACGTTGTGCTTTCCTAAAATGTTCTAAACAAGTCTGGGGGTTTGGCTCAAATTCTCCAAGTACTATAGCCTTTACTTTTGAATAATCTTTAATGTATGTAATTACGTTTGTTGCCCTTTATCCTAACAGATTTAGTAGAATTTCCGATTTATATTTTTCTGGGACATTTTTAGAAATAAAGACTCTTTCTAACGATGAAAAAAAATAACCCAACCTTCTGATCTAGATGGAATTTTAATCGTTAATGTTCGTACACTTTTAATCAGAGAGTCTAAAGATTCTATACTATCTTTTTTTTCGAGATCACTTAAATTATCATTTTTGGTTTCTGCACGGGCCTTAGCCAACTCAATTTCTAACTTTGCATGTTCAATTTTTAATTTCTAGTAATTTTGATTCCTCATTTTTTCTTTCCTCAATAAAACTGTTTGCTATGTCTTCAACCAGTTTCTTATCTGCTTTATACTTCGAACTTTCCTTTATTAAATTTATTAAATCATAAATAGTTAATTTGGAATCTGATATATCCATGTCTAATTCAGCAGCAATTCGCTGATAATCTTCCTTTTTTGCACCTTTAAACATTGTATTATAAATACAATTTACAATAAAATAAATAAAACTGACGTACCTTTATTTATTAATAAATCTCCAAATCTGATAATTCCACATTGAAAAGATGTAATCCACTTTTTCTATTCTCAAATTAGTTCAATAATAAAGAATATCAGTTCTTCTCTGCGTAAACACATTCACAGTTTATTTTTTCGTATTACGAAATTCTCAAGGTTAATCGAACTTATTTTTCTTCTGGAATAAAAAAAAACTTCATCGGAATTCTGAATCACAATATTTTGTACTTCAATAAAAACAATACGATGATTTTATTTTAGTCTTATTCAATCTAATTACTTGATAGAATTCCAAGCACCATTTTATCTTTTGCAGACGATTACAAAAAACATAAACATCGAAAAATTCCTTTTATTCTTTCTCCGGCTCGACGGACCAATACTTTGCCGATAACTCAGTTAATACGCCGGTTAATACACTCAATTAATACGCCGATAACTCAGTTAATATTTATCACCACGAAAGAAAAACACACAATCTCAATAAAATAACTTACGAGTGGACTGTAACTCTTTTAATTTCTCACAACACTAAATGAAAATGGTCGAGAGCCGAGATTTACACAACTTCTCTGATCGGCATCTCGAACCCAACTCACAATCACAAGTTTTTTTCTTTTTTTTTAAACATTTTACATAGACGGCGTTTCTAGCGGCAACAAGCTCTAACTTACTAAATACTGATTAAAATCCCCTCTTTCTTTTATAAATTTGTCCCTGAAAAAAGTATGTTTTATCTTGTACATTTCAATCTTTTTAAAGACCTATAGTTTTTATTTTAGTTTAGTTTAAAAAAAAATAAGCACCGAATTACTCCGTATTACCCTACACATTTAAAAAAAGACAAATGTTTCTTAATCTGCGAAAATAGAATATAACCACGAACAAAAGTACACAATAGCCTTTTCCGAAATACCCACAACTCCGAAAAGCTTTCTTTATAACTAGAAATCTCAGAAACCAATATATTTTCGAAAAAAATTAAAGAATAATTTATAAAAACGAAGTTTTTTTATGTCACTGATTTTCAAAAACTTTTCCGAGTAGTTTTTATAGTATACTAGCTGTTACCGGTGACTTCGTTCACGTAACATACCTTATCACTGCCGTGAACGGATATATCCGTTCACTACGCTGTAGTTTTCACTGTAATCGAAGCATTGTTTAAATTAATATAACGCTACAAATATAATGCAGTTTTAAAACATCGAGTAATCATTAACAATCTCAAGGATTATACTTATTAAGTTTTTTCATATCAAGTTTGAAAATTCACCTTTTTTTAGCATTTAATAAAAATTACAGAGAAAACAACATTACGAATTTGCCCTTTTGCTCGGCGGTCAGGGGGTTAAAGAAAATTAATGCATTAATTAAGCAAATAAACAATTAACAAACTCTTTATCATATTTTACAGCAGATAATACTTCTGATAATCACAAATTTGCATTTAAATTTCTTTCCTCAGCGTGAAATTTCATACACTTTCACTAAGATTAAGTAGGGAACACATTTTTTTTCTTTGTTATTTTATTTCAGAATTTCTATTTATTTTATTTTACATTTATTCTGTTCATAGAAATAGATTTAAGCTTTCGTGTTAAAGAATATTTTTCAAAGTGATTATATTAGTAAATATTTTTGAGAAAATTTGTTAATTAACATGTCACTTTAGATATTATATTTATTTGATTAGAATAATCTAAAAATCAACATAAATTATGTTTCCTTTCCAAAACAGTTTATGAGATAATATTATTATATGATATTTAAAGTTATATGTTATTAAAAAAAGAAATTAAAACGTGGTGGCACATAAAAGTTAAAAAATCAATAAAATAAGCAAAAAATACTTTTAACCCTCATATATTTGAGTTATTTTTTATTTCACAGTGCCACATTTTTAACAGCTGTAGATCTACAAATAAAGCCAATTATAGTAATCTTTCTAATATGCGAAATAATCCCATTATCTGCCCAAAATGACGTCAGTTTCTTATTTCAAATTATAGTGAGAGAATCTGAATTTTTATTGGTTTATAAAAATATTGTCATACACAGTTTATTTTATGGCAATGGGAAAGAAATTGCATCAGAAATTGAAAAAAAAATAGATTTCTGTAATGTTAAACTATGGGAGATGTTTGAAAAAAATGGTAAAGAATGGTCTGAGAAATTTGTAAAGTTGACTGTAATTTTACTCTGTTCTAAAACGTATGTCCATCAAGTTTCGTTCAAATCGGACAAAAACTGTAGATTTGTATAAGGAACATACATACGAAGAACGACTTTTATATATATAGATTAATCCGTTTTCTCAAACCGGAATATCGGTTTATAGTATGCTATTAATTTTAATTAAAAATTTTCATCTGCATAATTGAATTTTATACATGTAAGAATAACAAAATAATATTATTTTTAATGTTAGCATTAATGCTGTTAATTTATGATGTTTGTCTATGAAACATGTTTATTGAACATGAAAATGTTTACTTGAGATTTGATAGTATTCGAAAAATGTGTACTTTATACATAAGTACACACCAGTAAATACATTTTACAACTTCAAGCAGAGTATTTTAACACCCAAACTCTTTAACATTATTTTCCTAGAAAACATTATGATTATATCCATGCAGTTTAAATTACTAACTTATTGGAACTTATCGGTGTTTTCTCATAAGACTGCAATAAGCATTTTTATAAATTAAATATTATAATATTTGTAATACTTCGAAAAGGATTAGTTAAAAATGTCGTCAACATTAAATTCAGTTTACCTCTAATAGCAGTTTAAGAATTTTTAATTATTAGAATGAATAGTTAAATAAATAGTACAATATAAAAAAAAACATCTAAAGCTTGCTGTTTCTATGTTTCTATTTAAAAGAGTTAAATAATCTTCTATATTGAAATAATAATACATTGTGCAATTTCTCAGATCATAAAACTGTTATGCCAAAATCTAAATAGAATGCAAAAAAAAAAAAAATGCTTTTTAATTTGGCATTTTATCGGTATCTACATTTTATAGAGAAATTATACTCAAACTCGTCTTTTTCATTTCCAACGGCGATATTCTGGTGTAAGTTTCAACTTGCCCATGCATTGTGTTTTATAAAGTTACTTCTATAAATTGTGTTTTGATAAAGTACTCACGAAACTGTTCCTTACATGAGATTTATCTAGAGATATGACATGCACTTAAAACTTTGGTGTTACATAAATATAAAATAGTAGTATATTTTTTTTCAATATGAATTTTCTGTTGAATATAAACAATATGATGAATATAAGCGAATATTTTATTTTTTGGGAGACAATATAACAGCATTATACATTCTTTTCTTCATTATATGACTGTCAGTGAATATAATTAAAATTATTATTTACGTGATTAGTATTCACAAAAGATTTATCATATATATTATTTCTCCTGTCAACATCCCTTTTTCTCAGAAAATACGAAAAGCAGAACGACGAATGAGATACCATATGAAAGGATTTGGAACAGGCTTCTGACATAGCACACTTACATTTTCCTGAAACATGTTTTTTGATTAAAATTTACTGATAATTAAAAATTAAATCGGCATTGTTTTCATAAAAGAAATGAAAGGTTTTCCTCAAATTACTGTTGCCAAAAAAGTAAAATACCACATTATATGATGCTCAGATTATAAAAAACACCTCATGGGTTTATTTTATATTTATGATTAAAAAGCGAAATTGAAATGTTTAGATTTATATTTCTATATCCCATGTTTTTCCCGAAGCGGACGACGTCATCTTCTAATGCTGTTAAAATACGATTGTTAATTTTTTTTTCTCGCGCGTGCCTTTTGCAATCTTGAATCAATTTTTACTCTAACTTTGATGGAATAAATTATATGATATTCTGGCTTGACTAAACACTAAATGTTGCTGCAGATATTTTTATCCTTAATTTTTCCTTAGAAGTTTAAACCTGCATCTAATAAATATTACATCCTTCTATATTAAAAAAAAAGTAATCTGGGACTGATCCAAAAACGATTTAGAAATGGACCAATCAAATTCTGCGTAGATATTCCGGGTTATTCTCATCGCTTTTTTACTAGAGACTTTTTTGAGGAGCTATTACTTTTTTTCTAGCCATCCTACGGATTCAAAAATCAAGCCACCAGACGCGAAATATAACAAGCTTTCAGAAATTAAAAAAATTATCACGGTAGGACAATAAAAACTCAAAAAATCCTTAAAAATTGAATAAAAAATCTTTTATTGAAAAAGTCATTTTTTTATATTGTTGCCAATTTCTAAATAAGCGCAAATGATTATGTTTTATGTCAAATAAAAAATATATTTGCGCGAGACTATTAAAAACAATTATGAAAGTTTAAAATAATAATTAAATGATCACGTGAAAAAAAATATTGATAAAAAATATTAGATTGCAGTGCGAAATCCTCGCACTGCTGTTAAATAAACCTCAAGCAGTTAAATAAACGGCTTGAAAAGTTAATTTGCTTAATGTCAGATTGAATAATATATCAAGATATATGTTATGAGTTATATGTATTGTAAAATTTTGATATATGAATAACAGTTATGGCCATATTTTGGGAATAAAAATTTTAATTCAGAAAAAAATCTCTAAATGTAATTATTATGGATTTTTTTAAATTTAAAATGCATTTAATAAACTTTACTATAGCTTAATTTGTTAATTACGTTTATAGAACGATTTTGAAAATCTGCAGATGTATTATCACACTTATTAAAAATTTATCATAATTGACATTTTTCTCCAATCTTTGAGCCACAGGAATTTTTTGTAGATTCAATTACGATATTTTGTTTAGGATTTTTTTTTCGGGTTGTGTTAAACATTTCTTTCATTGTTGGAATTCAGATAATTTTTTCAATGAAATATTTCTGCTATTTTCCCCTAGAGCAGATATTTTACAAAATGGAGAAAAATAAAAATGAAATGTATATTGGCATTGCTTTTCACATCATGAAAACATATTATGACAGATTAAATAAAAAAATTTGACCATTGACATTTCTTTTGAATTTGATGCATATATCGAAGTAGTTCAACCTGAAAGTCGCGGGATACGACTGATAAAAAGGGATAAGCAAATTGTTCGTCTTAAACATTATTTGTTCATTAGTTAGTTACTTAATGAGTTGAGTTTTAGGAAATAAAATATCCGCACTTTAAAAAAAATATCATTTTTCTAAGATAATGGAAAAAAGAAATTTTAATAAAAAATTCGCATTAATTATTTTATTAATTTATTAAGCATTATTGTTATGAAATTCAGTAAAGTGCATTACTAGCTCAAAGTGATTTTAGTTGCATAAATTGTGTATATAAAATTATTAAATAAAATAATCAGTTCATGCATATATATCTTAAAGCGACAGAAGACCTCAAGATTGAAGAAAATTAGTCCTAAAATGATTTGTTTACATTCATCTAAATTCATTAATCAAAATATCCATTTTAAATTCACCTTTCAATAACACGAAAAAGAAAGAAAAAAGATGATAATGCGATTAATATGAACCCACAAAAATGCAATTTTCATGACATTTGGGAAATAAAAGCTGTAAGTGCTATTTTCCCAAAACTAATTTTCTGGTTGTTCTGGAAATTTTAAATTATTCCTGGTGTTGTAATATTTATTGAATCTTCATAAAACTTCACAAATAGGTTTTTTATGTATGTTAGCGTAAAGCATCTTATATTATGTTTTTAAACTTAAATTTTCTGAAAATTTAAAGAATATTTGATAAACTTTGCTGAAATTCATCTATGTTTATCGAAAAAATATTTTTTATTTTATAATTATGATTGTAAAAAAAAATTTTCTGACAACTTTCAATATAGCTGTATAAAGCTGTATTAGGAGCCTCTGGCAAAAATTACAGAGCCTGGTGCATTTTTCAAAAAATGATTGATTAAAATCTTTTTTATATTTTGTAGTTATTTTAATTTCGCATTTTTCATTTCTAAACTGAAGTATATAATTTCCTCAGTTTTCAAAGCGATTGACTTATAGATTAATAAATAAGTTTTTTTACTGTCAGGAAGTTCTGAGTAGATCAAACAGGAAAAGTGTAAAAGCAATTTTCGTAAAGGTAAAGACATTCAAGAGGTTTTAGATGAGTTGAGACATTAATAAATCGATAAGCGAGGTAGATTTGAAGACTGTCGGGGATGTAACCCGATCACGGAAATTCCTATCGGATAGAGAACAGTTAAATAAATGTAATTCGAAAAGAGGTAATACGTACACTGATTAATTGATAATCATTAAATGTAGTAGTTAAAAAAATTGGAGCAAAAATAAAACAGGAAAAAAATACTATGTGTTAGAGAGGCATGCAGATTTCCTTTAATATTCACTGTGACAAGGGGAAAAGTAAAACGAAATCTTGGCAATATACAGCTCAGTTGATGCACCTTATTCCATGAAGGTATTGTATGTGTATTGCTCATCGAAAATTTGTCTTTGATTTTTGGTTGTAAGGTTACTAATATCATCGGTCTATGACAGGATGCAATAGACATTACTGATAATTTGTTGTTTTATGTTGTACCGCGCCTACTAACATAAATGCACTGAGTACTAGAACGCATTGAACACTTGCGCGTTTAAATCATGCTGTAAAACCCCTTTAATTTCAAAATAATACATCTGATTGGTTTCGTAGCAGAATCTCTAATGACAGCATTCTGTATACACAATATTTCTCGTTATACAAAAATCCGTACTGTACTCTACACGATTTCCTGAACAGTCGATGAGTGTTTTATAAGATGTTTTTAAAGCTGAAACAGAAAATGCAATAAAAAGGGCTCTATCACGTCATGTTTTCTACTCATATATTTTTAAAGAGTTTTTCACTGTGCCATTTTTGGCATATAATATAAGTGATCTGCTATCTCAATAAAACAATGTCATCCGTAAACGGGACCAACCTGAATTAATGAATATTGCATTACGTAATGAGCCATCCCCACAAAACCTGTTTGAAATCATTGCCTGTCAATCAAGATAGTGCAATTTGCGTATGTGATTGTGTCTGGTGTTCAGTGTTAAATTCAACAAATTCAGTAAGTGTGTTGTACTTCTTTCTGTTACGCAAATTTAGTTAATTTCATTTTATATAATTTCATGTACCAAATAATTCCGTCACTGCATATTTTATTCTGACTTCATTTTCAGCGTCGACAGAAACTTAAAATTCAGCATCTACTGTTTTTCTTCTGAAATCAGTTTTCTTTTTATTTATAGACGGTGTTATTAATCTACAAACCGAATGCCACTCTGATAATTTCTTTTAACAGAAATTTTCATTTACTCAGAAATTTTAAATAGTCCATTAATATCCTTGTATAATGCATATCCATGAATTATACAAGCAGTATAAAATTATATGTAAGTACATAACAAACTAATACACGAATAGGGTAAAAGACAGCTAACTACACAACCATATAATCATTGCTAACAACAATTAAATAAAGGTTATAGATTTATTTAATTGTTGATAATTAACAAGGCAATGGACAAACGAAAATACATTTATAAGAGCATTTGTAAATATGTCAAATTTGTTCAGTAATAAAGATTCGTAGATGTATTTTGAATTAATGCTGAGAATTTCGCTTTTTAGTTGAACACCAACGATTACTAGCTTTTTAACTTTAAAATACTCGTAAGCAACAGTTGTTGTTACCCGACTGCTCGCAAGAAAGAAAGGTAATATTTTTGACTGTTGGCAATGTGACATTCTTTATTAGCTGATAAAACCGGATTTCAGCAGCAACCGCCCATAGCCAGAAAGGTAATCAAATTCTTTTGTGCATCCCTGTACAATATCTGTAGATAAGTATATACACTAGATAGTGTTCTAAAATTTAGGGTAGTTACAAAACACATAGCAGTGTCAAAATTCACCTTCAGAAATTCTCACCAGTAGACACAAATTCATCCGAATAATTTTGTACGACCCTGTATATTATCTACAGAAGTTTATATACGCCCCATATTAATTTAAAATTCAATCCAGGAAAAAACACATAACGCAACTGAAAACATACTTTAAGAAATTTCCATCCATAGACGGTAATGTAACCAGTCCTTTGCGTAGGTCTGTATATGAAGTTATTTATATTCTACAAACATATTTTAGTATACTACATATATTTCAGCTGAAAATGATAACACAATTAAAAAACATCATTAAAAAATTCACGCTCATACCCAGTAATGCTTAGCTTACGAACTATTTTGTGTACCTTTGTATATGAATTATAAAATTTATACAAACCTTGTAGTATGCAAAAATTTAGTTAAATAGTAAATCTGCAGATCAGCAAATATATCAATAAATATGATATATATGTTATATATATAATTAATTCTTATATATTATTAAATATTAATTAATCACATAATAATATAATATTATATAATATATATAATATATAATAATATTATATATATATATATATTATATTATATAATAATTATTATATATGTAGATATATGTTATGGCCGGTTGTCTAAATGGGTCTAAATAAGTCCAAGGCAGATTTTTGTTGAAATCTTACACTGTTTAATTTTCTGGATTATATCAAATATTTACAAATATGTACAAGTTAAAATATAATTAGAACAATCATGACAACTCGTAAGCTCGTAAAGGCCGTTTGCAGATACCATTTCTCAGCTCAGCTCGTAAAGGCTGGCCGTCGCCGGAGATTTAAGAGCATCTCCCGAGTCCGTCTTACTCAGTCTGCATCTCGACTCATTCTGTCTACTTCGTTCTCACGCTGTAAAAAAAATACTGCACTCATCAAAATTTATATTGTTCGAGAGGCATCATTCAACTTCACAAGCCCCAATAAAGTATTTGCTTGTGTTTGCAGTCTAAAGTTCAGATGAGAACTCCTGCGACCACAACTCGGCCGTCCTGACTGTGCTGTGTCCTCACAGTCATTATCTACTAATTTCACTAGGTATAGAACCAGTCGACTAAAATCTAAAGTTATCAAATACACACAAAATATATATATATACAAACAAAACAATAAACAATAGTAAATATTGAAACATACAGTGTTTCCTAAAATATAAAAAAATGAAAATAACACAACAAAACTTGTTATAACGTTGAAAATTGCTTAAAGTTCAGAGTTCACTCATAATGTTCAATAAAAGTAAAAAGAATATTGTTTCAAAATATCAATCTGTCCAATTTGTCCATCGTTTCATAAAGTCGGCAGCACTCGATGTAATGTTTGGACCATCATGGTAGCCAATTTTCTTTACGTTGTATCGATCCTTTCCTTTCACTTTGGTGATTTCATAGGGACCGAGAAATTTAAGTCTCAACTTCATGCCTGTACCAAATTGTGTTTTTTGCATAGCTACTAAATCTCCGAGTTTATAAGTGTATGCCGTTTTTCTTTTTTTATTAAAGGTTTTGCGATTCTCTTGCTGTATTTTTAAAATGTTCTCTTTTGCAATTTCCCTATTGAAATTTCTCTCTGACATAATTAAATTTACATGTTCTTCGTCTAACAACTCTTTTATTTGCAAATCGTTTTTATGTCGCAATCTCACTCCGGTTAGAAGCTCAAATGGTGAAAATTTTGTGCTTCTAGATATAGTGCTGTTTATAATTCGCTGTACCGATGCTACATATTTGTACCATTTAGTGGGGTCATCTATGCTAAGTTTCGCTAATATTGGTATCAGGATTCTATGCATCCGTTCTATCTGGCCATTTCCTCTTGGAACACCTGTCGTTATTGGGACATGTTGTATTTTTTGTTCGTTACAATATGCTTCAAAATCGTCGGATGTAAACGCGGGTCCTTTGTCGGTTATTATTCGGGACGGGTTTCCGAAAATGTTGTGTTGTAATTTTAACTTATCTATAACTTCTACGGCAGCAGTAGTTTTAACTGGGTATAACCAGACAAATTTTGTGAAAGCATCTACGACGGTAAAAATATGATTATAATTTTTGTGAGTGGATGGCATTGGTCCAATATGATCAATGTGATAGGTTTCAAGGGGGATATTTTGTTTTGGAATCGGGTTCAATAAACCTTCTCCTTTTCCTTGCTTTTTATTACATAAAATGCACTCTACGCAATTCGCAATGACGTTTTCTATTTGTTTTCTTAACTGGGGTATAAAATAGTTTTCTTTTAGAATTGTTTCGGTTTTTGCTACCGCATAATGACCTCTATTATGAACATTTCGTATTATTTCTTTTTGCATATTTAAGGAAATCATTAACAGTTCTCTGTCGTTTTCGTATTTATACAGTATGTCATTTCGATTAAAATATTCCGAGCTTTCATTTTTTTCTATTAATTTTTTGATGGTTTGAATATGTTCATCTTCTTGTTGCGCTAATTTAATTTTTGCTGTTAATTCGTCATAAGAACGTGTTGCTACCAATACTGTATTTCTGCTTAATGCGTCGACATGCTTCATTTGATTTCCCGCTCGATGTACTATTTCATAATCAAATTCTTGTAAGAATAGCGCCCATCTTGCTACTTTTGGCGTAATGTCTTTTTTGTCCATAGTCTTTTGAAACGCGGAACAATCTGTCACAATTTTAAATTTCGTGCCTAATAAGTAGTTTCGAAATTTTTTGACCGATTCTATTACCGCAAGGGTCTCTAATTCGTAACTCGAAAATTTTGCTTGAGTAGGTGTAGTTTTACGGCTCATGTAATGAATAGGATGTAAGTTTTTGTTCTCATCTTCTTGTAGTAGGACACTACCAAAACCTATGGCGCTTGCATCGGTGTGCAATTCTAGTCTAGCGCCTCGTCGGAATACATGCAATACTGGGGGGTTAACTAATTTTTCTTTAAGAGTTTCAAAAGCTTGCTTTTCGGGTATTCCAAATTTAAATTTATTTCCCGCTTTTAATAAATCACTTAAAGGTCTCGCTATAGTTGCATAATGTGGGATGTATTTTCTGAAATAAGAAGTTAGACCCAGAAAACTGTGTAGTTGTTTAAGGGTGCGGGGTTCAGGAAATTTCTTTACTGCCAAAGTTTTGGCTTCCGAGGGTCTAGTAGTTCCGTTTTCGATAATATAGCCTAAAAATTCAATTTTCCGTTTAAGAAATTGACATTTTGCAAAATTAAATTCAAGTCCGTAATCCGATGCAACTTCTAGGACGCGTTTCAGTTTTACCAAGGCTTCTTCCTCAGTTTCCGCAAGTATAATGACATCGTCTAAGTAAATTAATATTACCTTTTCTTTAATTAACTGTTTAAAAACAGCTTGAATATATCTTTGAAACTGTTGTGGTCCAACCGATAATCCGAATGGGAGCTTTAAGTACTCGTACTGCGAGTTATGCGTGACAAATGCTGTATATTTCCTACTCTCCTCTGCTACGTCTATATGAAAAAAACCATTTTTTAAATCCAAAGTTGTGAAAACCTTTGCATCTTTCAATGTTATCTAAAACATCTTCTATTCTTGGCAAGGGAAAATTATCTCTAATTATTTTTTTATTTAGCAATCTATAGTCTACGCAAAGTCTCCAAGAATTATTTTTCTTTTTCGCTAACACTATAGGAGATGCATAATTAGAGTTACTCTCCGTTATAATTCCCGTTTCCAACCATTCCTGTACTTGTTTGTCCACAAATTCCTGCTCCGGATACGCTAATCTACGCGGTCGTTGCGCAATCGGAATATCATCAGTTAATATTATATTTACTTTTAACTCTGTGTCCTTAACCTTGTTTGGCTTATAATTAGTAATCAATTCCGTTAACTCTTTCTTAATAGCGTTGTTTGTAATATGATTCAGCTCAACTTCCTGAAAATTAATTGAATTGGCTGTTTCAGCTAAATAAATATCTGTGGTTTTCGCTAAGTCTGACTGTGGGATAGAACACGGTTCACTTTCTAATAAACAACTTTTTGCAGTACTTAATTGCATGTTTACTTTTTCACTAAAGTTAAAAGCTGTTTCATTTTGATTAGTTTGTTCCTTTCTCACTAATTCAGCTGTCGAAATCATACTTCCTATCGTGGGATTGTTTTGCTTTTCTGACCGCAACATCGCATGAAATCTGGGTGTGACATAGCTGACGCGTTTGATTTTCGTCATGGCTGTTTCTTGTGGGAAAGCAGTGACGTAATTTATCCTAACTTCTTTTAACTTCCGTTTTCCCATAATTTCCAATCCTTTTTCCGAAATATTGAAATTTAATTGTCTCAAAAAGGTATTCCCTAAAATTATAGAATGATTCAAATTTTTTACGATGTATAAATCTGAATTTACTGTATAACCATCTATTTCAATGTTTACGGTCGTAAATCCTATGGGTGTTATTTGGTTTCCACCAATACCTGACAAAACCAAGTCATTTTCATGTAATTTAGGGCATCCCAGGGCAATATAAATATCGTTATTCCCCATATTTACGTCGCTCCCTGTGTCTATCAAGGCATCTATATTTTTTCCTAAAATCCTCACGTTCTTTATTATTTTATCTGCTGGATTAGAGTTGTTGCTTATGGCGGCATTTGCATTTTTAGGAGAATTGTTTGTACACTGGTCAGACCTGTGGCCAGGAATTTTACACTTCCAGCACACTGGGCCTTCTTTTTTTCGGGGACAATCCCTCCAGCGGTGCGAAAATTCATTGCAATTAAAACAACGGATTTTTGTATTTAAATTCTTTTGGGGGGCATTTGCATAATTTTTTTCATATGGTACGCGGCTAACATCATTTCGATGGAACGCTCTATTATTTTCAAAACCTTGACGTTTTCGGAATTCCGTATTTGGGGACTTAATTTCAGCCTTCCGTAAGTTAATTCGGGCAGTTTCAAAATCATCCAATTTATTTGTCAAATCATCTATATTCGTAATTTTGGGTAATTCATCACAAAAGTGTTCCTTCATTTCTAAAGACAATTTTCTCCTGATTTGATCAATAATTAAAATATTTTTTAATTGTTCGTACGTCGATATTTGCAGGCCAGATAACCAATTATCCAAGAAATTTGAGAGTTCAAACGAGAAATCTTTCCACGAATCCGAATTTTGCTTTCTATGCAAGAAGAATTTTTGCCGAAATTGCTCCGGTGTAAGTCTAAAGCGTCTTAAAAGTATTTTTTTTACATAGTCGTAGTCGCTGGACTGTTCCTCACTTTCGCGATTTATTAAATTAACTATATCGAGAGGTAATAATGCGAGAAGATAGGTTACCCATTCATGTTTGTCTATCTCTAACCGCTTTGCCTGGCGTTCGAAAAGGGTTAAGTATATACTGATTTCCTCCTCGTTATTGTACCTATTTAACAATTTTAAAACATCGGAACCTTTTCCGGCGATTGTAGGTACAGAGTTATGTAATTGGGCTTTTTGTGTATTTTCCAATTGTAATCGTTTTAATTCAAACTCGCGATTCTCAGCTTCTTTTTGCTGTAATAATCTTTCGGCTTCTTCACGCTCACTTACAATTCCCTCTAACAAATTTTTCACTAAATCTTCATCATACCCTTTGGATTTTACAATTAAATCAGTTAATTGAGTTTTATTGGTCGATTCTGGTGGATTTAAACCTAATTCGACTGCCACAGTAATCAGATCGATCTTTTTTGACCTTATTAAATGTGCCATTTTTATCATAAACTAATTAACACATAAAAATAAAATATAGCATTAAATAAATCAATAATATACGTATTTTCACCCGATAAATCAAATATATCAATACATATAATAATACGTAACAGTTATAAAAACACACTTACTTTCATATCTTCACCCGATAAATAAAATATATTTATACATATAATAATATTCAACAATTTTATAAACACTTTCTCTAAATATTCTAAATCGAATATATATTTTGTTTCCTTTCCCATAAAAATAACAAGATACAAAAAAAAAATATATATCTTTGTACTACTTAACTCTATTCTAGAAAAAAAAACATTACTCAATCAAACATTATTCATGTGAGGAAGCAAAAAAAATAACACCTTCCTCTATCTATACGAAGAAAAAGAGAGAGAAAAAAAAAACTTTTAATCGTTTCACTTTTCACTTTTCCCAGTCTGCAAAAAAAATATGCACGGCAGACGTTTATATTTTATTTCATTCGAGCACTCTGACTCTGGCTCGCTGATAAACAACACATTTTCCTCTTGCGTACACTAAAGCAGAAGAAAAAAAATATCACCAGAAAAAAAAATCGCTTTTCGCCACCGCGAAAACACGACACTTATCTTACACAGACGGTCAGTGGGTCAAACTTTCTACACCGATACTCGAAACATTTCCCTCTTTCTTTACCGAAAGGACTTTATCTGTTAATCAGTGATTCATCACTGAACTTAACCGACAAACGATCGCACATCTCACAGATACGATGCACATATCACATAATAACCACTCACACACTTGGATGTGTAGTAATACACAGATGAAAAAAAAAAAAAAATCGGAAGCACAAAACACTTTTACGTGAAGACACACGTGAACATCTCACAGGAACTTGATGCACAAATCTTTTTGCTTCTTTATTCGAAATTCACGTAGATCCCGATCATTCAGATCAATTACAAATCATGTAGATCCAGTTCGCATAGATTCCGTTGATCCCGGCCGGTCCCCCATTTTGTAGATATATGTTATGGCCGGTTGTCTAAATGGGTCTAAATAAGTCCAAGGCAGATTTTTGTTGAAATCTTACACTGTTTAATTTTCTGGATTATATCAAATATTTACAAATATGTACAAGTTAAAATATAATTAGAACAATCATGACAACTCGTAAGCTCGTAAAGGCCGTTTGCAGATACCATTTCTCAGCTCAGCTCGTAAAGGCTGGCCGTCGCCGGAGATTTAAGAGCATCTCTCGAGTCCGTCTTACTCAGTCTGCATCTCGACTCATTCTGTCTACTTCGTTCTCACGCTGTAAAAAAAATACTGCACTCATCAAAATTTATATTGTTCGAGAGGCATCATTCAACTTCACAAGCCCCAATAAAGTATTTGCTTGTGTTTGCAGTCTAAAGTTCAGATGAGAACTCCTGCGACCACATATATAATATAATATATTATATATTATATTATATATAATATATATATTAATAATAATTTATTATATATTATAAATATTATTTAATATATTATAAAATATATTAAATATTATATAATATATTATATTATATTATAATTATAATTATTTAATATATTATTAAATATTAATTAATTATATAATAATATAATATTATATAATATATTATTAATAATATATTATATTATATTATATTATAATTATAATTATTTAATATAATTATTATATATATTATATATATAATATATATAATATATATTAGTTATATATATATATTAATATATTAATATATTATTAATATATAATAATATAATAATAATATATTTAAAATAATAATATTATCAATCAAATCTGCCTTAACGTCAGCTCTAAAAGTCATTGTTTTTTAATCTCACTTTTCATATAATTTAGCATCTTTCAATCCGCAATTTAATTTTTTTTATATTACATATATATTTATAGGCATATAACATACTTCGGAGGTTTCAAAAATTAGAAGCGTTAAATTACACATGGTTTATGCAGTGATATTCTGAAATTCTTATGAACTTCTTATTCATGTAACTTTTTAGATATTAAAATAAATTCTTCATTTATGTCAATAGAATACAAAAATAATTTATTTTGATAATAAAGTATTGCAGCAAAGTAGTGCGCGTTACTTGAATTTTATTATTTTGATATTATTTGAAATAGGGTTGCTAAGCAACTAATAAATTAAAGAGCAAAGTAAAAAGAAATGCATTTTAAAATTTTTAAAAAATATGAAAATAAAATGTTTCATATTTACCGAACAGATGCAAAAATATTTTAAATAATTTAAACAATTAATTTCTAAATTCTGATATATTTAAAACTCCCATATCGAAAATTTAGCATTAATAATTTTATGTTTAAATCCATTATTCAAATATGCGATTTTCATTTCAGTTAAAAAGGAAATTTGGAAATCGTCTGCATTCCCATAGTAGCACTGCTTTCCCATTATGACCTAAAAAGAAATGTTCTATATTTTTCGAACGAATGAACCAAATGTAGCTAAAAAACTATACAGCTAATTCAGGGTACCTCCCCAATATACCCACCCAAAATCAACCTAATAGGACGATTTTTACGGCAGTTATCGCGGAACAGACAGACAAACAAACAGACAGAGATACAGACAGAAACCAAAAACTTTTCACGTCTCCACAGTGATCCTCAATTGGCGTTTCGAGAAAAATGCACAACACAACTAAAAACGCACTTCCAGAATCTTTCGCTCATAGACAGTACAGTTACTGAAATCTTTTGTGTGTCTCTGTAAATGAACAAAACTGTAACGCACGTTATATTATAGCGTGGACACCTTTTAGTGCACCTTAATAATGCGTATAAAATTCATTGTGTTTAAAATAGTGTATCATCATTAAATTACGCTGCACACATTTTTTCCTGTAAACCATTATGTAAACTAATTTATTTGTGTGACCCTGTAAATGAATGACAAATGTTCTACAATTCATATTCTACAGAAAATATGTTTTAGTGCACCTCAGAAACCAATTTCCTTATTTTTGATGTTATATAACATCGTCACAATAAACTGCAAACGATCATAATATAAAAGGATTCTTTTGAGTGTCCCAATAAACGTACTGTGAATGTAACCCTCCCTATTTTCAACAGCGAACATAGAATAGTAAACTTTCAACTACATATATCGGATACATGGCAATCCAAGTATATGTACAACAATTAGAGCTCGGAGAGACGGCAGACAGACAAACCGAAGTCATAAACACTTTTGAACAATGTTGGAAAGTGTAATGAAATCTTCGTGATTATCTTTTCTTTTCTTTTAGTTCCATTTGAAGTAAGTGATGTAACGTATGTCAGTAGTGGAGAATCTCTTCTACTTATGTCTCATATTCCGCAATCTTTTTAACACCTTCCAACATAGTTGAAAAGTATTTATAATTTCGATCCGTATGCCAATACTATATCTCTCATAAATATACTCAGATTTCTATGTAATTCAGGTTTATTATGATATTTCTCCCTTTAAAATTGAGCGTATACAATTTATAGTTCGTTTACAGGATCACTCAATTAATCCCGTGGCATTATGGTCTATGGGGAAAATCGTTTGCAGTGAATTTTAATATTGTTTCACTATTTGAAACATAATGAAATTTATATGCATTTATAAAGTGCACTAAAACATGCTTTCTTTCTGTAGAATATGGAGTGCGTAACATTTATCATTCGTTTACAGAAACGCATAAAAGAATGCGATTACAGAACTGCGTATGCTGGGATATACGTTTAACATTTGATTAATAAATAATAAATGCTTGATATACGTTTTTAGTTTAACTAATACTTTGCATCCTAAGTTTTGTGTATATATTCTATAGATCATATAAAGGGCTACACAAAATAATTCGTAAGCATTATTGTGTATGAGTGGGAATTACGTTAGCGTGTTTTTTACTTGCGTTATGTTATTTTTTTTAATTTCAGCCTTACAACAAACATCGAAATCTATTTTCTTTAAATAGGTGAGTGGTCGTTCTGGCATAGCTGGAAACGAACATGCTGATAAACTGGCCCGCGATGCAACAAAAGCCTTACAGGACATCTTACAAAAATTCTACCCATATCCACCATCACATTTTAAAAAGATAACAATTAATAAGATCATGGCAAATGGATTGGAATCGGGGAACAACGGGTCGCTTTACTCACTCCTTAATCCCAACAGTATTAACAGATCTTCAACTTCAAAATAGGCACCACTACATCTTTGCTACAAACCATGGCCCGTTTCCTCAATATCTCAATAAATTCGGCAAGGCATCGTCACCTAGATCCACCTGTGGAAAAAGAGGCACCTCCTTACATTATATCCTAGATATTACCCTGACTGCCCACCATCACATTAGAAAGCCATCACAAATGAATCGTCCAGCCTGGTTTGGCTACGTGCTGAAACAGCCAAAACTGCTTCAAAAAATAACAGATTGTATGTTTCTGCTAGAACGCAATCAATACTTATTCATGCTGCCTCCATTGGACTAAGTGGAGGTTGAGGATGAAGTAGACTTCTAATATACATAAGGACTTTTACATTCTACATAAACTCTAACCTTAACAATTTAGTTATTCTTGATGGCATCATACAGTGTTATTTAATATTTTCAGCATAATGTATCATTGTTTACTCTAGTATTATTATTCATTCATTATTGTTCATTTAGTACTTACTTCTATCCATTATTATTATTTACTTCAGAATCTTACAGTATTATTACATGATAGTATTATTGCTCAATATCACATAGTAGTATTTCGTACTACTCAGTAGGATTGGTAAATTGTATTTTAAAATTTGTATTTTTGGAATTTTGCATTTTCAGAAATTGGATTTAAGCATTACAAAGTATAATTATTGCTCAATACCACAAAGAATAATTTAGTAATGCTCAGTATAATTAGGCAAACAAACCTGCTGGGCGGGGCTAGTTGAGCTTAAGCCGAAAGGTAGGACTCCCCGCCCGGTTTAACCTTGACATTGAACTATATTTAGTATACTAAAAGAATTCGTAGAATATAAATAAATACTAATATACAGTGATACGCAAATAACCTGATACATTGCCATCTATAGATGTTAATTTCTGAAAGTACGTTTTTCAGTTGACCTTTGCATTTCCCCACTGAATTAAACTCCAGTTTAATATAAAGTGGAAAATTAATAAATTAATCCAATTTAATATAAAGTGTATAAAAATATGTAGATAATTTACAGAACTGTACAACATTATTCGAGCGCATTTTCGTAAATTGGCGGAAAATGCTGAAGGTGAATTTTTGACTGTCTTATGCGTTTTGTAACAAAGTTGAATTTTAACACATTATGTAGTGTATATGCAGATCGAAATATCATGTACAGGGATGTACGAAAGAATTCGAGTATGTTTCTGGAGTTTTGCTGTCATCTCGTTTTCGAATGTATTACGCATTTTCTAAGTAGTTTACTTAGATGGATAACTTCTTTCACCTGTTTATACGATGAAGCTCCGTAAGACTATTCTGGGAATGTTGGAAACTGTTTAAAAATCTATGCTTGACTCATGATTTTTCTTTCTTGTTTTTTATTGCTAATAAATTGTTACTTGTGCAGCTAATTTCCTGAAAGCTAAATACCTCAAACTTTTATAATATCCAGATATCATTATTTTACATTTCAATAAATCTTTAGAAGTCTAATGCGAATTTTCCGAATGAATAGTATTTTCGGTCAATTTAAAACACATATTTTATCTTTAGCATACTACTTATTTTATATTCTACGTTATCTTTTTTTTTTTTTCAAGTTATTTCAAAAGAAAAAGCAGTTTTCTATATTTTCTTTTAGATCCATCAAAATGCTAGTAAGCAACGTCCATTTCTGTATTTACTGTATATTTTAGAACATTTCATCGAAAGAAATACTGGAATACACAAGATGAAAGTACTGCTAGGCTTTCAAAAGAATACTAAGTACCAAAAAGTTTAAAATTTTTCTTTCTCTGGGACATTTGGTATATTTTCTTCTAGTTTTTTATATGAAAATATTTCACATAAAATACTAGCCTTTTGTACCATAGCAATAGCATAAAAAATATATCTTTAGTATTCAAAGAATATACTTTAAGGTCATATTTTTTTCCAAGTTAACAAAAAATGCATAGTCTGTAATGATGTAATATTGAAAGAACGTTGATGTTTGGATTTAGTAAAAATACTTTCATGTAATATTTTGTGTATAAAAGCTTTCTGTGCAATAGAATAAGAAATTTTAAAATAACTTTAATAGGATAATATCAGGATAATATCATCAAAATTGCAGATTTTTTTGTTTAATAAAATAAGAATATAAAAAATCATTTCTATTTCAAAATACAGGTTTCATTCCATCTTCCTAAAATATTTTTTTCCAGAGAATTTTTAACTTTAATAATAATTTTAAATTGTATAAGTCGCTTCCATATAAGGTGCACATTGAATTTAAAAACGTAAAATTTCTAAAGATTAGATTAATATTTGCATACTGAAATGTCATTCCTGGCAATTAAAAATTCTTAAGTAATTCATTCCACTGTAAACTATATGGCCATTAATCACCGGCAACTTTCAATTTTAGACATTTTGTCGAATATTTAAAAATATACTTGTCAGATTCTTCTGGAATTTTAGCATTAAAAAGAACAGGTTCAAATTCATATATATTAACGTTGATTGGATAGGGAGGACCAACAAAAATTAAAGAAAAGAAATAATACTTGGGATCACCCTGTAAAATAAAATGCATGAAATAATCTATCGCTACAGAATATACATGGGCAGACATTGTACAATATGTGTATTCATTTGTGTAAGAATAGCATGTATATTAATAAAGATGTATAGATTATTTAAAAAAAATTAAAAATTCTTGCATATTTTTTACTTATAACATACAGGGTTTTTAACCAAATTTAACGTCAGTTTCAGAAAATATGACAAAATGTAGTAGAAACCATATAGTGCAATTGGAATATAAATATATTAAATATTTAGGGAAATATCGGCAGTAGTATAAAACAATTTGTATCAGCGCATGCGCGAACGATAACAAGGAACTTTTTGCATAATTTAATAGTCAACTCTAAGGAGCAACTTATTAAAAAAAATTAGTCAAATATCGTAAAATTTCAGAGAGATATCGGCGTTAGAGTAAGCTGTTTTTTAGTTTCTGACTAAAACTCGCTGAATGATAAGGGATTGTCCATAAATTGTTATTTTTAAGTTATCTGACAGCGTTCGGAGCAAATTTTTTGAAAAACTATTTAATTATAATTTACACTTATGTTTAGGAAGATTTTGACTCTAAACTACGATGAAAAGGAAAATATAGTCCATACATTGATTACATTTACGTAAATTGAGGAGTTTATGGTAAAATTTTGTGAAATTTAGCCCAATACGCAAAACACTCTACAGTAAATTCTATTTTATATTTGCATTTTCTGTATACACATAATTTGTATGACAGTGGTGAAGATAATAAACTAAAATGTAAGATATATTATACATTTTTTATGAGTTATGAGTCAATAACCTGCAATTTGATTTTTATAGTGCTATTTCAATAGATTTTTGAGAAATCACGTTTTGCGTAATTTTAACAAAAAAGTGCATTTTTCATAAAATACGTTTATTTAACTGAAGCATTTACGTTTCAAGTATAAAAAAGTTACTGTTTTAAACTTTACTTAACATTTACTTAACAGTTATGTGAATTGGAAATTTACTGTATTTATCAATCAAAGTCTTTATTATTTTTTTTTTGTATGCCGTTTATATCTAAAAGACAGTTTTGGCAGTTTTTGTTCGAAGGAAAAAAAAATTAACGCTGAAACGTTTGGCTCTTCCGGTTTCATTCACAGCTATCAAGTAGTTTATAAATTCTGGTAACTTAGATTTTTTTATAGTACCATAAATGTAAGCGCAGATTTGTAAAGGTAAAAAATGTGGGCTTTATTAAAATGTGATACAAAGAAACGAAAATTTTAGACAAAAATCTCATTTTAAACGTAATCAGATATCCTAATTTGTCTACTATTTTTCATTTTTCATTGATACTTTAGTTCTCCTTGTAAAACCAGCATAATGACCCTATTCGAATAAAAAAAAAATGTTTCAAAATCTAAGCATCCATTTCAAAACAAATAATTGTCATTCATTAAACAGTATATGGAGAATCGCCATTGGACACCCTTTTAAAAGCACTTTGGAACATCCATACACGTCATACACTGGTCAGATATGGTAAAAAAAGGCGTTGAAAGGATAAAATATTGTCAGAGCAGCTACTGCAGTGAATTTGGACAAAAGGCGTGAATTTAGTGCGGAGGAAAGAGGAATGATCATTGGAGCTTACAGATTTAAGCATTCAATCTCTGACATTTCCCAAAAAATTCAGATATACCACTCTACACTTAGCCGTGTGGTTTTTATGTGGAAGCGAGGAGGTGTTCTAATATGTCAATTCCGACCCGGTAAACCGAATAAATTGATAGATTGCGACCGTCGATGCCTAAAACGTGCAGTGAAATCAAACCGAAAGGCTTCCTTAGAGGCGATTACAAGGGAATTTCTATCGTCCCCGACTGATGATGCAAGTGATTGTACCGTACGGCGGGAGATCGTGGCACTTGGTTTTCATGGCCAAGCAGCAGTTCACAAGCCAAATATCACGCATCTGAATGCGACCCGCCGATTAAAGTGGTGCAAAAAACGATGGTACTGGTCAGTATAAAAATGGAAAAAAATCGTATGGAGTTATGAATCACGCTACCAGTTTTGGCAGTCCGACGGACGTGTTTGGGTGTGGCGAATGCCTGGCGAACGTTATTTACAGGGCTGTGTCGTACCCACAATGAAATTTGGTGGAGGTGGGATCATGGTGTGGTCCTGCATTTCATGGCATGGTCTTGGTCCTCTTGTTTTAATTTCTGGGAGTGTGAATGCCGAAGCCTGCAAAACAATGCTAGACAATTCAGCGCTACCGACATTATGGCAACACTTTGGTTTTGGACCATACTTGTTTCAGCATGACAATTCTCCATGTCATACAGCAGGTGTTGTTAAGACATGGTTTGAGGAAATGGGTGTGGAAAAACTTCCCTGCCAGCTCAAAGTCCAGACCTCAACCCTTTGGAACACATTTGGGATGACCTAAAGCACCGATTCAGAGCCAGGCCAACTAGGCCAAAAAACACCACGGAACTGTTTGCTACTCTAAAGGATAAATGGAGCAAGATTCCTGCAGAATCTTATCGATAATCGGTAGAAAGTGTTTCAAAAAAGTTGTAGCAGTTATTGCGGCGAAGGGTGACCATACACGATACTAAAGTCGTGCAGAGTCATGCATTGTATTATATTTCTCTTACACATGTTGTTAAAGCGCATTGAAAAAATTTTATTTTGAGAAAGTGCTACGAGATAGAATAAAAAAAAGGCGCCAGTGGCAGCTCTGAAATGAGGTGTCTTGTGACAAATCGCCATGTACGTACATGCTGACTTTCCAAGGAGAACTAAAGTGTCAATAAACAATGAAAAATAGCATACAAATTAAGATATCTGACTACATTTAAAATGCGATTTTTGTCTCAAATTTTCGTTTTCTATATATTACAGTTTATTTAAGTCCGCATTTTTACCTTTCCAAATCTGCGCTTACATTTATTATACTATAGATAAAACCTAAGTTATCAAAATTTAAAATCTACTTGATAGCTATGAATGAAGTGCCAAATGTTTCAACGTTATTTTTTTCCTTCGTACAAAAACTGCCAAAACTGTCTAGATATAAACGGCACACACACACAAAAAGACTTTGATTGATAAATACAGTAAATTTCCAATTCACATAACTGTTAAGTAAATGTTAAGTAAAGTTTAAAATAGTAACTGTTTCGTACTTGAAACATAAATGTTTCAGTTAAATAAATGTATTTTATGGAAAATGCACTTTTTTGTTAAAATTATGCAAAACATAATTTCCCAAAAAGCTATTGAAATATCACTATACAAATCAAGTTACAAGTTATTGACTCATAACTCATGAAAAATGTATAATATATCTCAGATTTTAGTTTATTATCTTCACCACTGTCATACAAATTATGTGTATTCAGAAAATGCATATATATGCGATAGAATTTACTGTAGAGTGTTTTGCGTATTGGGATAAATTTCACAAAATTTTACCATAAACTCCTCAATTTACCTAAATGTAATCAATGTATGGACTATATTTTCTTTTTCATCGTAGTTTAGTGTCAAAATCTTCCTAAACATAAGCGTAAATTATAATTAAATAGTTTTTCAAACAATTTGCTCCGAACGCTGTCAGATAACTTAAAATAACAATTTATGGACAATCCCTTATCATTCAGCGAGTTTTAGTCAGAAACTAAAAAACAGCTTACTCTAACGCCGATATCTCTCTGAAATTTTACGATATTTGACTGATTTTCTTTAATAAGTTGCTCCTTGGAGTTGACTATTAAATTATCGAGGCTAACGAAAAAGAAAGGCTACCGCGGTGCTTTACGCGTATCTTTTTTTACAGACCGCCGGAGTCAGGTGATGTTCGAATGCACCAATGCAGGTGTACGAAAAGAGCATCACATCACTCTAGCCGTCTGTAAAAAAAGATAAGTGGAATGCACTGCGGTAGCCTGTCTTTTTCGTTAGCCTCGTAAATTATGCAAATAATATGCAAATAATATGCAGATAAAAATTATTTTATACAACTGCCCTTATTTCCTTAAATATTTAATATATTTATATTCCAATTACACTATATTGTTTGTACTACATTTTGTCAATTTTTCTGAAACTGACGTTAAATTTTGTTAAAAACCCTGTATGTTATAAGCCAAAAACATGCAAGATTTTTTTTTTAAATAATCGCTATATCTATGCTAATATACATGCTATTCTTACACAAATGAATACACATATTGTACAACGTCTGCCTATGTATATTCTGTAGCGATAGATTATTTCGTGCATTTTATTTTATAGGGTCATCCCAAGTATATTTTTTTCTTTAATTTTTTGTTGGCTCTCTATTTGTCCTCTTTATCAAATCGACAGTGATAAATATGAAGTCAAACCTGTTATTTTTAATTCTAAAATTCCAGAAGAATCTGACAGGTATATTTTTAAATATTCAACAAAATGTCTAAAATTGAAAGTTGCCGGTGATTAATGGCCATATAGTGTATATTGATATTTGTTAACTTGTTTCTTGAATACAATATTTTGTTAAATATTTACTTGTTATGTATTTACGTATTTTGAATTAAAAAGCGCTGTTTTTGTTAAGTGTTTTAAGTCAGCAAGAAGCAGAATTCCACAAAATTCGATATACTATTTGAGCTTTAAACAAAAATTTTCAATATCACTTTGAATTAAGTTTTTCAAAACAAACGTTCCAAATTTCAAAATGGAACTAAGTAGCATAAAAAGAAATACACAAACAACAATTATAGAAAAAAATATACCGCATCTGTTTCGGTACATATAACAGGTACATATATCGGTACATATATCCAAAAAGCACCTTTTAAACTATGTTTCAACGAAAAACGTCATATAATTCGCTTGTATATATGATATTTATTTTATGTGTGTCCACTCATAACTGAGACTTTTCAATTTTTTGTTGTCGGAAACATATGATTTAGCTGATGATCCCGTTTAAATATCATCAGGATCTAACGATACTATACTTGTCTGTAGTTTTTCTTGTATTAACTTTATTTTAAAAAACTTTAACTTTCGTAAAAAATTATCATTCACCAGGAAATTACAACATGATGTTGAGATAGATAGTATTACTGTATGTTTTTTAAGTAGTTGTCCTCTTGTGTATAGTTTTTTACCGAAACACATTTCAAAATTTTAATGTACCACAGGCTACAGTGCATCAAAATTAACAATATTTTCACCATGATTATGAATTAGAGTCCTGCATCGGGTCTGTAATTAATTTTATTCGAACGTATTCGATCCGCTCTTCAGAGTGAGTAGATTTCGACTCGCGTTGACTCCAATTATTTCGGATTGGATTTTGACTCTTGCGTATGGGGCATTGTAGCCCGTTTTTAAAAGAAATCCCACAATATTGTTTCAAATGGAAAAACTATACATTGGAATATAAATGAGTATATATAAGTTTATTTTTACTTACCCATCATACGTAGTAAAGGGTAAGTCTAAAATATAGGTTAGTAGAACAGGGTTTAAGAATCGAAAAAAAATTCATTGATTTTCACGTTTCAGACACTGGAGATTCGGAAGAACATATTTTTAGAAAAAAAAAATTGCTGTCCGTCTGTGTGTGTCTGTGTCTGTAAATGCTCTATCTCCCGAATAAATTGAGATAGAGACTTCAAATTTGGTATGTGCTTAGTATGTAATAATGAGAAGAAGCTTATTGAATTTCAATAACCTCGATTATCCGGAACTATTTTTTCGGACTCTCGAAATATTCGTTCTGATAAAAGGTATATGAAAATTTTTGAAATTGTTTATATTAAGGAGTGAATATAAAAGTCAATAACAAATCATAAATTTTGCATAAAGAATGAAGACGATCGGATAATGAGTTGCCGAATTATTTGTAATCCGATTTACCACACTCTTCGATTTTTCATGACCCTGTATTTCATTCAAATTTCAATTCAAAGATATATTTTAATTGGAAATGAGACTCTTAATCCGACGCAGTAAACTGTTAGTTAATAAGATTATCATTTTTGGAGTTATAAGGATGTTTCTTTTAAGCAATTCAGTAATAGAGCCTTTAAAGTTTATGACATCATCAACCCAGGATTTTATTCGAATTGCAATGCATTTTATTAATAGTTTACACATGTTTTATTTTCATATTTTATATTATGCATCACCATGATGGGTAAGTATTACGGTGACCCCCAACGACTATTTTCACATTAAAGTTGACATTAGAAATATAATTATAGTGTATTTTTTCATAATTGTGTTAAAATAAGGATTAATTTTTATTCATTTCGAGTTGAAACTCATCTGGTTTTGGGTCGGTTTTGTGTTAATGGAAATTTCTTTTCGTGCTCGGATTGGACTTCAAATAGAATGGTCGGGATCGGGACGCTTATATCCGAACATGCACAAGGGAAATAAAGTTGATATAGAAGGTTGCAAACAAAATAAATAAATAAATAAAGTAAAAGTAAAAATAACAAATGTCGAGTATATATAAAGAGTATATATCGTATATATCGAGTATAATAAATAAATAAATAAAGTTTAAAAAATGGACGGTAAGAAACATTTTCTTGAAGTCCGTTTTATTTATTTAAAAAATATATTTGTTGGTGTGTCAAGTTATTAATTCCCTCTTTAATAGATGAATATTTTGTCAGAAAAGAAAAGGCCTTCTTCTTAAATCTTAAATCTTTTATATAAGTTAAGTTAATGGGTGCTGAGAATTGTAAACGAAAGAGTAAATCGAGGATGAATTTCAATGTATCAACTATAGCCTATTCAAAATTAAGAGGGCAAACAAAGAAATAAATGAACTTGCAACTTGGCAACTTTTGTAATGCCTCGACTACAATCATTATCAGCCAAGCCTTGATTGTTGCCAAAGCAACGATCGCTGCTTTGGATAAAAAATAATATAATGTTTCGAAATAAATGTTTAATTTGTGTAGTAATTGTTTCAATTAAATGTAAATTAATTCGATTAGTTAAATATAAAAAATAAAATAACTGTCGAGAGTGTTTTTATTTTTTTAAGCAAATACTTATTATATAATATATACAAATATATAATCGCCATGTAAGTGGAAAAAGAGTAGAACTGAAACATCATGGTGTAAATTAGCAATCATTATGTTTATTTAAATTCTCTCTTAATTTTGAGTGAAGTATAGTAGCAGGTTTCTTATATGTATATACAATGGATATAATGTGAACTTTACTCTCATATAATAGAATAGAAAATTAACACTTATAATACTCATTTTGAAGCTGCGTCTTTGAAGTTTAGGAATTCTTTATTATTTATTTTCAAATTATATTTTTTACTTTTCTTTATGAGGTTTTTATGTCTCACAATATGTTTTACATGATGATGTTTGTAGTCACATTTTTTATCTCTATCTGCATTTAGCCGAATGTTTTATGTATGTGTTTTGTTGCGCTTACGGAGTGGAAATATTTAGAGTACATGCAGATTCCAAACGTTTTCATCACGAAGAAATCTTTATAACGATTAAATCCACTTTCGCATTACTTTTGATTGATTTTCAATTGGCTTCTTATGGCTAGAATCAGTTTCATAAAATTATAAATAAAACAAACTATTACAACTAAACGAATATTAAATGAATGAATTGTCGTTTCAAAGTTATTTTTCGGGACGTTATGGTATTACATATACCTGATACGTATATTAGATATGTTATTCATTTTGTTATACATAAGCGACTTTTAAATTAAACGCAAGGGAATGTTTTAGACTTTTATTAAGTGACATTATATTTGACCACCTTATAGAGGTGTAATTCACTTAAATGCAGAATGACTTCTTTATGCGGATATGGCATTGAAATTAAGTTTTGCCATCTGCTTTATATAATCTTAGGTAGTCGAATACGTCCAAGCACAATAATACAGGGTGTACGAAAATTCTTACCCGCCCTGATTACAAAATTTATTCATATCCCTTGTATATAAAATAGACAAGTGAAACTGGTACCAAAATGTTGGACAACTAACCAATTTCATTCCAGCAGTTTTAAGTGTAACGTGGCTTTAGTGTAGCAGAGTCAGTGTCCAGCCAACCGGAACGAGAACAGACAGCCCATCAACATCAGTTGAAAGGGTGAAAGATGTGAGACTGTGTTTTGTACAAAGTCCCAAGAAATCGGAGTGTACTGCCTCATGTGTAATCGCAGATGCCAAAAGATTCTCGTGGTACCAGCGGACACACTGAGCGTTTTCCTGATTTGTGAACATTTCAGGTTTCTTGAATTCTGAAACCGTTATACTACAGTCACGTTACGGAAATCTGCAATTAAAAAACTTGGTTAGTTTTCCAACATTTTGGCACCGGTTTGACATGTCTATCTTATATGATATGAATAAATTTTGTATTGAGGGAGACTTTTCGGACACCTGTACATTAGACAGGACCGAAAACTGCAATTGTACAAAAAATAAAATAATATGTAATTTTAATAACATGAAAGAAGAGGGTGAACAAAGAAATTCGCAAACAAAGCAAATTTAAAATCAGAAAATAATAGTACAAGAGGTTTCCTTTTGAAAAATTCTTAATGCAGATATTAAAGCAACTATCACGTTCTCAAGTACTTTTAAAAATACTTTTTAAAATGTGCAGTAATAGCTAATACTTGATAAAAACGCTCTTTTTAAAATAAATTCATATTAATCTTGGAATTAAATAATGAACTTAGGAACTAATAAAAAATAAATGAAGATAAATATTGGTTTAAGAAAAAACAAAACCTAATAATATTCCAAAACTCTGTATTTATTTATAGTGCTTTTGTGACAGAAACTATTAGCATACACATTAATTTTTATTTGTTAGATTACGTAAACACGTTTTGTAATTTTAATAATGATAACTTTTTGCCGGTTTACTTAACGAGATCAGTTATTATAATGTGAGAGAACTTTTCGAATTTTAAAAAGAATATATTGCTTTATTTTTCTACTCTGAAAAATTAATTAATCGATTGTTTACCAACAAATACCTTAAGTAAAATGGAAAAATATTTATTCTATTTTTCAATTTTTATACTAGATAAGACTTATACTAGATGTGTGTGCTTCATTAAAAATTTTGGAGGAAGTTTTTATTTCCTGAAAATAGAAAAAATAAATAAAAGTGAAACTTGTTTAAATATTTTTTTTAAGATGCTTTATTTGGAGTACTAAGAAAAGAATAGTAAACGATCCAGGGTAAAAGTACCAATAATGGGCCACTTAAAGACTTTGTTTTTGCATATAGCTTGAAGTGAAAATTTTCAAAGCAATAAAAACTTTTTAACAATGACATAAGTTAATGTTTTCACTTCTTATATTGTTTTAGCAATTATTAATAAAATTATCATAGTTTTTTTTAATAGAAAGTTAAATTTAAAAGTAGCAAATTCACTTGTAGTCAGCCATTCGAATCTAGTGTTCGGTAATCATTGAACCACTTATCGGTCACTTAAGTACTTTATTGTTGTAAATAACTTAAAGTAGAATTTTTTATAAATTGCATATTTTAACAGTAACATATGTTAATGCCTATTATTTTCTTATAATGTCTCAGCAATTATGATTAAAAAAATTATAATAGTTTTTTTGTGGAAAATTAAACTTAAATGTAACAAATTATATAGCAGTCAGCCTTTCAAATTTTGTGTTCAGCCCTCGTAGACCAGACGGGCGGCGACAAAAATTATTACGTCATCGAATTTCCAGATGAAATTATAATGTAGGTTAAGAAACTGTATGAAAGAATGACTGATCTGCCTCGGCATATTTTGGAACAATATGAGCAGGGGTGCATTTTTATGGGTGTGCAATTCGCCGTTTTGGCGTTACTATCATGTCATCAAGTTTCGGAATGAAATTTTAATATGTTGCATATCTTTACTTGTATAATACAAGTACTTCAGTCTGCGTCGTGATATCTTTGTACGATATGAGCAGAACTTTGCGCCATTTCTTCATTTTAGTGATACTATCTCGTCGTCCAATTTTAGAAAGAAATTTTAATGTGTTGAATATGTCGACAAAACAAATATTTAAGTCTGCCTTGTAATACCTTAGTATGATATGGGCAGTACGGGGCGCTAATTCTTTATTTTCGCAGTTGTATCTCGTCATCGAATTTCGGAATGAAATTTTAATATGTTGTATACCTTGACTAGTTAAAAAAAAATTAATCTGTCTCGTTATACTTTGGTACGATACGAGAAGAACGGGCCGCCACTTCTTCATGTATTAACATGGTACTAACTCGTCATCGAATTAAGATTTTAATTTTAATATGTTTCATTAGACTAGTACAGTAAACATATTTCAGTCTGCCTTGTGAAAGTTTGGTACGATATGAGCATGTACTGATATTTATACCCACTACATTTTAAGAAAAAAAAATAATTAAATTTTAAACAGAACGAATAACACATCTGAAAACAGATTTCCAGCAATTACCATTCATAGATGGCAACGTTTCCAGTCCTTTGCGTAGACCTGTGTATGAATATATTTGTATTTCGCAAACATCTCTTAGTATACGAAATGTACTTCAACTGGAAAAATCTATAAAACAATTGAAATTAACCTTTGAGCAATTCACGCCGAGAACAGTATCACTTACGAATTGTTTTGTGCAGAACTGTGTACGATTTATAGAATTTATACACACATCCAATAATATGCAAAAATTTTGTTGAATGTTAAAACGCATTTCCTGCAATTGCCGCTCATTGATATCCTATAACTAAATTATTTTGTATGATTCGGTAAAAATCATCGATAAAATAATCATCACACCATATGCTTCACTAAGCATCTTGTTGTGTACCCCGGTAATGTATGCCAATTTTCAAATAGTGTAAGATCAACAAAATACAATGAACAAAATTTTTACCCGTAGACCATGTTATGATTTAAAATTTTACTCTTATTTTATTCAGTATTTTAATATTTAACTTTAATTTATTCATCCATTTAATTCAACTCATTAAAATTCATTTAAATTAATTAAGCTAAGTTTCATTTTTGCATTTTAAATCAAACATTCTTTCTAAATTGTTTACTTTTGGTGAGAGTATAATTCAATTTCAGAATCTTTCCATTATATATGTTTTAGGATATTCATTCCAAATTTAATTTACATTTTATTCACTTTACAATATTAATTAAACTTCATTTCAAATTATCTAAAATAAAAATATTTCTGACTTACTTTTTCTAACTTTTAAATAATATCCATTTTCTTAAATAACAGACAGTCTAAATTTAATAATTATTCTAAAATATAGTGCATTTCCTTTTAATAATAATTATTAAAAAATGGTTAATAGCTAATTTTATTCCTTTCGGAAAGTTCAGATTCGCTAATTTTGATCAATGCAAAATCTTTCAGAATCGCGAAACTTTTCCAAATATCATTTCAAAATTTCTAAGTCCAATAATCATTTTTCAAAATTCCTTAAATTAAATATTTTTACTTTCAAAACATATCTGGTGGAAAGAAATTTTTATTTTATTTCATTTGCTAAAATTTCATTTATTTTCATCCATAAGTTTGGCAGTTATCGATTTTTAATTACTTTCGTTTATTTTGTTTTGAAGTTCGTCGAGATTCGCTAGGAGACGCCATTGACACAATTTCGGATGACTTCAAGTAAACAAGAACCTTTTTTCCCGCGTATTTCCGCAAGGTCGTGTTGGTAGCACTCCAAGGTCGCGATCGAATGTTCTAAATACTATTTAATGCTGTTGCTAGGGGTAGACGTGTCAGTGAGAATTCTAGCTGTAACTTTGACTACGGTCTGTTGGGGCTTGTTCAGTAACATTCATCCGGTTCCTATTTCCTCATTGGTTATTCCGTAACCGCCGGAAAGTTTTACCTGAGTGGTAAACTGTAAAGACTTAGTCAGTCTTCTAAAAAAATCTACAAGATGTAGCAAGGCAGAAAATCTTGTTCTCCGGGCTTGAGCCATTGTTGGCGAGAGTTAGGAATGATGAATAACAATAGAGTGCGGAGTTCTAATAATTCATTATAAATAATATCTTATAATTTTTAATAAAATAAATAATTTAATAATAATGTAATCTAAAATATACCGGATATGTCATTGTAATAATGACTTCCTAGAGTTATAGAAGTTTGATACTACTTCCTCTGTGAATTACATTTTGGCTTTCATCTCAAGATGTCCGTTTTTAGTGACGAATCAGTATTCCTTCTTCATCAATTGTCATTCTCCTGTCAAGACGTTCACATACCGTCAATAGTAAGATTATTGGATTAATACTTCATCCTTCTGTATCCGAGATGCATTTCGTATTTAGTGTATGGTTTTCTTCACCTTACTGATGGAGCGTTTCTTTAGTTCACTAATGATGTACTACAGCCATATCTTCCTAAACATAAATAATAACTCTGAACTTTGAATATCCCGATCGGCTAAGATGAACTTACTTCGATAATAACTTTTAACTTTGAATATCTCGATCTGTTAAGATGAACTTACTTCAACAATAACTCTTAACTTTAAATATCCTGATTTGATAAGATGAACTTACTTCGATCTCTATAATAATATACCATACTCTAATCTGAATCGGACCATTGATTCTTATGACTCACTTTATTACATACATGGAGAGTTAATTACTTTGTATAGAGTAGATATAATAGAATAAAATGTTGTAATGATGAATAATAGAGATTTCTCTTGATGTTGACAACTAGGAATGTAGTATAAATTTTTCAATCTTGTATTTTCATAATTCAATAATATTGTTAAAAGGAAGCACAATCAGTAATGTTGTAATAATGATATTACGTTTGAAGTTATTAAGTGTTTTATTTAATTTGGTGCACTATTCTACAAATAAATATCTGTTTAGCTTCATTTGGGTGAGTTTTGTCTTTTCTTTTTATTTATAATATTATTTATTAATTTCATATATAAGATATATTATCAAACTTATAATTTTTACTTAAACTTTAATTTTTATGACTTCGCTTTGTGTACTACCACTATCGTTCACGCCTATAATGGTGTTTGGGGAAAGTGTTGAATATATGTTTTGTCTAAATTTTTAGGTTTTCAGAATCACTCCGGTGCGAGTCGCTGGTGATTCACCCTTTATTAATTTTTCCTTTTATATTCATCACGATCCTTAGATACCGTTATAGACCATAATGCGACGGAATTATTTTGTGTAACTCTGTAAATAAATGATAAATGCTTTGAACTCCATATTCTACATAAAAAAATGCATTAGTGCACCGCAGAAATGTATATATATATTTTTATATTTGAAATAGAATAACGTCATTAAGATACACGGCAAAATATTTTTCCGTATAGAACATGATGTAATGAAATTCTTTTGAGAGACCCTGTAAACCAACTATAAACGCTACACAATTCTTTTTCAATAGCATAAGGGAATTTAATGCTATAGGAAAACTCAATACCAATTACATGGCGATTCGAGTGTATTTACTAGAGTTAAAGTGTGGACATACGCATGACATACGCCTGATAGACGGCGGCGTAGAGATTAACTGAACTCATAAATACTTTTTAACTATGTTGGATAGTCTTAAGAAAGTGTAACTGGTAAGGTAAAAACATAATATAAAATACAATTCAGAACACATCGTGATGATACGATTTTCTTTTAAATTTCAATTTAACTTGAAAATAAGTTAACATTCAATATGAAATAAAAATCTATCAATTCGTGAGCCAGGCCTTTTAATAATCTAATCTTCTGGTTAATCTTCCCTAATCATGTTCATTGCCAAATCGTACATTTGAGCAAGTGTTATTTGGAGCAAGAGTATTTTTTTTAAAACGTTTAATGTTATTCTTATACACTTTAATGAATATAGTAGCTATGATGACAATGCTTGGAGGTGGACCTAATTACACACCCAATCGAATGTAATATATATATATAAGCTCAAAAAATATTAAAACTAAAACTAAAATTAAAATGAAAATAAAATAAAAATAAAATCCATGCGATAAGCGCTATGGCTGCAAATAATCACACAGATTAATGGATTTGGATTTGGTTATTGTTTATTGTTTTTGAGGCTGTGTGGCTCAGGATGGGGTAAGATAATTCTATTGTTGGTTCAGTGTATGTTAAACACACGTTTTGAATTCAGCTGTGGTGTTTATTGTGGCATTTGGTCCGGTGGGGGAGTGTTCGTGATATGCTTTCAATTGTTTTTATGCATTTGATTTATGCTTCACGACATTCAGGCCGAAACCCACTGCCACTACTGTATAATAGTTTGTTGTGCATGTAATTAGTCGGAAACATCGCTGTGCTTTTTAATATGCCCACTGCTGATGAGGCCACAGCTTTTTGGTTGTTTTTCTTGTTCAGGTTATATCGGTTTAATTTTTTAATTTTTGTTATTTATTTTTAGTTTAATTATGGTGCGAAATTCTGGATCTGCCGAATACATTTAATACATAAAGTGATATATATATATATATATATATATATTATATATATTCTAATTTGATATTCGTCCAAAACACTATTTGTTACATCTGTAATAGCAATCAAGGAAAATTTTGTTAAATGATTCAATGCGGGAGGCCGTTTTGTCAGTTGTGCAGAGTTCCCATATGCGGAAGAGATACTGACAGTGAAATAATCGCTAAATGAAAAACAAAACAAAACAAATATAAAATATAATAAAATGAAGTAGCAACCGATTTTTGGACAGTTGCCCAAAAATGAATAATACATTTCGGTCTACGATGGAAAAGTCCGCAGTAAAAGAAGTATGACTTAGTCACTAATAAATTACTTCTGTTTGCGTATATTAGATAAATATCTTCTGAATATAAATATTAAAAAAATGTGTAAATAATGAACAAATAGTTGTGAGTATAAACTAACGAGCAAAGACTCAATAAGTCCATACTCAGAAAAATTTGAAAAAAGACAGAATATTCTTCTCATAACGATATATATGTTTATAAAAATATTTCCTGTTCCTTGAAAGTGCAAGCTACTTTTTGTGATTTTTTACTTATCCATCATACGTAGTATAGGGTAAGTCTTGTAATCGTTTTGAAAATCGAAAAATTTTTTTTGACGGATTTACACGTTTCAGACACTGGAGATTCCGAAAAACATATTTTTAGAAAAAAAAATTTGCCGTCCGTCTGTGTGTCTGTGTGTGTCTGTGTGTGTGTCTGTGTGTCTCTGTGTGTGTCTGTAAACGCTCTATCTCCCGAACAAATTGAGATAGAGACTTGCAATTTGGTATGTACTTAGTATGTAATAATGGGAAGAAGTCTATTTCATTTCAATAACCTCGATTAACCGGAACATTTTTTTTGGACTCTCGAAATATTCGTTCTGATGAAAGTTATATAAAAATTTTCGAAATTGTTTATTTTAAGGAGTAAATATAAAAGACAATAAAAAAACATAAATTTTGCATAAATTATGAAGTCGATCGGATAATCAGTTGCCGAGATATTTGTAATCCTATTTTCCACACTCTTCGATTTTTTATGAGCCTGTATTTCAACCAAATTTCACTTCAAATATATATTTTAATTGGAAATTTGACGCTTAATCTGATGCAATAAACCACTAGTTAATAGGAGTATTATTTTTGGAGTTATAAGGAAAAACCTCTTTCAAGCAATTCAGTAATCGAGCCTTTTTATGACGTCATCAAGCCACGATTTTATTTGAATTGCAATGCATTTTATAAGTAGTTTACACATTTTTATTTTAATATTTTACATTATACATATACATGATGGGTAAGTATAACGGTGGCCCCCAACGACTAGTTTTCTTCTTTTACCAAAGCCATTTTCTCGATCTTGTCAGGGCGACATTAAAGGTAAAAACCGATATTTTAAAAACAGATTATTTTCTATGCATTTTAATAAGGATTTTGTAATTACTCGCCTATGTAGAAGAACGTTTTTACGTATGTTTATCAGATACTAAAATTTTTCTTTTATATAAAAAATTAGAGAATGACGCGATAAAAATTTTAGAGAAAGACGACTCGATGATTATTTTATATTGTGTTGCTATAGAAAACATATTATTTAGAAAATAATTTAACGTTTTGAAAATTTACGCGATGTGCAAGGTTTTCAATAGAATGTAATGTAAATTATATATTATATAAACCACTATACTATTTTATTATAAAAAATTCTTATGCACCATTATACAATAAATAACTTTAAGTAAAGAACACTACAGTTATTGCACTACTAGTAAACGACAGTCACTTTGCTACAGTTATTGAAAAATAACAATGCATAATTTATTTATCATATATGATTTCAAAACCATTTCATATAAATATATTTCGGAAATTAGAAAAACAAATCGATTACTTTTCTCATGAAGTGTATGAGATAATTTGAATTTATCTATCCAGTTGGAGCCCAATGATTTTCAGTTTAACAAATTAATTGGCGCGTGTACATTGTCCACTTAGGCTAGTCTTATTAGATTTTCGCAAAGTCCTAATTTAAATCTGCTAATAATAAAGACACGATCACATAACGCCACTAAAGTTACATATTAATATTACAATAACTGTCGTATTGTTCATTACATTTGAAAGAAGTTCGATGATCATGGAATCGTAAGCGGTTGAAATAAGAAAATCTGCTTTGAGTGAGTCTAGTTTAAATCTTGTCATGTCAATGAGAAGTGGATTTATTTTACTTTAATAAAATAAACACTATATTTGAAATAATATTTTTCTGTGTGTTTCTGTCATTGTATCTCCGAGGTCTAAGAATGTATAAAAGTTACCGTAAGATCACTATCTTACACCATACGTTATGTAAAGAAACATAAATTTGTATTTCAGTAATATCTATGAGAAGAATTCGCTGCCTTTATCCAGTCATAGGGCCATTCCATGTCAAGTTGTCTAAATTTGGTTATGGTACATCACCCGACCACTTGCAATTTTGATGCAATCGCAAAAGGATATACATATATGTTTGAGAAAGACATCTGCAAGCTCCCATAGTCACAAGTAGTATAGTTGAGACACTAAGAGTCCATCAGTAAAATTTAGTAATTCACAGTCGCAGGAAACCGATCCAATCACCAAGTTCGTAATCTTATTGCTGATGATAGAAGAAACTTACATATATTCTCAAATATGTTATCTAGTACAACGTTTTAATCTAAAAAACATAATTGTGGTATTAAAGTCAGAAATCAATACATTTATCATTACTTGACGTGAAACTAGGCCTTATAGCCTGTCGTGATGAATTTGACCCTAAAAAGCTATAACTACAGAACAAATTACTTTAAATGTTTATCTCTTTACCAATTAATTTCCTATAAATATGCCATGAAACTGCTGAAGTCGTTTCTCTCCTACTTAAACATTTGTTAATTTATTCATCTTTAAAATCCCTTTAAAAAAATTCATTAATTGAACCCTATTTTCAAAAGACCATATTTCAAAAGGGACACTTTTGATTTGGATTGCCGTTAGTACTAATGGAAAGTACGCAGCTTTACTGTTAACTTTTGCTTGATTTTTCTTCATTTGGACCTCTTCAGTACAACGTACGATAAGAATGGTTCAAAACACCTACTTTGTGTGATATTCGCATCTATATCCTGGTGGAAAGTAATGCCCCAGTACATTCAAATATCTCTTGAATGAATTGCTAAAACTATAGAACAAGTGTCTAACTTTCGTGAAATAACAATGCGCTATCAAATGAGACTAGCTGCAGAGTTTCTACTGGTGAAATTTGGAAAATGTTGACACTATCTCGAAAAATAGGAGAGATAGTAAAACAAAAAACAACGGAAAAAGTGTAGAGCATCCTTGATTCAGCATGAAATAACTTCTTACATGTAAAATTAACTTTTTTAGATGCTCTGAAACATTAATGTTTTGATAGTCAATCACCGACATAAATACATTACTAATCACTTCCAGAAAAATGGCATTGTACGAGGGATCTATATTTTCTAGTAAAACTAACGAATAGAAACAAGGTACAATTTTTAATTTCAAATTAAGTATGCTCAATGTGTCCACCATCGGCCGAAATACACATGTAGTAACATGTATTAAATACATATCTGCAGGCTGTGGATACTTTCAGTATAATTTACTCGAGATTCATATTAAAATAAATTGTATAGTCGTGAAAAAATAAAACTGAACACCCCCTACTAACTCTGCAACAAAATATCGTAGAAGAAAGTTACTAGTACCAAACGATTGGAAATGAAGTCTACTTTTAAATAATATATATAAAATTTGCTTAGTGAGCCATCTACAAAACAAAAACAGCCCAAACCGTTTTTTTTCAATAGCAACACCCAATTTGTAAACAATATTTTAAATTTTTGGTTTAAACTATACCTAGATAACAAATTTCAAGTCATTTGGATAATAAGATTTTGAATTATAAATATTCAAAATCTAGAGATTCTAATGTTAATTTAAATTTTCATTATTTTATTAATATCGCCTTAAATTATAAATACTAAAATACCCAAACATAAGTAAGTTGAATTTGTAATTTTTATAATTTTATAATATGAATTATGAGTTATGAAATTGATCGAAAAAAGTTTGAATTGCAACCTAGAATTTTTTTGATGGATTTATATTTATTATGTCCTGTTTTATGCACATTTAAAATTTAAAATTTTTCTTCCAAGTAGTTTTCAAATTATGCTTAAAAAACAGCAAGTAGCTGTCTAAAGGGACAGTCTATCATGTGTAGAAAAGTCTATTAAGTTTTAAAAAAATCCTCATTTTATTGTTGGTTAGAATACGATTTTTTAAAACTTTTTCTGTGTCTGCTTTTAATTTTTTTTTAAAATTAAAATTACGTAAATCGTATTTCCATGAGATATAATTTTATGTCAGTTATGAGAATTAGTTTTGCGTTTATTTTTAATTTAACAAAGCTCCATTTTTAAAAATGAACAGTTTTACCTTAGAAAAAAAAACTTACTCATTATTTTTGTTACCTGTAAGTGAATTTCTAGCGTCTTCTCCAGAATAATAAACCTATTTTATTTTTTCTGCGGTATACATGATTGAAATAAAGTTTCTTATAAAAATGATTATGTGTATTTGCAAATGTATTTGCTGAAAAGTTTTAAAAAGATGCCATTAGCAGTCTAGTTAAGATTTATAGTCAGACTGAAAAGCAATTTGTCTGGGTTTTTTGCTACATCTTGTTCTTATGCTGCTTCGAGCTATTTTATATTCTAATGTTTGTATTCGTCGATATTCTTCGCATATAATTTTAGAAAAGAACAAGTAAAATAAATTCAAAATAGGGGAATAAACAATATAAAAACACCTATAATATTTCAATTGCATTCACACATTCGAAAACTATTTTAATCACAGATAAACTTATGTATTTTTAATCGGATAATTCAACTTTTCTAAGTATTATAAAATTAATATTGAAAAGGATTTTACCGTATATAAGATTAGCCGAAACATATTAAGTAAGTAAAAAGGTCATACTGGCCAGAAACAATACATTAATAGAAGTGGCTTTTTCATTCTGTACAATTTTAGCATTCAAGTACCGAACTTCAATCTGGATACAGCCCTTAAAATTTGCACATTTTAAAATAACTAATTTCTCTGAAAATAATCGTAGGAATTTCATGAAGTTTGGTATCTACGCATAGTTTGAACTGAAGATTTATGATACCTTGTCAAAATTGTATCTCGCCGTTGAAAAAACGAATTTTGAGTTTGTTTTGATGTGTAGAAGGTCCCCTAAGAAATTTTTGTATGCATCATTGAAAAGTAGACTTTATTTCCTATCATTTGGTACCGGTAATTTTCTTCTACGATAATTTGTTGCAGAGTTAGTGGGGGGGGGAGGTGGGGTGTTCAGTTTTTTTTCCACAACTGCACCTTGTTTACATGCGTCAGATTTATTTGAAAATAAACATTTGCCTTATAATTGCAAACTTCTAGAAGGGATTAGTAACGTATTTAGGCCAGTGATTGATTAGCTAATAATTAATATTTCACAGCTATTAATAAAGTTATTTTTACATTTAATACGTCATCTTTCGCTAAACGAGGATGTTCTACATTTTTGTAATTGACATTTTTTGACTACCTATAATATTTTGCAAGATAGGTGCTATAACTTCAGTTTTCGCCAAAAGGGGCGCTACTGTCACTCCCATTTGAACGCATAGCCGTTTTACTGTAGGTAGACACTTCTTCTACAATTCTAGCTTTATCCATTAAAAACATATTTGATTGTAGCCGACTGCATCCAGATATAGCTAAGAATCTGACGCAAAGTAGGTGTTTTGATCCTGGCTCTTTTTACCTTATATGGATAAGCGCCAAAATGAAACAAAAGTTTTCTTGTCAACTGAGGTGTATTTCTTCCAGTGGTACTAACAGCAATCAAATTAGAAGTGTTCTTTTTGAGATATGGGCTTCTGAAATGGGGTTGAATTTATGAATTTAAATTATAAGGGAGATTTCAAAGATAAAAAAAATACTTAAATAATTAGATAGGGAGTTAGCGAGTTAAGTAGGTCTATTACGTATTCTTGACTAATTAATTGGCAAAGTGGCAAACTTTTTAAAGTAATGTGTTTTGTAGGTAAAGATATTTAAAATATATCGCGACTGTGTGGCCTAGGTTGAGGCCTAGTGGTGATGGATGTATTGACTTCTGATATTTACCACGACAATTATGTTTTTAAGCACAAAAAGTTGTACCAGACCACATATTTGAAAAAAAAAAACTAAGGTTTCTTGTATCATGAGCAGTAAGATAACAAATTAGCGATTTGATCGTTTTTCGTGCACTGTGAAATGGTCAACTTTACAGAAGGATCCCTTGTGCCACAAATATACTACTCGAAAAGTTTGCAGATATCTTAGACCTATATCTATGTCCGTTTGTGATTACAGGGTAATTATAGTGTATCGAGCATGGATCATATTATAATTTAAGTCTCTTGACATGGAATGATCCATTTGCCAATCACACTAAGTAGAGGTTTTAAACCTTGTTCTTCTACCTTATACCGAAGTGGCCCAAAATGAATCAAAAGTTTTCTTGTTGACTAAAGTGTGCTTTTTTAGTGGTACTAACGGCATATATAATCAAAAGTATCATATTTGAGATATAAGCTTCTGAATATGGGGTTTAATTTATAAATTTTTTAAAGGGATTTCAAAGGTGAATAAATTAACAAATATTTAAGAAGGAGGGAAACGACTTCAGCAGTTTTATGACATATTTATTGGTAATTAATTGGTAAAGAAACAAAGTTTTAAAGGAATTTGTTCTGTAATTATAGCGTGTTAAAGTAAGGTTCAAATGTATTGCCTGAGGTTGCATCGGCATATTTCAGGCAAAGTAATGATGAATATATTACCTTCTGATCTTTTACACTGCAAGAATCATTTTCAACACAAAAAGATGTACTAGATAGATCACATATTGGAAATAAGTAAGGTTTCTTGTATCATGAGCGATAATATGACAAACGTGATGATTTGATCGTTACTTGGCACAGTAAAATAGTAAAATTTACAGAAGTACCCCTGGAGCCCTAACTATACTACTTCTAATATTGCCAGTTATAAGACTCCCATTTCAGATTTATAATGTATGTGCAGTACCGATTACATCAAAATTGAAGACGGTCGATCAAGAACCTCTAGGCCAGTTGACATGGAATTACCCCATATTCGTATTTTAAAAGTTCCATATTTTTTTAATGTCAAAATTTTTGTTCATATTTTTATCATGTTTTGTATCATTGAGCACTTGTGTTATTTCCTGGAACATTACCTTTTGCTATCTGGAATAAACTATCTTATAAAATGTACAGGCTGTCTATTAAATTCAATTTTAAGTCTAATGATAAAAGTTTAACCGCCAAGAATATATGTAACTCGTTAAATGCTTTCACATCAACTGAAACTTTGAAACTACAGCAAAAAAAGAGAATAACAGCAAGAAAGTTATTTTATTCTGCGATATAATGATATACAGTAGTTTACGGAGGTGCAAATTAAATATAATCTCAAACGATTGAGAAAAACTATATTTGTTTAACTTTTTCTCAATTTACAATGCGTAATTTATTTCATGTTTAAGTCATCCGTTCTTTGTTTAATTTCCTAGAACATTATTTCTTATTATTATAATTAATGTTATAGTAATACATCCAAGTTTCTTCAGGGCTCGTAGGGTTTTTTAATTTGCTTACTACTATTCTCGAATAGTAATTTTGCTGCATTTAATTGCAAAATTCTACAATTTAACAAACAGAAAATTATTACTGAAAAAAGTGGTAGTTAAATGTAAGCACTTCTATGCACCCTGTTATTTTTATTTTCACAATTAATGTAAACCATAAATGTGAAATAAATACTCTGAAATCTAACAAAATATAATGAATAAACACAGATTGTCGGCATTAGCTGTTTTAATTTTTTTTTGTTTTAACGGATTACATAAATTGTATTTGCACGCTATAATATATTCACTAACGGCATTATAACAATATTTAATCGCTCTGTAGAAAATATTTTTTTTAGTTTTACTAAGCCAACTCATAAAATATATAAATATGAACTTTGAGATTTCATAGAACGTAAATTTTTTTTTTCTGCATTGCTCATCTTATATTCAACACCCGTCTCCAAATATATTCTCTTTCCATGTACTTTTAGCATTTATAAGTAGAATATCCTTCAGCATTTATTCGGCAACTTTTATACATATATGGTAAAATATAGATAGGATACAGTGAACAAAGCTGAAGTTATGGAAAATATTTCTAGATTCCGGAACACGTGAATTTTTGCTTCTGATAAAAAGTATATAATCGATAATATTTAACAGAATTTTCATAAATTATTACATGTTTTATTGTGAAATAAATGTCACTGGTAAATACTATATTTTTAAAAGGTGGTGCGCGGATTTTATTTACATCTTACATAGTAATTTAAGAATTTGATGAAGCAAAAGCCTCTATTTAATGTACACAAAAAGTACTGTAAGTAAAAAAGTCTTTCCGGCCTGCACTGAGAGGAAAATGTAGCTTTCCTATATCTTCGTTTTAGAATTCTAGATAATGTTACTCCAAACAGCAAGCTAAAAGGCAAATAACACGATTACAGAAAATTCGTTACTATTGAATTTTAATAAGAAATTCGACAAGTTAGTCAGCTATAGCCACGTTGGTTTATAGTTTAACTTCTTCACAATCCATATCACACAATTTGTCATTTAATTTATATAATCCTCTCTATTGAAAACAGCTAATTTATTGGAATTGTCAGTTTGTACTATGATTATATCTGGATCCTTTTTAAAATTTTTTAATCTTAAGTTCTTCTAAAATAGGTTTTGTTGGTTTGATAAAAAGGTTTTTTCATTTCATGAAACATTAGATTCCTTATTTCGTCTTTATGGTCATCCGTTGTAGTTTTAATAATACTTTCTATTTCTGTGTTAATATTCTTTAAATTCGGAATAACTGGAAACGTATATTTAGGTCCAAGTTTTAAAACATCAGATTTTTTTGTTTTAATTCATAATTTGATAAGTTAGGGAATTCTGAGGTTTGGCAGGTTGGTTTACGCCTTCCTGAGATATGTTATTTAATAGTTTACTTAACGTACGTTGTTATATCATCTCTCTTTCGTTGTTTTAGTATACATAACAAACAGCAGTATTTAATATAATAATAATTATTTCGAAGGAAAGAAAGTAATTTAACACAATCCTTAAATGCTTAAGAAAAAGAAATGTCAAACAACCAGTATTCATGAACGGTTACGATCCTTTTGATAACAAATAAACATTTAAATCCCGTGCTGAATTTAACTTGACTGAAATACTAAAGTGAAAAAAGAGTATGCTGTTTCTTATTCCAGTCGATTAGTTTCTCACGGATTATCTAACTTTTAAATCTCCAAGAACAACGCCAATGTCTTGAATAAATGCATCGAAAATGAGTATTGTTATCGTATCTAAATAGAGCGTTTGTCATAGAGATAAGAAGATTAAAAACTTCTTTTGACCATCTTTCGACTTCAAAACCTGAGATTCTAGATCTTTTAAACATATATATTTATCTGAAGCGTAGAAGCTTTATCTTTTAAATAAAACAAATTACCTGAAAACACTTCTATTTTCTAAAAGTAATCCATCCTTATAAGCTTTTGTAAATTGGTTAAAAGATTTGAAAAGATCTAGTGTATAAAAGTACTTTTCTTCTTCAAATTAAAGATTTAAAAACTACAGTCTAATTTAGAAATCTGATAAATTAAAAAAATCTTTAGTTTTTCCACCGCATTATTTATTTATTTTTCCCTTTTCTCAGTAAATGGCCATAATTTCTAAAAAATATTTTTAAGCAATTTCCACAAACAGAAATTATGTTCATTGGATTAAATGTGATTCTGTAAAAGTTGATTACGTTAAGATGAAAGAAAATTTATTTAATCTTTAATGAAATTATAATAATTTTTCTTTTATGTTTTTGTATTATTATATGATTTGTTTCCCTTTTTTATTTATCTCCAGTGATTTTAAATTAGATACTATTTCCTATATGATTAAATTTATAGAGACAAAATACTTGAAATCTGCTTAATAGAAAGCATTAAGAAATTAATTCTCAAAAATTTTCAATATAAATATAACTGAAATTTGTACTCTGGATATTCATTATACTGTCATTAATCAATTTTCACAATTTTTAATGCAACATATGCTTAGAAAAGATATGTTGAATTTATATTTTCTTTGTATTTGTTAGATTCACAAATGTTTGTGACTGTGAGACTACGGAAACGTAACTGATTTAATATTTTTAATAAATAGAATTAATTCCGAAATATGCATACAACATAGAGAAAATCTGGTAATTTTCTTTAATAAGGGCTTGACGCTTTTTTTAAAAATTTGGTGTAATTCTAACTTAAGAAAATGGGGTTTGTTACCAAATGATATAAACAGCTATTAAAACAAAGCTGATAAATTAAGCTTATTTACGTATGTATGAATAAAATTTCTTTTTGATTACATGCATTAGATAAATAACATTTGTCTGTATATAATTGTATGGAAATGGCTTCTGTATATAAAATAAATTATATAAATATTGACAAACAAGCTTTTGTGTATGAAACACTGAATAGGTTGCCATAAAATGAATGTGAAAAATGTCCTTTCCTTAATAAAGCCATTTTCTTCATATTGCTAAGGCACCTATAACAGAGAAACACTGAATATATCAATCGTATAAGTCTAAAACGAATTAACATCTGATGCTCTGAAATTACAAAAGGCAAATTCAACATTGGACATGTTTCCCCTTTCATGGTTCGTCAGACATTAGACTGTTACATTATTAGTTAGTTATTATTAATTGTTATACATCGGTATTCATCCATTAGGCTTTTTCTTGAGCTTGTCCGAGTGCTAAAATTTTAAAAACGTTTTCTTTGAACCCAGCATTTGTTGAAACCGCCGTTTACCATCAGCAACGCCTCATATATTCCTAAATTTTCTTCACAACTAAAGTCTTTGCATTTGTGTAGTTATCCTTGACATTTTTGATTTGCATCATTAAGCTTTAAATATATATTTTGTGTGATATTTCATACTTTAGCAATGTACTTAAATTTACGCCTCTTTTGGAAGAAAATAAAAGAGCCAATTACGAATTTTTCAAATTTCCTGTGCGACGTTTGATGATTTGGTTGTAAAAAAAGTAAGAAAGTGATTGTAGCAAAGAGTAGAAATATATAGCCTTCCAAGCTAAAATGTACTTTTCGCAGAATATTTAATCATAATTTTTCGGAAGACATTATTTCGTTTGTTATTGTGTTTGGTAACCACATTTTCAAAAAACCTAGAAATAATGTTTTTTCTCAGTTTTTTATGTGTCGTTGTTAAGACAAAAAAAAAGTCCTCTTTGATTTGCCTAATTTTTCACCAAAACAAATCACCAATCTAACGTAAAAAGTACCTAGAAACTTCCAATCTAAAACTGCATTTTCGTGACATTACAGAGGTGTTCCGGCAACTGTGCTGGGTTGTACTTTTTAGTACTAGAAAGGGAATTTTTCATATGTACTTTTTCCCTCGAAATATGAAACATTCGCGAACCGAAGCTCAAAATTTCCCGAAATTCCCCAGTCGAAAGACGGAATTTTTCACAAATAATAGAAAAATCTCTTCCAATATATGCGGCAACTTGCTGCCGGCACTTTTAACGTTTTTTTTACTAAATTGTTTTTTGAGAGTCTAGTCAATCTGTGACTTAGAATTCCAAAACAATGTTTAATATTACATTTTTCTGATAATTTAAACTTTACCAGAAAGTAACATTTTGAGTCAGCAATGTATTTATTTTCAAGAGGATAATTTATTGGAAAAGGAAAAGAACTTTTCTGATGCACTGCATTTAAAAAATTGTTAAATTCTAATTTTTCACCTGAATATTATAAACGGAAACCGGTTTGTATTGCTATATTTCACAAGCATTTCTAAACATCGTTAAAGTTTAGATGTGATACAGCAAAAAAATAAAATGTGCACAGTTCGATGTGGGTTATTTTGCAATATAAAAATATATGCGGTTTCTATGCAGGAGTGGTTCAACACATACTGTCATTAATTTTTCATTCTTTTAGAACTTATGTTTGTCATAATTTCAGATCTAAGGTACTTATTATCACAGCAGTTTAAAAATGCCTCATAATTCAATTTTTAATTTATTATCTTAAATTACATGTTATTTGTTAAATTTTATCGACAATAACTGCTCTTATTGAAAACGTAATTGACAGATGTGGATTAAGAAGAAGCCATAACAGTTGAAACTGTTTGATTACGTGTTTATTGGTTATAAATCCCGAATCTTCCTATCCCTAAAGCATGTTTATTTTTTATATATATAGTGGAATTTAAAGGCGGAAAATGCTGTTTTTAAATTTATTTAATTTTCTAAACTAAAGATAATAAAAACAAAAAAATGCAACTACACTGTTAAAAGGTTCACCGTTAAAATTTTGCAGCAAACTGTCCAGTCATTTGACCGTTTTTAGAGAAAACGGTTAAAAAACCGTAATTTAACTCTATTCTGACCATATTATTGCCCATATTATGGTCAGAATAGAGTTAAGTTACGGTTATGTAACTGTTTTCTATAAAAACGGTCAAATGACTGGACAGTTTGCTGCAAATTTTTAACAGTGTTCAACACTTCACCGAATAATGTGCTATTAAAAAAAAACCTATAGGAAATGGAACAATGACTTTTTACAAATGATCGGTAAAAAATAACTGTATTTAGAGGAATGAACGTTTCTATATTATTTTGATTCAACTAACTGTGAAAGTACCTGTAAAAACAACTCTAAAACATTGAAACTTAGCGCCAAATTTCTCAGTATTTTGTTTGCAGCTGCCGAAACTGAACTAATTTTTTGTCACTTTTTTCAAAAATATTTTATATGATAAATAATATGTATTTCCGATTTGCCGATTTTTGTAATCTGTCCAAGAACAACAATAAAAATAAATTAAAAATCAGATTAATATTGTATATATGACGTCACCCACCTTGAGGACCTGCTTGTGGCATATGGTCGGGACAATTTCATAACATTCTTTTGTCAAACATCCCTAATATCTGACAGAAGTTAAACATAAAAATCTTAAAAAAACGCTTAGCGCCATCTAGTGATTCTTTTTCATTTTGCAACAGTGTGTAAATTCTGAGCTGAAATATTCATCTCAAGAAATTTAAAGAAACTTCTACAGGATATTCAGTATGAACTTTATAATAACATCTATATAATAGTCTTAAATTAATATACAATTTATATTTACAAAAAAGTTTCAGTTTCTTAAGGGTCGGTAAATTTGAGTTTAGAACAGAACACAAAAAGGCCAATTTAACAGATTATTTCTTTCATAAAATAACACTTACAGGCATATTAAAACTAAAACAATCCAAAATCGACGTTTATATTATAAAAAAACATTTCAATTTTTTTTTGTAATAATTTGCACACTTGGAATGATTTACATTTATCACATCCTGCAATATATTTAAAATATATGAAGTATATGAAGAAAGGCAAGATGAAGAATGACATTTTATTCTTCAGATAAAATATGGCTTTCTAACAATTTGTTTAAATATAGAAATGTGATGTGCACATGGAAGCAATCCAGATTTTCTGTTTGCAGATATCTATATTTTTTGTTCGAAAAGTGTCAACTATTTGGTTTTCTACGTATAAAGATAAAATAAATCAACATTTCTCAATTCGAGGTTTTCTTGGCATTGTTTGAGGAAAAAAAGTAGCAGTTAATGTTTTTAGCAGTAATGCAATTTGTAAAATTTGTCTACGAAATAGACCCGTACATGTACAATGATATTATTGGAACTTCGGAATGGCTGCTGCTATATTCATAAAAGTGGTGTTTAGGTATAGTAAAGTAGCCATGCGCTACTGAATAAAACCACCTACGGCGCCACCTGGTGGAAAACTGCGGAGTTAGCATTCCTATCTCGAAAACGGAACGAGATAAGGAAAGCAAGTGATTTACAAAGTTGTAGAGCATCATCGATTTAGTACAAAAACACCTTGTGGACATTAATGCAAAGAATAGAACGGTTAAAACGCGCATTTGTTTTTTTGTGATGTCTTACACTGTAACGGGACAAAACGATCTTAGAAAGAAAGAAACAACCAGTTATGAAAAAGCAGGTGTATGCGACTACTCCACAAACATTGCAGGACCTTAACCAATGCATTACGGACGCTTGTTCCAACGTGTCACCATCTATGCTCCAACGTGTGCAACGTGAAATTCAAACATGGATCCAAATATGCATTGCAGCTGACGGTGAGAAGTTTGATCATCTGAAATACAGGTATATTATTATAACTAGTTGTTTTTTTTCTTTCTAAGATCGTTTTGTCGCGTAACAGTGTAGGAAATCACGAAAAAAAAAATGCGCGTTTGAACCGTCTATTTTTTGCATTAATGTCCACAAGGTGTCTTTTCGTACAAAATCGATGATGCTCTACAACTTTATAAATAACTTTTTTCTCTATCTCTTTCCGTTTTCGAGATAGGAATGCTAATTCCGCAGAATCCCACCAGGTGGTGCCGTAGGCGGTTTCATTGAGTAGCACATGGCTACTTTACTATACCTAGACTCTACGATTTTAATATAGCAGCAGCCGTTCCGAAGTTAAGAGGGTGGTAAGGGACTTTAGTGAGCATACTGTATATATATATATATATCGCTCCTTAGGATATTGTTTACTTTATGTGATAAATACCAACTTTGGATTAGTTTCGTAGAATAAATCTACGTATTTAATATGTATTTTTATTTTCATTTTTTAAATAAGAACATGTTTTTTGTCTACTTATTTATATAAAATACTGATATAAATTATTTTTTAATCAACTAGTTGCATTAGAAACATAAATAAGCAAAAAAGTCTAAATTACCATTTGACAAATTCTTGACAAGACATCATTTAGTGATATTTTATTTATTAAAGAATGGCAGTATAATTCACATTATTTTTAATTCTCTCATGTATTTTCACAGAGAATAATTAAGGTAACTCTAGGATAGATAGCCATAGAGGAGAGATAGGCAGTCTAAATATTTCCAAAACTTGATCATCGATCGCAGCATAAACTTGGTTCGTAGGAAACTGTTCAACGAGTTCATTCATTGCGACATGCAGCTGTGTTTTTTGATTAAAAAAAGTAAATGAAATTTAACGTTTATTTAATTTAGTGAATAAATATTTTTGTTGCGTTAAGTATCTGAATGTTTTGCAGTACGTACGTTACATTTGTTTTTCCTACACGAACTTTTAAGGCAGTTTACAAATTAGAATATGTTTTTCGAGATTTACCATAAGAAATGTGTTTACCCTTTGCTATTTTAACTCCACTTTTCCTTTCTTTTATTAGATGGTAATCCCTCCTTGGCCTAAAGGAGAGATGGCCATCTGCCATTTTAATTTTAATTTTGTTTCCCACTTTTTGTTATCAAAATTTAATTATTTTTTGCCCAAAATATGGGGAGTATATTAAATATGCATAAATATTTCTTGTATTTACATTCTAAGAAATTTTAATTCAATCTTTAAAAATTATGGCCATCTATCCTAGAGTCACCCTATATGTTACAGTACGTTAACTTGTGATTATTTCAGAGTGTATATTTGTAAGCATATACACAGCCAAATTAAACTATTAAAATAAATTCAAGGAAATAAAATTCCTGATTTTCTTTAAAAATAATATTTTTAAATGTATTTATTTGAGCATTTTATACAGACAATAAAAGAAATAATGCTTCAACATCGGCCACAGTGTTGTTTCCCAAATTTGGAGAGTATTTCATAGAAATAAATTGTGTCGAAACATCCCGTGGAACGTCATATTTGCAGGCATATTATATCGTCATATCGGCTAAAACTTCGAATCCCATCTAACAAAGTTTCAAATTATTTTCCTGCTGCGCCATGCAAGCGCATCTCACTGGTAAACTATAACCCGGCATTGGCAACATGGAAGACTGTACGCCCAAAAACATGTCGTGCGTTTTCTATTGTCGAGAGTTATCATATCACTCATTTGCAATAGTGTCCAGTTTCTTTTTATGTCTTTAATATGCCCTAGTTTACCAATAAACATGTAATGCTATGACTTGTTGGTTATGGTCTATACACAATAAATGTGTTCTTCGCTAGAAATGTAACTGGACGTTCGAGTTCAGGAAATGGAACGGCTGTAGAAGCCGTTTGACCAATACATGAGATACTTTTGCAAGTTTCAAAAGTGATTATATTTGGAGCGCTTTCACATTACTTTTAATGATTGTCAATTATTTTTTAAACGGTGATTCCAAAAGCGTATAAATCCACTTCGGTTACTTGAGAAGTCATCGCAACATGTTCATACGTTTGTAATCAACATCATCCTGTCCAGTACAGGTTTTGTACACTGGAACGGTATGACTTCATATACAGCATGACATTTAATATGTGTTACGGCAAACTTTTCCCACGCACGATTTACTAGTAGTTATTTTTATATAACTTGCTCTCTCTTTAATTTGACATTGCCTTATGTTATCTTCAGTCCCAGAAGAGGTCTTAATTTTTTTTTACCTACTGCCGACATTTTTACTCTTGTTAACAATGTCGAATGTAAAAAATCTATCCCTGACGGCTCGGCCTACAGGCGCAGGTAGATTTCGAAGACGCAGACCGTGGGGCGCTTGTTTGTCGGGAATTGCGGAAGAAATGACCTTTTTGCGATGATGCTGCAGTTGGAACCACCTACTTCGAAACCAAACTTGTTTGCAGGCGGAGCCAGCAAGGTTTTTTTTTTTTTTTTTTTTTTTTTTTTTTTTGCTATAAGAATTTTTTTCCTATAAAAAACATGTCAATATAAAAGTTTTATATAATATTAAGAGGATTTATAATAAATTTAAGCGAATTTGAAATCTTGGGAATTGACGAAGTTATGAATTTTTTTCTTCTAAACAATTTCAGTTTTCAATGTTACTCTTTTCAAAACAGTTTTTACTACTCTCCGATGTTGGAAACACTGTAAGATTTGTAATAATTCTCTTTTTTCATTCGAGTTGCTGTCAACTGTGTAAAATATGCCTGTAATGCATGTCTAGTAATTTATGGTATTTCTTTTAATATCTGACAAAAACTCATCACCGCGAAAGCTTTAAATATTCAGTTGGGACCAGGTTGAGAATAACTAAGTTATAGAAATTCTTCAAGGATCAATTTACCCTCAATAACTAGAATTCCTGCCACGGTTTGAAAACTGCATTCGTTGCGATACACAAGAAGCGTTCAAATTCCTTACATTGAACTGAAGAACATGGAAACTGCTTTGCAAATAGAAACTATTCAACGAATTATAGAAAACAATAAGTAGAACAAATATCTGTAAAATAAATTTATTGAAATACAGCGCCGTTTTTTATACATGTTTGTGAAGAAAATTGACTTATGTTGTTGTTACTGACGTTTATAGGGTTACGAACGAAAAATTAGACCCCCAAGTAGCTGGATTTTTAGCTTCTATTTTATCAGGCAATGTAAAGCTGGTACCTTGAAAAGTGGTGCCTTTTGATTCCTTAACTTTGGGTGGAAAACCCCCACCTTTCACACCTACCAACCTCTCAGCTAGATGGCGCTCAAAACAACTGATTTTAGGTGTTCATACTTTGGCATTCACACCTAGACAACAAAAGTAGTTGTTACCAAAGAATCCCCCTCCAAAGAGTTCACTGTGCCCCATTCTGCCTAATTTTCATAGTGGAATGTGAACTGGTGCTTTTTCGCGTTGGATCAAAGTCGTATATTGGATATCAAATGTCATTACAAAATGCAGCGTATTATTTCTCGATAAATTTTGCAACTTTTATCTTTATGATTTTGACTACTCACTAATCAAACCGTAATTTATAAAAGAAATAAGAAAATAAATGAAAACAAAGATTATATAAAACATATGATTGTGATATCACTATTAAAATGCAAAATACGTAATTGCTTCCATAAATCTTCTTATCACTGCACTAGAATTTAAAATACATCAAAAACTTTCATTAATTTTACATTACTGAAAACATTTACTTATCTGGCAGTTAGAATAATTTTTTGTATTAAAGTAGTGAAACTTATCGCTAGCAGAAACCAATTTCACCTCCCATCTCTATGAAGAAAGATAAGATAAATTATTTTTACACGAATATTTGATAAATTATGTGTATCAATTGGAATAAAAATTGATCAAATATATAGCAAAGAATTTGAAAAATAATTTTCGCCTATGAAAACAGATATCATTTATCAAACACTATCGTAAAGGCTTTATAAAAAAGGGATATTTACAACATTATATGTACCGAGTGCATTAAATGTTCGTTACAACTTTCAAATTTCATAAAAAAATGAGAAATTTTCCTATCGGAGCGCAGTTTGTATCATGAAACATGCAAATTGTCGAAAAATTTTTATGGCAATAGAGAAAAAAACATTAAAATTACTAAAATAAATTCAGATTTAAAAAATTCAAACCATTAGTGTTCAACAGTATTCCTGACCAAAAAATAAAAGTGTTCGCTGCAAAAGAAAAAAAAATATCCAAAAAGTCATATTTTTCCGTTCATATTTCAACTCATTAAAAAATAGAAAATAGTCATATCGGAGTGCGGTTTACGCTATAATACTTCTATTGTAAAAAATAGTTAAAAAAACTTTCAACCATTTTATTGTTCGCCACAAATAATCGAAACAAACCAGCTGCTTAAGACTTTGACAAGTCTGGTGGTGCATACCGCACTGCGATTGGATAATTTTTTTAAATGAATTTTTAATGTTGTAATGAACTTTTAAAGCATACAGTATGTAACATTGATGTAAGGGTTAACTAAAACATAAGAAGAAACATGTGCACACCACAAAATAATTTTAAAAATAGAAAATACAGGGTGGTCATAAAGTCTCTCCCTGACAGCAAAAAGATATTACGAAATGACCATTGAATGTAATACTGTAAAATTTTTATTAAGGAAAAGTCATGTTCTTAAGTTTTTTCCAGTCCAGTCTCTAACGCCGTTCGTGAGTTCCTTGATGACAAATTTCTTGGAAGATGGATCGGGCGGGATGGTCCAAATCGTCTAGATTTTGTCTTTTGGGGTACATAAAAGACAGATTGTTTACAACACCAGTAAAATATATTGAAACGCTCAAGGTCAGGGTCACAGATGCTGTAACCAGTGTGACAGCCCAAATGTTGGGCAATACGTGACGAGAAATGGAATACCGCCTTGACATTCTTTGAGCTACCAAAGGTGCTCACACCGAAATTTACTGACGTAAGTACTTGTATTAAAACTTCATAAATGTCTTTAAATATATTGAAACAAGCATAGGCCTAATTATATTAGTTTTTCTGCAATAAATTATTGTAATCAGGGAAAGACTTTAGAACCACCCTGTATAATGGTACCTAAAGATATCTCAAAAGGGTTAATGATACGCGTTTTACAATCAGAAAATCATATTTATTTAATTTTTGTGACGAAATGTAGAAGACATACCTAAAATAAGGTTGTCTCAAAATACTTAAAATCATGTACATTGTTGCTGCAATTTTCTAAAGCAGTATGGTATATCACTGTTAATTAACGCTATTAATGAAAATCTGTCAATTATAATGAGTGCTAAAAAAATTCAAATGATATTAAAACTTTCTAGCGAATTAAATTGTCCAGTTTTCTCTCCTGAAAATAATGACTAGTGGAGCTTTGTCCCTTTCTCTGGTCGGATTTTACCAAGCGAACTTCGAATTAAACGAACCTGGGATTAGGGCAACACTACCTTCGGCATTAATCATGAGATGAGAGTAATCATAAAATACAGCACTTTTCTACTAATCTCCCATCTTTGTGAATATAAAGATAGATTCAATTTATATTTACATATATATACTATATCTATATATATATAGATGCTTTTTGTGAAGTTATTTAATGATTATATTTCTTTTAAATTCTAATAGCAATATTTTCGGGTAATTGTGTCTTTAACATTTATTCACTCAGAAAAAGGAATTGATTAAAACTACAAAACATGTTTTGTTGAGTACATTTTGGTTGTTTTAGCAAAATTCAAGTAAAATTGAACCATTTTACTCCAATTAACGAAACATTTTTTGCTGACGATACAAACATTTTTTTTTGAATTGCAAAAAAAAAAAATCTGTTGATTCAAACAAAATTTCCATTGACCTATATTTAAACAAAAAGTTTTGTTTAAATATAGGTCAATGGAAATTTTGTTTGAATCAACAATTTTTTTTTTTTTTTTTTTTTTTGCAATTCTAAAAAAAAAATATTTGTACCGTCAGCAAAAAATGTTTTGTTAATTGGAGTAAAATGGTTCAATTTTACTTGAATTTTGCTAAAACAACCAAAATGTACTCAACAAAACATGTTTTGTAGTTTTAATCAATTCCTTTTTCTGGGTGTTGTTTCATTTTATTGTTCTTATAATTTTTTAAATAACTTAAAAAAATTCTTAAAAAGAATAACATTAAAACATTGATTTGTTTTTAATTTTTTTAAACAAAACGAAATGTCAAGTGTGAGTTTTTTATGTAAATCATATTAGTTTGTTTTATGAAAAATTATCGAACTGAAGTATTTTATAAACACGTGCAGAAACAGGCAATGTACCCGCCGTTTTAGATGTTATACAAAAAAAGTTACGGGACGTCATTGCCTACACATGATTAAATAATAAAGCACAATCACATTAATTGTAGAAAATAATTTGGATCGCATTTTCTTTGTATTATAAATGTTTTCCTAACGAAAAAATATAAACGGTCGAATATGAGTTATTGGTGGTAAAGTATGATATTTTTCTAGTATGTAAAATATTTAGATAGAATTCCTTCATAACCATTTTCGAAAATTAGAGAACTTATCCACTATTCCGGATGTTAAAATAGTCAGAGTCATCTTTTATGTGATTTAAATATTAAAGCACATGACATCATGATAATTCATAATGTCAGAAAACTAGCTAAATGATAGTAACAGTTGCAAAAGCATGCTCATCCACTAGGAGCAAGCAGCTCTGGCACAGAATTTTCATATTATATTTCTGAAACTTTAAAAAATATATATATATACCCATTTAATTTATCATACAGTATCTAAACTTTCGCTTATGATGAATCATTGTAAATAGTTGTGTTTTTCTGAGCTAAAATTAAAGAAGTTCAGAATTGTTTGTTTCTACACTGAAAAAAAAAATGTTGATTTTACAGTATAATACTGGTACCCCAGTTGCCAGTATATTATACCGTAAATGTAACAGCAACAAACAGTGAAAAAAGCAGTAATACACTACCGCGCATGCACGGCAGTGTATTACTGCTGATTTTATTGTTTATTTTACTGTTTATTGCTGTTAATTTTACTGTATAATACTGGCAGCTGGGGTGTCAGTTAATCATATTGTAAAACCAACAATATTTTTTGCAGTGTATTTTGAGTTTAAGTATTGTGAAAAATAACTTTAATTGCATTCATTAAATATACATTGTGATGGCAATGTCATGCACCAGAATCCTTTAGAAATTAATTGATGGAACAATAGTATTATTTTCAATTATTTTTGTCAAAAAAAATTTGTTTATTGATTGCGAATATATTAGAATTTTCGTTTAAATGTTCTAAAATTTTATTTATATTTCTATAACCTTAAAAAGAAAAAGAACATGTACATAAAATATGCAAGCTAAATAATTGAATTAAAAAAATATATATTTAAAAAGTAATTTTCTTGTGGAATGCAGACTTGTTACTTGATTTTTAAGAGAACCTTAAGGCAGTTTTGATGTAAATGAAATTACAAATGATATATACATATACATGCACATAAAATAGGGTTCGGGGTGTAGTAGAAAGTAGTATTATGTATAACAATATCTATTATACTATTCAATCCCTTCCTTATTAAATTTAGTATCAATATCCAACGGCTCCATTAATAATACCTATTTAAAATCTCACAAACTTAAATACCTATTTAAAAGTAAAAGCTATTTTGAATTAAATTTAGAATTGCATTTGGACCTAGTCCAATGGTCACAGTCGTTAGAGCCGTTTTTAAGATAAAATTTGCATATATATATATAACCACACACAAGATTTGCTCGTATTAGAATATATGATATCCAACGGCTCCATTAATAGTACCTAATTAGAGCCTAATAAACTTAAATACCTAATGAAAAGTAAAAGCTATTTTGAGTTGAATTTAAATTTTGAAGCATTTTAATTCTGATGATAACTTGAAATAACTACTACATAAAAAGTACTTCATTGAAATATAATTGCGAAAATCCCAATTAGTTTAACAATGATAATATAAAAAGCTAAGGATATAAAAAGCTAAGTTATTTAAGGAAAAGTTTAAAGGAAATAAGAGAAAAATTTCAATATCTTTAATCCTATGTTACTTTTCCTAGTCGTCTTTAAAGTACAATTTTAGAGCTTTAAAAATATTTCGCTTTTTCATGTTATCTAATACCGAAATAAATGCGTGAAAAAATACCGGACATTATTCAAATTACGTTACGGGATAAAAGGCTTCGAATATTTTGAAGCTAGAATTCGGCCATATTTCAATGAGATTTATTATTCAGCAATATACCATGTATCTGAAATAAATAGTTTTTGTTGGACATGTTAAAAACACGTTCATAAAATAATTTTTAAAATATAAAATGTTACATATATATAAAGTAAAATGAAACTTTTTAGCACGTTTATGATTTAATTACTAATGTAACGTATTTCGAAAGTGTTTCGGTATACAATGCAATTGATCATCTCTGTAAGCAATTTATTAAGATAGCTATTGTGTGCGTAATTGTGCGTAATTAGCTATTGTGTGCGCATGAATTGTATGCGTAATTTTTAAGATAGATATAGAATGCTTATAAAAAGTGCTTAAAAAAACTATCTTTCCTTACATTTATTATGAATTTTAGTAGGCAGCAATGCTACAAAGATGTTTCATTATATGCAACATTCTTTAATACCACATAAGAATATTACTCCTCCGCAGATCAAATCATTAAAGTAATAACGAACTAAAAAAATAATGCATTGGAACATTTAACAATATCACGGTAATAGTTTAGTCGATTTATCGATTAAACGATTAGATGTTTTCTGTCCGTTTAATATTTTGACATTCAAAATCGTAAAAGATAGTAAACGAGTTTATTTAATGATTCGTAACAAAAGTTCGGAAAGTTAGGGAAATCAAATTAAAATAATTATTCTACTATCTTAATTTTCGATAGTTAAAAAATGAAAAGCTTTTACTGAAATTGATATTATATATAAATACCCCCACTGCTACGATAAAAATTGTTAAACCAGTTAATTTTTATTATTTTTTAAAAGCTAATATATAATTTGAGCACGGCTTATAGGCATTAACCCGTTGGGGACGAGCGACACGTATACGTGACGCATAAGATGCTCAAAATCCTTCATTATTCCCACCAGTTAATTTTTATTGTATGCTTTGCCTTATTTAATCATAGCATTTCTGCGATTCAATAAGACGCCAGTTTCTGTTTTGAAAAACTGGTGGTATAAGATTAAAAATTCTGTAAAGGACGCTCGTCGCGAAAGGGTTAAAACTCAGGCAGGAATCATTTCACATTTAAACTATGATTTTGCTATACATTATACTAATTATTATTTAATTTCCTTTTAATAACTATTTTTTCTAACTATATACCATAGAGTAAAATAAACTATTGAAAAAATTACTAAAGTAATACTTTCATAGTAACTTCAGGCAGAAAATAAACGAAAATGATGATGAATGTACTACAAATGTTTAATGAGAAATGTGAACTACAAAACTGAGCTTTAGATTTGGAATGTTGTGCGCATTAAACTCATTAGCAATAATATCGTGTTCAAACATTTGACACAGATAAGAGCTTTATTTTGTCGCTTAACGCTAAAATAAATTACAATTTTGAGAAATAATGTATTTCAATCTAATTAACGATGATTTAGGGTACAGTTAGTCTAGTGAGGCCATATCTTAAATTTAAATATGCGCTCTTGAGTGTTTCCCTGTTAAGAAATATGTCCATATATCTCCTTAAATTAATTAGCATTTTAATGAATAAGTTAGGAAGTAATACTGCATTATATTTATGGGCCAAACAATTATTAATTAGTTCATGACATTTATTTCTTATGCATATAAGGTACCCCTAATTAAATTAAAATGTTTAGAGGTGAAATCTAAAAAGTTCATTAGTACAAATGTAACAAAAAATGGGTTAAATATCAGTGGAAAACTATGTCATTTTAACACAATTATAGTAATTTTATTTTGTTTAATAAATGAAAATGTACTATTCTATGACGAAATTTTTCACTGAAGGAAACATTTCTCTGTTCTGTCTTTTGGGCCCAAGGTGGAAATACCACTTGGAACATGGTGAACATATTTAATAAGAAAATAATTAGCAGAGACTTCCTCCACTAGGCACAAAAGTGGCATGATAGCTGATTTTCCGAAATAAAACAGACATAAGAATGAAAAAAGGAATGTTTCACATGTTTAACATGCGGGGCGAAATTTTAAGACTAAAGGCAGTCAAAATACTAAAATGCTGATCGCCACGACGTTATACCAGTTGGAAAGGCTTTACTTATTATCTGAATATGTAATTTAGATGTTTTCTTTTCTTTCATATTTATTTATTGCAGTTTACGTCTCAGTAGTAATTATTTGACTAGCATGAAATATAAAAACAATTATCTATTAATGGAAATTATTGAACTGATCCGTGATTTCATAAAAACGAAAAACTTGTAACACATAAACATATAAAACATTTAATGAAGCCATGGATATAAAAATGCAATCATGACAACATAATCACATATAGTAGTCTTATATTACAAAAGAAAATATAATAAATAAATGTATAATCGAAAAAAAAGAAAAGAGAGAAAGAGAGAAAACACCCTAACATTTTAATCTCTAAATAATCATTCAAAATATGGAAACAGCTATAGGACTGGAAATTATGTCTTTTTTAATCTATGTTAACAAAAAAAAATCTTAGGGGTCGTCTTTATAGTGAAATTGTACCACACTCTGAAATTTTCAATGCAAACATTTAAGTTTGCCTTCATATTGTATGCATCATATTGCTGTAACAAACTAGAAGTCATGTGGTCAATTAGTCTAGGAATAAAAAAGGTGTAAAGTTTGCAACTTCTAGTGTTAAATTCATTTGTAATCGTTGCAAAACAGATTGTAAAGTTGACAGTTTTTCTTTAAATAACGAAGAAACTACTTGACGGAATGATCTGTAAGTTTTGATTCGGTTCTTTAAAGCTTCTAGAAATCGATTTCAAGTTTTTAAAAAATCATAGGTTAGGATTCATACTTTTTCTAATATTCATTTCTAAAACTATATATACTTTTTAATTATTTTTCGAAAGCTATATAAATCGTAACATATAATTTTTTTTAAAGAAAAATGGATTTCATGAAGCATCAAATATCGGAATGTAAAATTACATATCATTCTGCCAAGTAGGTTTTGAGTGTGCTTAAAAATCTTCCCACATTGCCATCTGTTTTGCAATGATTACAAATGAATTTAACATTAGATGTTCCAAACTTTAATCCTTCATAATTCGTAAACTATTTGGCGAATGACTGCTTGTTTAGTGTCCTAAGGTAAAATGTTCCGAAAAAAAATATGTTGCCTCAATTGGGTATTCGTAGTGAAACTTTCAGACTTTGGTACAATGTCACAATTTCACTTACGACCCCTTAAGCTCATTAAAAAAATGAAAAAGATATAATTTCCAGTCAAATAGCTTTTTCTGTTTTCTGTACTGAGGTTTTGAAGGTAAATTGCATATGGTGCTCTTTTTTTATTTTTCCCGACTGTATAGACATGCGCTATTATGGAAAATCAAAAGGATATAGCATTGACTTTAAACTAATATTTCATTCTAAAATAAGAAATATTTTTTCCCTATATAATTATTGATTCTATGTTAGCTGTTTAGGTAATCGTCCTTGGATAAATGGGATTTGGATATGCTCTTTTCTGCGTAAAAGAAAAAGAAGAAATATATGAAGAGTGGTTCTTTTGGCAAGAATAAATAGCTGATTACTTGAGATTCGAAAATGATCGCCTACTTGCGTATACTGCATTTCAGTCGCCAATATCAGATTTTTTATCCCCAAAAATATCTGGCGACCAGGCGATCAGAAATTTCCCATTCTGCTCTAACATTTTATAAAATCTCTGGTTTCTAAACCTATTTTACTGACAGGACAGAGGAGCTTAAATAATTGTTTCACGTGTTTTGTTTAACATTTTCTGAAATCGCTACTTCCTATACCTTGATGCTGTAACTTTGTCCGTGGTGGGGCAAGTCCAAGCTTTGTTTTCTAATCTTTTTATTTAAATCTATTCTCAAAAATCGAAAAAGAATTTGTACCATAATTTGGCTGCGTTTAGAAGAATGAGTAGTTTACAATCGTGTTTTAAACACTTCTGTTTTAATTATGGCTACGTTGTGTATAGGAATGTACGTATATTGAAATAACTAGCTTCTACATTAAGCATTTAAGATATAAATTTTTGAGGTGCATCTTTCGCCCCACCAGTGGCTTAGAGGTTCTGCTCTCAAAGCTGGTAGACTTGAGGTGCTGGGTTCAAACCCCTGTAGCGATCGTCGACCTAACCGTTCGGAGTTCTCCGTGGTTTTCTTCGAACTTTGCCGTAAATACGGGTTAGTATCCCTTAGAAAGACCCCACACGGAGGGCACTTCTGCTAGGGCCTATATCCCTCGTGTGGATAATCGTTCGTCATAAATCAACCCAACCCAGGTGCATCTTTCCAATTTAAGCTTCAAGACGATTGGTTTATTTTTTTAGGTGCAAATTTTTAGCAACAAAGTGTGTGCTTTTTTCCTTTTCATTATGCTAAATTAAAAGAATACATTGTTTCCATTATTTTGCCAACATATTTTTAGTTGTTTTAGGTTCACTATTTTAGAACGTTTTAATAACTAAAAGCAAGTAATTAATTTCTTTTTTTTTTTTTTTTTTTTTTTTTTTTTTTTTTTTTAACATCGGAGTGAAAGTAATTTCGTAAAATTTGCATGCACTTGGTTTATAAATTAAGAAAGGAACGAAGAATCATAAGCGAGATTTTAATCTATAAAAAGATACTCAAATTAGGAAATTATATTACCTTCATCAAATGGCTATAAAACTGAAGGCAATCTTTAAAAGAACGTTTAAATTAAAATGTAATATTCCGTTGTGATTTGTTTTATAATCAGTGCTTAACTGATTTGTATTTGCAGCGTGAAAATGTTGGCATTTATTTAGTGAGTAAAGAATAAACAAATTTTTATGACTTTTACTGAAAAGAAAATCCTATAAACTCTTAATAAGATAACGTTAACATTTCGCTTACCTGTTTAACAAGCTGCTTCATAAAAAGTGCATTAGGAATATAAAGCTTTATTTGAGAATTAGTTAAAAATGAAAACCAATGAATAATTTGAAATCAAACTTTTAATATCCATAAAAAAATTAATATTCAATTATATCTTCTATAATATTTTTAGTTTATTTCTAATACATTATTTTAAGTATGTATTATTTCTTTTATTCTTTTAGTAATTGTCGAAAATTTTCTTTAGTATTTGTAATTCTTTTTTAGCCTTTAGTGCGTATTTTTTGACAAACAAAAGTAACTTTAATTCTCTACATCTAAAATAGCATAGTTTCATTTTACAGCAATTTAATGAAAAATTGTATTATTTGTTATAGATTCGATAATAGAAATACAAAAAGAAAAAAAAATGTATTTCATAAATAATTTAATATAGCGAAAAACTTACCCTTTAAACTAGAATGAAGAAAACACTTGATACTAAGTTGTAACTTTCATTGTATTATTTTATTATTTTCATAAGTTGATCGACCTAAATCACAAGAATAAAGATAACTATTCCCTATTTATATCAAAGTGATTAATGATTAATAAAAATATATTTGCAACAACTTCTAAAACCTTGCTTTAAAAGAACATTTTCTCGGTAAATTCGGTCTACCCTTTATAATCTTCCAATGTGTTTGTGACATCCTGCACGAACGATCTAAATTAAAACTGTGCAGAAGCTATTGTATTTTTTTTTAAAATTTTAACACACAAAGAAAAAACACAAAAAAAAAAATTGTATCATTTGAAATATTAAAAGATATAACGGGAGCATTCGCTACTATGAGCTCGAAGGTACTCGGTAGGGGAATGTTTATCCTGTATGTGGACATCCAGGTAACTAAACTATGTATCGCGTTCGTGTTTCTTCGGATTTCTAGAGTCACACAATATTCTTTTCGTTCACCCGCGTTGCGAAAAGAGCATCGCGTTATTCAAGCGGCCTGAACGGAAACGAACGTGTAACGCAGTGCGAGAACCTGTCTTTTTCATTAGCCTCGAAAAGTAGGTTACTTCAGGGGACTAGCACAATTTAAATTACGAAAATTAACTAAAGTTTGGTCGTAGATTAGAGCCTGTACTTAATGTAGACTGTTATTTAATTTTGCATTTATTTAATTATGTCTCATAGAAATAAAGCATATCTGTTAAATTGTAAAAAACAATCCAGGTTCCATATTTCTCAGGCATTATTTCTTCTTTCTAATACTTATTGCGTTGTCTATGGATTATACCCCAAACAAGAAGAAAATTAAAACATTAAAAATATTTAAAAAAAAAATTCAAAATGTATACAATTTATCGCTATTTTTGTCATAACTTAAAAAAAGAATGTTTTATTTGTTTTTCTGGTATAGTTTGCACAATTTTTTTTAATTAAAAAAAATAACATGTAAATCCGTTAGCTTGTTCAAAAGTTATCGCGGTAAAACCTCTAACAAACAGTTTTTCGAAATAATTGATTTTGAGGTTTTAGACGGTATTATTTGATCGGTTTGCGAATCTAAACAGTTATGGCTCGTACGATCGTAATTTTAGGAATTTCTCTATCGTATTATCAGTACGACATTCTTAAAGATTCAAATATTATAAAAATATATTTTTAAATCCTTTCTTTCGTCAATTCAAACCCTTCTTCTCCAATTTTTTTATTTCTAATTTATTTTCATTGAAGTAAAATATTGATAGTACTTTTTTTGTTGCCCAATTTTTGAAAAGTAATTATATGATTGTTGATTTAAACATTTCATGATTACTTTTACTGCAAGCCTCATAATTTTAATATAAAAAATGTATGCTTATTTTTTTATATATTTATATTTTCTATAGCATTCAAGTTGTAATAGAATTAATTTATTATTATCTTATTCCTTAAAACGTTAGACGTTTTATCGAAAACTCATCTGTTTCCATGTGATGAACATTAATTGGTAATTTTTGTTTTTCCTACCTGGAAAATCCATTACAAGTATCTCAATGTTTTTTTTTTTCAAAATTCTAGATTGATTTGTAAGTAGTATTTCCTATTTAAATGTATAAAAAATATTCTTAAATTCTGGCCTGTTTTTGTTAATTTATTAAAAAATAGTCTTTGATTCTAATTCCACATAAAACACAGTATTGCCTATTAAAGGAAAACTTTTTCTAACTTCGTATCTGAACAAGAACATACATCGACCATAGGTTATGAAATATTTTCGAACACTAGCAGAATGGCATTAAGAAATTTCTTTTTTTCATACCTATACAATGAATATAATCATACAATGAATTCTATCATAGTCCGTCTTGTAATAGAATTATTTTGTACTGTACTCTGTAAGTGAACGGACTTCATAATCTATACAAACATGTTTTTGTACATGTACATCAATGATCCTTTATAATTTCATTTTGTTTGAAGTATCATGACATCATTAAAATGAATCGCAAACGATTTTCTCCCATATATAATATTTTAATGGAAGAATTGTGCGTACCTGTAAACGAACTATAAATGTTACTTATTCTACACTACCAAGAAATCATATTTTAGTCTACCTCATTGATACATATCAGTTTCGTTATGTTTGAGGCGTTGTAACAGCATTAAAATGCATAGGAAACAATTTTCCCCGTGGACCATAATGAAACAGAATTGTTTTGTGTAAGGTAGACCGGGGCACGTTTACGCGTTTTTTTTTTTCAATGGATTTTCTAATTTTTATGTTTTAACTTAGGAAATTTTAGACATTGTGGTTTTATAAAGCACTTAATAAAGTCAAAATTCGTGTATTCAGTTGTTGCCCTATTTGTGAATTTAACCGTAAAAAAAAATTTTTTTTAGGTCCAAGTCTTTTGCGTAAACTTGCCCCGGGAACGGGGCAAGTTTACGCATCAAGTGGGGCACGTTTATGCTTATTATAAGTGATACCAAGGGGTAAGTGAAATAATTATTTCATAAAATTGAGATGTTTTATTTATAACTTAGAACACTGTTTAAAAATAAAAAAGTTAATTGAATTAATTAAAGAACTTTTATAGGCTAAACTGAAAACATAGGGCTTTTTGCTAATTAAAAACAGAAACTATTTAGTCATCTTCATCATCACTGTTACAGTTTTTACAAACAAAAATAAAGTATTTCCTTTTGCACACTTGTCATGGGACCACCTTTTGCATCTAAGACATTGAACCCAGTCTTGTCCTTTTTTGGATTGGTTGTAGGATTTCAAACAATAAATACACACACAGTTTTCATCTTCGTCCTCAGATTCATTTATGCTAGACCGATGTTCGACTGTCGCTCAAAAACTTGTGAGAATACCCGCTAGGGAGCAGCATCAATCTGTCATGACTGGTGGCGCGCCAGTTATCACTCGTTTCGAAAAAAGTGCACTGCGTAAACGTGCCCCATGCGTAAACGCGCCCCGGTCTACCCTATACTTGTAAACAGATTATAAATTCTACACACATCATTTTCACTAGCGAACATTATATTTTAAACCGCAATAACATATAAAAATTGCACCGAGTATCTTTACAAGAGTTAGCGCACGGTCAGATTCCAGACAGACATACAGACAGAAGACAGGCAAACAAAGAAACTGAATTCATAAAAACTTTTCAACTATATTTGGAAGTGTTAAAAAGCAAAAGAAATGCTTATAATGCATCACCTGTGTTTTCAAAAACGCATATAAAATTTATGCTTGAACTATCTGAAATCAATTCATATATCTTATGGATGCTTCCGAATTACTTTCCATTCCACCTGAAGTGCTATTACCTTGAAATTTTCACTTATATATTCTAGCTACGAATCACAAATAATGCAGAAGAAATAACTTCTTCATCTTGCATTTTATGATGACTTTCCCTGAAGATATTCGAGTGCGGAAGATTAAGTTTGCTTTGGCAGCCTGAAATAAAATATACGGAACTATTTTAATCATACATCTTTTTGTTAAAATAATACATTGATTGCGTTTTTTTATTAATAAAATTGAGAAAAATATTAATGCTATTGTTGAATTGAAAAGTTTGAAAGTTATGTTTTCAATACATGCTTCTTAATTCTAATGATGATACCTATGCATTGTTATTTCTAGACATTTATCACTCATGTAGCTTTAAAATCTGCAAGGATTAAATAATTTTTATTAGTTCATATCAAAATAATTTATAAATTTATTCGAAACGAAATTCTTCTATTTCTATATAATTAAGGAAAATTGGTAATTTATATATTTTTCTGTTGCTCGATTAATTTTCATCATAAATATCTCACATGTTTTATTGATTACTTTCGTATAGTTAGTGTGCAAAATTTAGTTTTATAAGAATGCTTTATGTATACTGAACTGTTTTTGTTAAATTACCACAAGGAAAAACTTGCATTCTAATTCTTTTACACTCAAAAAAAGAAACTGATTAAAACTACAAAACATATTTTTGGAGTACATTTTGTTGTTTTAGCAAAATTGGAGTAAAATTGGAGCATTTTACTTCAATTAACAAAACATTTTTGCTGACGATACAAATTATTTTTTTGGAATTGCAAAAAAAAAAAAAAAAAAAAAAAAAAAAAAAAATGTTGATTCAAACAAAATTTTTATTGACCTATATTTAAACAAAAAATTTGTTTAAATATTGGTCAATGGAAATTTTGTTTGAATCAACAAAAAATTTTGTTTTGTTGAAAACCGATTTTTTTTTTTTTTTTTTTTTTTTTTTTTTTTTTTTTTTGCAATTCCAAAAAAATTTTTATATCGCCAGCAAAAAATGTTTTGTTAATTGAAGTAAAATGGTTCAATTTTACTCCAATTTTGCTAAAACAACCAAAATGTACTCAACAAAAATGTTTTGTAGTTTTAATCAATTCCTTTTTCTGAGTGTAAAGACTCCATATGAACTTTTTCCTTGTAGTAAAAATATATAATTTAAAAAATACTGTAAATTTAAAATTTTGATGTCTGTTTTTTAAAAGTATTCCGCAAGAAACTTTTACAATATTTTGTGAAAACTGCGTGTTACTTTTCGAAAATTAAATGTAATTCAATATTGTATCTTGCAGATGGCTACCAAATGATCTTTTATGTATAATGTCAATATTAAACTTCAATTCTTTGTCATATGCACCAATGTGTTTTCATATAATATTACTGTGAAAATGATTTAGGGAATGTTAGTTTTATTTCCCTTGTATTGAACAGATTAAAATTAAATTGGAAGCGAAAATTTGCCGCTTCAAGAACCACTTTGTGAAAAATAGAAAACTAATATGCGAGCAAACAAAGATTAAAAAAACGTTTTGTGATATAACTTTATCAATTAAATACACATTTATGTGTATACAAGGTGGCCTTAATTAACCCTTTATTTCACAAACCATGAATTAAGAAATTGCTCCACCTCAAGAATTGTCTTTTTTAACATTTGAGAAAGTATTAGAAATATTCAATGGTTGGAGTATCTTGTTTGAGATTTATTCCAACAGAGCGAAAAATGCCGGGGCCAGGACTCGAACCTGGGTACCTTGGCTTGCCATGCCCATGCTCTTTCGACTGAGCTATCCCAACGATATCTTGGCTGGCATAATTTACTCTTATTTGTTGGACATTGTTGCGAACTGTAACGCTAATTAGAAAATGTATATATTAATAGTATGGAAATTAGATAAGTTTTTCATTAAAACTAAGTTAAAAAATTGGTAGTTATAGCTCTTGTTGTATTTACAAGACAATTAGATTAATTAACAACAAATACTGTTATGGAAATCTCGCAATTCTTATAAAAATCACGTGATCATATTAGTAAATGGAAAGTAGTTGAAAATTTTTATTTAATTTTTTATTAAGAGAAAAGCTTCACTTATGTAAATGGTTGGGAAAATAACCACTTAAAAAAATATTTAGCATTCCCGGTTTCGCAGCGCTTTGTAAATGTGATCAAACAAAATATTCCGTATGAAAAGTAAAACTTACCGGAAAATAACCACTTTAAAAAATATTTAGCATTCCCGGTTTCGCAGCGCTTTGTAAATGTGACCGAACAAAATATTCCGTATGAAAAGTAAAACTTACTTTTATAAACAGAGGGATTAGGTAAATTTTACATTAAATTTTCTGTAGTTGAACTTCAAACTTCAGTCGGAGCATAAAGTGTTAAAATGTGAGGTGTTAGAGCTCTAATATAAAATATCCACTAGGACAAACACACATAAATTTGTAAATACTATTTAGAACATAAAAAACAGATTTTAGTTTAAGATATCTGACGGAAATATGGCCAATACAGTTCATATGGCTAGTCCGTAATAATCTTAATAGTTTGAGTGAATTCTAAAAAATGACACTTGAATCCAATCACGAGGAGTCAGAAAAGTTGGTTTAGTTCTGCTTTCGCCACATTCCCTGATCACGTGCGTGATAAAGCCCCTATTTTTGTTTTACTATTAGTTACATTGGCATGTTATGGATTTTTCTCTAGTCTGTTTTTTTATGGCATTTAAACATAGCGTTTATAATTATTTGTATACATGGTATTTTAACTTGTTTAATGTTCATTTTAACTGTATAAATGAATTTTAATATCGGAGTGCTCTGATAAAATTATGAATTTTTTATAAAACTTGTTTTTGTTGCCAATATGATCAGGAGGGTGTAAAAAGATGTAAATATGAGATAATGCGTTGTTTGCCGTAATTATATGCAAGGATTATGTTGGACTTACCAATAAAGATACAAACATTTTAGTTGACATACATGTGCAGTTACAAAAAAATAAAAAAATAAACATTTTTTACGGAAAAAGTTTTAAAATTTCTTTCAAATATTTCTAAATGTTCTTCATGGCTATTTCTTTATTTTTTTTATAAATTTTCAAAAAATAAATTTGATTTTGTAATAATTATTGTTTTTAGTGCGTTAAATATAAATATTTTACTTTATTTAACCTATGGCCATATTACTTGCATATGACCATACTTTCTCCCCCAACTCACATTTTTTTAAACAAACTGCAGCAGGCAGTAGCTAGCGTTTCGTCAGGGTGTTCACAATCCCTTTACTACCAGTATTTTAATACACTAAATCTCTCCTTGCTTAATCGTATATAGAGTATTCCACGATTAGATAAGATAATATTTCATATACTAAAATTCTGGTAGTAAAGTGATTGTGAAACCCCTATCAAGCCACCACTAGTTATACAGGTACAAATTTTGACCAATTTAAATTAAAAAAAAATACAGTATTCTTTATTGTTCTTTATCCGATAAAAGTAATAATTAGAAAATTCTAAAAAGTATTTTTCGTTGATTAAAAGAATATTTTCTTTGCAAATAAATGAAAGCATGTGTTTAAAAAACTCCGACATTTCAAATTTTTGTCAGTGTAATTTTAAACATGATGGAATAAGCACTAATTTTGTATTATTATAAATATTTTAAAATAAATGAATTTTAGAATTTATTTTAAAATGTTAGCTTTCATGTTAATTTAAAATAAATAATGTTGCTGTACTAAAATGTGAAGTAACATTTAAAAAATATGTGGATTTATACATAATTGTCAGATTCTTAAACCACACCAATCATGTTTATTCAATCAGGTTTATTTCAATTTTTTTTCAACAAAGCGAACAAATAGTATTATAAAACGCTGTAATTACACTGAACGAAAATAGGAAAATATCAAAAGGTATATGTTGTTTTAAACTAATATTAAGAAAAAAATTAAATCACAATTAAATCACAATTGAATCGTCTGAATTCTAGTTTATAATTTGTTGATTATCATTAAAAGTCTGAAAACCACAGAGCTTTAAAAATATTTTCTTAATTAAAATATTATCTGGAAGTAATCAAAAGCTCGGATAAAAAGATCACGGTTCAGATCAGAACATGCTCTATCAGCAAGGGTTATTACTTCATTATTAGCAACGGAATACCAAGATATAAAAGTTTATGTGCTATAAACATGCTTTTGGAAGCACATAAATGATTTTTCGAGCTCTTATACCAAAGGAAGGGATGATGGGATGATGAGAATTTTAATGATGGAAAAGATTTTTATATTGATTTTTAGCTTTTCTCGTGCATAGAAGAGAATGCGTGAATTTGTTTTAGTTTTAATACAAGGTGATCCAAAAGTTACAAAATAAATAAAAGCTTTATACATAAATACAAATATGTGAATCTGTGAATTTGTTTTAGTTTTTATACAAGGTGATCCAAAAATTATAAAATAAATAAAAATTTTACACTTAAATACAAAGAAGGACAGAGGATGGTTTAAAAACAAAAATATATATATTGCCAGAACATCTGCATTTGTCACCGATAGATGGCGCTCTAGTAGTCTCAAAGCTTGTGCTTGTCTCCATTTAAGCCATTAGTCATCATGTCTCATGTGAGAGAAATTACAGCAAAAATCATTTTTGATACTTTTCAGATTCGTCTAGATACGTCTGTCCGTTAATCTCTATAATGGCATTCGTCGAATTGAACATTTGTCGCCTAGTTGCGTTGTAAACTGTGATAAAATGATGACACACCACTTTTTGGTGGCAAATTCTGGTAATAAATATATCGTCTCTAAAACATTCTTATACATATACTGTCGCACTGTTTTCTCAAGAATATAAAGCTTTAAAGTATTTCCTCTTGATGTAACATACCAACGGATAACTTAGGGTAAATGTAGGTGGTCGAATTTCAGTGCAATCTTATATTCTTTGCCTGGTCTTCCTCATGCAAATTTAATTTTGTTTCTGCCAAAACACGGAGAAATATTCATAGAAAAACATAGGTATAAAATGAAAATAAAAGCATGTTTTCAATTCAGCAACAACACATACGTATATTTACGAAAATAGTTATAATAATTCTCCCCTTCACACACAGTTAAATTTTGGAATTTTCCACTAGAATCATAGTTTTATCATAGACTACTTCAACTTTGACTTACGGGAGTTCTTCCTGGACGTAGATAATTTTCTGTGAGTCAAAGTTGCACACTACGCTTGGAACTTTAAATCTTTCATCTGCTTTTTATTTAAGCTAGAAGATTTACTCGTATTTTTCTGCTGTTTATACACATATATCTTATTTTTAGATGTGTTCGTAATTATATAAATACGTAGCACCTATTGTCGTCGTCTGGTCCGTCCGTCTGTCTGTCCGTCCGTCCGCATATAACAACGCAAAAACTACCCAAACGAATGGTTTGAAATTTAAGATATATTATCTTTGCAGAAATTTGTCGAGACATTTCAAATTTTATAAAAATCGAATCAAAACTTTAAACGATATTAATAAAAATATCTATTAAGAAATTTGAATTATTTTTTAAACAATCGGTGCTTTCTTGTTATAGGAGCTTCCGAGGTTGAATCGTCAAGCGATCGAGATACTTATTTTATTGCAGAAATTAATCTGCAGACGATATAATTCATTTCACAGAATTAAAAATCATCAAGATCTGAATATTTATATAACTATCTATAGTACGAACGCACCTCATTTGTCACGTTTGACGTACAATTTCCAACTTGTTTAATCTGTTCTTTGTATAGTAATTCTGCGGCGTTTACAAGTTTACTTTATTTTGGCAGGTATGATACATGTATATCTAATTTATTTCTTAAATATTCTTCATAGATTTTCTGAAGATTCTTAACATTTTAGAAATCTGAATTTGATAAATTTTTATCCGTTAAAATAGCATTAATTTTACTTATTTGCTGTAGAGACGGATTACTTGTTTTTTGAATAATAAAATAACAATACGTTTACAAAGCAAAACAAAATAGTTACAACAAAAAACATCTACATAGCAATGGTATATGATTAAAACAATGTAAACGTAAATGACACTCACACGAAAATAGATTTTATGAAATAATTCGGAAACTTTGTTATCAGATTTATGCATGCAGCTAACGAGAAGATTTACTCGTCATTTACTGCTGTTTATACAAATATGTGTTATCTTTCGATCTGTTCTTTGTATAGTTATTCTGCGGCGTTCACAAGTTTACTTTATTTTGGCAGGTATGATACATTTATATCTATTTTTTTTCTTAAATATTCTTCAGAGATTTTATAAAGATTCTTAACATTTTAGAAATGTGAAATTGATAAATTTTTATCCGTTAAAATAGCATTTATTTTACTTATTTGCTGTAGAGACGGATTACTTGTTTTTTGAATAATAAAATAGCAATACGTTTACAAAGCAAAACAAAATAGTTACCACAAAAAACATCAACATAGCAATGTTATATGATTAAAAAAAATGCAAACGTAAATGACACTCACACGAAAATAGATTTCATTAAATAATTCAGAAACTTTGTTTTCAGATTTATGTATGCAGCTTGTAACTACATATTAAAAATCATTTACGCAATTTTCTTTTTTCAGTTGAAAGCGTTTTAACACTTTTAAGTAATATGATTTACATAAGAAACAACTGGTAAAATTTCAATAGTACTCTTTAAAAGTTAATAATAATAATAATATTTTACTCATATTTCGAAATTTATATTAATAAGTTTATTAATATTAGTATACGAACTAATTACGACGAACTAAATACGAACTAAATACGAACTAATTTATTAATATTAGTATATCAGTATAAGTTTATTAATATTGCAAGATACCAAAATAATATTGCAAGGTACCAAAATAATATTGCATGGTACCAAAGGTATTAAAGGGATGGCTCAAGTTGTAAATGTAATTTGGAAGGAAACTTGGCATGTTGATAGTTTCCTATCAGTCAATATCATCTGTAAATTTTAGACTTCATTTACGTTGTCAATGTTTAAAATATGTGTTTTAAGTTTATATAACGTTTTAAACTGAAAACATTTTCTAGTTTTCCAAGCAAGCAGTAACATGGGCGGTATAGCATTAGTCTTCAATTATAATAATGGAAGATTTTTACTTGCACATTTAAAAAGACAGTCCTTCCGGGTGAGTCGGAAGGGTAGTCTAATGTCTTCGTTTTGTTTTAACGTACATACATAATATTTCATACAAATCAAACAAATTGTTCTTACTTCCATTAAACTCGCTTTAAAAATGTAATTTAACGATGAAAGAGCAATTTGACGATAATATAATGATGACAATGCTATTCTACGCTATAATATATTTCTGACGCTCAAAAAGTTTCGAAATTTCTCTTTTTATGTCTCATTTACCAAAGCAAATAACTCCTAAAAATTGTATTAAAATCGAAGAAATGACACATGCATTATTAATTGAATTTTTTCCCTTTAAGAGGACAAATACTCCTACTTTTTTTACGTTTCTGGAATGACTTGCAGAATGTAACATCATTAAAATGCTCCGCAAACGATTTTTCCGTATAGACCATAATTTAACTGAATTATGTTATGTTTTCGTCTAAACGAACTATACGAGCTATATACTTAATTAACTAACTCATCCAATATATTTACAAGATAAATACAGTTATCCCGATTAGGCTGAAATTGGTTTAATATTTCGGACATTATGGTGATGGAAAGTTTTGCATTATATACATATATGAAGGACGTAAATGCAGTAGGTGGATTTCTGAAGAAATCATCTGCGGTATTCTGTGTTGGTGAGCGGGATGTTTCCGTTGAAGTAATTACGAATAATTTTGCTCTTCCTTTAAATAGTAAATAGAGACTGAAATTAAAAATTAATTAACTCATCCAATATATTTAAAAGATCAATACAGTTTTCCCGATTAGGCGGAAATTGGTTTAATATTTCGGACATTATGGTGATGGAAAGTTTTGCATTATATACATAGACGAAGGAAGTAATTGCAATATGTGGATTTCTGAAGAAATCATCAGTGGTATTCTGTGTTGGTGAGCGGGATGTTTCAGTTGAAGTAATTACGAATAATTTTGCTCTTCCTTTAAATAGTAAATAGAGACTGAAATATTAAAAATTCTACTCTTTTATTTCATTTTTGTTTTACTTATCAGAAAAAAGTTTATCCTTAAAATTCGTCTAAACTTGATGCTGTTTTTAACAATTTTACATTCTTTGGCTATTTAAACAACCATTTTGATTAAGTAAAATCCCTTAGAGTAGTAGTTTCAATTTAATCGTGTAAACCTGAAGGTGGTGTTAAAAATAAAATTAATACAATATGAACACTGAAAGTGGAATGTTTTCGGTTTTCATGTTAAAGTTTTATTCGCCAGTAAAACATAAATATATACTTTAAAGTATCAGGACAATTGCTTATTGTAACTCTAAATATGAACATTTGCATGTAGAACGACAACTTATTTTGGAAAATGTCCATAATTTACACTGTAAAAAAAGATAGATGTTTCTTAATCTAGGAAAATATAATATAATAATGAACGAATATAAGATAATAACCACTTCCATGTTACTAACGATTTCAGAAAGCGTTTTTTATCTTTAAAAACTTCAGAAACCAATATATTTTAAAGATTCAAGGAAGCATTTATAAAAACAAAGTTTGTTTTGCGGGCACGGATTTTTGAAAACATTTCCGAGTGGTTTTTATAGTGTATTAATCAGTTTTCTAAACCGGAAAATAGGTTTTTTGGATGTTATTAAGTCTCAAGTAGATATTTTTTTGTTCCAGAAACATGTATTACAGACAAACATGATAAATTAACAGTATTAGCATTAAAAAAAGGTTAATATTTTTTGTTACTTTTGCATTTAGGAATTCAATAACGCAGCTGAAAATGCTTAGTTGAGAATAAAACGCATTCTAAATCGTGTAGTGCACAAATATGCTTCAACAATAAAAGTCTGCATGGAAAAATGAAGAAATGTTAATATAAAACAGATAAACAAAACAAAAATTGAGAAATTAGATTTCCGAATAAAATAAATCTGAAAACATGAAAGAAAATATATTTCATAATGGAAAATTTTGCATAAATAATTACAAGTGTCATTTTTGAATACTTGATAGAATTTTATTCATTTTTAGAAATGCAACGAAAATGCCATAAAATAATTTATTTATAAATATTAAATTACCAGAGTGCATTAACAGCTGTATAAATAGTCACGTAACACATAGATTTACTTAAAGCTGAACTATTAATCAATGCATATGGCATAAAATCTCTTTCATTAGCAGTAATTCAAGTACACTCATGAATTGATCGCTAACGTATTAGAATGTTTCAATGTAAAGTTTTGATAAACCAGTGGAATAATGCAGCATCTGTTTAAGACATAAATAGATGGAATTTCATTTCTAAATAAAGTACATAAACATTTTGATCGTAAAATACAATTACACATGCACAATTAATAGAATTAACAGTTTTCATGTAACATTTTATGTATTACTTTGACATAAATATCGCATTGCTGAGACAGGACACATCCATCACATTCGTATGCAAAGTTCGTAACTGATAACTCGAAAACCAAATGTACTCGTTGTAAATATGATAATTTAATAGAAAAGGGAATTTATTTAGTTTGATTAGCACAACAAATTACGAATTTGATATTTCCTCCTTATAAATGTATTATCATTTAACACAGTTACAAAAAAAATAAAATAATAATAAAATAAAAGAAAAGAAAGAAAGAAAGAAAGAAGAAAGAAAAAACCCCTCGATAGACTTTTTTACTTTTTATTTCCATTGACAAAAATAAAGATTTTAAATTTCTGAACAATATATTTGAGTCAATTAAATTCACAAGTACATAATTTGCATAAAAATTTAAAGTACATTATTGTGTTATTTATTAGCGACGTGTAAACTACATACATACTTGCAGTCCTGCCCGTCGCGTCGTTAGTCGGGTTAATAACCTTAAATATAACTAAAGTTACCTTACCGTTTCTAAGGTTACTTAAAATATATCTGCCAATGCTAGTCGGTTTTTGCAAACAAACCTCTTTTCACGCGTGGATTAAAATCTCCCAACCGCGAGGTGAGGGGCATAGTCATAGCAATGGTATTTTAAAGGGTTTACTTAAGAAACCAACGCTGTAAATTTGTCCTCGTTGCAAATTCACTGCGTTGAAGAAAAATCGTTGGATATACTTTATTTAATCATTAATCTAAAAAATCTAAAAAATAAATGATTAATAAATGCCTGCTCCATACATAGGTATAAAATATAAAAATACGAAAAATATGAATTTTTATATTAAAGTATTTTTGCTTTTCTAATATTAACTAATCTTTCTGAAGTGAAGACAGATAAATTATTACAAATACTCGATACTTAACGGGAACCATAAAAAGAAAATCTATCTTGTTTTTGAACTTATTATACAATAGTACATAGGTTAATCCGGCCTTAAATAATCATATTTTATAAAGGCAGGAACTAATTTAACAAATTTTAAAATACACTACTTTTCATTTTAAAGAATTTTTTTTTCATTGATTCAAACAAATATTTTAAAAAGGGAAATCCTTTATGTAATTATAGAATTCAAAGAAAAAAATGTTTAAAAGGAAATATCTTTCAGTTCAGTGCACGCCGTTTAACGAATGTTTTAACAAAAATTTAAATTTTTCAAATCGATGCATATTCTACTTTTCAGTTCAATAACCAACCAGAAGGAAATGTAAATTTCTTCTTTTATTCATATATTTTTTTTTAGTTGGATAATAAAAAAATATAATTTTATTATATTAAAAAATGACATAAATGAATAAATTTTGTCCAGTAAGAATAAATTATTTTGAATTACATGATCCAGTAATTCTTTCTACAGAAATTAAGATGTAATTTAACAAGTGATTATAGAATAGGAATTTTATCCAATTACTTGAAATTTTTAGGATTGAAAATGAAATATTTCAACACCTGAAATTTTAAATCAGTGTGCTAGTTTTTCATCATAATTATGTGCCTGTTTATTGACAATGTGTTTTATTTCGTGTATATTGTACGCAAGAACAATGTTTTAATATTTCAAAATAATAACAATAATAATGATAATAAAAATAATAATAATAATAATAATAATAATAATAAACGATTATTGTAGATTTGGTACTTTACATCTTACAGCTTTGTTTAAACTGATGGATGCAATTATAATTGAGCCGTTTATTATTACATTGATGTCACTGATTTTGAAAATTAGCGTGAGTTGTTCAGTTGTTTCCAAAAAAGGCCTGTAGTAGCAACCCGAGATGTTTTACTGCATTTTAATTTATTGTAATATATCCAGAAAATCCCTATTTTTGGTCATTTAGGAAAATATGACGTACATCACTATAACCTGAAACGTTTCGATTATTGAAATGTTATTATATTTCAAATAAAGTGGAGAGTCAAAATACGTCCATTAGAATTAACTTTTAAAATATACACTAAAACACTTTTTATTTCTCTTAAAAGACGTCAACATATCAATATAAACATTAAAGATGTTAAAATTTAAAATTTACATGTTTCGATTTGTTCATCAAATCGTCATCATAATATACACAAAGTATGATTTGATGAACAAATCGAAACATGTAAATTTTAATGTTTAACATTTTTAATATTTATATTGGTATGTTGACGTCTTTTAAGAGAAATAAAAAGTGTTTTAGTGTATATTTTAAAAGTCGATTCGATTATTTCCCTAAATGCAGTAGCCCTCTGTTATTTTGCGCGTGCCGGGCGATAACAAGAAAACATTATATATCAGAAGGAGTTATATTATCGAGGACATTAAGGCAGCTAAGAAAGTTGTTATAGAACAAGTGAACGTTTTTCCTCAGAACGTTGAGTTAGATGCTTGCTTTTATACTTTTAACAGATAGTTACATATTAGTTGTTACAATACATATGCAAATACATACAAGTGCAAAATCATTGTTAGTGTTTACTCACTTCTTGTAAATATATTTTTTTCATTGCCCATCAAAAACTGTATTATAATGAGGCGCGTTCAAACATGGATTTATTTTATTATAATAGATTCTCGGTGGTATAACATTCATAGAAGATATTTGAACTTTATTGGTCGATCTTATTTAATTTATTGGTACTTATTTAAAAATGTACGTTAATTTCTGTTTTTGTTTTCGTATTTTTTTTTATTCTGTTATTTTTGTTGTCACATTAAATTTATATACAAAACTAAAAATATTTATCTATTTTCTAAAATATTTATCTAATATTTTAGATTAGACAAAATAATAAGAATATTTCGATTATTGAATCGTAAAAAATATATCTGGATCGTAGTTATAAAATTATTTCTTTTATTATTTTTATATATAAAAAAATCACATTTTAAAATTGTATAATGTACGCGTTCTCTATATTTCGATTTTTAAGTTAAATTTTGAAGAAAAAAAAGTTACTTCATTAAACTTTTATTATTTGATGGAAATTGATACTTTAAAATATTTCGGAATTTTTATTTCGGAATCTTTGTAGTAATTTTATTACGGATGTTACTCTCTAATGTACACTATTTGAAGAAAATAAAAAGCAAGCAATAGGCTAGTTCTGATAAATTTACATGAATGTATTTTTTATTTAATAAGATAAAAATATATTCATCTGTTTTAAAATAAATTTTAAATAATCAAAGAAATGAATTAAAAATACTTTATTTTTAGAATTCAAAATTACTAAAAATAACTAATATAATTCTATAATTGGGGAAAAGTTATTATTCTATGCATCTTTTTTATGAATTAAACAAATCTAATTAAAAGAAAACCCTTTAAATATGTCGATAAATGTATAGTTATGGTATTATTCTTTATGAAGATTTTCTTGAAAAAAACTGTCTTTTCTTTCTCTAAAAAGTATTGGAGGAATATTTATTCATCAAACATTGTAAGTTAACTTTATCGATATATAGCAAAATAATCAGACCTCGAATACATTTGACTGATTTCTATGAAATAATTTTCAAAGTAAGTTTTATCCGTTAAAAGGGATATTCTTCCAATTTCCTAAAAAATACTTCATTGAATAAAATGAGTTTTTTAATAAGTTTCAAACGAGAAATGCTTTTTATTTGGTTTCATATCTTAATGAATTTTATATCTATAAGAGAGAACTTTTATTTTCGAGATTAAAAAGACAAGAATGAAATATAATTGTTCTGAAAGAATTTTTGATACTTAATACAGAAAAGGGAAAAAAATCTAAGACAAAAATCTTAAAAGAAAAGAGAAAATCTGTTTCAATATATGAGAAAAGAAGCAAACATTCTACTGTCTTATGTATGTTTTTATATTATAAAAACGATATAATGAATTACACAAACAACACAATTTATTTTAAAACAGTTTTAGATATAACACCAGTATAACATACTAAGCTTAACATTGAATTTGTTCTAAATTATACCTATATTTGCAGATTCATCTAATGACTAATGGATTTGTATTATTCATTGTATGCAAAGTTACAGGGCACTTTTTATAAATCAAAGTTAGTTTGGATACCTCAAAACTATCTGCACGAAAAATTAGAAAGAGGTTGAATTTTTGCTACTTAAAAATAAAATTTATCTGTAGAAACTCCCGAAGATGAAATGTCACAGTTACATATATTTTTGTCAACATTCGTAGCAAATCATAACTGTTTATAGGTCCAGTTGACATTTCAGTCTTTAAAAAAAAGTTTTCAAAAATATTAATTAAAAAAAATATTAATTATAAAAATATAGTTATAAAAATATTAATTAATTAAAAATAATAATAAAAAATTATTATTCTGAAAAAAAAATAATAATGCTGTCATATATTTATCGAATCATACAAAGCCATACTTTCACCAGCAGTGTTGAAACATAATTTCTAAATCAAGAATTGAGACATTCCCAATTAAGGTGAATAGAGGCTATAAAAATTATCTAAAGATACTTTTGAGGTAAAATTAATGGGCTCACTTGCATTTAATTCAAAATTATAGTCGACAAGCGTCATTTGATGCTGAATTTTTCAACTATTGCTTTGTTACGGTGAAAAATAAATTATTGTCTATGGGACAAGAATTTACCTCATACTTGGTTAGAATGAAAAAAAGGTCTCACTTCAATTTGGTTCTGAACACCTTAATTATAAATAATTATAGCATGCGTAAAAACGAGGTCATATTTTAATTACACACATTTGTTTCTCATTCGTTTTTGAGGAATATATTTCTAAAATATAAGGGTAAACAAATTATTTTATTTTAGAATTTTGTTATTAGTTAATTTATGAAGTTTGTTTACTTACGTTTCTAAAGAATAAAATATACATTAAAACAAGGGTAAGTAAGATGATGAATAAAAACTTCTCCTAATAAACTAGATTGCAACATATATCATATTTGCTTTGATAAAATTAAAAAGCTAGAAAAAAAAAAGAACAGATGAAGACCTTTTATCATATTACAAGAGAATATCACAAGATCACAGTAAATCCCAAATATAAGCAGGAACCTTTTTTTATCATTTATAGGTATAAAATGTAAAATTATCCGCGCAATACTGACACTAAAGCGATCGCTAATGAAATCAATAAGCAAATCGCCTTTAAAATCACAGAATATGGTTGCAATTATTCTTCCGGCAGACACACATGATTTGGCTTCATTGTGCACCTAGTTTTTAAGAGCTTTTCCTCGTTCGATGGATTTTTTATGTCCATATTATACATACATGCGCTTTCTTGCTATAGGTGTTCAAGAACTGTACTTTAAAGATGTGCAAATGTTTGGAGGGTTTTACAATTTCAAGAAAATAAATTTAATAATTATCCTTTTTGTAAAATAAGGTTGTTGTGACTAAAATTCAACAGGTCACATATTATAATTTTAAATATTGAAGTAACATACTTTCCTAATTTCAATATATTATTATTTTTTACTAAATCTTATTTTACTAGGGGGCTCTGCCCCCTACGAGCTACGCTCGCCAACCCGCGCTCTTCAGATTTGATCAACTCTAAAACGATTACGGAAGATTGAATTATAATTAAACGACCAGTGACTATCTGCTGTAATAGGGTTTCCATTCATTTTCCTTTGACTGAGGGATTTTAAGGCCGAATCAACTGCTGTCGAAACAGCTAACAACTGTTTTCGTGATTGATAAAATAAGATTAATAAAACATTTGAAAATCAACTTGTGCAAAATGGTTAAGTAAGCAATGTTGCTGCATCGGGAAATTTTATAACGATGCTGTAGAAAATTGGATACTGCTCCATTATCCCGACTACTACTTTCTATAAAAGAAAAGAACTGTAGATACAAAACATAGGATTTTAAGCCAAAAGTGCATATCTTAACTTAATGTTATTTTGTAATCTTATCTGGACTTGGTTTTTCTGATTTTTCCTTTAATTAAAAATGTTTAATCATTTTAAAAATTATTTCCTTTTCTGATTCTTTAATCGTTAGGTTGAAAAAATCACTCCTAATACAATAATATGTGTTGACTAAAACCTTACAACAATGTCATTTAAGTATAATTATTATCGTTAACAATTTAATTGTAGTTTTTACTAGTAACAATCTCTCCTACCCATGTGCGCAATCACACCAACCCTGTAAGGACAGATTGCGCAAAATAACTTTCTTGGTTTTATTACAACTGCTCTATTAAATTGCAATATAACTACAAAATAGCAATGGAAATGCATAAAAAACAAATGAAGTAAAAATTATTCATGAATAGTTTAGCAAAAAAATAATATTTAGATTTTTTATTGTTATTCTTTTGAATTGTGCGCAGACTCTCCTAGCTTTACCTTAATTTCGGGCTATTTTATCAATCCAATATTTACATTTTTAATACTTTCCAACATAGTTGAAAAGTGTTTATGAATTCGGTTTGTCTGTCTTTCTGTGCTCTATTTTAAGTAAATATAGTCGGATATGCGTGTAATTTTAATGTGGTAATAAGGTGCACTATAGAATGTTCTTCATTGAAAATGAAGTGTGTAGTATTAATATCTCGTTTACAGGTTAACACAAAATAATTTCACTATGGGGGAAAAATCGTTTGCAGTCCTTTTTATTTATATTACTTATTTAGATACATCATTTCATTGTATGAAAAACTGAAATTTCTGAATAATATTCTGCTAGTGTTGGAAAGAATTTCATAATCTATGTCTGACGCAGGATTTCCCTTTACTTTTCCCAGTTGAATTACATTTTTGAAACAGAAACTACTTCTATCTCCGAAAAAGTACTTTTTAAAAGGTGTTCTTTTGCATACAGTTTTAAACTTTTAAATATAGAGGGTGTTTCACAACTGTATGTCAGAAATGTAGAAGCAGGTAGAGGGAACCTAAATAAGAAAATTTAGTATAGGAATGTGAGTGCGGAAATCCAGCGTTGAGGCAGTAGTGGGCGCTGTTGAGTTCGGCGGATGAAAGCGTTTTGCTGGCATGAATCGCCATTCCCCGCAGGGATTTCTAGCAACATGCATCGTTACACCAATGCCGAGCTTTAACGACATGCATTTCATGTATGGGCTTGCGCAAGGAAAAGAAGTGGCTGCCCAAAGGATGTGCACTTTAAACGGCTCTCAAGCTTGTTGAAGTACATATTCTAGTGTACGTAATACTTCTTCTTCTACTGAAGAAATTCTCCGATATCTTCCAGAACCCGTATCACGCCTTGAAGCATAAAACGATACCTCCCGCACAACTCCGGATGAAAGAGCTCAAATATTCGGTGTTAGATCCGGTAGATTCCTACCCGGGAATCGTTACATCTACATCCTTCGAGCAGCCGCTCCATTTCCTTGGCCAGCCCCATACATGAAATGCATGTCGCCAAGCTCCGCATTGGTGTAACGATGCATGTTGCTCCAAATCCGTGCGGGAGGGATGACTATTCAAGCCAGCTAAACGCTTTCATCCGCCGAACTTAACAGCGCCCTCTACTGCCTCAACGCTGCATTCCACACCCACATTCCTATACGAAATCTGATTATTTAAATCCCCTCTACCTGCCTTTACATTTCTGACATATAGTTTTGAAACACCCTGTATGGATACATGTTTCTGTTGAGACGTTCAAAAACATTTCATACAGTGTAACATTATTTTGTATGTAATTTTTGCCAAACGTGGAAGATTACACAGCTTTAATTCCTGTATTATAATCAATGTAAAGTCATTTTTAGCACTTTCCAACCTAGTTGAAAAGTGCTTATGGCTTCGGTTTGTCTGGCCGTCTGGCCGTCTGCCGTCTGTCCGTGCTCTAACTCCCGTAAATATGCTCGGATTGCTCTGCAATTTTTATATGTTATTGTCGTTATCTATAGCATGTTCCCTATTTCAACGAAAGTGTGTAGCACTTATAGTTTTTTTACAGGGACACTCAAAAGAATTCCGTTACATTGCGGTCTATGGGGAAAAATCATTTGCGGTTTATTTAAATAATGTTTCACTATTTTAAACGCATTGTAATTTATATATATTACTAAGGTGCATTAGAAGAAGCTTAATATGGAACAGGGTGTGCATAGCACTTATAGTTACTTTACAGGGACAGTAAAGATAATTCCGTAACATTACGCCTATGGAGAAAAATCGTCTGCGGTTTATTTAAATAATGTTTCACTATTTTAAACGCATTGAAATTTATATAGATCACTAAGGTGCATTACAAGAGACTTACTACGGAATATTGTGTGCATAGCAATCATCGTTCATTTACAGGGACACGCAAAAGAATTCTCTACTGTCTGTGAACAATAATTCCTGGAAGTGCGTTTTAAGTTATTGAACGCGATTTTAATTTTAACTTGCTTTTTGTCTATTACGTGGTGTGTATAAATTCTGTAGATCCTATACAGGGCAGCACAAAAGTTCGCGAACACATTTCTGTTTATTGACAAACTCCAGACGGAGAATTTTAAACTGTGCTACGCGTTTCCTAACTGAACTAAAATTATCATCCTATGTAGTATATATACAAATCTATAGATCCTATACAGGGCTGAATAAAAGTATTCGGATATTTTTCCGAATATTACATATGTTGGAAATTCCTGAAATTACGTTTTTAAATATGTTATGCGTTTTCCAAAATGTTTACTTAGATGTTATCTTTTAGCTTATTAAACGGTATGATTTGTAAAATTATTTTGGAAGCGTTGGAAAGTGCTATATAATCTATGCTTGACGCATGATTTTTCGTTCTTGTTAAGGTTTTAATTTATGAGTATTAAATGCTGTTTAATTTAAAAAAACACAAAATTTAATTCATTTAACAAAACTTTGTTACCCTTCATTTTACGAAAAGTGACAAAAATATAAATTTTTACACTGTTTGCTGTAAACGAATTTAGACATTTATTATGCTCTCACGAAGTGCCGTCCCTACTTAAAAATTCACTAGACTTGTCACTCTATTCATTCTTTAAATGGTTCAGAGTGGCAATCTTGAAATAAATTTTTCTCAGTTGATATTTTCTTTGTATATAAGCATGTTCTAAGTGACGATACTTCAACAAATATTTTGCATTTCACTCGCTATTTTTTGGCGATTTAAAAATGCATTTAATAAAATTAAGAATCAGATTTTTAACAACATGAACAGTTTATTAATAAAAATTGCTATGTTAAACATTTTTGCTGTGAAATTTACACGTGTCATAACATTTTATTTCTATTTTCTTAAACTATTTAAGATTTTTGATAATCTTATTCTTACAATTATAGAGCACACTTCTAAGGAAATTATACAACAAAAAACATTTCAAAATGTACAAAATTGTACATTTAAAAAAATAATAAAATTAAAAAATTTCTAATTTTACTACAAAAATTTCAATTGTGCGCGATTAAATCATTTTCCTTCATAAAACACTTTAATATTCTGGGAATAAGATAGTATTATAAAATACTCAAACAAAATAATAATTTAAACGGTGTCAAGTATACTTAAATGGTGTTAAAATTGTATTTATTTATTTTTTGTCAAAAATTAATGAATGCACTATAGAATCTACGAATAAATTCATATTGATGAAATAACATTACTTAAATGTACGGAAATTAAAATATCTTCATAACAAATTTCATAAACATTTACACGATAAAGATGATTATAAAGACATATGGCTATAAACACAGTCTATAAACTAAATATCTATATATGGTATGAAATACCATATGATCTGAGTTAACCTTTTAATATAACTTTGATAAAAGGTAAATTTCATTAAACAGAAAATTATATTTCTATATGGGTCAATATTGTTTCAAACAATATGCAAACCCACAAATGTTCTAGGTACTTAAAATGCACTTTATTACCTACGGTTAAGTAATTATATATATACACCGTGATGCCAAAAAATTAGAGACACCCTCTAGTAACGAGTTAGTCCACCGTTAGCTCAGATCACAGCCGATATCCTTCTTGGCAAGTTGCTGATACTGGTGCTGAGGAAGGTTTCCTCATGCTGACATAAGGGCAGTTGTAAGTTGGGCCAGATTGGATGGTGGCGTTTCTAAGCTTTGAAGTACTTTTTTCGACTACGTCCTACAAATGCTCAATATTACTGAGGTCAGGTGACTGAGCCGGCCATGGAAGCAAATTAATCTCTAATGTTCCTCAAATCAAATTTAAGACCTATCTAGCACGGTGGCAAGGTGCATTGGTCTGCTGAAAGTGGTCATAGGGAACATTATAGATATAAACAAGTGCATGTGATCGGCAACGTTGTTGAGATTAGCTGTGTTGTTCAGAATTGTATTCACAGATATCAAGGGACCTAATATACTCCTGGAAAACATTCCCCATACCATAATTCCACCGCCACCAGCCTCAGGAGTTGTTATTTGGCAGGAGCAGTCAATGAATTCGTGCTATTTGCGTGCTATTCTGATTCTGCCATCTGCATGATGGAGCAGGAAACGAGATTCATCGGACTGGGATACCTTTTATCAGTCCTCAAGTGAAAAATTTAGTCGTTCCTTCGCCCACAACAGGCACATTTTCCTATTTTTCTCTGACACCAAAAGCATTCTTGATGGTCTCCTGCTACTAAAGCACACCCTTTGCAAAGTACGTCTTTTTGTGCATTGGGATATGATTTGTGATGCACTTTCATTGATTTCAGCTGTAATTTGTCGTATTTTTCCCCTTCTGTTTCTGCGAATTATGCGTGGTACTCGCTTTTCACCTCTCTTGTTTACCAGCCTTTTTCGACCAGAACGGTCCTTATCGCTTGAAGATTTTTTTCTCAACTGCCACTCTCTAAACACCCGAGATACAGTTGAGCGAGAAAATCCTAAAATAGTCGTCATTTTAGAGATACTGGCACCAGTTCTTCTTCTACCAATGATCATCTCTCGTCCAAAGCCACTTAAATCTTTCGTTTTACCATTTTTACAGTAACTTCCGTGGTAACTACGTCGTACGAAGCTGAGAGTTCCTTATATAAATAACTCCGCGTTGTTATATCTTTCTGTTTCACTGATGTACTGGTTTACTTTCTAATAATACTCTTACCATAATTACATTCAATGTCTCAATTTTTTTTGGCCACTCAGTGTATATATAATATATATATATATGTCATGATTTCGACTCTCAGGTTTGATCGATGCGTTGCAGCCGTAATTAGTTGTCGATAAAAATTCACAAAAAACGAGCTGGGTCTCCCGTTTCAAACTGCATCAGGTTGGCCAGGTGGAAATAATTCTCATTTCACTCAAACTTGGGTTGAAAGAAAAATCTTTATTTACATTTTTGAAGACATCACTTCAGGAGGAATGCTCGGCAGATCAAAATTATCCCGAAGAGTAAATACATTCCATTCCTACAGTCTGCATGCTCCACGAATCTCCTCTTTGCGAACTCACTAATTTTATTTAGATTCGTTGGACGTATCAATTTGGCCCTAAGCACCCATAAAGCCATTGTAGAACATTATCTCACTGAAATATAAAGGACGTTTGAGGATATTCGACGCCCAGAAAAAAAACTTTCTCGCTTTCCTTCAGTCACCGCCTATCGAAAAATCTCTCGGATTCAGGACGTGCGATAGTTTTAACATAGCTCGCGTCAGAACACAAAAAACGTCACGTGACCGACTTTCATCGAATCATACGATTTTTAAAAGAACTTCATTCGCATTTCTGGTGCAATTGTTTTGAGGTAAATCAATTTCCTGGTGGTAAAAAATGTTCTATCACCTTCCATATTCTTACTAACAGATGCATGCCGTATAAACAAACCAAAGTCTCTGCTTTGAGAGTGTGGTTAAAACTAGCTCGAATTTAATACGCATAAAGAAAAAAAAATAAATCTTTGGTGTAGGAAAAAAAAACGAAAGCTTTTTGGAAATATTTTAATAGACATTTAATATTTAATAATAGAATGATTTTTTAAAAAGAACTAAGGTTTTCTGAGCGAAATAATTTAAGAGATATGATATTTTAGTATTTAAATAAAGGATTTATAACAGTTTTATTATACGGGAATAATAATAATGATTTTTAATAATGGATTAAAAATAAAGGTGCTCTATTTAAAGAATAAATTTAAGAAGTTATCGCCTCTTTTAGATCTAACTACTTTGGAATAAATATTATTAAGTGGATTATGATAAAATGGCTTTACATATGTATAGTAAATTGCTATTTTAAGAATAAAAATTATTTTAATAAGTCGGGGTTATATACGGAACAATGCTAAATGGAAACATTTTATAGAATAATTTAGCAGATTTCAGAAAAAAATAAATTTTGTAATTTATATATATTTAATTCCAAAAAATTCTGCAATTGTCTCCTTTGATGCAAGGAGAGACCTTTTGAATCTGTGAAAATAAAACCAGACACAATCATATACGACGAAATGCGACGTCTACGAATTACAACGGTATTTACGTCGATATCCTATTCACATTCGATAAGAAAATAAATATAACAGTTGTTAAAAAAAGAATATGCAGATATATAAACATTATCCGTAAATCTGAAATGTCGGAGCGACGTGTCGCATTAAATAAACTATTTTTTTAATGAAAATGTTTTATCTAATGTTTACTGTGTAGTAGTATGTAACCAGGTTTGCTTTAATGGCTGTTGGATATTAATTCTGAAGGTTGTTGCTGTTCATTTGGTTGTTGGATGCCTCAGATACAACTCAGAAGCTGATCTATCCATGAGTACCATCAGGGCTACACTACATACCGGGCTTGCTCATTCATTATGATGACGTCACAAAAGGTGGCTGACTAGGAGGAAAGACATACAGCGATTGGCACAAAACGATGGGCGCGTTGCTTTGGACCATTCGCTGGTCGCGGTCAGCCACCATTTGTGACGTTTTGAGAGTGAATGAGCAAACCCGGTATCTAGTGTTGCCTTGGTACCATCCATTCTACTAATTTAGTTAAGTCTGTCCTTTTCGAAAGGTAAAACAGTAAGGATATCCTCCTAATGGCGATACGGTGATGTAATCACAAACACATAATCTATGCCAGTGGTTCCCAACTTTATGTTCCATGGCCCACCTAAGCATCTCAAAAACATTATGTCACAACCCCAACCCCTTGTATCAGATAATGTTTATCATTAAAAAGGAGGACACTTATTCACATAGAGCAAGCTTAAAACGATCATTAACAATGTTAAGTGCAGTAGGTGACTCATTTCACATTTGTTATGCTATAAAGGCGACAAAATCTATTAACAAGTATATTTGTGACACAACTCTGCAAATGCAATGTTATTGTTATATTCGCCTTTATATCAAGGATACTTTTTGTTGTTTCTTTTGTTGTTACTTTTTGTTGTCTTGTATGGTCTGTGTTTTTGTCTTCCCAAAACCCAATGAAGAGAATGCTTACATTTAACATTACATTTAACATTGACACATTTTATAATTTCTTTTAATACCTCATTGAACTGATTGTATACTTTTAGACACTAAGGATGAATACACCCAATAGATAATATAAGGCAAAAACATTTCAGGATTATATTATAAATTTCTTTCAACGATTTTTATCAAATTGAAGTAGTATTTCTTATCATAGCCTTCTTTACTATTAGTGAGCTTTCATTTTTTTTTTATATTGTCGCCAGCCGATCATCACGCCGCGCCGTATCGACTGGTTTTAAAATTTAAAACTCATATGTCATAATGTATGTATATGTACTACGTATGATGCCTGCACAAAACCATAAGAAATTTACTACTAACGAATATCGAGCTATGATCCCCATTTGGGAATTTATTAATTTTCTAAGATTAGTATCGCCTAGTTTAAATAATTCATATCTTTTTTAAGTTAAATTATGTATGAAACATTTTTCAGGTTAAATCCTGTTAATTGTATTCAAAACGGTTTGTTTTTAATATACTGTTAAGTTGTTTCGTAATTAAAAGTTTGTCATGTGAGATATCGTTCCCAAGAAAGCTTTGTTACTGATTTTATCTACCCCGAAAGGTTGAAAAATTTATCGAACCTTGTCCAGCCCCGAATCGAACTCTGGACCAGTTGCATGGTAGCACGACGCACACACCACTGAGCTATTGAAATTCAAAAGTTATATATGTAAAGTAATTATATTATGAAAATTGAAAGGATTTATCACTAAAGGTTTTATAACTCATAGGATTTCTCACTATAAATATGTATCGCTGAAGGGACTTACCAGTGAAAGATTATCTATAAAATATCGACAGGACACAGTGAGATGCGATGTGTAATATGAAACAAATAATAATAATTTATATGCTTCAAGTTCTTTCAAACAGGATACTAAATACTTCTGTTGATACTTAGTTTCATTTGATACTAGAGTTTATTTATTTTTTATTTTATTTTATTTTTTACTACCGTTTTATTTGATACAACAGTCACTGTTAATACTACACTACAATTTATACTACAGTTTTGCATATTCTGTATGAATATAAAAATTAATGGAATGCATTTAATATTTTAGAATTGGCAAATTTTTCATTATCTGAGCGTATGAACAAAATCGATATTAAAATAATTATAGTATTTCGTATTTTGCTTACATAATTTTTGATACATTTTCCTTTTAGGTAATTTATGCACAAGCAACTTGTTTAAGAAACTAAGATTTTGCTAAGATATAAAATTTAATAATGAATTCTGCTTCTAATTAAAAAAGAAGTTTGTAGCTAACTTTTACATTAAAAAATCCATAAACGTTAATTAAAAGTGAAAATTAATTTCTGAACTTCATACAATCTTTACTTAAAAAGAAAATGTTCGTCTTCCTTATTAAAAATCCATTAATTATATGTAAGTGTGCAAAATTATTCGTACTATATAAAGTTTATTAACTTAAAAACCTCTTGATACATTTTGAGGGGTTGTAATGACAAAGTAACATTTTATTTAAAACTAATTAATGTTTTGACCTTATTTTTCGATTAGGTTATTAAAATAATTTTTATTAGAAGAAAACATTAAATTATTTTAAAGGGAAATACGTTCCACACAGATTTTACATCCCATTTTTAGTGGATGTTTGAAAAATGTTACCTAAGTAACCTGTAAATTTGAAAATGGAATAAAATGGAATCCCGTCTTAAGCGTACTTTATACATTAAAAAGAAAAAATTACGAGTATTTGTTTTGTATTAAAATTTATTGTTAAAAATTAAAAAATATATATAAATATATTACGATATGCGTGACAGAAAAGTATATTTTCATACTTCTTATAAAAGTAAATAATGAAAATAACAAATCATAATAAAATTCAAATGCATTTTGCTGAAAAACAAATTTTCCTGACTCTATGCTTTTTTTTAAAGTTCCGTGCATTTTAATTTTTCAACAATTTGTTTCACTATCTGTAAGGGACAATCTTGATATAATCTACAAGAAATGTGTGCATCCATTTCTAAATCCGGCCGAAACGTTGTTAAAAGAGACAAATGATTCTTAATCTTGCAAAATATAACCAGGAACGAAAATACACAATAACCCATACTGAATTACCCCTAATTTCGAAAAGCGTTGTTTATCTTTAGAAACCTCAGAAACCAATATATTTTTTAGATTTAAAGAGGAATTTATATATAAAAAAAGTTTTTTTTTTTGCTGTCACTTATTTTTGGATATTTTTCCGAGTAGTATTAATAGTGTATTAATCCGTTTTCCCAACCCGGAATATAGATATTTGGATGACATCAATTCTCAAGTAAACATTTTCATGTTCAGCAAACATGTTTTACAGACAAACTTTATGAATTAAGAACATTACTATTATTATTAAAATTTATATCATTATGTTATTCTTGGATGTATAAATTCAAATATGCAGCTGAAAATGTTTAATTAAGAATTAATAGAATCCTAAAACTGACATTTTGGTTTAAAAAAACTATTAATACACTATACAAAACCTCTCGGAATCTTTTCCGAAAATCCGTGTCAGCAAAAGAAACTTTTCTTTTATAAATGCTTCTCTAAATCTCGTAAATACAGGGTGATTATATTTAAAGTCCCACTTTCAAAATGCTGTAAAAAAGGAACCTCTGGTCAGAATGACTTCAAATTTGAACTGAATATACTGGAAGAAGGGGGAAACGGTATGGAATAAGAAAGAAAAAGTTCCAAAGTGTATCAATAGATGGCACTGTAAGCGGCATAACGAAAGTGGATTCGGCTGCAACTGACATTTTTAATCGAAATACGACGGCTTTGACATGAGTTGCACAGTAAACCAACCGTACTGTTCAATGTAATAAGTGTTTCGGTTGTTTGACGGAAAAAAAATGACTTCCAAATCAATCAACACTGTTAGTGGAAAGCCCATCCACTACGGCAAGGTCGTATCACATTGGATTGGAAAAATCGGTTTTTAGCTGTCCTTGGGAAATAAACCGCCTAAAAAGCATGTAATGATCCGGTTTTTAATTGCGTATGAGTGTCTTTTAATTGCCATCTATTTATACACTTTGGAACTTTTTTATGCCCTACCGTTTCCCCTTTCTTCCAGTAAGTTCTTCCAGCATTTTGAAAGTGGGACTTTATTTACAATCACCCTATAGATTGGTTTCCGAAGTTTCTAAATGTAAAGAAAGCTTTTCGGAGTTGTGGGTAACTCGGAAGAAGTTATTGCATACTTTCGTTCGTGGTTATATCATATTTTCCTAGGTGATTTTTTTTTTGTTTGTTTGTTTTTGTTACAGTGCAATTAAAAAAAAAAAAACCTTGGACGAAATTTAACTTTTATTAAAAATTTATATGTTAATAGACATTATTTCTAATGTAAGAACTTTAACAACGAACATTCAAATATGAATGCACAGATTTCTTGTAGGATATATCACTAATGTCCGTTAGTAATGCTGAGAATTTTAAAGAAAAAATGTAAATGCATTCTTCATTTTAAACATATAGAAAATGTGTTTTGCAGAAAATGCATTTCAAATACATTAAGATATGTTCTTTTAATTACTTATCTGTATAAAAAAATATGGAAATACCAATTTCTGCCAAATAAAATATGAAAAAAATCTCACACTTTATAAAACATCATTCCTGTTGGTATAGTCTTTAAAAATGGATGATTCTCAGTTTCAATAATATTGTATGTAAGACTATCAATAAGTTTCTCCGTTAATGTAGGGAAAATTATCATTAATGACGCTTTCTTTTCTTCTGAAAGGATATGGATTGAGGGAAGCAACTGATTTTGGGTGTAATCAATTTATTAAAATTTGCTTACTTGAATTATTAATTATTCAAATGGTAGTTCAGCGAAAAGAGAAAGAAAATTGCTAATACATTTTTAAAGTTTAATTCCTGTAATATAGATCGCAAAAAAACTATAATAGCAAAAATAAAAAAGTTTATTTAAAATTTATGCACGTTTATAGAAAAATATATACAAATGTGTAATGAATCAATCAAGTAAAATATTTTATGACCCACATCCCAATATAGAATCTGCCGTTGGTGAAAAACAATGTCATAAATTGCACTGATGTTTAAACTACATTTTGGTAATACATTTATTAATCAGTTCATTTTCTTTACCTAGTAAAAGAAGTTTTTAATTATTCTACTTTCACATTAATATTACCTAAAACTGTACCTATAACCTTGTACCTATATATTAGGTGGATCGCGAAACATAAAAAAAAAACTTTATTCATATTTTCCTTAGGATAGATTATACAAACGTCTCTATATACCTGCATACTAGGTAAGTCGCAAGAAAAAAAAACTATAAAGTTACAAAAGTAATAAAGTTTGAGAACTGCTACTCTAATATATTTCAGACATGTACCAAAATGTATTTTTAATTTAATTTTCGTAAAATTAAGATATCATAATTAAGAAAGTAATTACTTAACGTGAATAAAACGAAAATCAAATAGAATTGACTTGAATGATAAACGTACTATATTTTCTAAATCCATATTGAAGTTAAATATTAACTGTACAAAATATATACATGCATAAAGAAGACTAGAATAATAAGTATTTATTGTAGTAATGCACGTTTGAAAAAATTGTGTGAAAAATTAAAATACGATCAAAATTTAATCAACAAAGTTAAAATTCCTGCAATAGCCACGTCTAAAAGGATTCTACTTATATTCTGTTTTTATCCTTTATAAATGTTTTGTTAACTTTATCCTATTTTTGACTTGTAAGTATCTACTTCATTTTCTGTGGTCTTCAGGATGTCCATCGAATAATTTAATATGGTACAGTTTGGCATCTCGAGCCTCCTAATTATTTTCTAAAGAATTTTGGATGGTAACGGATAATATTAATTATTATTCCTTACTCTAATAGTAATAATTACTCTAATAATAAATTATTATACCTTTCTCTAATTTCCGAGAAATGTCAAAATTTTAAAGCTTTAAAACAATAAAACGAAGTATAAGCTATTCCCTTTCAATAAAAGTCTTTAATTAAAACTTTAAAAATATATAGGAGGATTTAACAGTGTTATTATTAATATTTTTTTAATGGAAGGTAAATGAAATTTTAAAAAAGAAAACTAGACAGAAGTTTCAAACACCTAAACAAATGAAGGTTTATTATTCTATTCAATGTAAAATTTGTTCATAATTTGCGTATGTTCACTTTTATTTTAATAGACATTTTCTAAATATAAATGGCTTTGTGAAAAAATATTAAGAGAAAATAAATTATTTAGCTATTTACGGACAACCCTTTACATTAATATCTTACACACTAAGCATTTTTTCGTTTAAAATTAATAAAATAAAACAGAGAAACATGGATGTGGTTCCGAACAGCTAAATCAATGTTTGTAGCACAATTTGTTATGAAAAATGAGAAATCTTTTTTTAATTATATTCTCTAAATCTTAATTTTGGCAGTTACAACAATCTCTCCTCTCTAAAAATACATTATAATTATGGTAAGCAATATTATTAAAAATATTAAAAAATAAAAGAAAATTAACAAACTGTGTCTGAATATAAACAAACTTATTAGAACTACGAGGGGTGTTCAAATAAAACGGTACGAAACGTCGTAACAAACAAACCGGTACGAAACGTCGTAACAAACAAACCGGTTGAAATTTGAATACGACACTTTGGTATAACATAGTGAGACATCTAGGGACGTGAATGGAGTGTCCGGCGTGGTTATAGATATGCGCGGGCGCCCGCGCATGAAACAGGAGTGAACCAGGCAGTTGTGTGTCCCATTCAATTGACTCGGCAGTGCGTCTGAGGACATCATGGCTCGCCCATTACAAAATTTGACGATTAAGGCGCAGCGAGGTGTTATCAGATTTTTTTCAACCGATATTTATCGCCGAATGGTGAGCGTATACGGGGAGATTGAGTGTCCGACAAGTCAATGTGAATGTTTTCGTGAAGGCCGGGAGTGTTTGAGTGATGGCCTCAGACCAGATCAGGAAAACACGGTAATAACGGCCGAACTCATCGACAAAGTGGACGACCTGGTGAGAAGTGATACATGCACCGTCACGTTAATTGGGCGGGACATACACGTGCCTGCTTCTCTCCAGCATATTCAAATTTCAACCAGTTTGGTTGTTACGTCGCTACGCTTCGTACCTTTTCTTATATTCATAGTATCCCTATCCTAATAATAGTTTTACTTAAATATCATAAGGCTCATTCGTCTTATTATGAAAATAGTCTTAAATATTTAGACAAATAAAAAATAATATTAAAAAAAGGTAAATATAAAGATATATAACAGTATATTTATAAAGAAATTAAATATATAAAAGAAAACTATCTATGTAATGGCATTTGAGGGATTTTTTAAAATTATTATTTATATGTGAAGTGCTTACAATGATAAAAATAAACTTTTGATTATACAAAGTAATTTGTTTTAATCTATAACATGTTTTACCACCGCACTATATACAGAACAGCTCAAATTTGTCAAATTTTTACAAGTAATAACGCATTTTGCTCTGCCCCGCTTCTTTATTAGACTTTAAGAATGGTAAAAGCCAATTGCAATCATATCAAATTCAAATTTAATAATTTTTTATATTTTTGAATTTGATTATTTTTGACTATTTTATCTGGCATGACTTTTACAATTATTTTTACACTTAATAATTGGCATGAAAAAAAGGCCAAAAATCAGTTTTAATTTATTCGCGAAATGTTTTATGTATAAATGCTGAGTAACACAGAATATTTCTGAGTAATTGAAAAATATACATAAGCAATTTGTAGTAGTTTATTTTATCGTCCCACATAATGAGACAACTTGCACCTTTAATAGCACTTTTTTTCGAAAATATTATTTGTTTCTATATGTAATAAAATGGGGATTAAAAATAACTGTACTTTTCTAGCATAATAAATATATAATTTATATAGAAAAAAATGTCAGAGCGCTAATGCTTCAAATAGTAAATTGGCAAACAAACATAGAAACAAAAAATAAATCAAGAAAACAGTGATTTAAAGCAGTAAATTTAAAAGACTTTATGTAGGATAATATCTGTCTCATAAAGTCATTTTTCGTATTAGGTTTTACAGTGAAAAATCATTTATATGAATCTTTTTCTTATTTTACATTATATAAAACAAGAAAAATGCCGTTCACTCAACTGTAATATTAAAGGATACTTTATAAATTATTCTGTTTAATACCCAACAAAGAATTGTTTTTTACTAAGGACATACGGCTTCACGAAAAAATAACAATAAAATTAAAAAATCCTAAGCATGATTTACTGAGATGAAAAAGTATAAAATATTATTAAAATGTAAATCATTAAAAGAGAAAAAGAAAAATTATAATATTCATTTTTGAAAGCGCTCCCGACTTCAAATCTGGAAGAATTACAAAAGAAATTATCACAACAACTCTTATTACAGTATCTAAGTAGAATTAATTGCTTAAAACTTGGCAAAGTACCAAAACTAAATTAGTAAAGTATATGTTAAAATATTATGAAGGAAAAACGGTAAGTTACAAACTGAAATGGATTAAACATGCTTTTGTGTTGCTTTGAAAAATCTTTTAATTTTGTTATTCATTAGTAATGTTACTGTTTTAATTCTTGACAAAAAATGTACCAGATTCTTTTATTGCTACTTTTGTGTTTACAAGAAAAAGTTTAGAGTTTAGAGTGGTTGAAGTTTTTTTTGTCTTTAGAATTAATTAGTTTTTTGTTTACAATAATTAAAAAAAGCTATATTTTTGATATTTTAATATTTAACTGTAGTGAATGTGTATTTATTAAACATCGAGTTCCTTGGGTTTTAAATTTAACCTAGTGTAATTTTATAATTAAGCAGTATATAATAAAACTGACAAATAAGTTTTTAGACTCTAAATGTACAACAGACTGTCAATGCTGAAATTTCACGATTTTTGTAACATATTGTTTAAACACACTGTATTAATATTACAAAATGTTTTTTTTTTCGTAAAAAGAATTTATAATGAAGTTGCGATTTCTGGATTAGATAATATAGAAATAATTGTAGTTTATATTGTTTAATTATAAGGAAAATTAGGCATAATTTTATGGGTAGAAAAATGATGATCAGGACCGTGATGGAGAAACTGAAAACAATGATGGATATAGAACTTCGCGATATACAAGTTCAGCCCCACCTATTGCCTTCTTTAGAAACTAATGGAAGTGTTTATCTTATCAAAAAATACTAAATACAATTATTCTTGTTAAAAAATTATAAAAACATTTATTTTATACCTAAAATAACTTTTTTAGAAATAATATTCCAATCTTCTTATAGAATCATTTACGTCATAAAAGAGAAAGCAATTATCATTGAATATTAAAAGTTATTTTATTAAATCTTTCAAGACAAAAACATTTCTAATATTAAAACAAAGTTTGAAATCCTCTCGTGTACAACTACAAGTATTGTTTATAATAATTCTGTTCTACTATTTTTCTTAATGAGGAATTTAAATTTATTTATAATTAATCATACACAAGCAATTAAATTAATATATAATAGTGATATCAGGTTCGTAAAAAAATGGTAAGGAAATTGCTTATATACTTAAGATGTATTTTAACTGAAATAAAATATTCCAGTGTTTAATCTTACAATAAAAATATTAAATATCTCTCATAAAAATTAATTTGATAGGGTATTTACATAATTTTTATCTCTAGGATTTCTTCTTAAAAAATAAATCTTGTTGAAATATACTGTTAATTAGAGCTTCCATGTCTTATTAAAAAAGGATTGATTTAACAATTTAGATTTTCTTTTCCAGATGAGAATTTGTTTTCTCTCTTGATACATGTTTTCTCTCTTAAGCCGTATCATTATTTTCGTTTAACAAGTTCTTGATTAGACAGAGAGGATTTGTATTGTTATAAAAATAATGATATGTAATATTTGAATACTTTTCTAGAACAGATATCATTACGTTAAGAATAACTATAATTTTTTGCCTAATTAGATGGTACTACGAATTATGCAAACTCATGTTTATTTATCATTCTTTAATTAATAAGTCTTCATTTAATCCTTTCTAAAACAAATCCACGATTTACAATGTATGAGAAAAGTAACTATGCAGTAATTCCTTAGGGCACTTTAATTTCAAGATTTAAGTATTCCTTTGGTGCTACAGTAGATTTCAATTATTGTAGGCACTGTTTAATTGAGACAGCCATTTAATTGGAACAAAATGTGAAGAGCTAAATTCAAAAATTTTATTTATTTTATTTGTAATAATTGTGAAAGCCTTTTTTCGGGAAGAATCGTGCTAAAATTGATTTGTTCCAATTAACAGATATCTACTGTAGTTTGAGACAGTATAAGTAAATTAAAAATGTCGCGAGGGTAGGGATGTCATGCGTAGAACACATTAATACTTCTACAATGACAAATATTATCATTTATCGCATCAGATATAAGTTTCATGCGAGTAGATGAAAGAAAATCATAGCAGAAGCATATATGAACATTGATTTAGGCTGCAATTTGTGTCAAACCTTGTATAATATTTCTTTCAAATAAGTTGATAAATGTTAAGAGATTAAACATAGTTAGAAATGAGGATTCTAATGTTTAATAATTTAAGGATAAAGTTTGTAATTTACCATTATCACATCAATACATAATCTGAGGAAGTCATACCACTGTATATCATCTTAATCAGTGATGTATTAGCAGTTTATTTCACTTTTTTGTAATTCTCTCTATAAACGTCAAGTGTACTTTCTATTTTGAATCTGTAAAAGTTACACATTAATTTATTTCATTATGCGACATGATCAATGTGAAACTTTTTACGTCTTTTTGTTTTTTTTTTTTTTTTTTTTTTGGCGAATTGTTTCTGAATTTTTTTTTTTTTTTGGATGAGAAATGTTAGATCCACGTGTTTAAAACTATGAATGATAACATCACGTAATTAGTGTAAAAATGTTTTACTAGATGAGACATTGTTAGTTTGAGAATTAGTTAAAAATGCAAATTAATAAATAATTTGAAATAAAACCTTTAATATTGATCAAAAATGTAATATTAAATTATATATTCTATAATATTTTTACTTCATTTTTATATATTCTTTTAAGTCTGTATTATTTCTTTTATTCTTTCAGTAATTGTCAAAAAATTTCTTTATTGTTTGTAATTCTTTTTTAGCCTTTAGTGCGCCTTTTTTGACAAACAAAAATTCTTTTTATTCTCGTATTCTAAAATAGCCTAATTTCCTTTTACAGTAATTTAATTAAAAATTCTATTATTTGTAATAGATTCGATAAAGGAAATAAAAAAAGAAAAACAATGGTATTTCATAAATAATTTAATATAGCCAATTTATTTTTTAAACTAGAATGAAGAAAAGAAAGGATACTAAGTTGTAACTTTCATTGTATTATTGTATTATTTTCATAAGTTGATCGACCTAAATCACAAGAATAAAGATAACCATTTCCTAATTATATCAAAGTAATTAATGATTAATATTATACATTTATCACAACTTCTAACACCTTCCCTTTAAAGAACATTCTCTCCGTAAATTCGGTCTACCCTTTATAATCTTCCAATCTGTTTGCGACATCCTGCACGAACGATCTAAATTAAAATTGTGCAGAAGCTTTTGCTTTTCTTTTATTTAAGACTGATAGTGTGTGAAATTCTAATACACAAATATATATGTATATCATTTGGAAGCTTAAATGATATAACGGGAGCATTCGCAACTAAGAGTTAACCTTTTAGTTGCGAATGCTCCCCTTATATTATACTTTATTTCCGTTATACAAAAATACTCCTAGGGGAATGCTTTCCCGTATGTGGACGTCCTGGTAATTGAACTATGTATCCCGTTCGTCTTCCTTCGGACTGCTAGAGTCACACGATGCTCTTTTCGTACACCTGCGTTCTTGCTTTTCCTTCACCCGCGCTACGAAAAGAGCATCACGTCACTCAAGCGGTCCGAAAGGACACGAACATATAACGCAGTGAGAAAGCCTGTCATTTTCATTAGCCTCGAAAAGTATGTTACTTCAGGGGACCAAAAAACAATTGAAATTACGAAAATTAACTAAAGTTTGGTCGTACATTAGGAAACTTGCACTTAATGTAGACAGTTATTTATTTTTGAATTTATTTATTTATATCTCGTAGAAATAAAAAAATATTTGTTAAATTGTAAAAAACAATCCAAGTTCCATATTTTTGAGGCGTTATTTCCTCTTTATAATGCTGATTGTGTTGTCTATGGATTATACTTATATGGAAAAACAAATTTTAAAACATTAAAAACTCTAGAATATTTAGTTTCAGTTAAAATTATCGTAGGGTAGAACTATCGATAAAATAAGACAAACAACCAAGTAAAGTAATAGTACTTAAAGTATAAAAGTAGCACTTAGTTTGTAGTATTAAAAGTGTTATAAAATGTCTAACCCCATTCCTTTTCAGATGCGACGATCATGTATGCTAATGGCGCCCGGTGCATGTAAAATCCGTCGTGGGTGTAAAGTCCTCCAAGTTACCTGTGAATTACACCTCTGGGGGTGCCTAGTTTGGTGATGGTCTCGTCACCAGATCAAGGTTCTAAATTACGAGACCAACTCTTGTAGAGATGGCATGACGTATGGATGAGCGATGCAGCGAGGAAATAGTAAATATCCCAGCATCTCACGTCCGGCATTACTTTGCGCAGTGCTGAACCGCCTCATCAAAATCAATTAGCAACCGGCCTACTAAGAAAAATCAATTAAAGCAACAAGACGCACTGAAGCCACGTCGGCCTATAGATTCAACAAACACATCTTCGTCAAGATCAGGCGAGTTCTCGCCCCGTTGCCAGGTATCAACTCGTTAAGCTAGGCAAAAGCCTGGCAGGTAGGGGCCTGGTCAGCGGTATATAAAAAAAAATATTAAAAATATAAAATAAAACATTTAACATACATAATATTCATCAATCTTTTTGTCATAACTTAAATAAAGAATATTGAATATTTTATTTGTTTTTTAGGTATATCTTGTACAGAATTTATTTTTCTTTATTTAAAAATTAACATGTAACCCCGTTACCTTGTTCAAAACTTATAGCGGCAAAACCGCTAAAACAGTGTTTCGAAATAATTGAGTTTGAAGTTTTAGACGGCTTTATTTGACCGGCGCATCTGAACATTTATGGCTCGTACGACTGTAATTTTATGAAGTTCCGTATCGTATTATATGTACGGTATTCTTAAAGATTCAAATATTATAAAAAAATATATTTTTTAAATCTATGTTTTCGTAAATTCAAACCTTTGTACTCCCATTTTTTTGTTTCTAAATTATTTCCATTGAAGTAAAATATTGATAGTTCTTCTTTTGTTACAAACATTTTGAAAAGTAATTATATGATTGTTGATTTAAACATTTCATGATTACTTTTAATGCAAGCCTAATAATTTTAATTTTAAAATATGTATACTTATTGTTTTATACATTTATCTTTTCTATATCATACAAGTCTTACTAGAATTAATTTATTATTATCTTATTCCATAAAACATTAGACCTTTTATTGAACTCAAACCCATCTGTTTCCATATAATGAACACTAATTGGTAATTTTTATTTTTTCCCTACCTGGAAATCCATTACAAGTATCTCAATGTTTTTTTTCAAAATGTTTTTTTTTCAGTAGTATTTCCTATTTAAATATATAAGAAAATATTCGTAAAATCCGGCATGTTTTTGTTAATCTATTAAAAACTAATCTTACATTCTACTTCCACATAAATCACAGTATTGCTTATTAAAGAAAAACCCTTTTCCAACTTCATATTTGAACAAGAACATGCACCGGGCATAGATTATGAAATATTTTCGAACACTAGCAGAATATCATTAAGAAATTTCTTTTTTTTATACAAATAATTCTATCATAGTCCGTCTTTTGTAACAGGATTCTTTTGTACTGTACTCTGCAAGTGAACGCACTCCATAATCTATACAAACATGTTGTTGTGAATGCCCCTCAATGATCCTTTATAATTTCATTTTGTTTGAAGTATCATAACATCATTAAAATGAATCGCAAACGAACTTCCCCCATATATTATAATTTAATGGAACTCTTTTGTGCGTACCTGTAAACGAACTATAAATGTTTCTTATTCTACACTACCAAGAAACTGTATTGTAGTCTATCTCATTTATACATGTCAGTTTCGTTATGTCTGGGGCATTATAACAGCATTAAAATGCATAGGAAATAATTTTTCCCCGTAGATCATAATGTAACAGAATTGTTTTGTGCATTCTTGTAAACGAATTATAAATTTTACACACATCATTTTCACTCGCGAACATTTTATAGTAAACCTCAATAACATATAAAAATTACACGGCAATCCAAGTATGTTTACGAGAGTTAGAGCACGGTCAGACTTCAGACAGACACACAGATAGAAGACAGGCAGACAAAGAAACTGAATTCATAAAATCTTTTGAACTATATTTGGAAGTGTTAAAAAGCGAAAGAAATGCTTATAATGCATCACCTGTGTTACAAAAACGCCTATAAGATTTATGCTTGAACTATCTGAAATCAATTCATATATCTTATGGATGCTTCCGAATTACTTTCCATTCCATCTAAAGTGCTATTACTTTGAAATTTTCACTTATATATTCTAGCTACGAATCACAAATCATGCAGAAGAAATAACTTCTTCATCTTGCATTTTATGATGACTTTCCCTGAAGATATTCGAGTGAGGAAGATTAAGTTCGCTTTGGAAGCCTGAAATAAAATATATGGAACTATTTTAATCATACATTTTTTTTGTTAAAATAATACAATTATTGCGGCTCTTTTATTACTAAAATTGAGAAAAATATTAATGCGATTGTTGAATTGAAAAGTTTGAAAGTTATGTTTCTAATACATGTTTCTTAATTCTAATGATAATACCTATGCATTGTTATTTCTAGACATTTATCACTTATGTAGCATTAAAAGCTGCAAAGATTAAATTATTTTTATTAGTTCATATCAAAATAATTTATAAATTTATTCATAATGAAATTCTTCTATTTCTATATAAAGAAGGAGAATTGGCAATTTATATATTTTTCTTTTGCTCGATTAAATTTCATCGTAAATATCTCACATATTTTATTGATTACTTTCGTGTAGTTAGTGTTCACAATTTAGTTTTATAAGAATGCTTTATGTATACTGAACTGTTTTTGTTAAATTACCATAAGGAAAAACTTCTTGCATTCTAATTCCTTAACCCCTTCGCGACGAGCGTCCTTTACAGAATTTTTAATCTTTTACCACCGGTTTTTCAAAACAGAAATTTTCGCCTAATTGAATCGCAGAAGTGTTAGGATTACATAAGGCAAAGCTTACAATAAAAAATAACTGGTGGGAATAATCGAGGATTCTGAGCATATTATGCGTCACGTAAACTTGTCGCTCGTCAACAAGGGGTTAAAAGACTCCATATGAACATTTTCCTTGTAATAAAAATATATAATTTAAAAAATACTGTAAATTTAAAATTTGTTTGTCTGTTTTTTAAAAGTATTCCGCAAGAAACTTTTAAAATATTTTGTGAAAATTGGGTGTTACTTTTCAAAAATTAAAAGTAATTCAATATTGTAACTTACAGATGGCTACCAAATGATCTTTTATGTATAATGTCGATATTAGACTTCAATTCTTTCTTATATCCACCAATGTGTTTTCATATAATATTACTGTAAAAATGATTTAGGGAATGTTAGTTTTATTTCCCTTGTATTGAACAGATTAAAATTAAATTGGAAGCGAAAATTTGCCGCTTCAAGAACCATTTTGTGAAAAATAGAAAACTAATATGAGAGCAAAGAAAGATTAAACAAACGTTTTGTGATATAACTTTATCAATTAAATACACATTTATGTGTGTATACAAGGTAACCTTAACTAACCCTTTATTTCACAAACCATGAATCAAGAAATTGCTCCACCTCAAGAATTGTCTTCTTTAACATTTGAAAAAATATTAGAAATATTCAATGGTGGAAGTATCATATTTTAGATTTATTCCAACAGAACGAAAAATGCCGGGGCCAGGACTCGAACTTGAGTACCTTGGCTTGCCATGCCCATACTCTTCCTGCTGAGCTACCCCAACTATACCAAACTGGCATAATTTACTGGCATAATTTCTGACTGGCATAATTTACTCTTATTTTTTTGGACATTGCTGCGAACTGCAGAGATAATTAAAAAATGTATATAATAATAATATGAAATGTAGATAAATTTTTCATTAAAACTAAGTTAAAAAACTGGTAGTTATAGCTCTTGTTGTAAATTATTTACAAGAATAATTAGATTAATTAACAACAAATACTGTTATGGAAATCTCGCAATTCTTATAAAAACCACATAATCATATTAGTAAATGGAAAGTTGTTGAAAATTTTATGTTATTTAATTTTTTATTAAGAGAAAAGCTTCACCTATGTAAAGGGTTGGGAAAATAACCACTTTAAAAAATATTTAGCAGCGCCGGTTTCGCAGCGCTTTCTAAACGTGACCAAACAAAATATCCCGTATGAAAAGAGAAACTTATTTTTATAAACAGACGGATTAAGTAAATTTTAGGTTAAATTTTCTGTAATTGATCTTCAAAGTTCAGTCGGAGCATTAAGTGTTAAAAGGTGACGTTTTAGAGCTCTAACATGAAATATCCACTAGGACAAACACACACAAAATTTGTAAATACTATTTAGAGCCTAAAAAACAGATTTTATTTTAAGATATCTGACGGAAATATGGCCAATATTAGTTCATATGGCTAGTCCATAATAATCTTAATAGTTTGAGTGAATTCTAAAAAATGGCACTAGAATCCAATCGCGGGGAGTCAGAAAAGTTGGTTTAGTTCTGCTTTCGCCACATTCCCTGATCACGTGCTTGATAAAGTCCCTATTTTTGTTTTACTATTAGTTGCGTTGGCATGTTATGGATTTTTCTCTAGTCTGTTTTTTATTGATCTCATTTAAACATAGTGTTTATAATTGTTTGTACACATGATATTTTCAACTGTTTAATGTTCATTTTAACTGTATAAATGAATTTTAATATCGGAATGCTCTGACAAAATTATGAAATTTTTATAAAACTGGTTTTTGTTGCCAATATGGTCAGGAGGGTGTGAAAAGATGTAAATGAGAATGCTTTGTTTGCCGTAATTATGTGCAAGGATTATGTCGGACTTACCAATAAAGTTACAAAAATTTTACTTGACATACATGTGCAGTTACAAAAAAATAAAAAATAAAATTTAAGGAAAAAGTTTTAAAATTCCTTTCAAATATTTCTATTTTTTTATTATTTTTATAAATTTTCAAAAATTAAATATGTTTTTGAAATAATTATTGTTTTTAGTGCGTTAAATAAAAATATTTTTACTTTATTTCACCTACGGACATATTACCTGCATATGACCATACTACCTCCATCAACTAGCATTTTTTTTTAATAAACTGCTACAGGCAGTAGCGGTTCGTCATGGCGTTCCCAATTACTTTACTACCAGTATTTTAATAAAATAAATATCTCCTTGTTTAATCGTATATAGACTATTCCACAATTAGATAAGACCAAATTTCATATACTAAAATTATAGTAGTAAAGTGATTGTGAACCCCCTGTCGAGCTATCACTATTTACAGGTACAAATTTGACCAATTAAAAAAAAATCCAATCTTCTTTATTGTTCAATATTTTTTACTTAAAAAAATCAATTACTAGTACCGTTTCACACTACCTAACGTTCGATGGCCACATTACTCCCAAATACCTTACTAAAAATTATCTCTTAGAACATAAAATCTTAAAGGTGAGGGGTTTAGTGCTCGATTGTAAAATATTCACTGGGACAGACTCAAATAAACTTGTAAATACTTTCTAGAACATAGAAAACAGATTTATTGTACTTAAACCTATCGTCAGAGATAAAGGTGAGGTGTTTAAATCTCGATTATAAATTATCCCCTGCGACAATAGCAAAAAAACTTGTAAATGCTATTGAGAACATATAGAACAGATATAAAGACGCTGTTCCGCTACAAAGGACAAAAGTGGTGCTTTAGGTTGAATTTTGGACACTAAAATAGGCACAGGAATAATAAACAGGATCATTTCACATGCCTGTTTTATGATTCGCATCATTTTATGGAATATTCAACATTGAAATAAATTCCAAATATTTACATTTAAAAAATATTTACAGTTTGTCTATTGCAATATGTTTTTATGCCCATTTTATTGCCCGAATCAGCTATTTTGGCACCTTGTGGCAATCTGAACTCATTTCTATTTTTTTCTTGTTAAAACAATATTTCGCGTTGTAAATAGTAATCAAATTAAGTTTTGTTGAGTTGGGTTGAGTGGTTTTTATTATTGAGCTCTCCACCAAATTCCCCATCTTTCAATGTAAAAATATTATATCATTAATAATTATTTAAAACTACTCTTTCAAAATATTATACAGTAATCCCTTAACATTCGCGAGGGTTACGTTCCAGGAAAACCTCGCAAATGTCAAATCCGTGAATGTTGAGTCTATCTCTCTTCACTAAAAAGGAGATACGTTCCACAAAATTTTAATTAGAGTGGTTCAGCATTTCAAAGAACTAAAGGATATATGTATTAACAATAAATGCATAAATTCAGCATAACATAAGCATATTAAGAATATTCATCATAATGTCATCATGCATTACGCATTAGCAACATATTCATCATAATGTATTCATCATAAGAATATGCATCATAAGAATATTCATAAGCATTCTACATAAATGCATAACATTTATGTAGAAGGCGAATTTACACACATATTCACAAATATGAAATTTATTTATGAAAGATAATTCTAATTAACTGACTGAAGAAATAATTACATCTAAGAAGTATAGGTTTTTGTATAAAGTAATTTCGAATCTCTCTATTCGGAAAGAAATGATAATGTGTTACTGGGTCTGTATGCAATACAATATTAAAATACAATATTTAAAAACAGCTAAATGCTTCAGAAATGCTTTCATATATTTTCTATCTAAGAGCAGTTTCAGCTGTATCTCTGCGTGAACTAGAGTATGTTAAATACTAGATTAAATATGCCGCTACCACTTCTAATATCACCATTACATTGAATATTCTGCTGTTATTATTATTTTACTTTTCTAGAATACTCACTTCTTTTTCAGTTGACAACAGAAAATGGATTTAAAAATAGATAGAAATCACATGGGAAATAATCTTTAACCACTATAAATTCTGAAAATGAAAGAGATAATAAAAAAAATCGCGAATGATCAAATCAGATTCTCGCGCACTCTCAGAAATAAAACACTCAATTTTGACGATTCCGCAATCCTCAGACCTCATTTCGTTATTTTTGACAATCATTTCGTCACAGAGTCACGTGGTTTTTGACGAAACGCGAATCCTCAAATATCTTGACGAAACTGTTTCCTCGCTGTCAAAAATAAAACTCTCACTTTTGCGATTTCGCAATTCTTGAGCTATATTTCGTCATTTTTTGACAATTATCTCGTCTCAAAATTAAGTGATTTTTAATGAAATGGAAAATCTCAAATATTTGACAAAAATATTTCCCCATTCCCGGCCAGATTATTTTTGTTACAAAATCGTTCAAAAAAAAAAAAAAAAAAAAAAAAAATTACACGAAAGTATTAAATTTCGTTAAAAACGCTTAAAAAATTCTTCTAAAATTACAGAATTTCGTTAAAAACGGTTAAAATAGTAAAATGCGAACATCATTTGGCCCATTTTCGATCGAAAGCATCAACATTTTTCCAATGGTTAAAAAAAAAAAAAAAAAATCACAATTTTAGGATCTCTTTTATATTTAAGAAATATATTCATATAACAATCAAATTTAAAATATGTATAACTGACCCCCCCCCCCTCTATAAACAGTAATCTTATCCGCTAAAATTGATGAACTCGCCTCCAAAATATGCACTTCAAAATTAATTATTTCTGATCAACAAGTAGACCATATTTTAATTATTCATTGAACAAAGGAAATTTCTCTAATAAATTATATTAATCAAGCCATTTTCTAATTATTTATTAACCATAGAAAAACCATAATAATAAACTAGCCTTATTAATTAAAACATGCAGAAAGTATAACAGCACCGATAAAAATAAAATCTGCTTTCTAAAAATATAAACACACATCAACATCCCATAAATACATTTAAAATCAAATAATTCCGAAGTCACGATAGCGAGGTGGTTAGAGCAATTAGCTGCCAAGCCATACATCGCGTGTTCGAGTCCGATCAAATCCCAGTGATCTTATTTTGCCGTAGTCAATTAAAGATGCTTCTAAAAACTCCGATAGATGGCAGCACCAACCTTTTTTTGGAACTTTCGTCAAAGAAACAATTTGAGGAAACTGATTTCTTCGAAATTTTGAGGATGCAAATTTACTCGATTTGACGAAATGTTTACTCGGAGCATTTTTCAAGAAATCGTTTCGTCAAAAACGAAGAAAATGTCATGTCTTGAAATTTGAGTACTCATTTTTGAGAGTGCGAATGTTACGTTTTTCCGCATTTTCATATTCATGAATAATCAAAACTCGCGAATGTTAAAACCGCGAATGTTGAGGGATTTGTATTTGATTTTTGGTATTTTTGTTAGAAATGTTGCCAAGAAGATTAATTAGAGATATGGATAACAAATATATATTTGCTTTGTAAATGATTAAAATGTGCCGTTTTGTTACATTTAATATATATTAATGAAAAAAATAAATTATTAGAATTAAGTGAACCTTTCTTTCATATCACATAATTAATAAAAACAAAAATCTCATATTTGCGTAGAGATGTAAAAACCGGAAAAAATAAATCTCAAAATCTCTTTTTATAGATTTATTTAAAGAACTCTTAAGTAAAGAAATTCTTTGATATGTTTGATAAATTTATTTCTGTTTCCATTCTTTTTGATCTGCATGAAAATATTTAACTGACTGTTTATACATTTATTATTTTTCTAATATTGGAGAATTATGTATTTATAAAAGTTTTAAAGATATTTTTATAGATTTTTTTTATATTTGTAATTGCATAACATCCTGCATCATGCTTTAAGAAAAAAATTATTTTTTAAGAGAAATTTCTAAAGGAAATTTTATCCGATAAAAGTAATAGTTTGAACTTTTTAAAAAAGTATTTTTCATTGATTAAAAGAATATTTTCTTTGCAAATAAATGAAAGCATGTTTTTAAAAAAGCTCCGACATTTGAAATTTTGGTCAGTGTAATTTTAAACATGATGAAATAAGCGCTAATTTTGTATTATTATAAATATTTTAAAATAAATTAATGTTAGACTTTATTTTAAAATGTTAGTATTCGCCTTAATTTAATGGAAATAATGTTGCTGTACTAAAATGTGAAATAACATTAAAAAATATGTGGATTTATACATAATTGTCAGGTTCTTAAACCACACCAATAATGTTTATTCAATAAGGTTTATTTCAATTTTTTTTTTCAACAAAGCCAACAAATAGTATTATAAAACGCTGTAATTACACAGAACGAAAATGGGAAAATATCAAAAGTTATCTGTTGTTTTAAACTAATATTAAGAAAGAAATTAGTTTAAAACACAATAGAAGAGTCTGAATTCTAGTTTATAATTTGTTGATTATCATTAAAAATCTGAAAACCACAGAGCTTTAAAAATGATTTCTTAATTAAAATATTATCTGGAAATAATCAAAAGCTGGGATAAAAAGATCACGGTTCAGATCAGAACATGCTCTATCAACATGTGTTATTACTTCATTATTAGCAACTGAATACCAAGATATAAAAGTTTATGCGCTATAAACATGCTTTTGGAAGCACATAAATGATTTTACGAGCTCTCATACCAAAGGAAGGGATGATGGGATGATGGGAATTTTAATGATGGGAAAGATTTTTATATTGATTTTTAGCTTTTCTCGTGCCTAGAAAAGAATGTGTGAATTTGTTTTAGTTTTTGTACAAGGTGATCCAAAAGTTACAAAATAAATAAAAGTTTTATAATTTGAAAGTGAAGAAAGTACTATGATGTGAGTTTCACTTAAATACAAAGAAGGACAGAGGATGGTTTAATATATATATATATATATATATATTACCGGAGCATCTGTATTTGTCACAGATAGATGGCACTCTAGTAGTCTCAAAGCTTGTGATTGTCTCTATATAGAGATGATGGCCATTAGCCATCATGTCTTATGTGAGAGAAATTACAGCAGAAATCATTTTTGATTCTTTTCCGATTCGTCTGACCGTTAATCTCTATAATGGCATTCGAATTGAACATCTGCTGCCTTGTTGCGTTGTAAACTGTGATAAAATGATGACACAACACTTTTTGGTGGCAAATTCTAATAATAAATATCTTGTCTCTAAAACATTCTTATACTAATCTTGTCGCACTGTTTTCTCAAGAATATAAAGCTTTAAAGTATTTTCCCTTGATGTAACATACCAACGGATAACTTAGGATAAATATATGTGGTTAAAATAATTTGCCCCCTTCACACACATTTAAATTTTGGAATTTTTCGTTGGAATCACAGTTTTACCATAAACTACTTCAATTTTGACTTACGGGAGTTCTTCCTGAACATAGCTAATTTTCTGCGAGTCGAAGTTGCACTCTACGCTTGGAACTTTAAATTTTCAACTTCTATTCATTTAGCTAGAAGATTTACTCGTCATTTACTGCTGTTTATACAAATATGTGTTATTTTTTTATCTGTTCTTTGTATAGTTATTCTGCGGCGTTCACAAGTTTACTTTATTTTGGCAGGTATGATACATTAATATCTAATTTTTTTCTTAAATATTCTTCACAAATTTTCTGAAGATTCTTAATATTTTAGAAATGTGATTTTGAAAAATTTTTATCCGTTAAAATACCACTTATTTTACTTATTTGGTTATTTGACAGATTATTTTATGCTGTCTCTTTCTGAATAATACAATAACAATACGTTTACAAGGCAAAACAAAATATTTACAGAAAAAAAAAACATCAACATAGCAATGGTATATGATAAAAAAAATGCAAATGTAAATGACACTCACACGAAAATAGATTTTATGAAATAGTTCGGGAACATTGTTTTCAGATTTATGTATGCAAGTTGTAACTACATATTAAAAATAATTTACGCAATTTTATTTTTTCAGTTGAAAGCGTTTTAACACTTTTAAGTAATATTACTTACATAAGAAACAACTGGTAAAATTTCAATAGTATTCTTTAAAACTAAAAAAAAAAATAATATTTTACTCAAATCTCGAAATTTATATTAATAAGTTTATTACTATTGAAAGGTATCCAAATAATATTGCAAGGTACCAAAGGTATCAAAGGGATGGCTCAACCTGAGAAATGTAATTTGGAAGGAAACTTTGCATGTTGATAGCTTCCTATCAGTCAATAGCATATGTAAATTTTAGAGTCCATTTATGTTGTCGGTGTTTAAAATATGTGTTTTAAGTTTATATATTGTCTTGAATAGAAAACATTTTCCTAATTTTCCAAGCAACCAGTAACATGGGCAGTAGAGCATTAGTCTTCAATTCTAATAATGACGCATTCAAGCAGTGTGCAAAGAGTTTTACTTGCACATTAAAAAAAGAAAATCCTTCCGGGAGAGTCAGAAAGGTAGTCTAATGTCTTCGTTTTGTTTTAACGTACATATATAATATTTAATACAAATCAAACAAATTGTTCTTACTTCCGTTAAACTCGCTTTAAAAATGTAATTTAGCAATGAAAGAGCAATTTGACGATAATATAATGATGACAATGCTATTCTAAGCTCTAAAATATTTCTGAGGCTCAAAGAGTGTCGAAATTTCTCTTTTTATGTCTCACTTATTAAAGCAAACAATGTCTAAAAATTTTATTAAAATCGAAGAAATTTCACGTGCATTATTAATGAACTGATTTTTTATTTTTTATTTCTTTTATTTATTTCTTTTAAAAAGAAAAAATAGTTCTACTTTTTTTACGGTTTTGGAATGACTTGTAGAATGTAACATCATTAAAATGCTCCACAAACGATTTTTCTCTATAGACCATAATGTAACTGAATTATTTTATGTTTCCCTCTAAATGAAGAGCTATATACTTACAATATATTTACAAGAACAATACAGTTATATTGATTAGGCTCGAATTGGTTTAATATTTCCGACATTATGGTGAAGGAAAGTTTTGAATTATGTACATATATGAAGGAAGTAATTGCAATAGTTGAATTTCTGAAGAAATCATTCTGTGTTGGTGAGCGGGATGTTTCCGTTGAAGTAATTACGAATAATTTTCTTCTTCCTTTAAATAGTAAATATAGACTGAAATTAAAAATTCTACTCTTTTATTTCATTTTTGTTTTACTTATCAGAAAAAATGTATTTTTAATTCTTCTCAACTGGATGCTGTTTTTAGCAATTTTACATTCTTTGACTAAACAACGATTTTGAGTAAGTAAAACCTCTAAGAGTAATTGTTTCAATTTAATCGCGTAAACTTGTATGTGGCTTAAAAAATAAAACAATGAAATACACCATGAAAACTGAAAGTGGGGTGTTTTTGGTTTTCGTGTTAAAGTTTTATTCGCCAGTAAAACATAAATGTAAACTTTAAAGTATCGGGACAGTTGCTTACTGTAACTCTATGTATGAAAATTTGCATGTACAACGACAAGTTATTTTGGAAAATGTCCGTGACATACACTGTAAAAGAAGATAGATGTTTCTTAATCTAGGAAACTATAATATAATCATGAACGACTATAATATAATAACCACTTCCTAGTTAGTAACGATTCCGAAAAGCGTTCTTTATCTTTAGAAACTTCAGAAACAAATATATTTTCAAGATTCAAAGAAGCATTTATAGAAACAAAGTTTGTTTTGCTGGAACGGATTTTTGGAAACGTCTCCGAGTGGTTTTTATTGTGTATTAATCAGTTTTCTCAACCGGAAAACAGTTTTTTTGGATGTTATCAAGTCTCAAATAGATATTTGTTTGTTCAAGAAACATGTATTACAGACAAACATGGTAAATTAATAGGATTAGATTTTGTTGTTTTATCTTCCATTGACAAAAATAAAGATTTTAAAATTCTGAACAATATATTTGAGTCAATTAATTTCCCAAATACATAAATTGCATAAGAATTTAAAGTACATTATTGTATTAGTTATTAGCGACTTGTAAATTATATATATACTAGCAGTCCTGCCCGTCGCATCGTTACTCGGGTTAATAACCTTAAACATACCTAAAGTTACCTTACCGTTTCCAGGGATTACTTAAAGTATAATTGACAATGCTGCTCGATTTTTGGAAAATTTCGTCTAGGAAAATATAACATAATTACGATCGAGTATAGTATAATAACCACTTCCGAGTTACTAACGATTCTGAAAAGCGTTCTTTATCTTTGAAAACTTCAGAAACAAATATATTTTCAAGATTCAAAGAAGCATTTATAAAAACAAAGTTTGTATTACTGGCACTTTTTTCTAAAACGTTTCCGAGTGGTTTTTATAGTGTATTAATCAGTTTTCGCAACCAGAAAACAGTTTTTTTTTTATGTTATCAAGTCTCAAGTAGATATTTTTTTTGTTCAAGAAACATGTATTACAGGCGACAAACATGATAAATTAACAGTATTAGCATTGAAAAAAAAATTAATATTTATTGTTACTTTTGCATTTAAAAATTCACTAACGCAGCTGAAAATGCTTAATTGAAAATAAATAGCATTCTGAAAACCGATATTCTAAATGGTGTAGTGCACAAAAATGTTTTAACATATAAAAGTCTGCATGGAAAAATAAAGAAATGTTAATATAAAACACATAAGCAAAACGAAAATTCAGAAATTAGATTTCCGAATAAAATAAATCTGAAAACATGAGAGAAAAAATATTTCATAATGGAAAATTTTGCTTACATCATTACAAGTGTTATTTTTGAATACTTGATAGAAATTTATTCATTTTACTTACCCATCAAAAATTTTTTCGATTTTCAAAACGATTACAAGACTTACCCTATACTACATAGGGTAAGTCTTGTAATCGTTTTGAAAATCGAAAAAAAATTTTTGACGGATTTACACGTTTCAGACACTGGAGATTCCGAAAAACATATTTTTAGAAATTTTGTTTGCCGTCCGTCTGTTTGTCTGTAAACGCTCTATCTACCGAAAAAAATGAGATAGAGGCTTGAAATTTGGTATGTACTTAGTATGTAATAATGGGAAGATGCCTATTTCATTTCAATAACCTCGATTAACCGGAACAATTTTGTTCGGACTCTCGAAGTATTCGTTCTGATAAAAGGAATATAAAAATTTTCGAAATTGTTTATTTTAAGAAATGAACATAAAAGACAATAAAAAACATAAATTTTGCATAAAGCATGAAGTCGATCGGATAATGAGTTGCCGAGATATTTGGAATCCTATTTCCCACACTCTTTGATTTTTCATGACCCTGTATTTCATCCAAATTTCACTTCAAAGATATATTTTAATTTGAAATTTGATGCTTAATCAGATGCAATAAACCGCTAGTTAATAGGATTATTATTTTTGGAGTTATAAGGAAAAACCTCTTTCATGCAATTCAGTAATCGAGGCTTTAAAGTTTATGACGTCATCAATCCACGATTTTATTTGAATTGCAATGCATTTTATAAGTAGTTTACACATTTTTATTTTAATATTTTACATTATGCATATCCATGATGGTTAAGTATTACGGTGGCCCCCAACGACTAGTTTAGAAATGCAACGAAAATGCCGTAAAATAATATATTTATAAATATTAAATTACCAGAGTACATTAACAGCTGTATAAATAGTCACGTATCACATAGACTTACTTAAAGCTGAACTATTAATCAATGCATATGGCATAAAATCTCTTTCATTAGCAGTAATTCAAGTACACTCATGAATTGATCGCTAGCATATTAGAATGTTTCAGTGTAAAGTTTCGATAAACCAGTGGAATAATGCAGCATCTGTTTAGGACATAAATAGATGGAAATTCATTTCTAAATAAAGTACATAAACATTTTGATCGTAAAATACAATTACACATGCATAATATCTAGAATTAACAGTTTTCCTGTAACATTTTATGTATTACTTTGACGTAAATATCGCATTGCTGAGACAAGACACATCCGTCACATTCGTATGCAAAGTTCGTAACTGATAACTCGAAAACCAAATGTACTCGTTGCAAATATGATAATTTAATAGAAAAGGGAATTTATTTAGTTTGCTTAGCACAACAAATTATGAATTTGATATTTCCTCCTTATAAACATATTATCTTTTAATACGGTAAAAACTTGACCAGATTTTTTTATTTTTTTTTTTATTTCCATTGACAAAAATAAAGTTTTTAAATTTCTGAACAATATATTTGAGTCAATTAAATTCACAAGTACAAAAATTGCTTAAAAACAGGTACATTATTGTATTATTTATTAGCGACGTGTAAATTACATACATACTTGCAGCCCTGCCCGTCGCGTCGTTAGTCGGGTTAATAACCTTAAATATAACTAAAGTTACCTTACCGTTTCTACGGATTACTTAAAATATATCTGCCAATGCTGGTGGGTTTTTCCAAACGAGCCTCTTTTCACGCGTGGATTAAAATCTCCCAACCGCGAGGTGAGGGGCACAATCATAGCAATGGGTTTTGGCGATAAAGGGTTTACTTAAGAAACCAACGCTGTAAATTTGTCCTCGTTGCAAATTCACTGCGTTGAAAAAAAATCGTTGGATATACTTTATTTAATCATTAATCTAAAAAATCTAAAAAATAAATGATTAATAAATGCCTGCTCCATACATAGGTATAAAATATAAAAATACGAAAAATATGAATTTTTATATTAAAGTATTTTTGCTTTTCTAATATTAACTAATCTTTCTGAAATGAAGACAGATAAATTATTACAAATACTCGATACTTAACGTGAACCATAAAAAGAATCTCTGTCTTCTTTTTGAACTTATTATACAATAGTACATAGGTTAATTCGGCCTTAAATAATCATATTTTATAAAGGCAGGAACTAATTTAACAAATTTTAAAATATACTACTATTCATTTTAAAGATTTTTTTTTCATTGATTCAAACAAATATTTTAAAAAGGGAAATCCTTTATGTAATTATAGAATTCAAAGAAAAAAATGTTTAAAAGGAAATATCTTTCAGTTCACTGCACACCGTTTAACGAATGTTTTAACAAAAATTTAAATTTTTCAGATCGATGCATATTCTACTTTTCAGTTCAATAACCAACCAGAAGGAAATGTAAATTTCTTCTTTTATTCATATATTTTTTAATTGGATAATAAAAAAAAATATAATCTTATTTTATTAAAACATGACATAAATGAATAAATTTAGTCCAGTAAGAATAAATTATTTTGAATTACATGATCCAGTAATTCTTTCTACAGAAATTAAGATGTAATTTAACAACTGATTATATAATAGGAATTTTATCCAATTACTTGAAATTTTTAGGAAAATGAAACATTTCAACACCTGAAATTTTAAATCTGTGTACTAGTTTTTCATCATAATTATGTGCCTGTTTATTGACAATGTGTTTTATTTCGTGTATATTGTACACGAGAACAATGTTTTAATATTTCATAATAATAATAATAATATTGATAATAATAATAATTAACGGTTATTGTAGACTAGCGGGCCCGTAATTACATGGGTGTCTCGAATTAATATGAACCTCGTAAAAAATTTCCGTAATACTTCGTATCACCAGGCAGCGCTGCAAAGCAGGATTTTAAACGACATTAAAAAAACAGATTTTCATCTACCTCAGTCATTCCCGCGTGATCGAGAAGAAGACATGACCGTTTGCAATGAACTATTCCCATCACGCAATGAACTCTTCCCTGCCAATTTCATTCGCATTTTTCTTTACAACAGGCTACATCGTGAACAATTACCTCCATGGTTTAATATTTTAAACGTTCACAATGAATGAATCTTTTGTGTTTAGAAAATCTTCAGAAATGTTAACATTGTTTATAATGATAATGTCATAATATTTGCCGGTAAGGTGCAACAATACAAAATTAACAATCACAATGCACTCAACAATGTTAAAAAAAAAAAGAACAAACACCTGTCATATGAAAAAGTGAAGTGGGCATCCAGGAATTGTTGATGACAGTCAAATGCTTAGCGATTTTATTATATAGATTTGGTACTTGTTACATCTTATAGCTTTGTTTAAACTGATGGATGCAATTATAATTGAGCCGTTTATTATTACATTGAAGTCACTGATTTTGAAAATTAGCGTGAGTTGTTCAGTTGTTTCCAAAAAAGGCCTGTAGTAGCAACCCGAGATGTTTTACTGCATTTTAATTTATTGTAACATATCCAGAAAATCGCTATTTTTGGGCATTTAGGAAAATATGACGTACACCACTATAGCCTTAAACGATTCGATTATTTCCCAAAATCCAGTAGTCCTGCGTTATTTTGCGCATGCCGAGCGATAACAAGAAAACATTATATATCAGAAGGAGTTATATTATCGAGTACATTAAGACAGCTAAGGAAGTTGGTATAGAACAAGTAAACGTTTTTCCTCAGAACGTTGAGTTAGACGCATGCTTTCATACTTTTAACACATAGTTACATATTAGTTGTTACAATACATATGCAATTACATACAAGTGCAAACGCATTGTTAGTGTTTACTCACTTCTTGCAAATATATTTTTTTCATTGCCCATCAGAAACTGTATTATAACGAGGCGCGTTCAAACAGGGATTTATTTCATTATAATAGATTCTCGGTGGTATAACATTTATAGAAGATATTTGAACTTTATTGGTCGATCTTATTTAATTTATTGGTACTTATTTAAAAATGTACGTTAATTTTTGTTTTTGTTTTCGTATTTTTTTTATTCTGTTATTTTTGTTGTCACATTAAATTTATATACAAAACTAAAAATATTTATCTATTTTCTAAAATATTTATCTAATATTTTAGATTAGACTAAATAATATGAATATTTAGATTATTGAATCGTACTAAATATATCTAGAACTTACTTATAAAATTATTCCTTTTGTTATTTATATATATATAAAACATCACATTTTAAAATTGTATAATGTAATGTATGCGACATCGGTATTTCAATTTTTAAATTAAATTTTGAAAAAAAAAGTTACTTCATTAAACTTTTATTATTTGATGGAAATTGGTACTTTAAAATATTTCGGAATTTTTATTTCGGAATCTTTGTAGTAATTTTATTATGGATATTATTCTCTAATGTACACTATTTGAAGAAAATAAAAAGCAAGCAATAGGCTAGTTCAGATAAATTTACATGAATGTATATTTTATTTCATAAGATCAAAAAATATATTCATCTGTTTTATAATAAATTTTTAATAATAAAAAAAATAATTAAAATACTTTACTTTTAGAATTCAGAATTACTAAAAATAGCTAATATAATTCTATAATAGGGGAAAAGTTATTATTATATGCATCTTTTTTATGGATTAAACAAATGTAATTAAAAGAAAACTCTTTAAATATGTCGATATATGTATAGTTATGTTATTATTCCTTATGAAGTTTTTCCTGACAAAAGACTGTCTTTTCTTTCTCTAAAAAGTATTGGAGGAATATTTATTCATCAAACATTGTAAGTTAACTTTATCGATTTATAGAAAAATAATCAGACCTCAAATACATTTGAGTGATTTCTGTGAAGTAATTTTTAAAGTAAGTTTTATGCGTTAAAAGGGATATTCTTTCAATTTCCTAAAAAACACTTCATTGAATAAAAGGAGTTTTTTAATAAGTTTCAAACGAGAAATACTTTTTTTTTTGTTTGATATCTTAATGAATTTTATCTCTATAAGAGAGAGCTTATATTTTCGAGATTAAAAAGACAAGAATGAAATATAATTGTTCTTAAAGAATTTTTGATACTTAATACAGAAAAGGGAAAAAATCTAAGACAAAAATCTTAAAAGAAAAGAGAAAATCTGTTTCAATATATGAGAAAAGAAGCAAACATTGTACTGTCTTATGTATGTTTTTATATTATAAAAACGATATAATGAATTACACAAACAACACAATTTATTTTAAAACAGTTTTAGATATAACACCAGTATAACATATTAAGCTGAACATTGAATTTGTTCTAAATTATACCTATATTTACAGATTCATCTAATGACTAAAGGATTTGTATTATTCATTGTAAGCAACGTTACTGGGAACGTTTTATAAATCAAAGTTAGTTTAGATAGCCTCAAAACTTTCTGCATGAAAAATTAGAAAGAGGTTGAATTTTTACTACTTAAAAAATAAAATTTATCTGTAGAAACTCCCCAAGATGAAATGTCACAGTTACATATATTTTTGTCATCATTCGTAGCAAATCATACTTGTTTATAGGTCCAGTTGACATTTCAGTCATTCGAAAAAAGTTTTCAAAAATATTAATTTTGCAATAAAAAATTATTATTCTGCAAAAGAAAAATTAATGCTGTCATATATTTATCGAATCATACAAAGCCAGACTTTCACCAGCTGTGCTCATGCATAATTTCTAAATCAAGAATTGAAACTTTCACAATTAAGGTGAATGGAGGCTATAAAAATTATCAAATGGTACTTTTAAAGTAAAGTTAATGGGCTCACTTGCATTTCATTCAACATTATAGTCGGCAAGCGTCAACTATTGCTTTGTTACGGTGAAAAATAAATTATTGTCTATGGGACAAGAATTTACCTCATACTTGGTTAGAATGAAAAAAAGGTCTCACTTCAATTTGGTTCTGAACACCTCAATTATAAATAATTATAGCATGCGTAAAAACGAGGTCATATTTTACTTACACACATTTGTTTCTCATTCGTTTTTGAGGAATATATTTCTAAAATATAAGGATAAACAAATTATTTTATTTTAGAATTTTGTTATTAGTTAATTTATGAAGTTTGTTTACTTACGTTTCTAAAGAATAAAATATACATTAAAACAAGGGTAAGTAAGATGATGAATAAAAACTTCCCCTAATAAACTAGATTGCAACATATATCATATTTGCTTTGATACAATTAAAAAGCTAGAAAAAAAAGAACAGATGAAGACCTTTTATCATATTACAAGAGAATATCACAAGATCACAGTAAATCCCAAATATAAGCAGGAACCTTTTTTTATCATTTATAGGTATAAAATGTAAAATTATCCGCGCAATACTGCCACTAAAGCGATCGCGAATGAAATCAATAAGCAAATCGCCTTTAAAATCACAGAATATGGTTGCAATTATTCTTCCGGCAGACACACATGATTTGGCTTGATTGTGCACCTAGTTTTTAAGAGCTTTTCCTCGTTCGATGGATTTTTTTATGTCCATATTATACATACATGCGCTTTCTTGCTATAGGTGTTCAAGAACTGTACTTTAAAGATGCGCAAATGTTTGGAGGGTTTTACAATTTCCTGACAATAAATTTGATAATTATCCTTTTTGTAAAATAAGGTTGTTGTGACTAAAATTCAACAGGTCACATATTATAATTTTAAATATTTAAGTAACATACTTTCCTAACTTCAAAATAATATTATTTTTTACTAAATCTTATTTTACTAGGGGGCTCTGCCCCCTACGAGCTACGCTCGCCAACCCCCGCTCTTCAGATTTGATCAACTCTAAAACGATTACGGAAGATTGAATTATAATTAAACGACCAGTGACTATCTGCTGTAATAGGGTTTCCATTCATTTTCCTTTGACTGAGGGATTTTAAGACCGAATCAACTGCTGTCGAAACAGCTAACAACTGTTTTCGTGATTGATAAAATAAGATTAATAAAACATTTGAAAATCAACTTGTGCAAAATGGTTAAGTAAGCAATGTTGCTGCATCGGGAAATTTTATAACGATGCTGTAGAAAATTGGGTACTGCTCCATTATTCCGACTACTACTTTCTATAAAAGAAAATAACTGTAGATACAAAACATAGGATTTAAATCCAAAAGTGCATATCTTAACTTAATGTTATTTTGTAATCTTATCTGGACTTGGTTTTTCTGATTTTTCCTTTAATTAAAAATGTTTAATCATTTTAAAAATTATTTCCTTTTCTGATTCTTTAATCGTTAGGTTGAAAAAATCACTCCTAATACAATAATATGTGTTGACTAAAACCTTACAACAATGTCATTTAAGTATAATTATTATCGTTAACAATTTAATTGTAGTTTTTATTAGTAACCATCTCTCCTACCCATGTGCGCAATCACACCAAATCCTGTAAGGACAGATTGCGCAAAATAACTTTCTTGGTTTTATTACAACTGCTCTATTAAATTACAACATAACTACAAAATAGCAATGGAAATGCATAAAAAACAAATGAAGTAAAAATTATTCATGGATAGTTTAGCAAAAAAATAATATTTAGATTTTTTATTGTTATTCTTTTGAATTGTGATCAGACTCTCCTAGCTTTACCTTAATTTCGGGCTAGTTTTACAATCCAATATTTACATTTTTAATACTTTCCAACATAGTTGAAAAGTGTTTATGAATTCGGTTGTCTGTCTTTCTGTGCTCTATTTTAAGTAAATATAGTCGGATATGCGTGTAATTTTAATGTGGTAATAAGATGCACTATAGAATGTTCTTTATTGAAAATTAAGTGTGTAGCATTAATATCTCGTTTACAGGTTAACACAAAATAATTTCACTATGGGGGAAAAATCGTTTGCAGTCCTTTTTATTTATATTACTTATTTAGATACATCATTTCATTGTATGAAAAACTAAAATTTCTGAATAATATTCTGCTAGTGTTGGAAAGGATTTCATAATCTATGCCTGACGCAGGATTTCCCTTTGCTTTTCCCAGTTGAATTACATTTTTGAAACAGAAACTACTTCTATCTCCGAAAAAGTACTTTTTAAAAGGTGTTCTTTTGCATACAGTTTTAAACTTTTAAATATAGAGAATGTTTCACAACTGTATGTCAGAAATGTAGAAGCAGGTAGAGGGAACCTAAATAAGAAAATTTAGTATAGGAATGTGAGTGCGGAAATCCAGCGTTGAGGCAGTAGTGGGCGCTGTTGAGTTCGGCGGATGAAAGCGTTTTGCTGGCATGAATCGCCATTCCCCGCAGGGATTTCTAGCAACATGCATCGTTACACCAATGTCGAGCTTTAACGACATGCATTTCATTTATGGGCTTGCGCAAGGAAAAGAAGTGGCTGCCCAAAGGATGTGCACTTTAAACGGCTCTCAAGCTTGTTGAAGTACATATTCTAGTGTACGTAATACTTCTTCTTCTACTGAAGAAATTCTCCGATATCTTCCAGAACCCGTATCACGCCTTGAAGCATAAAACGATACCTCCCGCACAACTCCGGATGAAAGGGCTCAAATATTCGGTGATAGATCCGGTAGATTCCTACCCGGGAATCGTTACATCTACATCCTTCGAGCAGCCGCTCCATTTCCTTGGCCAGCCCCATACATGAAATGCATGTCGCCAAGCTCCGCATTGGTGTAACGATGCATGTTGCTCCAAATCCGTGCGGGAGGGATGACTATTCAAGCCAGCTAAACGCTTTCATCCGCCGAACTTAACAGCGCCCTCTACTGCCTCAACGCTGCATTCCACACCCACATTCCTATACAAAATCTGATTATTTAAATCCCCTCTACCTGCCTTTACATTTCTGACATATAGTTTTGAAACACCCTGTATGGATACATGTTTCTGTTGAGACGTTCAAAAACATTTCATACAGTGAAACATTATTTTGTATGTCATTTTTACCAAACGTGGAAGATGACACAGCTTTAATTCCTGTATTATAATCAATGGAAAATCATTTTTAAGATTTTAATTTATGATTATTAAAATGCTGTTTAATTAAAAAAAACACAAAATTTAATTCATTTAACAAAACTTTGTTACCCTTCATTTTACTAAAAGTGACGAAAATATAAATTTTTACACTGTTTGCTGAAAACGAATTTAGACATATGTATTATGTTCTCACGAAGTGCCGTCCCTACTTAAAAATTCACTAAAGAGACTTGTCACTCTATTCATTCTTTAAATGGTTCAGAGTGGCAATCTTGAAATTAATTTTTCTCAGTTGATATTTTCTTTGTATATAAGCATGTTCTAAGTGACGATACTTCAACAATTTAAACAAATATTTTGCATAATGAACAGAGGAATTTGCATTTCACTCACTATTTTTTGGCGATTTGAAAATGCATTTAATAAAATTAAGAATCAGATTTTTAATAACATAAACAGTTTATTAATAAAAATTGCTATGTTAAACATTTTTGCTGTGAAATTTACACGTGTCATAACATTTTATTTCTATTTTCTTAAAGTATTTAAGATTTTTGATAATCTTATTCTTACAATTATAGAGCACACTTCTAAGGAAATTATACAACAAAAAAACATTTCAAAATGTACAAAATTGTAGATTTTTTTAAAAAACAAAATTAAAGGATTTCTAATTTTACTACAAAAATTGCATTTGTGCGCTATTAAATCATTTTCCTTCATAAAACAGTTTAATATTCTGGGAATAAGATAGTATTATAAAATACTCAAACAAAATAATAATTTAAACGGTGTCAAGTATACTTAAATGGTGTTGAAATTGTATTTATTTATTTTTTGTCAAAAAATAATGCATGCACTATAGAATCTACGAATAAATTCATATTGATGAAATAAGATTACTTAAATGTACGGAAATAAAAATATCTTCATAACAAATTTCATAAACATTTACACGATAAAGATGATTATAAAGACATATGGCCGTCAGTCTATAAACTAAATATCTATATATGGTATGAAATAGTATATGATCTGAGTTAACCTTTTAATATAACTTTGATAAAAGGTAAATTTCATTAAACAGAAAATTATATTTCTATATGGGTCAATATTGTTTCAAACAATATGCAAACCCACAAATGTTCTATGTACTTAAAATGCACTTTATTACCTACGGTTAAGTAATTATATATATACACTGTGATGCCAAAAAATTAGAGACACCCTCTAGTAACGAGTTGGTCCATCGTTAGCTTAGATCACAGCCGATATCCTTCTTGGCAAGTTGCTGATACTGGTGCTGAGGAAGGTTTCCTCATGCTGACATAAGGGCAGTTGTAAGTTGGACCAGATTGGATGGTGGCGTTTCTAAGCTGTGAAGTACTTTTTTCGAAAACGTCCTACAAATGCTCAATAGTACTGAGGTCAGGTTACTGAGCCGGCCATGGAAGCAAATTAATCTCTAATGTTCCTCAAATCAAATTTAAGACCTATCGAGCACGGTGGCAAGGTGCATTGTTCTGCTGAAAGTGGTCATAGGGAACATTATAGACATAAACAAGTGCATGTGATCGGAAACGTTGTTGAGATTAGCTGTGTTGTTCAGAATTGTATTCACAGATATCAAGGGACTCAATATACTCCTGGAAAACATTCCCCATACCATAATTCCACCGCCACCAGCCTCAGGAGTTGTTATTTGGCAGGAGCAGTCAATGAATTCGTGCTATTTGCGTGTTATTCTGATTCTGCCATCTGCATGATGGAGCAGGAAACGAGATTCATCGGACAAAGCTAACTTTTTCCAGTCCTCAAGTGAAAAATTTAGTCGTTCCTTCGCCCACAACAGGCACATTTTCCTATTTTTCTCTGACACCAAAAGCATTCTTGATGGTCTCCTGCTGCTAAAGCACACCCTTTGCAAAGTACGTCTTTTTGTGCGTTGTGATATGCTTTGTGATGCACTTGCATTGATTTCAGCTGTAATTTGTCATATTTTGCCCTTCTGTTCCTGCGAACTATGCATGGTACTCTCTTTTCACCTCTCTCGTTTACCAGCTTTTTTCGACCCGAACGGTCCTTATCGCTTGAAGATGTTTTTCTCAACTGCCACTCTCTAAACATCCGAGATACTGTTGAGCGAGAAAATCGTAAAATAGTCGTCCTTTTAGAGATACTGGCACCAGTTCTTCTTCTACCAATGATCATCCCTCGTCCAAAGTCACTTAAATCTTTCGTTTTACCATTTTTACAGTAACTTCCGTGGTAACTACGTCGTACGAAGCTGAGAGTTCCTTATATAAATAACTCCGCGTTGTTATATCTTTCTGTGTCACTGTTGGAATGGTTTACTTTCTAATAACACCCTTACCATAATTACATTCAATGTCTCTATTTTTTGGCCACTCAGTGTATATATATATATATATATATATATATATATATATGTTATGATTTCGACTCTCAGGTTTAATCGATGCGTTGCAGTCTTAATTAGTTGTCGATAAAAATTCACAAAAACGAACTGGGTCTCCCGTTTCAAACTGCATCAGGTTGGCCAGGTGGAAATAATTCTCATTTCACTCAAACTTGGGTTGAAAGAAAAATCTTTATTTACATTTTTGAAGACATCACTTGAGGGGGAATGCTCGACAGATCAAAATTATCCCGAAGAGGAAGTACATTCCATTGCTACAGTCTGCATGCTCCACAAATCTCCTCTTTGAGAACTCACTAATTTTATTTAGATTCATTGAACATATCAATTTGGCACTAAGCACCCATAAAGCGATTGTAGAATATTATCTCACTGTAATATAAAGGACGTTTGAGGATATTCGACGCCCAGAAAAAAAACTTTCTCGCTTTCCTTCAGTCACCGCCTATCGTCGAAAAATCTCTCGGACTCAGGACGTGCGAATAGTTTTAACATAGCTCGCGTCAGAACACAAAACACGGCACGTGACGGACTTTGATCGAATCATAAGATTTTTAAAAGAACTTCATTCGCATTTCTGGTGCAATTGCTTTGAGGTAAATCAATTTCTTGGCGGTAAAAAATGTTCTATCACCTTCCATATTCTTACTAACAGATGCATGCCGTATAAACAAACCAAAGTCTCTGCTTTGAGAGTGGGGTTAAAACTAGCTCGAATTTAATACGCATAAAGAAAAAAAAATCTTTGATATAGGAAAAAAAACGAAAGCTTTTCGGAAATATTTTAATAGACATTTAATATTTAATAATAGAATGATTTTTTTTTTGAAAGAACTAAGGTTTTCTGAGCGAAATAATTTAAGAGATATGATATTTTAGCATTTAAATAAAGGATTTATAACAGTTTTATTATACGGGAATAATAATAACGAATTTTAATAATGGATTAAAAAAAGGTGTTCTATTTAAAGAATAAATTTAAGAAGTGATAGCCTCTTTTAGATCTAACTATTTTGGAATAAATATTATTAAGTGGATTAGGATAAAATGGCTTTACATATGGATAGCAAAAGACTATTTTAAGAATAAAAATTATTTTAATAAGTCGGGGTTACATACGGAACAATACTAAATGGAAAAATTTTATAGAATAATTTAGGAGATTTCAGAAAAAAAATAAATTCTGTAATTTATATATATTTAATTCCGAAAAATTATGCAATTATCTTCTTTGATGCAAGGAGAGATCTTTTTGAGTCTGTGAAAATAAAACCAGACACAAGGATATACGACGAAATGCGACGTGTACGAATTACAACGGTATTTATGTCGATATCCTATTCACATTCGATAAGAAAATAATTATAATAGTTGTTAAAAAAGAATATGCAGATATATAAACATTATTCGCAAATCTGAAATGTCGGAGCGACGTGTCGCATTAAATAAACTATTTTTTTTAATAAAAATGTTTTATTTAATGTTTACTGTGTAGTAGTATGTAACCACGTTTGCTTTAATGGGCTGTTGGATATTAATTCTGAAGGTTGTTGCTGTTCATTCGGTTGTTGGATGCCACAGGTACAGCTCAGAAGCTGATCTATCCATGAGCAACATCCATTCTACTAATTTAGTCAAGTCTGTCCTTTTCGAAAGGTACAACAGTAAGGATATCACCTAATGGTGATACGGTGATGAAATCACCAACACATCATCTATGCCAGTGGTTCCCAACTTTATTTTCCATGGCATACCTAAGCATCTCAAAAAAACATTATGTCACAACCCCAACCCCTTGTATCAAATAATGTTTATCATTAAAAAAGAGGACACATATTCACATAGAGCAAGCTTAAAACGATCATTAACAATGTTAAGTGCAGTAGGTGACTCATTTCACATTTGTTATGCTATAAAGGCGACAAAATCTTTTAACAAGTATATTTGTGACACAACTTTGCAAATGCAATGTTATTATTATGTTCGCCTTTATATCAAGGATACTTTTTGTTGTTTCTTTTTAATTTACCTCCTTTTAAAACAGTATATTGTATGCTCTGCGTTTTTATCTTCCCAAAACCCAATGAAGAGAATGCTTACATTTAACATTAGCTTTGACAGCATTGACACATTTTATAATTTCTTTTAAAACCTCATTGAACTGATTGTATACTTTTAGACACTAAGGATGAATACACCCGATAGATAATATAAGGCAAAAACATTTCAGGTTTATATTATAAATTTCTTTCAACGATTTTTATCAATTTGAAGTAGTATTTCTTATCATAGCCTTCTTCACTATTAGTGAGCTTTCATTTTTTAGGTGCGTTCGTAATTATATAAATACGTAGCACCTATTGTCGTCGCTTGGTCCGTCCGTTTGTCCGTTCGTCCGTCCGTCTGTCTGTCCGTCCGTCCGTCCGTCCACATATAACAACGCAAAAACTACCCAACCGAATGGTTTAAAATTTAAGATATATTATCTTTGCAGAATTTTGTCGAGACATTTCAAATTTTATGAAAATCGAATCAAAACTTTAGGAGATATTAATAAAAATATTTATTAAGAAATTTGAATTTTTTTTTTAATCGGTGCTTTTTTGTTATAGGAGCTTCGGAAGTTTAATCGTCAAGCGACCGAGATACTTATTTTATGACAGAAATTAATCTGCAGACGATATAATTCATTTCACAGAATTAAAAATCATCTAGATCTGAATATTTATATAACTGGCTATAGTACGAACGCACCTCATTTGTCACGTTTGACGTACAATTTCCAACTTGTTTTATATTGTCGGCAGCCGACCATCACGCCGCCCGTATCGACTGATTTTAAAATTTAAAACTCATATGTCATAATGTATGTATATGTACTACGTATGATGCCTGCACAAAACCATAAGAAATTTACTACTAACGAATTGCGAGCTATGTTCCCCATTTGGGAATTTATTAATTTTTTAAGATTAGTAGCGCCCAGTTTAAATAATTCATATCTTTTCTTAAGTTAAATTATGTATGAAACATTTTTCAGGTTAAATCCTGTTAATTGTATTCAAAACGGTTAGTTTTTGATATGCTGTTAAGCTGTTTCGTAATTAAAAGTTCTTCATGTAAGATATCATTCCCAAGAAAGCTTTGTTACTGATTTTATCTACCCCGAAAGGTTGAAAAATTTATCGAACCTTGTCCAGCGCCGAATCGAACTCTGGACCAGTTGCATGGTAGCACGACGCGCACACCACTGAGCTATTGAAATTCAAAAGTTATATATGTAAAGTAATTATATTATGAAAAAAGTGCACTGAATCTTGTAATATTGAAAGGATTTATCACTAAAGGTTTTGTAACTCATAGGATTTCTCACTATAAATATGTATCGCTGAAGGGACTTACCAGTGAAAGATTATCTATAAAATATCGACAGGACACAGTGAGATGCGATGTGTAATATGAAACAAATAATAATAATTTATATGCTTCATGTTCTTTCAAACAGGATACTAAATACTTCTGTTTATACTAGTTTCATTTGATACTAGAGTTTATTTATTTTTTATTTATTTATTTTTTACTACCGTTTTATTTGATACAACAGTCACTGTTAATACTGCACCACAATTTATACTACAGTTTTGCATATTCTGTATGAATATAAAAATTAATGAAATGCATTTAATATTTTAGAATTGACAAATTTTTCATTATCTGAACGTATGAACAAAATCGATATTAAAATAATTATAGTATTTCGTATTTTGCTTGTATAATTTTTGATACATTTTCCTTTTAGGTAATTTATGCACAAGCAACTTGTTTAAGAATCTAAGATTTTGCTAAGATATAAAATTTAATAATGAATTCTGGTTCTAATTAAAAAAGAAGTTTGTAGCTAACTTTTACATTAAAAAAATCCATAAACGTTAATTAAAAGTGAAAATTAATTTCTGAACTTCATACAATCTTTACTTAAAAAGAAAATGTTCGTCTTCCTTATTAAAAATCCATTAATTATATGTAAGTGTGCAAAATTATTCGTACTATATAAAGTTTATTAACGTAAAAACCTCTTGATACATTTTGAGGGGTTGTAATGACAAAGTAACATTTTATTTAAAACTAATTAATGTTTTGACCTTATTTTTCTATTGGGTTATTAAAATAATTTTTATTAGAAGAAAACATTAAATTATTTTAAAGGAAAATACGTTCCACACAGATTTTACATCCCATTTTTAGTGGATGTTTGAAAATTGTTACTTAAGTAACCTGTAAATTTTAAAATGGAATAAAATGGAATCCCGTCTTAAGCATACTTTATACATTAAAAAGAACAAAATTACGAGTATTTGTTTTGTATTAAAATTTATTATTAAAAATTAAAAAATATATATAAATATATTACGATATGCGTGACAGAAAAGTATACATACTTCTTATAAAAATAAATAATGAAAATAACAAATCATAATAAAATTCAAATGCATTTTGCTGAAAAACAAATTTTCCTGACTCTATGCTTTTTTTAAATGTTCCGTGCATTTTAATTTTTCAACAATTTGTTTCACTATCTGTAAGGGACAATCTTGATATAATCTACAAGAAATGTGTGCATCCATTTCTAAATCCGGCCGAAGCGTTGTTAAAAGAGACAAATGATTCTTAATCTTGCAAAATATAACCAGGAACGAAAATACACAATAACCTATACTGAATTACCCCTAATTTCGAAAAGCGTTGTTTATCTTTAAAAACCTCAGAAACCAATATATTTTTGAGATTTAAAGAAGAATTTATATATAAAAAATGTTTTTTTTTGCTGTCACTTATTTTTGGATATTTTTCCGAAAAGTATTAATAGTGTATTAATCCGTTTTCCCAACCCAGAATATAGATTTTTGGATGATATCAATTCTCAAGTAGACATTTTCATGTTCAGAAAACATGTTTTACAGACAAACTTTATGAATTAAGAACATTACTATTATTATTAAAATTTATATCATTATGTTATTCTTAGATGTATAAATTCAAATATGCAGCTGAAAATGTTTAATTCAGAATTAATAGAATCCTAAAACTGACATTTTGGTTTAAAAAAACTATCAATACACTATACAAAACCTCTCGGAATCTTTTCCGAAAATCCGTGTCAGCAAAAGAAACTTTTCTTTTATAAATGCTTCTCTAAATCTCGTAAATACAGGGTGATTATAATTAAAGCCCCACTTTCAAAATGCTGTAAAAAGGAACCACTGGTCAGAATGACTTCAAATTTGAACTGAATATACTGGAAGAAGGGGGAAACGGTATGGAATAAGAAAGAAAAAGTTCCAAAGTGTATCAATAGATGGCACTGTAAGCGGCATAACGAAAGTTTATTCGGCTGCAACTGACATTTTTAATCGACATACGACGGCTTTGGCATGAGTTGCACAGTAAACCAACCATACTGTTCAATGTAATAAGTGTTTCGGTTGTTTGATGGAAAAAATGACTTCCAAATCAATCAACACTGTTAGTGGAAAGCCCATCCACTACGGCAAGGTCGTACCACATTGGATTGGAAAAATCGGTTTTTAACTGTCCTTGGGAAATAAACCGCCTAAAAAGCATGTAATGATTCGGTTTTTAATTGCGTATGAGTGTCTTTTAATTTGCAGAGTATTCCGCTTACAGCGCCATCTATTTATACACTTTGGAACTTTTTTATGCCCTACCGTTTCCCCTTTCTTCCAGTAAATTCAGTCATTCTGACCAGTGGTTCCTTTTCAACAGCATTTTGAAAGTGGGACTTTAATTACAATCACCCTATAGATTGGTTTCCGAAGTTTCTAAATGTAAAGAAAGCTTTTCGGAGTTGTGGGTAACTCGGAAGAAGTTATTGCATACTTTCGTTCGTGGTTATATCATATTTTCCTAGGTGATTTTTTTGTTTGTTTGTTTGTTTTTGTTACAGTGCAATTAAAAAAAAAAAAAAACCTTGGACGAAATTTAACTTTTATTAAAAATTTATATGTTAATAGACATTATTTCTAATGTAAGAACTTTAACAACGAACATTCAAATATGAATGCACAGATTTCTTGTAGGATATATCACTAATGTCCGTTAGTAATGCTGAGAATTTTAAAGAAAAAATGTAAATGCATTCTTCATTTTAAAGATATAGAAAATTTGTTTTGCAGAAAATGCATTTCAAATACATTAAGATATGTTCTTTTGATTACTTATCTGTATAAAAAATATGGGAATACCAATTTCTGCCAAATATTTGACAATATATTGATATTTTTTAATTTTTAACAATAAATTTTAACGTAAAATAAATTCGTATTTTTGCTGTTTTCGAAGTCTAGTGTCCCCTTAAATGGGATAAAAATCACAATCCCGAAGATATTCATATCATACAATTATGACGGCAGTTCTACTTGCTATTACGGAAAAATATTTAACTTTTGTTTCTGTTATTTCGTGTTTTTGTCTTAGAATGTGTTTCTATATTTTTTTATTCTACTTAAATCATTTCATAACGTAAGAAAGAAAATTTTAATATATATTTTTAAAGTTCCATTAATAAAAACCAGAGGATCTAACCTGGTTTTCCCGAGTTACAGAATAAATGGTGTACAGAACAAACAAGAAATTAGGAGAAAATAGGGGAAAATAGAATAATATTTTTTATATTAAAAATTCTAATAGATTTGTTACATTTCATGTATGTTTTTAGATTGTCCACTAATAACACCAAACAGAATTTTATGGAAAAATATCATTTAGGTTTTCAAATAACAGTTATGAAATTTATTATAAACGGAACCATAATTTTGCCGCATGTCAGGGAAAACCGCCAACGATTTTGTAATTTACAGCAACCTTTATTAGTCTGATTATTTCAATCTTTAAGCACGAATTTCGATAACACATGTGTTAAATTGTGTTTTATTTATATTATTTTTTTATTTATTTATTTATTGATAAAGTGTCTTTCATTATAAAATATTAGCTGGAAACAAACGCTGAACCATTAATATATTTTTTTAAGTACAAACGGGTTAATCTTCTGTAATCAAGCTGCACGCGATAAAGATAGATTAAAATTATATCATGCTTGTAAATTATTCAAAAAACCATAAAAAATAGTAAATTGAGATGTCGTTTTAAAACAAATTACGTTTGAAAATGTCTGTTTTTCTCTATTTGACGGTGTAAAAATTAAAATTATCCAATGTTTATAGAAATTATTAAATTTGCGGAAAAAAAGGGAATGAATTTCTTAGATACTTGCTACCGTCAGTATCACGATTGCGTTAATAACAAACTTGTTTTTGTTTTATAATATAGATTCAATAAAACATGTGAAACTGCAACCTTTAAATGTCATCCTTCATTAAATGGAAAATGTTCTAAGTCTCTGCTTATCATTACAATTATAACTATGGTGGTCTACCTTATAAGATGAAGACCTGTTTATAACGTAATTTTTGTTCTATTTCGTCGTGTCTCCGTCTTTGCTGGTTTTTAATGTAAGAAATTTAATATAATGTAAAAAAAAGTGGGGGGGGGGAGCTACCATTTTGTCTTTTTTGTTGTTTATTTTTTAAGTAAATTTTAAAATTTGATTACAAATTATAGTGCAATATTTAATACGGGCATTTATTATTTTAGTTTACTGAAGTTTTCTAGCTTTCCTTTTCTTGATACAATTATTTTTTATTTATATTGCAAAGTAAGTTTTTTTTTTATATATTGTTGAATTCCACTTTAAATTTTATTTTTATTGTTGGACGTTGGTATAAATATATCACGTTTAATGGGTGACACCAGTTTTATTTGCTCAAAATTTCGAAATTCATTTGTTGTCGCTTAAAGTTAATAAAATCTATACAGATAAACATCTTATTTGATTAGTCAGAAATCGATATCGAAACGGAAATAGTAATTTTCAAGGTATAGGATTAGAGCGCCCTACAGCGAGTAAATAGTAACTAAAACTTTAAGCGCAAAGTTTTTTCAGAAAAACACTTTGAAATTTATGGACACTTAAACTACCAATTTTCCACTTATTATTTTAAAAGTTAATTATCACATATTTTTCTAGTGAAAAGCGTAATTTTTTCGAAATATTGATGTGTGGCTTTAAGAAAGTAATTACTTAACGTGAATAGAACGAAAATCAAATAGAATCGACTTGAATGAAAAACGTACTATATTTTCTAAGTCCATATTGAAGTTAAATATAAACTGTACAAAATATATACATACATAAAGAAGACTAGAATAATAAGTATTTATTGTAGTAATGCACGTTTGAAAAAATTGTGTGAAAAATTAAAATACGATTAAAATTTAATCAACAAAGTTGAAATTCCTGCAATAACCACGTCTAAAAGGATTCTACTTATATTCTGTTTTTATCCTTTATAAATGTTTTGTTAACTTTATCCTATTTTTGACTTGTAAGTACCTACTTCATTTTCTGTGGTCTTCAGGATGTCCATCGAATAATTTAATATGGTACAGTTTGACATCTCGAGCCTCCTAATTATTTTCTAAAGAATTTTGGATGGTAACGGATAATATTAATTATTATTCCTTACTCTAATAGTAATAATTACTCTAATAATAAATCATTATACCTTTCTCTAATTTCCGAGAAATGTCAAAATTTTAAATCTTTAAAACAATAAAACGAAGTATAAGCTATTCCCTTTCAATAAAAGTCTTTAATTAAAACTTTAAAAATATATAGGAGGATTTAACAGTGTTATTATTAATATTTTTTAATGGAAGGTAAATGAAATTTTAAAAAAGAAAACTAGGCAGAAGTTTCAAACGCCTAAACAAATGAAGGTTTATTATTCTATTCAATGTAAAATTTTTTCATAATTTGCGTATATTCACTTTTATTTTAATAGACATTTTCTAAATATAAATGGCTTTGTGCAAAAAGTATTAAGAGAAAATAAATTATTTAGCTATTTACGGACAACCCTTTACATTAATATCTTACACACTGAGCATTTTTTCGTTTAAAATTAATAAAATAAAACAGAGAAACATGGATGTGGTTCCGAACAGCTAAATCAATGTTTGTAGCTCAATTTGTTATGAAAAATGAGAAATCTTTTTTAAATTACATTCCCTAAATCTTAATTTTGGCGGTTACAAACAATCTCTCCTCTCTAAAAATACATTATAATTATGGTTAGAAATATTATTAAAAATATTAAAAAATAAAAGAAAATTAACAAACTGTGTCTGAATATAAACAAATTAAACTTATTAGAACTACGAGGGGTGTTCAAATAAAACGGTACGAAACGTCGTAACAAACAAACCGGTTGAAATTTGAATACGACACTTTGTTATAACATAGTGAGGCATCTACACTGCAAAAAATAATTGTTGATTTTACAGTATAAAACTGGCATCCCAGCTGCCAGTATTATACCGTAAAATTAACAGTATTAAACAGTAAAAAAAGCGGTAATACGCTGCCGTGCAAGCAGTAATACGCTACCGCGCATGCGCGGCGTCTCCGGCGTAGTTATAGATATGCACGGGCGCCCGCGCATGAAACAGGAGTGAACCTGGCAGTTGTGTGTCCCATTCAATTGACTCGGCAGTGCGTCTGAGGACATCATGGCTCGCCCATTACAAAATTTGACGATTGAGACGCAGCGAGGTGTTATCAGATTTTTTTCAACCGATATTCATCGCCGGATGGTGAGCGTATAAGGGGAGATTGAGTGTCCGACAAATCAATGTGAATGTTTTCGTGAAGGCCGGGAGTGTTTGAGTGATGGCCTCAGACCAGACCAAGAAAACACGGTAATAACGGCCGAACTCATCGACAAAGTGAACGACCTGGTGAGAAGTAATACATGCATTGCCACGTTAATTAGGCGGGACACACACGTGCCTGCTTCTCTCCAGCATATTCAAATTTCAACCAGTTTGGTTGTTACGTCGCTACGTTTCGTACCTTTTCTTTTGAACACCCCTCTTATATTCATAGTATATCTATCCTAATAATAGTATTATTTAAAAATCATAAGGCTCATTCATCCTATTATGAAAATAGTCTTAAATATTTAGACAAGTAAAAAAAAAAAATTAAAGGAAATATAAAGATATATAACAGTATATTTATAAAGAAATTAAATATATAAAAGAAAACTATCTAAGTAATGGCATTTGAGGGATTTTTTAATTTATATATAAATTGAAAAAATTGAGATGTTTGAATATAAAGTATGTTCCTTTAAATTTGCAAACAACTATAAAATTTCTTTAAACTATACACATTTGTATTGACTTTTGATTATACAAAGTAATTTTTTTAAAATTTGTAATTTGTTTTACCATCGCACTATATACAGAACAGCTCAAATTTGTCAAATTTTTACAAGTAATAACGCATTTTGCTCTGCCCCGCTTCTTTATTAGACTTTAAGAATGGTAAAAGCCAATTGCAATCATATCAAATTCAAATTTGATAATTTAATATTTTTTATATTTTTGAATTTGACTATTTTTTACTATTTTATCTGGCATGACTTTTACAATTATTTTTACACTTAATAATTTGCATGAAAAAAAGGCCAAAAATCAGTTTGAATTTATTCGCGAAATGTTTTATGTATAAATGCTGAGTAACACAGAATATTGCTCAGTAATTGAAAAATATACATAAGCAATTTGTAGTAGTTTATTTTATCGTCCCACATAATGAGACAACTGGCGCCTGTAATAGCACTTTTTTTCGAAAATATTATTTGTTTCTATATGTAATAAAATGGGGATTAAAAATAACTGTACTTTTCTAGCATAATAAATATATAATTTATATAGAAAAAAATGTCAGAGCGCTAATGCTTCAAATAGTAAATTGGCAAACAAACATAGAAACAAAAAATAAATCAAGAAAACAGTGATTTAAAGCAGTAAATTTAAAAGGCTTTATGTAGGATACTATCTGTCTCATAAAGTCATTTTTCGTATTAGGTTTTACAGTGAAAAATCATTTATATGAATCTTTTTCTTATTTTACATTATATAAAACAAGAAAAATGCCGTTCACTCAACTGTAATATTAAAGGATACTTTATAAATTATTCTGTTTAATACCCAACAAAGAATTGTTTTTTACTAAGGACATACGGCTTCAAGAAAAAATAACTATGAAATTAAAAAATCCTAAGCATGATTTACTGAGATGAAAAAGTATAAAATATTATTAAAATGTAAATCATTAAAAGAGAAAAAGAAAAATTATAATATTCATTTTTGAAAGCGCTCCCGACTTCAAATCTGGAAGAATTACAAAAGAAATTATCACAACAACTCTTATTACAGTATCTAAGTAGAATTAATTGCTTAAAACTTGGCAAAGTACCAAAACTAAATTAGTAAAGTATATGTTAAAATATTATGAAGGAAAAACGGTGAGTTACAAACTGAAATGGATTAAACATGCTTTTGTGTTGCTTTGAAAAATCTTTTAATTTTGTTATTCATTAGTAATGTTACTGTTTGAATTCTTGACAAAAAATGTACCAGATTCTTTTATTGCTACTTTTGTGTTTACAAGAAAAAGTTTAGAGTTTAGAGTGGTTGAAGTTTTTTTTGTCTTTAGAATTAATTAGTTTTTTGTTTACAATAATTAAAAAAATCTATATTTTTGATACTTTAATATTTAACTGTAGTGAATGTGTATTTATTAAACATCGAGTTCCTTGGGTTTTAAATTTAGCCTAGTGTAATTTTATAACTAAGCAGTATATAATAAAACTGAAAAATCAGTTTTTAGACTCTATAGAAAAAAAGTACAACAGTCTGCCAATGCTGAAATTTCACGATTTTTGTAACACATTGTTTAAACACACTGTATTAATATTACAAAATGTTTTTTTTTTCGTAAAAAGAATTTATAATGAAGTTGCAATTTCTGGATTAGATAATACAGAAATAATTGTAGTTTCTATTGTTTAATTATAAGGAAAATTAGGCATAATTTTATGGGTAGAAAAATGATGATCAGGACCGTGATGGAGAAACTGAAAACAATGATGGATATAGAACTTCGCGATATGCAAGTTCAGCCCCACCTATTGCCTTCTTTAGAAACTAATGGAAGTGTTTATCTTATCAAAAAATACTAAATACAATTATTCTTGTTAAAAAATTATAGAAACATTTATTTTATACCTAAAATAACTTTTTTAGAAATAATATTCCAATCTTCTTATAGAAACATTTACGTCATAAAAGAGAAAGCAATTATCATTGAATATTAAAAGTTATTTTATTAAATCTTTCAAGACAAAAACATTTCTAATATTAAAACAAAGTTTGAAATCCTCTCGTGTACAACTACAAGTATTGTTTATAATAATTCTGTTCTACTATTTTTCTTAATGAGGAATTTAAATTTATTTATAATTAATCATACACAAGCAATGAAATTAATATATAATAGTGATGTCAGGTTCGTAAAAAAATGCTAAGGAAATTGCTTATATACTTAAGATGTATTTTAACTGAAATAAAATATTCCAGTGTTTAATCTTACAATAAAAATATTAAATATCTCTCATAAAAATTAATTTGATAGGGCATTTACATAATTTTTATCTCTAGCATTTCTTCTTAAAAAATAAATCTTGTTGAAATATACTGTTAATTAGAGCTTCCATGTCTTATTAAAAAAGGATTGATTTAACAATTTAGATTTTCTTTTCCAGATGAGAAGTTATTTTCTCTCTTGATACATCTTTTCTCTCTTAAGCCGTATCATTATTTTCGTTTAACAAGTTCTTTATTAGACAGAAAGGATTTGTATTGTTATAAAAATAATGATATGTAATATTTGAATACTTTTCTAGAACAGATATCATTACGTTAAGAATAACTATAATTTTTTGCCTAATTAGATGGTACTACGAATTATGCAAACTCATGTTTATTTATCATTCTTTAATTAATACGTCTTCATTTAATCCTTTCTAAAACAAATCCACGATTTACAAGGTATGACAAAAGTAACTATGCAGTAATTCCTTAGGGCACTTTAATTTCAAGATTTAAGTATTCCTTTGGTGCTACAGTATATTTCAATTATTGTAGGCACTGTTTAATTGAGACAGCCATTTAATTGGAACAAAATGTGAAGATCTAAATCCAAAAATTTTATTCATTTTATTTATAATAACTGTGAAAGCCTTTTTTCGGGAGGAATCGTGCTAAAATTGATTTGTTCCAATTAACAGATCTCTACTGTAGTTTGAGACAGTATAAGTAAATTAAAAATGTCGCGAGGGTAGGGATGTCATGCGTAGAACACATTAATACTTCTACAATGACAAATATTATCATTTATCGCATCATATATAAGTTTCATGCGAGTAGATGAAAGAAAATCATAGCAGAAGCATATATGAACATTGATTTAGGCTGCAATTTGTGTCAAACCTTGTATAATATTTCTTTCAAATATGTTGATGAATGTTAAGAGATTAAACATAGTTAGAAATGAAGATTCTAATGTTTAATAATTTAAGGATAAAGTTTGTAATTTACCATTATCACATCAATACATAATCTGAGGAAGTCATACTACTGTATATCATCTTAGTCAGTGATGTATTAGCAGTTTATTTCACTTTTTTGTAATTCTCTCTATAAACGTCAAGTGTACTTTCTATTTTGAATCTGTAAAAGTTACACATTAATTTATTTCATTATGCAATGTGAAACTTTTTACGTCTTTTTTTTTTTTTTTTTTTTTTTTTTTTGGCGAATTGTTTCTGAATTTTTTTTTTTTTTTGGATGAGAAATGTTAGATCCACGTGTTTAAAACTATGAATGATAACATCACGTAATTAGTGTAAAAATGTTTTACTAGATGAGATATTGCTTCAAATGTATAATAAATGATATGACTTTGAATTATTTATAATTCTAGGTTAGAAAATGTAAACATAACTCCAAATGAATAGTTTAGTGTTGTCCTGAGGAAAATGGCTTCACGGAAATCATGACACTCCCCACCAATTAGGTTTTCTTAGAGAAAAAATATATTCAGCCTTAATATTTAAAGCTAATATTTAAGGCTGTTCTCAAATCTTAGGAAGCTACTTTCTGACACATTTTTTAATTCATTTTTGTTCGGAAACACATGAAATTGAAAATTTTTATTCAGAAACTATATAATGAAATACGTTCTCCATTTGTAAAAGAAAAATATCCTTCAGAAAATACTGTCAAAGTCGGTGTTTTGAACCGAATTCCCAACTCGGCAGCCCGAGAAAGGCGAAAAACGTGTCGTCACGTCACATGAAGCGCTTATAACTCGATAAGTAATTTATTTGTCAGAACTCATTTCGGTTTCAAATAGCTTTAATAGTCAGGCTTGCCAATTTTATGCTTTTGGGTTTAAAATTAAGTCAGAAAATGCGTCAGAAAGTTTCGCGTTGTTAAGCAGATCATTTTACACCCACCTTAAGGCAATAAGGCTTTTTTATAGCTTCCTTGACTTGACCCCCCACCCCCTAATGAGGCACTAAGAACGTGCCTGTATAAAGTTATACTGAATCTTAAATGTAAAAAATATTTTATGTTCATTATTTGCTTCATTTATTCGATGTTTCTTTTTATTACATGTATATAATAAAGTCTACTTTAAATAATAATACCAGTGTCAAAGCGCCTTGCCCGAACTAAGAAAATTCTTTAGTATTTTGAAAAATGTTGATTGCCGTTATTGCAAAAATGCATGAAATGAATTAAAAAATCTCAAACAAAATAAAAAACCTCAAGGTCATGAATAATAAATATTAAAAATAAACATAAGATATATTTATTATAGATTGGCGAAATTATGAGTTGTTGTTGACGCTTATGACTATTTTAAGAACAATGTAAAATCAATTTATTTACTTTAAAGTATATGTAAATTCACGTGAAATAAAATATATGAATGTCTGTGTGAAAACTGATATGTATTCAAAAAACACAATGTAGGTATAATTTAAATAAATGTATGTATTAATCTTCCATACCTATCACATCTCTCTCTCTCTCTCTGTATATATATATATATATATATATATATAGAGAGAGAGAGAGAGAGAGAGAGAGAGAAATTTTTTGTGATTTAATGGTTATTATACGCAACAGTTATATATATATATATATATATATATATATATATATATATATATCGATTTTGTATGCGATTTAATGGTTATTATACACAAAAGTTATATATATAACTTTTGTGCATAATAACAAATTAAATCACATACAAAATCGATGTATATATATATATATATATATATATATATACGTATTATATATATCGATTTTTTATGCGATTTAGTTGTTATAATATACAAAAGTTATATATATATATATATATATATATATATATACAGGGTGTGCTAAAATGGACCGACTGATTTTAAAATTAAATAATTAAATAACTTCCAAACGGTGACAGATATTAAAAAAATTCTTGCAGGAAAGTAATGTAAGATGTCAATAGTTTTTTTTATTGAGTATCTTGATTTTAGTTCAAATGAGCTGCAATAAATGGCGTAGCAAGAGATATGAGTGCAATCCAGGCCTAAACTAAAATCACCCAGCATTGATGTGAAGACAGGAGGTTCAATACATGGAATGGATCTCATTCGCTAATACAATATTGCTCTTAGGGCCTGATTCTGAATAAGAATTTATTTGTCAATGAGACCCATTCCATGTATTGAACCTCCTTCCTTCACATCAATGCTGGGTGATTTATGCTTTTGTCTCGATTGGAAGACTATTGGTCGCAGCGCCATCTATTGCCCATAACTCGAACTAAAATCAGAAATAGCAGTAAAAAAACTCCTGACATCATAAATTACTCTTCTGCTAGAATCTTTTTAATATCTGTCACCGTTTGCCAGTTATTGAATTTTAAAATCAGTTAGTCCATTTTATTACACCCGGTATATATAGATATAGATATACATACAGATCGTTGAATATCTGTTTTTGTGTCCGCGTGGAAACATACATAGGAGAAAAGAATAAGGATGACAAATCAACGTACTTTAAGACGTATTTTCTTTCAGAATTTGCATTAATTATTTGAACGCACTGTTGCACCTTTCAGTAGTATCTCGTTTTGAGTAAAATTTTCTTTTTTCATTTATACATACATGTGGTATTGAAATATGATCTAAATTGAAATAGTATGTTTACATTACATAATAATAATTGTCGTGCATATAGAAATACTTCTAAATGAAGGAACTTTTATGATAATATTGTAAAGATACAGGGAAAATGTGACAGAACAAAAATTCACTTTTTTCAAAAAGTAGCATTGCTAAATTACTAATTTAGTAGTATTTAAAATTCCACCTTTGTATCACGCTTTGTTAATTAAGATATTTAGAATAAATCATGATTTTATATACATTGGTTATTTACATAAACTATAATTTTGATACAGTATTTGTTAAAAAAATTAAAGAAATTTCTTTTATAATTAAGATAATGTTTTGTGAAAAATTATTCCACTATACAATTGAAAATAAAAGTATTAATTATTTCTAAAATAAAATAAACGAGATAGAGCATTTACATATTTTCAGTCTTTAATATTTCAGAGAGAATAAATATTTAAGTCGAAAAATTACTTTGTAAAAATGCTGAATAAATATTTGGTTTCAGCTTTCCAATTTTAAAATTCAAATTTCATGACGCCTGTTGCATACGCGTGATTTTGCAATAAAATTTGTTTAAAAATTTAAGTTTTTTGATAATAATGTTTTGTAGTTAAACAAACATTTGATGTAATTTTGCTTCACGTAAATTTTAAAATTACATTATTTCATTCCTTAGTTATTTAAAGTAGTGGAATTTATAGTTAACGGAACAAAGAATTTTTCCGTATTCAAAAATTAATTTTTTTGCATTTTGTGAATGTTTAACATTTTAAAATGTTCTCTCGAAATCATGTTTAAAAATCTTAACACGAACAGAAAATCTAGCGATTTTTGTAGTACAGTGCAGGAGCGAAGAATACTCATTACCGTAAACGCGATTTTTTTCTTAGTATATACTTTAAAACGGTATTCTAAATATAGCTGCAACGGATAAACCGATTTTCTTACTTTTTTAATAAGAAAGCTTACATATTTATTTACTGTTTGACATTTAACCATTAATGACTCGGGTGTTTTGTAGTAACATAAAAACATATGTGGCGCACTCTATGCGCCATCAGCTTATAAAACCTAAATAACAAGTTTAAAGATAACTTGTTTAATGCAATGTACAGTTACAATAAAATACATACAATAAAAATAATAAACATTAAATTGTAAGACAAAACTAATTTAATTAAAATTAATATAACACGGGCGGTTCGTAGTAACATAAAGACACGGGCGGCGTACCCCATGCGCCAACGATTTTTAAATCCTAAATATCAATTTTTGATGCAAAAGAAGAATAGTGGAAAGTTTAGTAATAGTATAAATGTACAACACATCACATTTATTAAAGAAAAAAATTAATTAAGAAAGAAATGAAAATAAATCACACAAATACACTGGTGAAATATTCTGCACACCAGTGGTGACTTACAATAGAAATAATGAAAGAGGGCAGAAAACAATTACGAATTTAAATTTTAAACATTGATTGAAAATTGGATTGCTTTGGGAAGAGGGTAAATGGAGCGCATATGATAATCACTTACGTATTTTAGAATTCGGAACTGTTTTTTCACTGAGTGACGCACCCAGTACCCCGTCCGCGTCTTTAAAGGTTAAAAGAAATTTTAAAGGTACTCCCTGATAGAGAAATTCTATTTTAACCTATCGGAAAAGTTAAAGCACGATTCCTCATTACCTAATAGAATTATTACAACGCAGTTTTTACCATCCGAAAGTGGACGTACGTCTACTTTCGGATACGTTACTCGGATACGCATGCAAGGGGACTTTCGTAACGTTACTTGGCAACAATATTCGTTTTTAGGTGCGTTCGTAATTATATAAATATGTAGCACCTATAGTCGTCGTCTGGTCCGTCCGTCTGCCTGTCCGTCCGTCCGCATATAATAACGCAAAAACTACTCAATCGAATGGTTAGGAATTTAAAATATATTATCTTTGCAGAATTTTGTCGAGACATTTCAAATTTTATAAAAATCAAAAAAAACTTTAAAATATATTAATAAAAATACTTATTAAGAAATTTGAATTTAAAAAAAAATCGGTGCTTTCTTGTTATGGGAGCTTCCGAGGTTTAATCGTGAAGCGACCGAGATACTTATTTTATGACAGAAATTAATCTGCAGACTATATAATTCATTTCACAGTATTAAAAATCATCAAGATCTGAATATTTATATAACTAGCTATAGTACGAACGCACCTCGTTTGTCAAGTTTGACGTACAATTTCCAACTTGTTAAAAATTTGAACTATTGGATTCCCGTAAATTTGAACTATTGAAGATGACGATAAAATTTCACGAAGTGAAAATTTCAAAGTTGATAGGAATTTTTTAAATAGTTTAAATTTAAGGAGACATTTAAAAAAAACGCATATCGTTGGCACCTGAAGTGTACTTTCTGATGCTGAAAACCGCGTTTTAATAATTATATTAGGTAATCGTTAGTTTAATTTTTCACATCGGTTAACATGGGTTTTCGAGATAGGGGAGTTTAGTGAAGCGGCCCCTTAACTTTGTTTGCTGTTTGTCTATTTATCTGGATCTAATATTGCAATGGGTTTTTAATCCAATTCCGTCTAGCCAAATTCCCTCAAATGTTACACAGAATGATTACTTTTAGTTGAAAAATAAATGTAATAATAATTATAAAACAAAACATAATTCTGAAACAAATAAACAAAAACATAAAGAATATTTGAGGAAACATTTACTATCTTTATCTAGCAGACATTTTTATATTTATCTAATTTTGAAATACTCAACAATACCTTTTTAATTGCATTAAATGAAAGATTATGAGAACTGAATGCAATAAGACCAATCCATTCAGAGCTTTTAACTTCAAAGGATGACATTATAGCAGTTTAATAACAAAAACGACAGTTTATTAATTCACTTTAAGAAAAGGAAGAACAATGAGTAAACGAGTTGAAACGACTTTAAATGGCTCCAAAGAAACATAATAAGGAATAAAAAAGACCAAAGAGAAGAAGTTCTTTCCTACTTCATTAAATTCACGATGTTTCTAAAAAGCCTCTTTTTCTTTTTTGAAGCACAATTCTTATTTAATAATATTTCACTTAAATGACTCCGTAAAAATAAGTATTACTTTAAGTAGATGGAAACGCAATTTCTTACCAACACACGCAGCCTTACCATAGAAACTATTTAGCCAAATTATAGTCAAATAAACGCAATTACAAACCAATTATTCCAATTTCGATCCCATTTAGACTAGCTGTACCCTATGCAGTCTAAGAAGAAGAAGAACAATGCGTAGACGAGTTTAACTTAAATGGCTCCAAACAAACGTAATAAGGAATAAAACCGAATAGGGAAGAAATTCTTTCCTACTTCATTAAACTCACAATGTTTCTAAAAAGCCTCTTTTACTTTCTCGAAGCACGATTCTTATTTAATAATATTTCACTTAAATCACTCCGTGAAAATAAGTATTACTTTAAGTAGATGAAAACGCAATTTCTTACCAACACACGTAGCCTTACCATAGAACTTATTTAGCCAAATTTTAGCTAAATAACCGCAATGACAGCCCAATTGCTCTAATCGGATCCTATTTAGACTAGCTGTACCCTATGTAGTCTAAGAAGAGGAAGATGAATGCGTAGACGAGCTTAACTTAAATGGCTCCAAACAAACGTAATAAGGAATAAAAACCGAAGAGGGGATAAATTCTTTCCTACTTCATTAAACTCACAATGTTTCTAAAAAAAATATTTTTTTTCTTCTGGAAGCACAATCCTTACTTAATAATATTTCACTTAAAGGACTCCGTGAGTCTAAATACTACTTTACGTAGATGAAAACCCCATTTCTTCCCATTACCCACAGCCTTGCAGTAATTCTGTTTCCTACGTGTCAAATAAAGACTTCAGTACATCAAGCTTGATAGAAGGAATCCTCTAAGATACATTGTTCTTTGTAGCTAGAGTACCTTATACAGCAAGATCCACTGAAAATCCAAAGTTTCCTGCTTATAACTCAGTACATATATTATCAATACACAACCACAGTAACTTAACATATTGTTGCAAAATAACCACAACAACCTATTGCAGAGATCCATTCGCCAAAACACGCTTGACAAAAGACCACAGTAAGAATATCGTTTTAACTATATGAGCGTCACAAAAATGGTAGCAATAAAGAATGGTAGCTTAAAATTTTGAAGTTATATTTCTCATTTATAAAAAAACAAAAAACGTTTTTTTACTAAAAACTCATACATGTAAATTGACAGTTTACCATTTTGTTAGAAATAGCGGTCAAAGACAATTATATATTTTTAAACATGCTGTTTTATTCATTAGTTTGCGGTAAAATCAGACAGACGAATCTATGGAACAGCGGAACGTTACATTGTAAATATAAAATAAAAGATATGTTGATATTACAGAAAAACACTGTTAGCCATCGACGTCAATATTTAAAATACATTTGAATCTTACACATTTTAAAAAATATTTAAGGGGCGTTTTTCATAATTTTTCGACTGCTAGATTTAGTATTCTGTAAACCATTACCTACACATTTTCTACACAGTACACAAGTAAAAAAATAAATGGTTTGTATCTCGGTACACAATACAAAAATCTGTTGATTTTACAGAAAAAGACTGCCAGTGAGGCCTTCAGTAAAAAAAACTATTTATTTTATGAAAAAAATCTCCAGTTGCTACGAATTTTCTGTAATTTTAACACCTTTTGCGAACAAAATAACAGTTTAAAGATTTTTGTTTTGTGAAATAAGCCTTTTTTAACTGGCGCACAGTGGGGCAAAATCCCGAAAAGCTGGCCAAAAGTCGAAAAATAAAGTTACTATTTAGGGAATTTTGATTATACAGTTGGCTAGAATAATGTTTGGAGGTTCAAAATTTGTATTTAGAAAAAGGAATTCGCGTTTCCCTGACAACATAGATCATTTCAAAAGTGACGCTTGGGAAAGTATCATCTGAGGTAAAGCAAGAGAGCAAAACAGCGGTTCCTCTAAATACGTGCTACATTTTCCCATATCATCCAATTTTAATTCTGTAAAATGGATTCACACGATGATGGTGTGTAAATTATTAGCATGCATTAGAAAAATTATATTAAGCGCATAAAAATTAATAGTGTTATGATTATTTTTGAATAAAATATTTTTTTCAATATTATTTTTTTGTTTTCAAACATCAGAAAGTTTATAAGTTCCACAGTGTTCCGAGACGAAATTTAAGGAGATAATGTTCTGAACTATTATCTAATAAATAATAAAAAAAAAACAGCTGCCAAAAACTGCCATTTTACATTTCGTGCAGGTTTTTGCAACGACAAGTAGAAATGCCACTGATTACTTACCCATCATACATAGTATAGGGTAAGTTTTGTAATCGATTTAAAAATTTTAAAAAAAATTGACGGATTTACACGTTTTAAACACTGGAGATTCCGAAAACATATTTTTAGAAAAAAAAATTTGCCGTCCGTCTATGTGTCTGCGTGTCTATATGTCTGCATGTCTGTGTATCTGTAAACGCTCTATCTCCCGCACAAATTGAGATAGAGACTTGAAATTTGGTATGTACTTAGTACGTAATAATGGGAAGAAGCTTATTGAATTTCAGTAATATCGATTATCTGGAACTATTTTTTTTCGGACTCTCGAAATATTCGTTTAGATAAAAGGTATATAATTTTTTTCTAAATTGTTTATTTTAAGGAATGAATATAAAAGACAATTAAAAAACATACATTTTTCATAAAGAATGAAGTCAATCGGATTATTAATTGCCGATATATTTGTAATCTTATTTACCACACTCTTCGATTTTTCATGACCCTGTATTTCATCCAAATTTCAACTCAAAGATATATTTGAATTGAAAATGAGACGCTTAATCCGACCCAATAAGCTCTTAGTTAATATGATTATCATTTTTAGAGATATGATGATGTTTCTTTTACGCAATTCATTAATAGAACATGTAAAGTTTATGAAGTCATCAAGCCACGATTTTATTCGAATTGCAATACATTATATAAGTAGTTTACACATGTTTTGTTTTCATATTTTATATTATGCATATCCATGATGGGTAAGTATTACGGTGGCCCCCAACGACTAGTTTTTTGTCGCTTCAAAAATTCTGAAATTGTAAAAGAGTAGTGCATGTGTTAGAAGATAATTTTATTGTTAGAGTTGCTGTGGTCTTCTTACAAAGCTGAGGGCCAGCAGTTCTTTGTGAAAAGTTATTTTTCCGAAAATGGCAGCGTTTTCGTTTTATTGACGTGTATAGTTATATTCTAAACAAGAGTTTTGTAAAGAAAAAAAAAGAGGGTTTAATTAAAGTGTGATACAGGTCTTTTTTTTCTCTTTGTAGGGCTCGGGCTCAAAGTAAAAATTTTATTTATTTACAAATTTACAAATTAAAAAAAAAAAACTTGCTGTTAGAAAAACAAGGTTGTAGTCTAAGTTTCTTAAAATGTTTTACAACCCTTTGAAAATTAGTTTGAAACGGGAATGAGTTGTTATTGAAAAGAATATAAAGAGAAATATTCAGTGTGATTCTTAAGCCTTTGCATGGTCGGTATTTTTAATATAAAGAAACCGTGGGCTCTCCCTTATCTATCCTCGCTTTTTATTTGATGTTCTTTTCCAGAATTACCGGAAAAAAGTGTTCATGTCTTTCTGCCGCAGTTGTACAATGATATTTTAAAAGAGTAAGAATTTTGAGTATTGTCAGATTTCTGCCAGTGGTTGGGTATAATTAAAAAAGTTGCGAATTTAAACCAATTTTCAGGGACATGAAAATCACGAAACGTTGTCAAGAGGTAATGTTTACAATTAATACTATTTCTACATAAGAAGCGATTTTTAAATGAGAAAATTATTCTTGAAACAATTTAAAAATGTTTTTAACAATTTTTTACTGCATGCTTTCGGTACCTATACCAATTCGCCATTTTTGCTTTTAATTTTAAATTTTGAATCGTAATTAGCATTCTTCAAAGCACCTGTATACGAAATTTCATACAAATTGAATAACTTTCAAAACATTTAAATTTTTAATCCGCCATACTGGATGTTCCATTTTGTTTTTGTTTTTTAATTTTAACAACGGAATCGTAATCAGCATCCTGAAAAACACCTGTGTACGAAGTTTCGTCCAATTTGATTAACATTTTCATATTTTGGCAGCTTTTCGGGATTTTGCCCCACTGTCTGGCGTTCAGGCTCACAGATTTTTACTGTTAAAATCGACAGTTTTTTTTTTTACAGTGTAGCGCAACGCAGATAAATAGCTAGTCCAAAAGATGCAATTTTAATAAAAAGAAATAATAATTTGGTTTTTGAAAGTTGTAAATGTGTGTGTTTTTATGCAAAATACGACATATTTTTACCTTTTTTCTAGATAAAAAGAAAAAACTTTAAGACATATATGCTTATTTTACCTTAAATATTTTGATTTAAAAAATATATTCGTTTTTATATAAAATTCGCATTTTAAAACATTACGAAATGCATCTTTACAAAATTGTATTATTGTGTATATCATTTTAGTTTTTAACTAAACAAAATATATTATAAAATAAATCTTACACTATAAATCCCGTTTCTATTGTGTATATAATCCAGTAAAATGTATCGAAAATTCCAAATATTAATAGAATTATTTTAAATTCTAGATATATTTACTTTCTATAATAAGAAATGCGTGCTTCCATTTAGCTGATGATGAAAACTAAAATTGAACTTTTTCTTAGCAGACGACGTGTTTTCTCTTTTATTATTCAGTTATTACGAACGAAATGATGTCATTAAGGAAATAAAAATATGATAATCGAATCCTTTTCTTTCTTGAAACTCTTTTTCTTTTCGGTACAAAACTTTATAAATAGATAGTGAATGATATAACAAAATTCTTGAATCTAAAAAATGGCATAGTTTGTCTAACAAAATTTTATTTTTCAAACATGTAAATCTATTTGTTGTCAAATAAGCTCTTTTCGTGATTAAGTAATAACTTTTAAGATAGCATTTAAGACAAATGACATTAATAAAATACTATTTTTAAAACAAAATTTGTGATTCAATGCAAAAAATGAGCATTTTAATTATAAACATGCGATTTAGAATGATATTTGATAAGAAGGGATACATGTGTTAATGATGTCCTCAGTTAACGACGTATTTTGTTAATGACGAGTTGCTATGCGAAAGAAATCCCTTGGTTAACGACACATGCCTTGGTTAACATGACTCTTGATTATTGCTATCTATGGCACAACTTTAATAACATGTATCATAGCGAGACAGCTAAAGCTAATAAAGCAGCAGAAGATAAATTTTTCATTATCTTTGCAAGAATTATAAAAAACATAGAATACCTACTCAACAAGTCTGCAATTGTGATGACATTTATCACAACTAAAGAAAATCATTTACTGGGTATACACCAAGAGTCAAATAAACATTTTGCCTGAAATTCCTTTCCCACCGCAAATTCAAAATGTAATTGTCGGCTTAGTTATTCGCAAAATTTTTGACATTAAATAAGGCAAATTTTTCTATTCTAAAATAGTGGTAGATAGGTGGCCTGCGTGCCAATGTTTGAAGACCCCTGGCATAAACCGATGAATAATAAGTTAATACTGCTTTTGTAAGTAAATACATCTCGGAGTTAAGGTAAAATCAAGGTTAATTTATCACTCAGAAAATCAGCTGGCATTCAAAAGTGTCTAACAACAAAATGTTTGAACCAATTGTCAAAGCCTATCAAGAGTAAAACGTTATGCTTCGAAAACGCATTATAATTTTGGATAACGAAGAAATAACCATGAAATGTCTCAAAGTAGCATGGAGGAAACTGTGTCCTTCCTACTGTCATTCCTGCACCGTCTAAAGCAAAATTAAAAGAACTGATCTGCAAAGTCATAAAATCGTACCAAAATCCAGTTAGACGCGAAACGAAGAATAATATATATATTTACGGATAAGTGCTAAGTTCTTGGGACAATGATGTAGGACAGAAAACTGATCATGAAAAAATCCAAACTGTTGTTGAATTAAAGGTTCCTAAAAATTTAGCATTGTTACAGCGTTTAATCGGAATGATCTAAATTTTGTGTAAACGTGTCTGAAACAGCACACCTCTCAGAACTTTATGTAAAACAAAATGTCTAACGAATTTGTGAGATTGAATAACAGACAGCATTTCAAAAGCTGAAAAAAAGTTTTTAAAACATTACCAGTACTGAAGTATGTTAATGTGAGGTTACCTTTAACATTATCGGTAGACTCTAGCAAACAATCAATAGGAGCTGCAATCATACAAGAAGTTCGTCTTGTACCTTATGCAGCAAAATAACAAAACAAACTACACCGGAATTACCCTGAAATAGAGAAAGAAGCTTTTGTATCAAATGCATGTTTTCGTCAATGCCTCTGAGGTTTCAAGAAGCTAAATTTGGAAACTGACCACATGCATTTGTTCCAATTTCTAAGAAGCCATTAAATTTATCTCCTTCTCGTCTGCTGATATTATTTTAAATATTTTTACTTATTGTTCTGAATTTATTTATAAAAAAGGAGCCGAAATGTTTATAGCTCATACTTTAAATCGATAATGTAATTCATATTCTAATTTAGTCATACTAGAACTACAAAGTCAAAAACAAACGAGGCGGGGAAGGTCATATTTTGGTACGAATGACTGAATGTATAGAACTCTAGAATTAACTAAAGCCCTAAAAGACGTTAAAGAAGACTTACGCCTTCTTATGAAGATGAATATATATGGTTCGCTTGAAGAATTAACTCAAATGCCTGATAGTGTAAAAAGTATTGGACTTTTCGAGATGAGTTTTCCGCTTATACAATATTTTATTTAGAGGTGATCGAATAATAATTTCGCATAGACTCCTATATCCTATATTAAACGTGACTGAAAGCTTCTTATAAAGATCATGTAAAACTATTCATTTTGATCATTTATGTGAGGCATGTCAAACTCGTTTACCGCCGAGGGCCAAATAAATTATTATATACAAAGCCGTCAGCTACATCATCAGGCAATCGAAAAATCAGAGAAAATTATTACCGTCGCATAAGATAGAACTTGTCTATACAAAATACAACCATGTTAAATACATATTCATGCAAAGTTTCCAAGTTATTATTAATCCTAATTTATTTTACCTTATTGTTTGAAAAAATACTTGAAATTACTTTTCATCAATCAAATCTACAAATTTTAATTGAATTTTCAAACTTCTATTAATTCTAAAAATTTATTGTACACGCTGGTCTGTTAATCTGTACAAGGCATAGCTCTCAATATTCCGGGTTTTTTTTCACATAGAAAATAAAAATAAACATATTTTGAATCCGAAGATTCAATCAATAAAATGCGTCGTGTATCTATGCACTACTTGTTTGATTTCATTTATTATCTACATTTTCGTGTTCAAATTATGTTTATTTGAGGTTAAAAATAACAAAATGTTGCCATCTACGTAAAGATGCCGTACAAAAATCCGCTACTACTGCACATAGTTACAATATGCCTAACTGCACACTACTCTTTAAAAAATTGGTCAATTGTAAATAATTACAAAAATTTGAAAAACTCACATCCATATAATTTTGCTGTAATGTAGAATCACATTGCATTTTGATTAACAGCGGTAATAAATTCTAAAAAACAATTTCAACATCAATCCTTCGAAGTGAAAAAAATAGATTAAACTGATTTTCATATTTCTTGAAATTCAAATTTTTTTCTTTTGAATCAGAGGCGGATCTAGCTCTCTATTTAGAGGGGGGATGGAGTGTCATGACTTTTTTTGAGTGGGGGGTCACATTTCTTCATTAACAAATTTTATATCTTAAATCCAAATTGGTTATTTTCGACATAGTGTACCGAAACCAATCTCCATTCGTAAATGATGAAATTTTCAGGTCCATTCGTAAATGTATAAAATTTGCATGTTCTATTCAGATACCAAAAAGAGGGTACTTTGTATCTGTTCAGAGTTTCCCATTTTCTTATAAAAGCAAAGATTCTTACAGAAAACGTTCTCAAAGTTCGCATTTTAAGCCGATTTTGGGGGGCTTGATAGTCATGAAAATGTAGTCTTGGAAAGCAAATTCAAGATGAATCACATTGATAGGAAATGGAAAAACGTTCGATTCTATGGTGCTTAAACAATAGTATCTACAATTTTCTTGCATTTCTGTATAAAAATAACTCAATGAAGGTATCATAAAGATTAGCATTTGTAAGTGGGGAAAAAATCAAAACACCTTTAATCCATATTTATATTTAACAGAAATTATTGTTCAAATATAATTTTCGATGTATTTATACAAACGTTCTTCGTTTAGAGCGGGGTACCCTCATGACCTTCCCCTTGGATTGCTTGTTTTGAATTCATTTTTGAATATATTTCTGGCATCTTTTAAAATTTTCAACCCTGATTATTTTTGTAATAACGCTTAGCAACATTTAAAAGGAAGTACATTTTCTCAGTACATTGTTTTCTCAAAGTAATAAATTATATTTGAAAAAACACTAATACTATCAAATAACATGATAGCAATATGAAATCTGCCTTGAAGTTTAAGTTTACTCAGGTGCTTTGCAATTTCAAATGAAAACCCGAAGTACTTTGTCTAATAATCCACATTTACAATAATAATGTTGTTTAAAAGTTAAAACTTTATGACGTAAGGCCGTCACATTTCTGTAGAAGGTAGATCTGTTTGCAATCACTTTCCATATTTTCAAGATATTTTTTACATTTACGATTATTAAGCATGTGCCTACAAATATAATTCAAGTTTATAAGCACTAAAAGATTTTCAAGCACATATATGGCTTTTACATATCGATCTAGCTATGTAAATCTTTCAAGCACTGGTACTTATAAGGACTGTATTTTCAAAAGTTCTTTAACTGCTCTTGACACCATTGCTGCTCTTTCGTATTGCATGATTTCGACTCGCGGAGAATTTAATAAAATAAAGACAATATTAGATTTTTAAAGCAAATAGGCTTGATAAGGGCAATAGGCATGATGAAAGTGCTTTGTTTCCCATTTAAGAAGTATCAATTTCAATTCTAACACTTTAGCTTTCCGATGTTTGACCAGGTTTTTTGAGTTTTCTTTGTTCTGTAGCACCTCTTAATGTCACATTCTTTCCAAACTCTAAGTCTATATATCAAACATAAAATTCCAGTTTTCCTTTGAATGTAATGGTATTGTAAATAATCTTTTTAAAAAATGCGATGTTTATCTTATGTTAATCACATTTATTCATACTGGTAGAAAACTTTAATTTTTTTTTATTTATAAACATTGGGATGTATGGGAGTCTGTCGTTAAAATGTGTGTATAAAAAAAAAGAAAGAAAAATCACACAGCATTCAATAACAGTGACACATTTACTCAACTAAGTAGCGAAAATTTTTAAAGAGTTTAAATCCAAAATCCATATGTTCGGCTAAAACCCAGATGAAGAACCCGAATGATAAATTCGGGATTTTTGTCTCAAACAAAAAAGGGATAATTTATGTGGCTGTTAAAGCAACTCATTTAAAAGCTATTAAGAAATTTTTATTAAGAAAAAAAAATATTTTTTCTTAATTAACGGCAATTTTTATTAATTTGATAATACATATCTAAGTCTATTTTTTAATACTTAGAAATTTTTTTCCATAGAAAATTTCTCACGCCTTGCATTTACATTATTCAAATTTTAATTACTTAAAAGGCGTGCAGTCAACATAGTGAAAAAGTATCCAAGCCGGGACTCGAACCCGGGTCATCAGTACAGTGCCCTGACATTCTATCAACTGAACCACTTGGAACGACACTCAGCTTGGCACTTTTCCCTATTACATATTGGAAAGGCTACAATCGCAGCACAAGATGGAATATTTTTCCGTGAGCCATCAACCTTGTGGCAAACATGAAACCAAGGAGAATCTAGCATCGATAATTGAATAAATTTATTTTTTAATAGTTGGAATTTTTTTTTCATAGAAAATTTCTCACACCTTGCATTCATAATATTCAAATTTTAATTGCTTAAAAGGCGTACAGCCAATATAGTGAAAAAATATCCAAGCCGGGACTCGAACCCGGGTCATCAGTACAGAGCACAGACGATCTACTAACTGAACCACTTGGAACGACATGAACTTATAACTTGTACTGATGACCCGGGTTCGAGTCCCGGCTTGGATACTTTTTCACTATGTTAGCTTTACGCTTTTTAAGAAATTAAAATTTGAACATAGCTTAGTATTTAATAAATACAGCATATTATTTTGTAATATGGTGTAAAATCGAAGAGAGTAGTAAAATAAAATATTAGTTTTGACATAAAACTCTTAAAAATAATAAGTAAAATACAGTAAATATTTTACGAATCTTTAAATTTTCATACTCAGGATCCCACGCTTTGCTACCCCCTGATTGATTATCTTTGTATTGACAATTTCTTGGAGCTATGATTCAAAACTGAGTTATATCTGTCTATTTACATCAATGTTGCCAGATAAGCGGTTTTTTAAAATATACAGAATAAAAAGAATACTACAATACTCTGACGAGAAATATCCCCCTTATTTAATGACGAAACAAATAAAACAAGTATTCCTATTCAAAAATAGTGATATCACTCTAGGGCTAATTCCATGCGTGAATGTAGTGTAAGTCACATAGCCGTAAAAGTTTATTGTTCTTGGCCACCGGTATTTTATAAAAAAAAATTCCTCACTGTATTTAATTGTAGATACATGGGATTGACTAAGTCAAATTTACCTTTACTATAATACTGGCAGCCAAACACCGCAGCCATTTACATCTCTGTGACTGACACTACATCCACGCATGGAATTAGCCTCTAGATAAAATAACCCCGCTTAACTGGTAACACGACATATAATTCTGATATACATATACATATAATTCTGATGTTTGACCTCTATAAGACCATGGTTGGTTTTGAAAGAAGTGTTTATTTAGCATTCATGTTGGAAAATTGGATTAAACACAGGTAAAATGCCAAAGACTTGGCGTAGCACAGATAAGTTGTGGCCCGAGGGCTTTGTGTTTGAAAAGCCTAATCTATGTATACAATATTCACTCAATAGGAGTTAGAGATATTGTTTACTGGGTATCATTGAACAAAAATGTCACAATGTATGTTAAACAGTGCAAATATTTGTCAAAAACATGAAAATGAAAATCATGAATGGTCTTTGATATTGACCAAAGCACCAGAAAAATCTTGTCAAATTGTTGGTACGGATATGTTTCATTTGGATAAAAATAATTATTTGTTTATTGCAGACAGGTTGTTGATATATTTTGATTATTTTAAATGAAACAATTTATCATGTAGCAGAATTATACAAGCTTTAAAATGTTGGTTTTCAACTCATGCTATTCTTAAAACATTATGCATTGATGCAGGTGCACATCTAATTTCTAAAGAATTTAGACGTTTTGCAAACGAATACCAATCTGCAAATATCAAGTCCAATACACAAAAGGTCCAATAGCCACGCTGAACATTATGTTCAAAAGGCTAAAAACTTTTTAGCTAAATGTGCTGTTAATGGTTCTGATATATATTAAGTATTGTTAATAATAGAAATTATTCAAAAAGTGTTTTAGGATCTCATGTACAACGTAAGAAGAGCTAGAGAAGTATTGATTTTAAACGCAAAGTTGTTAAAATCATCCAAAAGAGATGTTACTTGTAATCTTACAGAAAAATCGTTAAAACAAAAATAGTACAGAGATAGTGACTCAAAGACGTAAAAGCCAGTTCCTATTTGTTAGAAAGTGTGATTCCGAAAACTACATACATAGTGGAGTCGCGTTAAAATAATGCTCTGTCACAGGGACCAAGATCATGTATCATTAAGATGCCAGATGTTGTAACGTGCAGAAATAATACTTAGTTTTTTCGTTCAAAGCCCTACTCCTGAGTAACCGACAGTTTCGAGTAATTCAAATACTGTGCTTAAAGTCAATCTTGAACCATAAGCAATGGTCATCAAGATCTTGTACGTAGCCAAAGAGAAGTGGCTATCCCAAAAACATCTGATGACTCTGGTTTGGTAAAACTGACGTATCTACACAACTTGATTGTTAGCTACTCCTGTTGCTAACGACAAAATCCCTGAGTATCAAAGACGTTACCGGCATAACGTTTCGTTATATCAGGAATATTAAAGAAACTTATTAAATTTGACTTCTAAACAGACTGAGTAGTGTTTTACATTTTTATTATTTTTAACAAAAGGGATGTTGTGATAATTTGCAACTATGGGTGTTCACTGATATGACATTTTAATATTAAATTCGATTATCTATCTCCATTAATTATGTTTTAAATTATGTTGATATTGGCTATATGTGGGTTCTTTGTTAACTGATTGATGTTTTATATTTTTAAATGCTATTAAAGAGTTACGTGTTTCAATTATTGTATATTACAATTTGTAAATTGAGAAACTGGGCGTTTAAGTATAAAATTTATAATGTTTGTAGATTGTTAAGTGAACGGATTAAAATTTTTCATAAAATCAACAGGAATATTGAATAAATGATTTAAATGTAATATCTAGGAATGGAAATTGATATCGAATAGATAAGGTATTTGGTTATTTATTTTACATTTATCTTGTACAACAAAATACCACATACATTGTAAAAAGTAACATGAACGAACGGAGATGATTTTATTTAACTAGAAGTTGATTGAAGGTTCAAACGTGCTGGGATAGTGAAAAATTTATTTAACGACGAAGGATTACATGAATAGTTTGATCAGCATATTCTCCGAACATGTATGAAATAGAACATGTTCGGGACATGCTGGACAGGGGAATTACTACCCATATTTTGCCTTCACGTCTCATAAATTGTTCAAGACCTGGAACCAGCACGCCTGGATGAGTGGGACTGTGTAATAACCCTATATATTACATGTCTCACGCATGTTAAACGCTGCTGTTAGAGAAAACCATACCCATTATTAAAATGGATTTTCTGTCAAAAAACTAGTTTTTAGTTATTTATCTTCACACTGACACAAATTATATATTTTAGTTTAAAACAAACTCAATAAAATTTATTCGTTTTCATCCATGTGTGATTTCATTTCTCATAGCTCACCAAATCTTGGAAAAATGCATCAAACATCAAAACACTAAATTTATTTACAATATCAATCCAAAACCAATGTACACTTTAATACTTTGACAGCGTGTTTCTGAATAATAATAATAAAAAAAATAAATGCCCTATTTCCTAATATTAAATATATACTTTTGAAACATGTATATATCAACATGCTAATTATCATATATATATATTGTTATAAATAACGTTGATTTCTTACAGAGTTATAGCTTGGAAGAATATAAAGTTTCAACTGCATTGGGATTTTTGTATGTGTGTTATTATTATTTACAGAAAAATGCTTATAACGTATTCCTATTTAGAAATATACTGAATATATAGGAACATGACTTATGCGATTAGTTTATTCACTTATTGTACCGGACGAATTTACTGCATGCCTGAATTATTGTTTTAGAATAAGGTTTCATGCAGTACTTATTGAATAACAAATTAGCTTTGGGGAAGTTTATGTATTATAAGATTAACACTAGGAAGTTTCACATTTCTAGGCGCTAAATGTTAATATATATTATTAAATACTACTATTTAGCTTTGTCAAATATATGTTTATATAGAATTTTTTTAAATGTTCTCAAAACAATATTCAGAATTTGTCACCGATAAACTTCAGGCAAAATATTTGACGTGGTAAAAATCGGATTAATAAATATATATATATATATTAACTTATTTTATTTTTAAACGCATTAAAAATAAATCAAGGTGAAAATCCTAAAAATGGCTACTTTTAAAGAATGTAAAATTATTGAAAAACTAAATTCGAGTAATTATTCAAAATGGAAATTTAAGCTCGAAATGCTTTTAATTAAGGAAGAATTATTTGAAGTCGTATTGGAATACCCACAATAATGTTAGTTAAATAACATTAAATATCATTAAATGTTTCTCTACATTATACAATGCAAGAAATGACAAAAATGAAAATTAATTTTCAACATATTGTTACCTTCAGTAACAGAATAAAGATATGAAATTAAAAATAATGTGACAGGAGAATTTCCGAATAATTAATTGAAAGCAACAGTCTGTGTGTAATTCAACATACGAGAAATATAATCAGATGAACATAGCGACTAAAAGAAGCAGGAAAGACAATCCGTGCGCCTCTTTAATTATCTTAATTACATTAATTTAATATGTTTCTCATTATGTAACTCTTGAACTATTAATTTGTTCGCATCTTGATTTTCTGTAATTATCATACATATTTAAAAGTTTTATGATCTATTGCAACTTTCAGATCATGTTATTTACATTATATGGATGTGAGTAAATGAAACTAAGAATAAATTAAAGAAAAACATATTTAGATATTACTATATTTTATATTTTCTGACTACAAAATCAAAATACGAAAAAGATTTTTGTGAATATGTAAAGATTATGAAAAATAATTAACTGTAATAATAAATTTAGTTAATTATGCATTATTTAGCTAAATTTTTTTCTAATTAATTATTGTATTATTTCAAAATATGTATTATTTAGCTACATTTAATTTAAAATTTTTGCATTTTATTAATTATTATAATCTATATTATGTAAATTGGAATTAATATAATTATTTTTGTCAAAAGCACACTAATGGATCTTTAAAAACAAAAACTAGTTAAATTTTTAATTTGTTTAGATTATATATTATTTGCAATTAAAAGATAAAAGGAAAAAGCAACTACTTCAAACACTGCACTTCAAAACTTTTCTTTAATTCATTCACAAATCTATTCATTTCTTAGAAAAATAGAAAAAATATAATGATGCTTTTTTTAAAATTAATTTATTTGTAAAACGAAATAATTGAATAAAGCACTTGATAAATAATTATTAGAATGAAAGTATGCGAATAGCAAAAGAAAAAGAAATCATTCAAGAAAATTTTTATGTGAAGCGAATATTCAATTTAAAAATATTCTCATTTCAATATTTGTATTTTTTCAAAACATTAATAATGTAATTTGTTTTGTACATTTGGCACAAAATAAACTATCACGTTCTTAAGATTGTTTAAATGAATTAATTTTTTGCTTCTTATTTTATATGTTTTTACAAGTACACAACGAATACTGGATTGTAATAATTGGCAAAATGAGACAAATTGTTTTATAAAGTTTGTTGATTAAATATATTTTATATAACTCGACTTTTAAATGAATATTGTTCTTAAAATAAAATAAAATCCATTAAGCTACTTTACAGTATATGTTTTAGAAAACCTTGTTATGTAAAAGTAACGTTATGCAATTTTTAAAATTTGGCACGATTTTAGCATCTTTCAAGTATTTCACAATTTTTGTTTCTAATATAGCATCATTATAAGCGTACAGTCACCGCCCCTTAAAAAAAAACAAGTTGGAAATTGCACGTCAAACGTGACAAATGAGGTGCGTTCGTACTATAGCTAATTATATAAATATTCAGATCTTGATGATTTTTAATTCTGTAAAATGAATTTTATCGCCTGCAGATTAATTTCTGTCAGAAAATATGTATCTCGGTCGCTTGACGATTAAACCTCGGAGGCTCCTATAACAAGAAAACACCGATTTCCTTTTTAAAAAATTCAAGTTTCTTAATAAATATTTTTATCAATATTATCTAAAGTTTTGATTCGATTTTTTCATAAAATTTGAAATGTCTCGACAAAATTCTGCAAAGATAATACACCTTAAATTTCAAACAATTCGGTTGGGTAGTTTTTGCGTTGTTATATGCGGACGGACGGACAAACAGACGGACGGACCAGACGACGACAATAGGTGCTACGTATTTATATAATTACGAACGCACCTAAAAAGAGAACACCTTATACATTTTAATATCCAAATTGTTACAGGAAAAAAAAAAGAAAATAGTCATTCGACATAAAATCATGACTTTTTTCTCTTTATGTTTAAAGAAATAATCTAAGTCTTCATACTAAAATTGTACAAAACTCAGAACATTTCTATCCGAACACCTAACTTTTGCTTCATATTTGACTTTTTCGGTCATTTATACTCTAGAGCAGCGTTTCTTAAACTGTGGTCCGCGGAATCGGTTATACGTTACATTACTTTAATAAGTAGAGCACAGCTGCTTATATATTTTGTCTAATTTTTAAGACAGCTGCACTTTTGATTTCATGAGAAGAAAACGATTGAATTAGAAATATGTGAACATTTGTAACTTATTTTTAGTATAACCGCAAAGTTAAGGATAGAGAGGTTTCTGATGTATGCGAGTGACTTGCATTTTAGAATGAAGAAAGTAGATTCGTTATCTAAATTAAATCAGAAATAGATTTTAGTTAACATATTGAATTTTGGGGGGGGGGGGGGGTACAGACATTTAAAATGTATAAACTAGAATTGTTTATTATTTTTTAATTATTTATAATTATTTATTTATTTGGGGGGGAATGAATGAATCTTTATGAATTTATTATTATTTTTTTTTAATCTCTATTTTTTTGGGGGGGGGGAGGAGGAGAAGCATGAAATCAATACATGCATGCTAGATGTTGGGAGAGGAATGGAAAAGCTTATGTTAACATGTTAAAATTTTGGGGGGAGGGAATTTGAACTGAAAGCAAGATATATGACAAATGTCTTTGTCATATATATCACCCCATTGACCAGAAAAGCTGTACTGTTTACAGTACAGTTTAAAAAAGAATATACAATACAATTATACTCTCCCCAAGCTTAAAATAATACATACATAATATAACACAAAATACTTGTAAATTATATGAGTTGCAACAGTATAAAGGATTTTGTTACCTCATTAGTTCGTAACATCAGGCCATAAAATATAAAACATAGTGCACTACCTTCGAAGATTTTTTTTTTTTATATATCTTCGTCCTTTTATTTTCTGTTTTGTTCTTTTTCTTTCTGGTACCAGCTTTAAAAAGTTACTATTTAACTAGACATGTCTAATGATAACTGAGCACAAAACAGTACTCATTTTCTCAATTTTGTTGCACTTAAATACTATAATTACTACTTAAGTATAATATGAAACACAAATGAAACCAATAAAAAATAAACACAAATAACACATAACATAAACATATATCCTTAAAAATTAACTTGAATTATATGAAAAAGTGAAAATGGATTAACTCAAGTGTAGTGTAATGAAAAGTTGTTTGAAAAAGGTTTAAAAATTCGTGCAAGCACAGGACGGTAAAAAAAAGAGGTGCATGTGGCACGCCCATAAAAAGGGACCGCCCTTAATCTTGTCAATGCATGATAAGTGTGATGTCTCAGGCTTAGGGCCTTACGACTTAGGTGAGGAGGGCAGTGATGAGAGTCCACATCATTACAACATGAACTCCCTGCTCCCCAATGAAGATCGCACTGATCCCCACACAGGAGCACGATTCGGGAACACATGTACTTTTGGGAAAAGGGAATATTGTGAATTAGTAAACTAAATCACAATTGTCTCTCTAAACACAATCTGGTGAGGTGTGGTAACCTAAGGGCAAAAATTTAGAACGGTACCACTAGCCTGAAGGGAAAGAATTATTAAAAATAAAAAAAACAGATACAAGTGTATCTTATGCATATCCAAATGTATTGACAGTCCTAGAGTGTTGAGAGACCTATAATATGTCATAATCGGGTATGATGAAGTGAAACTGTACAAGTCATGTAAGCAAATGCTTTAAGTTTGTTTAAGAGAACTTTTTTTTATTAATTTAAAAGATCTTATTTATTTAAAATATTTGCAATGTTGTATTCAGTATGAATGAAAGTTTAAAGTGTGAGAGAAAAAGAAATGTGAAAAGATTATATTTATCTACTGTTTATAAAATTGAATGAAAAATTAAAAGAATGGTGTGACCCGATACAAAATATTGTGTAAAAGTGGTCTTCACAAGAAGACATGGACCAGCCGTGAAGTCAGGTGAAGACAAGTTATGCACAGTATACGTAGAATCCTGGCCAGGGATAAAACAGTTAGTATCAGATCATATAAAAATTTAAAAGTTTTTTTTTTTTTTTTTTTAATTTATTATTATTATTTTTTTTAATTTGTTACAAATTATCTTTTTCTTAAATTGTAGCGAGGGGCGAGAATGGTGTTAGAAGAATTATTATCTATAACATGACTTGCAGGATCACATAAATGTCCATATCGAGGTGGTGCTAGAAGAAGTCTATCAATATGTACCCTAAATGCAGTATCATCATGAGCATATAATCTTTTAATTGAAAATGAAACAGGAGAGTGTTTAAATGTTACAATATATGGACCGGTATATTTAGGTTTAAATTTGTCGACTGATTTTAAATAAACAATATCTTTTAAACATATATTTCTTAATTTAGCTTTTCGACTGTGAATTTTGTAACGTCTATCTTGAGCAGTCTTAATGTTGTTATATGCTTTGTCATATATTTTGTTTAAGTCATCTAGTAATTTATAAACTTCAACATGTTTATCTAGAAATGCTTGGTTGGTACTATGATCATATGTGTCAAAAATTAATGAAAGTTCACGACCAAAATGAAGTAAGTTAGGTGAAAATAGTGTAGAAGAGTGTGTCGAACCATTATAAAGTGACTTATGAATAAACAGAGCATTTTCGAAAGAGTGTCCTTCTTGTAGTAATGTGGTAACAGAATATTTAATAGATTTGTTAATCCGTTCAGCTATACTGTTAGATTGTGGGTGCGAGACCGAATTGTGATGTATTTTTATACCAAGAGTATCATTAAATGCATTATAGATATGAGAAGTATATTGTGGGCCTAAATCTGACAAAATACAGACGGGTCTCCCATAGGTAGTTATATAACTAAATAAGTATTTTACAACTTTGGGTGCAGAAGTATCAGTGAGAGGATAGAGTTCAATGTGTCTTGAGAAGTGATCGGTTACAGTTAAAACATGTTTATTGTTTGAGAAAGGACCAAGTAAATCTGTACTGACTGTATGACCAGGATATCTTGGTGTGTATGTAGGTTGAAGAGGTGCGGGTGGAGTGTTATGGTGTTTGGCCTGTAAACATTTGACACATGAAGCTACAAAGTTGAGTGTATCTACATAGATGCCTTTCCAAAAATATTTGGATGAAAGAAATTCGTAAGTTTTGGCCATACCAAAGTGTGACGGATGGGATATAGTTAAAACTTTACTTTTAAGTGAATCAGGAACTACAATGTGATATGAGAAAGTATTATTTATGATACCTTCCTTTTTGAACATTAATATTTTAGAATCAGGATGTATGAAGTAATTCGGGAATTTTGAAGAAGGTCCATTTTGTAATATATGATCATAAATACTAGCTAAGGTAGGGTCTTTTTGTTGTTCAGTGCAAAAAGTTTGATTTTATATCTCCAATAATGGGTCTCGTTTTTTTCGTTCACCTGAGATGAGAAAATTTACTTGACAATTGTTGTTATTAACAGAGTTACAAATATCAGGTGTTTCATGATCGACTATTGGAAGTGGTTGAGGATCATGGATAAGGTTAGGATTGGTTAGTAAATTTTCTTGGTTGTTGTCAAAATTACAGCGAGAGAAATAATCTGCTAAAACATTTGAAGATCCTGGAATGTGTTCAAAATCATACGAATATTCTGAAAGGTCAATTAGCCAACGGGTGGTTATGTCTGCTGGGTTTGTAGTCTTTTTGTATTTTTTTAGAGGTTTACTGTCTGACAAGATAAGAAACTTTCTGTTGTATAAATAATATTTGAATGCAATAACAGATTTGTAAATTGCCATGAGTTCTAGTTTTAAAGCAGGATATTTTTTTTCAGAGGAATTTAAGGATTTAGAAAAGTATGCTACTGGTAGAAGATTTCCATTATGTTCTTGTAGTAAAACGCCAGAGATGGCAATGTTAGATGCATCTGTATTCAAATAAAAATTCTTATTCCAATCTGGTAACCTAACCATGGGTGAACCGAAGAAAATTTTCTGTATTGTTTTAAGTATGTCCTGATGTTTTTCTGTCCAGATGAATTTAGTTTTAGGAGTAGTTAAATCAATAAGTGGTTGCACTAGTTTGTTAAATGTTGGAATTAATGATTTAGAGAAAGTTATCAAACCAATAAGCCTTTTTAGTTGTCGTTTTGTAGTTGGTGTAGGAAATGAAGTTATTTTTACAATGTTAGAATGGATTGGTGAAATACAATGATTTTCTATTTGAAAACCTAAGTAGTTGACTTTTGTTTGATGAAAGTTGCATTTATTAGGTGAAAGAGTGAGATTGTACTTGGAAAGGAGGTTAAAAATTTTGTCGAGTTTAGAACACATTTCATCAAAAGAATTCGCACCAATGATAAAGTCATCTTGATAAGTGAAAACACCTTGTAGGTGTAGTTCGTCAATTAAAGAGTCCGTTAGAGCTTGAAAGATTGAGGCACTTGTCTTTAAACCAAAGACAAGTCTGCGGTAGGAAAAAGATCCAAACATGGTGGTAAAAGTTAGTTGATTGTGAAATTTTTCTGGTAAGTTAATTTGATGGTATGCTTGATGAAAGTCGAGTGTTGTAAAGAATGTGTAAGAAGAGAGATTAGCGATGATGTTTTGAATTTTTGGTAGTGGGTAAGATGAGCCTTGAATTACAGTGTTTAACATTCGAAGGTCAAGTGCGAGGCGAAAGTTTTGTTTACCAGTACCATCTGGTTTTTTTCTAACAAGTAACATAGGGCAAGACCATTCCGAGCAATGTCTTTGTATAATTCCAGCTTCAAGTAATTGATTAATTTGATCTAATGCATCTTTTTGTAATGCTTGAGGTATTGGAAAAGGAAGTGTTTTTATAGGATAGTCATTAATAAATTTCAAATCTGGAATAATTTTATCTGTATGCCCAAGTGTATTTAGAGATTTTGAAAATACAGGGTAATATTTGAGTAACATTTCTTTTAGAATTTCAGCCTCATTGGATGGTAAGTGTTCAAGATTGAAATCAGTTGCAGATAAGTCTTCTTTTCTTTTTTTGAGAATGTCTTTAGAAGCTTGAATGAGATTTAAAAATTGTTGATCTGAGTCATCTTGACTAATTTTATCTGGGGAGTACTCAATTATTTCCTCGACCTCAAAAAGTTGACCTATTTTAGCTTTTTTTTGAAGGTGAATGGGATTATCAGAATTGTTTTTAACCGAAATCAGGAAAAATGTATATTATTGTGGAATTTTCCTTTTTCGCTTTGGATTTTTTGATTTTATTATAGCATCAAATCCTATTAAGTTGTCAACGGGTGAATTGTATTGAAATAAATACTCTTTGTCTGTGCTAATAGTATCTGTGAAAACTGAAATCCATTTTTGTTCCTGAGGGTTTAAGGAAACTCTACGAGTCAAAGCTACAATTTGATTTTTGAAGGAGGTGGGTTGTGTACTACATTGATTTATCTCAGATGATGGAGTAGTTTGTTTGTTTACCAAAGGAATCGATAAAGTGTTGTCAATATGAATAAGATTTTTGACAGTATTTACAACAATATTGAATCGTTTGATGAAATCATAGCCAATAATACCTTGGAAACTAGATGAATCTGGTATGTCTACTACATAGAAGTGGTGGTTGAAGTTTTTGTGCTGTAATTTAATGGAGGTTCTAATACATGCGGAGAAATCTACATCCGAATTGACTGTTTTGATGACAACACCAGTTTATAATCTCTTATATTTTAAAATTGTTTTTAATTCATCAAATAAAGACTGTGATAGTAACGAAATAGTACTTCCTGTATCGCAAAGTAGAGTAATATCTTTTTTTGCAATTGAGGCCTTTACAAGGGGGAGTGATGTTGAGTCTTTAAAGACATTGTAAATAATTTTTGTAGTAGTGTCATCATATTGTTCTGTGTTTGTTTGTGTCGTTTCATGCTTAGAAATTTTTACAATATCACATGTTTGTGTGCTTACAGAGTTTACTAGTCTGTTAAGTGAAATTTTTGGTAAGGACGGATCTGGGAAAAAACTGGCTGATGTGTAAACAGTAGTGGGGTGAGGTGCAAAGCCATCAGCAAAATTACACCTCTGACTTAGTTTTCCTGTTGTCGGTTGTTGTTGTTGTGGAATTGTCCTCGTCTTTGTGTATTTAAGCGTTTCCATTTGAAACAGGCTTGCGCTTCGTGACCACTTTTGAAACATAGCTGGCAAGTAGTGCGGTTAAATTTGTTGTAAGATTTATGTGGAGAGTGGCGTTTGTTAAAATTGCGATTTTGAAATTTCCGTTTGTTGTGCATGCCAGCAAATTTAGTTTTGTAAGTTGCCGCGTCTTCTTTAATTTCTGGTTGTGTTTGGGTATTTACAGAAAGGGCGTTTATTTTCTCGGTTAGCTGCTTCAGCTGGTCGGCAAATATTGAATCAGTTGGGGAAGGGGTGGGGTGAGCATGCAAAATTTTCTCACAATTGCCCAATGTTCAATTTAGATTTTTTTTTTCTTCGAGAGAAATTTCTCTAGCTCCAGAGGAGGGGGGATTTGCAAGACTAGAACTTTGCAAGTCTAGATCATTAATAAGCATAAAACTACAAATGCTTTTGGGGAGACTTTTCAATGCTTCGACGGTGGAATATGTGTGAAATTATTAAGAACCGATTGATTCTACATGTAAATAATCAGCCCTTATTACGCATTGCAACTAGATGAGCTTTTAGACATTTCTAATACTGTAAATTTGAGAGTTTTCTTTCATTATGAATTTGGTGGTAAGATATGTGAAGATTTTTTGTTTTGCAAATCCCTTTCTACTTACACAACAAGTTGCAGCACTATTCATATGTTTCAACAGTTTCATACAAGAAAATTATGAAGAACAACTGTAGAACTCGACGGCATGTTGAACCAGTCTTACTTAAACATTGAACGAGATGCTGCACATCCAGTAGCAAAAGATAAGCAGCATACTTCTCATAGCAAATATTACTATCTATATTTTAGCTGTCTTAAAATGTAAGTTATAATTATTTTACTTGTTATTATTTGTCTTGTATATATTGCTATTATTATTTTTCTTGTATAAATGTAACTGGTTTTTCTAACACCTTTAACGAAATGTAGAATATCTATAATGAAAAATAAATACGGTGTATACGTTAAAATAATTTCTTATCATACATTAAGAAAAATATTGTTGGGGGTCCTCGAAATGTATATCACATCAAAAGAGGGTCCGCGAGATCACAAAGTTTAAGAAACGCGGCTCTAGAGTACCAAGTCATTCGGTCAAGTAGTTTTAAAAATCAAGGCTCAGTAATTTGGAACTCCTAACTCATTTGTAATCATTGCAACACATTTTGCAACACGGGTAGTTTTTTTGCGCATAACAGTCAAATTAATTAGCGGAATGAGCTGTAATTTTGGATTTACATATTTGAATCTTTTATAAATCAATTTCTGTTAAAAACATGATATTTTTTTCAATTCATATTTTTTTCGAAAGTTAATATTAAATAAATATATATTTTTTAAAAAGCTGTGAAATGTAACCTGTAAATGTTGTAACAAAAATCAATGTCTAAAAGCTTCAAATGTGCGAAACCAAAATTACAGATCATTTCATCAAGTAGTTTTTGAGTTATGTTTAAAAAACTAACCGCATTTGCAATGATTACAAATGATCTTAACATTGGGAGTTTCAAAATTTAAACCTCATAATTCATAACCTACTTAACTGAATGACTCCCCGTTTAGTATCTAAAGTAAAATTTACCGAAAAAGCCAAATATAATGTCAAAATTAGGTGTTAGTATTGTAAGTTTCACAGTTTAGTAGATTTTCGGTATGAAGATCACCTCTAAGCTAATTGTTTTAATCTAAATTGAAACAAGACATTATTTCCGACCGAATGGGTATTTCCAGTTTTTATGGGACAATTTGGTGGTTAAACTGTATGGAAAACAAAACATCTCTAATAAGGCCAAACAGTATAATTTCTTATCTCATTAAGGGACACTTTATTTTCATAGTATTTTATCATCACCAAGGCTAATTAAACAATTTCTGTGACAGTATTTGTAGAAAACTATTTAATCTATCAAAGTGGTGCTAAAGAGAGCTCAATAGAGTGAATGGTAAATGCAATCACTAGTTTTGGCTGTTCGAAACGACATGCCCAGAAATAGAGCAGTCACAACACATTGTATTAAAAAGGAAACTTTTTATATTGTTCTATTTGACTCTAATACCTGAAATATACATGTTAATTAAACTTAAATCATAGGCTTATTTAAAACACTTACTCCATGTTGCTGCCTCTCTTGGCTTCTAGTATTGCTTGGCGATAAATGTAAAATCAGAAGTTGTTTGCTGCTCGTATCGTGCGGTAGTCTCCAAAGAGGAGCTCCGTGAAAAATCGTTTGTTAACAATAAAAATGGTTTCGTTACATTTAATTCGCTGAATTTTTATAAAAAGTTATTTTATTACAGTCCATATTTTTAATACCCACCACTCCTAATAAAGCCACTTTAAAGTGTGAAATTTCCTGGCAACGATTAAATAGCGACAATGGTATGTAAAATTTAGTATTATAAAAAAATGTATAGATATTACATCCAGCAACATTTAAAATGTTAATTTTGATATAACACAGTTTATTGTACACTGAAACAGTAACTTGGTCTTCCTTGGTACACTTACTTTATATATATATTTGTTAAATAATTTGTTATATGTGCATAGATTCAAGAAATATATAAATAATATTTGGATAGAAAATTTAATTAGATTTAATTATTGCTTTATTTGATTAGATTTAATTTAAACTGTAAGAATTGAGAAAACATTAAAAATTTCTATTTATGATAAATATTCTATTTATAAATATTATATGCATTTTGTTATTTGCCGTATTTAGCTAAATATTATAGCTAATGACCTTATAAGTCATTTCCGATTTACATGCATTTTGAATTTATATTATTTTGATGAAAAGTAAAAGAGATTCTACTTTTGAAAAAAAAAGTTTTGAGTGTAAAATTTTTTTATAACGATTTTATAACAAAACAGTGAGAGACTGCACAATGTATAGGAAAATATGACTTATGTTTAAGTAATAAAAAAAAATTATTTACAATAGTAAACAAATAGTAGTATTAATAATAGTATTAATAGTAGTATCAATAGTAATTTTTTTCCTAGGATGAAAATCAATAATTAATTTCAATTACGATAATTAAATTATATTTTTGTATTATGAATATCGGAGAGTGCAATTCAATAATGAAAGTTTTTATAAAAACATTGTACAATATTTAATTTACTGTTGATATGAACTGAAAACCGTTCAATCGTTCATAACAATAAACGTATTTAGAAATGTGCATGTGTATATGACGTACATACATCTTTTTATACGCTTATGTTATTTCTGACATTCCAGAAAACAATCTTTAATTGAAAATGTATTTTAAATATTCATCTTAATATATCCCCTGTTTGCCTCGTAAAGTTAAGATGCAACATGTTATACCTAATTCATTAATAAGTTAACGTAAAAAATAAAAAGTTCAACATACTGCTCCATAATTAATTATCTGATTAAATTTGCATGTCCTTAATACCATGCAAATTTTATCGACATTGCAAACTTTATTATTGTTTTAAATACTTAAAAATGATGGAGATATTTTTAAAAAAACCTATTACATCTGCAACAGACATCTATTTTTTTATGGTGAAAAGCGTATTCAGATAAATGCATTAAATAATGAATTAACTGAAAAAAAAATTCTTAATCCACAAAAATATAATATGACTACGTACAAAAATATACAATCACCCAGTCAAACGCGATTCCAAACGCGATTCCCTTCTTTAAAAACCCGATAAACCATTATATTTTCAAGATTGAAAAAATAACTTATAAAAACAAATTTTCGTTTTCTGTCGCTGATTTTCGGTAAGGTTCCCGAGTACAGAAGATTTTATAGTGTATTAAATACTATTCTCGAACCGGGTTAACGGTTATTAGGATGCCATCAATTCTCAATACTTTCAGCTGCATTATTGAATTTATGCGTTCAAGAGTAACAAAATAATATTAATTTTAATGTTAATGTCGATGTCATTAATTTATTATGTTTCTCTGTAAAACATGTTTATTGAACTTGAAAATGGTTCTTGAGATTTGATAGCATCTGAAAACCCTGTATTCCGGGTTGAGAAATTTGATTAATGCACTATAAAAATACTAGGAAACGTTACCGAAAATTAGTGGAATTAATATATATACATATTTTTTTTTTTACATTCCTTGCTAAATCTGAAAAATCTGTTGGTCTCGAAATTTCTAAAGATAACGGACGCTATTTAAAATAAAGAGTAACTCGGAAGAGTTTATTGTACAATTTCGTTCGTGGTTATATTATATTTATCTAGATTAAGAAACATTTGCATTTAATCATCAATTCAATTTTCTCATACGACCCTTAAGCACCACGACATGCCTGCGTACGTCATTAACTCGTCTATTTGTAATACCAGTAATGTCCTGGACCTTACGTCCTCGTCTTAAGTCCAGACTGCAACTTTCTAAGCATCTGTTTTTTTTTTTTTTTTTTTTGTGTGTGCGTGTGTGTGTTGCTATTTGCTATTGTGATTGGTTTAAGTTACTATTTCAATCACAATTATTGAAATGTTAAAAATATTTATATGTTTATATATATTTACAAATAAATAAATAAATATATATATATATATATATATATATATATGTATATGTGTGTGTGTGTGTGTGTGTGTGTGTGTGTGTGTGTGTGTGTGTGTGTGTGTGTGTGTGTTAAAATATATTTTTTATTCACAGATACATAGTTTTGCAATATACATAGATTGACTTTGATAATATTGTGTTAAAATAACTTATACTTAATTTATACTATTTTTCTTATTTGTTTCAATCAAGAACAGCTTAATTCTTGGATGATCTTAAGAATCAGGTTACCTTAAGATTAAACTAGTATATTATAGTATTTTCCAATAAGATTCACAGCGTCGATTTTGTATTCAACTCGCATTTAACAATGACTGGAATATATTCCTTAAATCTATTACTGAAATAGCACATTGGTTTATTGAGGTAAGCTATTTTCGTGAATTTGATATAGTTACCTACATTCACGAGTTATTGGTGTGGAGTGAGATTTCATGCGGTAGATATCAAATAATAAATCAGCATTAAATATGGTTACGTATTAGACATTGAGCACTTTGCAGTTTATTGTATTTAGGCTGTTAAATAGTGTAACAGACAATTCGACTTCGTATTTTATATTTATACTACAAGATACTGAACATGGATGCAAAGTAATTAAACATTTCTTATACATTCTAAGAAATATCTTAAGACTTAAAAATTTATATTTCTATGAATAAAAATGTTGTCTGTGTGCTGTTTCCGGTATTAATCTAACGAAATTTTTCTTTTTTTTTTCTTAAAATAAAGTTAAAATGTTTTTCTAAACATGTTTTCTGGGCGATTGACTTAATTATTTTTCATTAGATATGAATTTCAAGATTTCTCATATTATTTACTGTATATTGTATTATGAAAAAGTAATATAATATCACGGTGAAACAAAAGGTGCCACAGTAGATAAGTTATGGTATCTTATGACTTCGTAAACGATATTTCAAAATGAATATATATATATTTTTAATTTTGCCATCCATTTATCCCAATTATTTAGTATGCATTCATTTAAATTTATGATATATATACATATTGAAGTTAAAATATAATATTCGTCTGCAAAAAATTTCATGAAATCGGTAAAAATACGTTAATAAACTCAATATATAGAAACGAGTGACTTGATAAAGAAAGGAACAGTCACTCATGAGCAAGTGAGAGCAATCGAGAATCGTAACGCTGATGTAACGTTACATTAATATAACGTTACATATGTATACAAACATTACATAAGAATCCGAAAATGAATCTCATAAGAGCCGGGGCTATAAATAAACTGATATACTTTATATAATTTTTATGGGCTCTTATTGGCGTCAGACATTTCCAGTTGTAGCATATAAATGGGTACCTATCTATATTTTGATTGTATAAAAGTAGAAATTCTGATTTTTTTTTTACTGAATAATTAATAACAATTTCAATGTAGAAATATATTTTGCCATATTTTTAAAATTAAAAAAAAGTATATTTAGAGTAAATGTTTATACCCGGTTCTAATTGCCCCTTTTCCCACTAATTTTAGAATAATATTACTTTTCTATACGTTGTGGAAATAACTAATATAAATAAAAAAGAAAGAAAAAATGCGCTAAAAATCGTGTAAATAAATAAATGTGTCGTAAGAGCATTAAAAAACTATACTAAAATCAAATACTAATCCATAAAATATCTAATTAACTTGGAACATGTTTAAGGTGTACAAAGTTCAGAAAACTTCCGTAATTTGTTTTATAGGTTTAATGTTATTTTAATTTTGTGTTTTCAAAATTTTTTATTTTATTTTCGAAAGAAAATAAGTGTAGAAGAGTATATCCGTTTACAATCTATAAACGTAAATTAAAATAAAAAGTCAATTTCTCGACGGTTCATTTTTGATCTTATAAAGATAATTTTATTTTTTCTGAGTGTTATTGGAAGTTATTAACTTTTTTTAACTCTAAAATTTTCTTTATTTTAAATTCTTAATTAAAGCTAATTTTTTTAAAAAATTATGTAAAAACATTTTGCGTGACATTATTTTTTTAAATATTATCTGTAATTTTCAATTTATTTTTTTAGATTAAGTTTATTTTACAATATCTTACATGTTACAAAAAAACTTTTAATAAATTCCACAAATTAAAAAAAAAAGTAAAAGAATTTTACAGTACGATCGTCTCCTGTAATACATTTTTAAATATCATTATATTATATACGATTCATAAGTACACCGTGTCCCAAAAGTTTAGACAATCAATAAAATTTGCATTAACATAAAAAGTAATAAGGTAAAATTAAAATTCGTGAGATAGGTAATAAATAAAAGCAGTTTTGGTGATATATACATATAAATTATGATCAAAGGTTTGAAATTATAAAATATACATTAAATTGTACAAAAATGTGCTGTCCCAAAAGTATAGACACAATACAGCATTACATGTTTTCTTATACATTTTTGTTCACAAAATAAAATATTTTTATTTTCGTCTGCTTCTATAAATGCAGAATAATTTTTCCCTTTAATTGAAATACTGTCTGCTGTATTTTTAGCTTAATAATTTATTGAAACTTTGTGGAATCAAATGAGTTCAATGTATTGTTTTGTTTGTGATTCGGAAAAGACATTTCCTGCGTATTCTGATAAATATGCCACGTTCTAAAGAAATTTCTAAAGATGAAATTATTAAGATTTTACATTTAAAAGCGCCAGGACAAAATCCTGTACAAATATCGAGAAGAATAAAGAGATCCTTGAGCAGTATTTATAGAGTTTTGAAATCAGGTGGAACATGGAATACTAGAAAGCGAGTCGGAAGACTGAAGAAAACAATGTTACGTGATGATAGATTGTTTTTAAAAATGGCTTTCGTTGATAATTTATCTGTGCGTGAAATTGCATCAATTTCCAGAATTTCAGAAAGTACTGTACACAGAAGAATTCCCTGAAGAACTTCAACAAATATTGTTTAAAGGAAAATGAAAGCAAAACCTTGCTTAAAGCAGAGGCATAAATATGCATGTCTAAAGTGGACTAGAATGCATATGTCATACGGTGCAAAATGGATTTCTGTCATCTTCAGTGATGAAAAGAAATTGAATTTAGTCAGCCCTGATTGTCATGAATTTTACTGGCATGACATAAGAAAAGAACCCAAGAACTGTTTCAGCAAGCAACAAGGCGGAGGATCCGTAATGACATGGGGAAAGTGTTCTTTCAACGGCCAAACATTTCTAGGATTTATGGACAGAAAAATGAAATCAGAGGATTATAAGGATATTTTATGTACCAATTTACTGCCAATTATGGTTTTGCTAGCAGGATCGGACTGTGTTTTCCAACAAGATGGGGCATCCATCCATACCTCCACATCATCGAAAACATGTTTTAGGCAAAACAATATCACACTATTAGACTGGCTAGCACTTAGTCCAGATTTGTATCCCATGGAGAACATATGGGTATCTTATCTCGTAAAATATATGGAAATGGAAAGCAATATACATGTGTAAATGACTTAAAAATTGCAATTGGCAAAACCTTGTATGAAATACCTCCTTTTGTAATGCAATGCTTAGTTAATTCTATGAAACAGCGTGTATTTGATGTTATAAAGTGTCGTGGCAATACAATTAAATATTAAAAGAAAGTTTTTAGTTACATTTATAAATGTAAAACCAAAAAAAATACAGATGTCTATACTTTTATGACAGCACATTATTATATAATTTAATGTATATTTTATAATTTCAAACCTTTGATCATAATTTATATGTATATATCAGCAAAACTGCTTTTATTTATTACCTTTCTCACGAATTTTAATTGTACGTTATTATTTTTTTATGTTAATACAAATTTTATTGATTGTCTAAACTTTTGGGAAGTGGTGTATAACTTTAATCATCAGTAAAGAAGTAGCGTAAATTTGTGTTATTTGAAGCCAAACAGTATATCCAAACAGAATCTAAACCTATAAGTATACATACACACAAAAAACATTAATTGTTACTGTAACGCAATTTTTACTATTATTTTGTTATTTTCAAAGACTTTCAGTCTATTTAAAACCAAAATTTAAATTTTTTGTATGAATCATAATTTTTTGGAATTTGGGTTCAATTAAATCTCCGGGTTACTTGGACCAAAATTACGTTTAGCATGAAATAAACAATTTCAATAAGTGAAGCGCTTTACCAGAATATTAAATACGGAAATAAATACATCGTTTTTTTCTAATTATGAGAATGTTTATTTAAAAAAGAAATTAAGTGAGAAATGTATCGAAAATACGTTATAAATTGTTTGGATCTGATTAATACTTAATCAACCCATTATGTTTTCCTAACTAGTCCAAATAAGAGATAATAATACAGGTATTCCTTAATTAAGATGGTTAATTAATCCTACTATATTACTGTGCTAATCAAAATGTGCACTGAATGGGAAAAACTGCATTAGATTCACAGCCAACTTTCATAAATACCAAATGTACATAAATATACAGTGTAACATTATACGATATTGTTTTGGATGTATTATTGCTAGAAAGTACATGTATCGCGGTTTGATTTGAAATTAAAAAGAAAAGTTTATCTAATTTTCACGATCTTTCCTTAAGTCAATTTTAATTTTAATTCTGCATTACTGCAGTTCTTTAGGTTGTTTATGTTAGCTTATTTCTTATTTGCTTAATTAAAAAATAATACATAATTTTTTTTTTAACGTAATACAATTTGATTACTTCAAAATCACATATATTTTAAATTATTTAAGAAAAAATCTCAGTCGCCAATTGCACAGTTTCCTCTTATTTTGTAATACACCTTGCGGTAACACAAAATTTTATTTCTTATACCTAGGTGCACTAGAATGCTGATGTCTGGGTCTATATCAATTACATGCTGTTTGAGTAACTGGAGTTCTTGAAAAGATTCTGAAAATTATTTTAATGTTATTTATTTTTTTCATCGTTTTTTGGCAGTTTAATTTAAAAAAAATCGACGCCATCTTGCTAGAAAAACGGAAAGATGCTGGCAATATGGGTGCCAGCACGTTTTGCTGTAAATTTACAGCACGATTGTTTTTCATTAATAAACAGCACATTTGTAATTTTAAAGCCGTTTTTGCAGTTAATTTTATAAGTTCTGTTATTTTATTTTACAGCAAATTTGCTAGTTTTACAGCAGTTTTTTACCTCTAATTTTACAGCATTATTAACAGCATAGCTGTAAAACTTTTAAAATTTATTGCTGATATATATTTTTTTAACCCCCCCCCCCATGTCTTGTTTATTTTATTTTATTTTCTGATTTTAACCTGAGATATATTTTAAAGACTTTGGGCTCTAAGTAATCATCTTTTTGTTTCCTTATATCACTGTCTTAATATCATTATTACACAATTCTGTCAGACATATGTAATAGGTACAAATTTTGGTCACATATATATCCAACAAAAAGTTGAGTCATTTGCCTAGAGATAAAATATTGTTCAATTAATCATAACAAAAGTAGGTATTCTGTAGCTTATTTAAAGGTTTTCGTTTATTGAATGTAATCATTATGTCCCCTCGTCCTTTCTACGGATCTGCAAAACTTTCTGGTATTTAAACTATCAAATATAAATAAAACATAAATAATTAATAACAAGACCTTATTGTACGCAACTGTCTGATACGGAAACTTTATTGATAAGAAACCTTTTATGCTTAGATCATTTTATAGATTAACATTTAATTCTACAAATATCGTCAGGTTCTATTGAAAAGTATATACACACACACACACACACACACGCGCGCACATACACAAACACAAAAAAAAAACCACTAACGAAGTTAAGCAAGTTTTACCAATCTCTATTTATAATTAAAGAGAATAAATAATAATAATAATAATAAATCTGTTCTCATAAAAACCTTAAAATTAACAGTAAAAAAAAAAGAGAGAGAGTGAGAGAGAGAGAGATAATTGACAATATGCGAGTTGCTGCTAATTAAAACTGCAATACTAGTAAACAAACTCTTGGAATATGTTAGGAATTGATAAAATAGTGCAATCAGATTAATCATAATAAAGTATTTAAAAATTGCATAAAAGAATATCGAAAATATATCACTGGCCGAAATTCAGCTCAGTGGTAATAAGACTTAGTGGTAAATTAACGCCGAAAGTGAACCGAAAACTGTTAGCGAGTACTATATTTATATGCTTTAGAAAGGATATTCGAATACCAACGTATAACTTGGAATTAAAAAAATATATATAATAATATCGAAATACTAAGCTAAAGAACAGGGATCTTCTTAAAAAAAATTGCATGCATAAAGTTTACCTGCTATAATTAGACACACATTATACGTAAATAATAACAAAATTTTATGATAAAATAGTAAGCGGTAAAGTAAACTACAAAGCAATCACTTAACCCAAGCAAAATCATCTATTCTTTAATGATTTACGATAAAATAATTGTCAAATGATTTGAAAACTATTATCGTGATATACTCTTGGCTTAAAAACTAAATTCGTATCTTACAAATATAGAAAGAAATTTATGTGATGTTATTAAAACAAAGATATAAGAAAACATAAAAATAAAACTTACATTTATTCTTTACAATATTTTTAAAGAATCCAAGGAACTGTTGTAATTACCGCATTTCTGAATGTATACATCGTCATGTAATAGAGGCCATTGTCATATCACGTATCTTCACCACTGCACCTAGAGAACCTACAAGAAACCTACTAAGTTGTAGGTTCTCTAACTGCACCTGCCCTGCCTCCCTTCTCAGTTGAGATGTGGTCAACAACACCATTAGATGTCGCTTTCGACCTTTCACAATCACTGCTGTTATTGCTGTAAGTTACCACCAGAGCGGTTTTTGAATACCATGTGAAATATTTACAGTATTTTTAGCAGTTCTTTCTCCCGTTTCTTTTTACAATGTATCCAGCTAAAACAGTTGTTATTTTCCTAAGGGGTAAATTTTAAATGTAAATATATTTTAATTTTGTGTGTAACTTGCAGAATGTAATTAAAATAACGTTGCTTTTAGCACCAAATGATTTAACAATTGCTGTGTGAAAAAATGAAGAGGTGGATGTAATCAAGTCACAAAATGTTCTGCTTTATATCTGTTATATAGAGATTTAATCCCAACTAGAATAAGTACGGAAGAGCTGCAGAGTAGCTGAGTGTCTCAGATTTTAGCAGATCATCCAGATTAATATTGGTACTAAAAACAAACAAAATCGCATTGTTATCGTCAGAAAAGTTTTGGTAAAATTTAAAGTTTTATAACTTTGTAGGTTTTGTCTTTCAGAAATGGAAATTTTTTAAAGGCACTTGTTCGACGCCGGATACCTTTTTTACTAAATATAACTTATGAGAATGGGAGACGGTATAAAAAATTAAAATTTGAACTTTAATATTTATACAAGCCCAAGATTTACAATATTAATACATTTGTATCTTTTTTACTTACCCATCATACGTAGTATAGGGTAAATCTTGTAATCGTTTTGAAAATCGAAATTTTTTTTTGACGGATTTACACGTTTTAGACACTGGAGATTCCGAAAAACATATTTTTAGAAAAAAAAAATTGCCGTCCGCCTGTGTATCTGTATGTCTGTGTGTCTGTGTATCTGTAAACGCTCTATTTCCCTAAAAAATTGAGATAGAGACTTGAAATTTGGTATGTACTTAGTATGTAATAATGGAAAGAAGCTTATTGAATTTCAGTAACCTCGATTATCCGGAACATTTTTTCGGACTCGAAATATTCGTTCTGATAAAAGGTATAAAATTTTTTTCGAAATTGTTTATTTTAAGGATTGAATATAAAAGACAATAAAAAAACATAAATTTTGCATAAAGCATGAAGTCGATCGGATGATTAGTTGCCGAGATATTTGTAATCCTATTTACCACACTCTTAAATTTTTCATGACCCTGTATTTCATCCAAATTTCAATTCAAAGATATATTTTTATTGGAAATGAAACGCTTAATCAGATGCAATAAATCGCTAGTCAATAGGAGTATTGTTTTTGGATTTATAAGGATGTTTCTTTTAAGCAATTCAGTAATCGAGCCTTTAAAGTTTATGACGTCATCAAGCCACGATTTTATTCGAATTGCAATGCAGTTTATAAGTAGTTAACACATTTTTTATTTTAATATTTTACATTATGCATATTCATGATGGGTAAGTATCACGGTGGCCCCCAACGACTAGTTGTAATTGGAAGTATCAATGTTGAACGGTATAAGAGATGACCGCTATATTTTTAACTTTGAATCACCTGTATATGTGATATTTTTATAGAATTTTTGCTTGTAAAACTGTTAATGTGACCTACCATTGTTGCATTAATTTAAATTGGAGTTAAATTTAAGTTTTGTTTGTTAAAGAAAGGTATTAAATAACTTGTTTGAAGGGTTTCATTTTCTTGTTTGTTTTTGGAATAATAGTATCCCAAATGAAATCAAAGAAAACAATTTCTGGAAAATTTCAGGTATATTTTCTTCAACAGGAGACTTCAGTTTTAACAGGTTTGGTTTTGAGTTTAAGTTACGGATTTGCTTAGAGCTATTTATAATTGCAATCACCATTATGATAACTATTACAAAAATACCAATAATACTTACACATACGTAATTATCATTGTTGACGAGTCAATACATATATATGCGAAAATATTTTATCAGAAAACATAATATACACTGCTCAAAACAATTAAAGGATATTTGAAGTTTTATATAAAATAAAGATATAAACAAAATTTTTTTTGCCGAAAATAGAAGAAGAGAATCACAAATGCAAATTTTTCTGGTTTTCAAACTGTGGAGTATGCAAATTTTGAGTTTGACGTCAAAAACGTCGCTTCAGCGGCAGCGAATGAAATTTGACTTTCAACTGGATAAAAGAGAATGAAGACAAGGATGATCGGCATTCAGTGATTGCTTTGTTTCGATGAGTACGATGTCTCAGCGAAGTCATTTGACAGATTCAGAAGCTTGGAGAATTGTTGATAGGTTAGAAGGGGGCCAAACTCAAGCCGAAGTAGCGCAAGCCATTGGAGTGTCACAAAGTGTCATTTCCAGGATTTGGAACCGTTTTTTGGAGAGTGGATGTGCAGGCCGAAGACCAGGGCAAGGTCGTAGACGGGCAACAACGCCCAATGAAGATCGGTATTTAGCGTTAACAGCTCAGAGACACCGAAACATGAACGCTACTCTTCTCCAACAACACCTTCGCTCGGCTACAGGCACCACGATTTCAACTCAGACTGTCCGAAACCAGCTCCATGCTGTAGGTCTGTATGCTCGCCGACCGATGGTATGTGTTGGATTAACATCAAGGCATCGTCGCGACTGCAGGGAGTGGGCAACCGAGCATGTCAACTGGAGGAGAAATGAATGGAGCAATATTCTGTTTTCTGACGAGTCCCGTTTTTCTGTGCATCCGGATAATAGGCGTATTTTCATCTGGAGGGACCGTGGCAGTAGGAATAATCCTGCGTTCATGCACGAAAGTGTCAGATTTGGCGGTGGAGGAGTGTTGGTGTATGGTGGCATCTCCTTTGACGGGCGCACTGACCTCTACATCATTCGAGATGGCGCTCTGACTGGTCGCCGATATAGGGATAAGATCCTCAGACCTATTGTAGTCCCTTATGCTGCAGCAATCGGAGATAACTTCATTTTAATGGACGATAACTGCAGGCCACATCGTGCAAACCTGCTGGAGGATTTCCTTTTCGAGGACGGAATCATTCGAATGGAATGGCCAGCGTGTTCTCCAGACATGAATCCAATCAAGCACGTTTGGGACGCTCTAGGAAGATGAGTTTCTGGCCGCCAACAACCCCCACAAACTCTCCAAGAACTGGAAAGAGCTCTTCTGGAGGAGTGGGGCAGAATACCCCAACTCCTCATTAATAGCCTCATTGAGTCCATGCCTCAAAGGTGTTCAACGTTGCTGGCCGCCCGTGGAAACCATACCCCCTACTGAAAATGATTTTCTTTGAAGAAAACACCTTTTCTTATTCTTTTTTTCTCGTATGCACAAATTGTGTTTTTTTCCTTTTGTACACAAATGCGCAATAAAATGCATTTTTTTCTGCCAAACTTGTGTAATTTATTCTCATATAACCTACTATGTCTGTCGACCATGTATCAATCAGCTAAAAAGTTTCCCAGATACAAAATCCACCTAAAACTGCAATATCCTTTAATTGTTTTGAGCAGTGTATATTAACTTCATCCTGCAGTCAATGTTTAAGAAGTGATGGGAATGCGTGCAGTTTTCGACATTGTGTAAACATGAAGAAAATCGTTCTATGTTCTAACACCAAATAAACCTTATTTTCTTTGTATTTACGAATATTTTTGTAAAATTCTGATACCCTGCAATGTAACACATTCTATTAAATATATAAAAATAATTTTCCATTGTCTTTATTATTTATTATCATTTTATTTTTTAATCTTTGGTATTATTAAATATTTAAATTGCGAAAATCATTAAATTACCAATCATATATATTATTTCTCCTGTTAACATCCCTTTTTCTCAGAAAATATGAAACGCAGAACGACGAATGAGATAGCATATGAAAGGATTTTGAATAGGCTTCTGACATAGCACACTTAACATTTCGTTAAAACATGTTTTTAATTAAAATTTTCTGATAATTAAAAATTAAATCGGCATTGATTTTATGAAAGAAATGAAAGGTTTTCCTGAAATTACTTATGCCACCAAAATAAAATACCACATTATATGATGCTCAGCAATGATTATAAAGAACACCGCATGGGTTTATTTTAAATTTATGATTAAAAAGCAAAGTTGAAATTGAAACGTTTAGGTTTAAATTTCTATGTCCCATGTTTTTCCCGAGGTGGTTGACGTCATCCTCTAATGCAGTTAAAATACGATTGTAATTTTTTTTCTCGCGCGTACCTTTTGCAATTTTGGATATGTTTTTACTCGAATTTTAATGGAACAAATTAGATGATATTCTGGCTTGACTAACTAAATGTTGTTTGCATATATTTTTATCCTTACTTTTTCTTTAGAAGTTTAAACCTGCATCTAATAAATATTACATATTGATAAAAATGATACTTCTCTATTATCCCGTCGACCACTTTTCATAACAAAAAACTATCGCCCAATAAACGGGAGAACGTTGCCATTGGAATATCAAAATAAATAAATAAATAAAATATAACAATTTAAGGACACAATTGTTATTTTAATAAATAAAATAACTCATAAATCAGTAAAACATAAAGAAAAATACACGCAAATGTCGAATTAAAAACCACTTGATGACGTAACAAACACGTATAATGCTTCTGACATCAAGTAAATGGGACTGCATTTTTGGTGTTTAATCTTGCCTTTTGGCGATAGTTTTTTGTTATGAAAAGTGGTCGACGCGATAATAGAGAAGTACCTAAAAAATATTAGATTTTAGTGCGAAATCCTCGCACGGGCCCTCTGGTATTATGTAAAGGCTGAATTAAAGGAATCTGTGGTAAATGACTTTTGTGACATATTATTTAGAATCCCGGGTGGAAACTATTTTAGTTACAAATTAAAACTTGATAACTTCTTCATTTAATAATAAATTTAATATTTACAACGTATTTACATGTTACTATTTACAAAATAACTCAGTTAATTTAACATTACGGCTTAGCTCAGATGCCTTGTCGGCAACAAACTCTGTAAACATTCTTCTCTTCTGGTAAAGTCTAATTTACTCAGCTTGTCAGTTCTTTTGAAAGAAAAAAAAAGAAAAGGGGAGAAAATATGATGGAGTGCGTATAGTTCGAGCGTTACACTCTTCCCCTCACACTGCATTACTGGTCCCTCAGATGCAGTGTGCATTTCCTGGGTGGATTCCTTCGGGATGCTTTCTGGTGACTAAATACCTCTATTGTTCTCGTGTTTTTGAACCTTTCATAAATATTTGCTGGTTTTTGGCTGCTCTGACGTTTCCCGGGTCTGCCTCTTGGACGAATGAAGTCTTTAGAACATCCACCATCATCTTGCTTGTAAGGACACAAAGCTGATATATGATAATTTCCTAAGGGAGAAAAAGGGTTTTCTTTAGTAGAAATGGTATAAGTAGTAGGAGATCTTTGTTTTAAAATAACATAGGGGCCATCGTGACGGTGCATGAATTTAGTTGTTTTGTTATTTTTCCTTTGGCTAATGGGATGCAAAGTAACCCAAACATGATCGCCTGGTTTATATTGTTCAGAAGCTTTTAAATGTTTGTCTTCATAATATTTATGCTTATCTTGGCTTTGTTCTATGCGATCTCTTATCTGCATAGTAATTTTAGCAAAGTTTTTTAAATAAGGGGTTATTTCCGGTATGAAATTATCATTCGCAATTACAGGGCGTGAGTCATGAGCAACATCATCGGAGGTACGTAATTCACGACCAAACATTAAATATTCAGCTGTGTGACCTGTGGAACTACATCTTGCAGTATTAAGGGCAAAACGGATTACTGGTAATTTTTCACTCCAAGTTGTATGATCATCTCCAACTAGAATCGCTAAGCGGGGTTTTAGATCTCGGTTCTTTCTTTCAACCGGATTTGCTTGAGGGTGGTACACCGGAGTTAAACTTTGATCTATCTTTAAGAGAAAACAAACTTGTTGCATCACAGCACTGATGAATTGCGGACCATTGTCGCTAATGATTTTTCTTGGAAAACCATATCTTAAATACACTTCCTCAATTAAGGTAACAGCACATTCCGTGGCTGTTGCGATATTTAATTCGAAAAGTTCTACCCATTTAGTGCTACAGTCTTCAATTATAAAAATCCACTTTTTACCATCTACTGTTTCTGTCGAGGGTCCAAATAAGTCTAGTGAGAGTGGCTCAAATCTTTGACTATGGACAGGTGTTTGTAAAAGTCCAGCAGGTTTTTGGTTACTCGCTTTATAACGAATACAGTCTACACAATTTTTAACATAATCTGCGATATATTTTCTCATTCCAGTCCAGTAATATCTTTGGGATACTCTTTAGCTTTGGGATAGGTTCCCTCGGCTCCATAATGGCCTGCGGTCGGTGAATCATGGTAATTCTTCAAGACTTCTTTCCGTTCTTGAACAGGAGCAACCAATTGGGCTTCTTCTGAATCTAATTCTGGAGAGTAACGATATAGGACTCCTTGGTTTAAGAGGTAACCACGTTCAGTCCAATTAGTAAAATCTGTATTATTTTATTTAGATTCAAACGCTTGAATGATTTTCTTCAAATCTTCATCCTTTAATTGCTCTTCTCGGATATCTTTAGGAGAACTAATAGGCATTTCAATCGAAATTGTGGAAATTTCACAAGAGGTTTATTTATGACTGCAAATAGGGCGAGACAACATATCGGCAACAACGTTTGCTTTTCCAGGAATATATTCAGTCTTCATGTTGAAAGATTGTAACTGCAAAGCCCATCGGGCTAGTCTGCCTGGCGGTGATTTTAAACTCATCAGCCATTTTAGGGGTTGATCATCGGAGGCAACTGTTACTTCATGTCCTTCAATGTAGCCAAGGAATTTATTTAAAGCCCAAATGACAGCAAGTGCTTCGTGCTCGGTGGTAGAATAGTTTCTTTCTGGTGCAGTTAACAAACGATTTGCATATTCTATTGGATGCTCTTCTTCTCCCTGACCCTGGAGGAGGACAGCACCTAGAGCATATCCACTGGCATCTGTACGAAGAAGATAGGGCTTGGTCGGATCATTTTGTTTCAGTACTGGAGGATTGATTAATGAACTTTTCAATGTTTCGAAAGCGCTTTGTTCTGCTTCTTCCCACTTCCAAGTTGCATTTTTCTTCGTAAGATTACTTAGATGTCTAGCTATATCTGAAATTTTGGGAATAAAACGTCTGTACCAGGAGCAGGATTGCAAAAAAGATTGAACTTGTTTAACAGTCTTAGGAGCAGGCATTTGTTGAATTGCAGCGGTTTCTCCAGGATCAACTTCGACTCCAGAGTTTGTTATCCAATGTCCTAAATATTTAACCCGGGGGCAAGCAAAATTGCATTTTTCACGATTACCACACAATTTGAATTCCGATAGTTTATTAAAAACTGCTTCTAAGTCAGACAAATGTTTCTCAAAACTTTCTGACAAAATTATAATACCATCTAAATAAGACAATACAAAGATGTCTTTGATGGTCTTTCGAAAGTTATCTATTAATCTCTGAAAGGTTGCTGGGGCATTTTTCAATCCGAAAGGCATTCTAATGTACCGAAAAGTTCCGAATGAACAAATAAATGCAGTTTTGTCTCTATCAGCAGCATTTACTTCAATTTGGTGGTATCCAGACTTCAGGTCAATAGTGTTTATATAAGGTGTATGTTTAGCTTCATGGAGCAAATCATCTACCCGCGGTAATTGATAATTATCCGTCTTTGTGATGGCATTTAATTTTCGATAATCGACGCAAAGGTGAATTTTTCCATTTGGTTTTGGGACCAAAACTACAGGCGAGGCATAAGGAGATTCGCACTCTTCTATTATACCTTTAGAGAGTAATTCATCTAATTCTTTAAGCAAAATTTCCTTTTTTGCAGGTGACATGCGGTAAGGGGGTACTGCTACAGGAGGATGTGATCCAGTATCAATATAATGTTTAACTTTAGGTGTAGCCTCTTCCCCTAGTTGGAAGCAATTTGTAAATTTTCCAAGCAGTTCATTCAACCTAACTCGTTGCTCTGAAGTGAGATGTCTACCTTCATCTTCTCTAAGAAAAAGAGTGTATAATTCAACGGTTTTTATTGCTAATTCACTGGGAGGTCTATATGTATCTTCGGCGAATCTATACTTCCACCTGCATCTATCAGCAAAGAACCATTCTTGATTTACTACATCCAAAACAATTTTTGCTTTGCATAAAAAATCGATTCCCAAAATTGTACGATTATTTTTGGCATTCGGCAGAGCATAAAGTGTTGTTTTAACATCGCGACCTTCAATTTTAACATGAACTTCTGTTTTATAAACTTCGGTAGTGTTTTGTAGCCCATCCGCGAAGACTACGATCATTTGAGTTTTTTCAAACTTCACACCTTGGTCTTTTAATAAAGAATACAAAACTTGCCAGTGTCAGCACAAGCTGTGCCAGAGACACCATTTATACTTATTTTTACCAATAATGTTGGTGATTTTTGCATATTACATGTACGAAATTCTAGAGATTGAAAGAGCGCCGATACATTTTTCGGAGAACAAGTTGGACACTTGGATTTAATAACTCCCTGGTTTCCACATCCATAGCAAATTAACATTGTCCGATTTAAATTTGAAGGATAATTAATTTTATTTCTCTTGGACTCATTTGGATTGCCAAATTTACCAAACTCATTTCTTTTAAAATCTAAAGGCGTTTTTTCAAAGCGATTAGAATTCCCGACCTCATTGATTTTGTTTGATCTCTTTATTTCTATTTTGTGTGACCTCAAATTATCATATAAATCTAACTTTTCAGCTAATTCAACAGGATCTGTTAAATTCTCCCATTGGTCTAAATAATGTTTTTTTGCAATCAGGGGAAACCTTTTTCTTTAATTGATCAGCAATAATTAATTCCGATAGTTTTTCAAAGGAATTTATATTTAATTCGGATAGCCATCCCTCAAAATAGCTTCTAATTTCAAAGTAATATTCTTTCCAGCTAATATCGGTTCCCTTTGGATGTCGATTAAATAAAACTATAAACCTTTCAGCAGTTAACTTGATCTCTGCAACAATATATCTTTAATATAAGAATAATCCTCAATTTTTTCTTCCGGTTCACGCGCTATTAATTTACCGATTTCATTTGGAAGGACTCCAATTAAATACGTAATCCACAGTTCTTTAGAAACCTTTAAAAGTTTTATTTGCCTCTCAAAAGTTATTAAAAATAAATTCATATCATCCTTTTCAGGATTGAAATCGGGTAAAACCTTTTTCAAGTCAACGCGGATTGAAGAAGTTTCTAAAGGGTTGCTTGTATTTGCAACAACATCTCTTGTTCCTGCTTCTAACCTGAGCTTCTGTAGCTCAAATTCTCTTCCTTCGGCTAAACGCTTCTCTTCCTCAAGAGTCTTTCTTTCTTCTATGATATTTTCCAAAATTCCCTGTACAAAATCTATGTTATCTTTAAATGTGTCACTATTTACAATTTTATCACGTAATTCGAGGACTTTATCATCGCAACTTATTTGTACTTTTAACTCTGAAGCCAAAGTGATTAAATCAATTTTCTTACCCTTAGAAAGAAACGCCATCATTTGAATTAATTATGTTTTAGCTAACTTCAAACTTAATTTGTGTTACGAATAACTCTTAGCAAAATAATTTACTTTTATGCAGTTTTTCATAACATATATGGAACATAAATAACATACAATATCTTTCAAAACTCAATATAATGACACCAACTATTTGCCTTTTTTTTCTACACAATAATATCAAACATTATTTGCAAATAATTTAAATCAATTCTTTATATAATAAATAAAATAATGCCAAGCACTCATTTATAATAATAACTTCAATAAAAATATAGCTCAGTGCAACTATATAAATGTATAAAATAAAGCAAACGATTTTTATTTTTTAATAATAATTATTAGATATATTTTTCTTATGAATATCTTCATTTAATTCAGATACTAAAATACTTGAAGCTGCAGACGATTTTTCGTATTTCAATTCCAAGGAAAATATCATTCAGGTTGAATAGAATAATTCCAAAATATTTCGATTCTGGACTAATCAAGTACAATTTTCAAAAATCCTCAGATTCCGGATGAATCAAAAGAAATACTTTTTGTACTTTAGTATCTAAATTTTATTATTAAAACAGTTTAACACAATTTAAAAATAATACTTATCTTCATATCTTGCTTCTATTCGGGCCCGACGTTGGGGAGCCACTTTTGTGACATATTATTTAGAATCCGGGTTGGAAACTATTTTAGTTATAAATTAAAACTTGATAACTTCTTCATTTAATAATAAATTTAATATTTACAACGTATTTACATGTTACTATTTACAAAATAAATCAGTTAATTTAACATTACGGCTTAGCTCAGATGCCTTGTCGGCAACAAACTCTGTAAACATTCTTCTCTTCTGGTAAAGTCTAATTTATTCAGCTTGTCAGCTCTTTTGAAAGAAAAAAAAGAAAAGGAGAGAAAATATGATGGAGTGCGTATAGTTCGAGCGTTACACTTTTAGTTTTATAAAAAATCCGTACAGCAAAAGTAAGTACATTACGTTCAAGCAATGTATAACTATTCCAGATTTGTTGCTTCGATTACAGAAACACTTGCTGTTAAAAACAAATAGAAAATATTCTGAGTTTAATACTTCAAATTACGAAGTCTTTCTTCTTTCTCAGCCTTTTTCCTGAAATGAACTATTTCTGAAGCTTATTTTATAGCTTCTTTTTAGTGAAGGGGCAAAACATTATTATTTCTTCTAAATTTATTTTGTGATTTATTGCGACCCCATAGTATGAAAATTACATTAAGCAATAAATTCCATGATGATCAACAAATTCGAAGTTCGCAAAATAATGTTTATTTTTCTTCATATTTGTGAATACTATACTGGAGTATAACATAATCCATATAATTAAAAATGTACTTTTCCATTATGTCTCTAATATTTTTATGCAGTTAAATATAGCTTATTGTTATTTATACAGTTAAAATGATAAATTAATAATGATTACTTTAAAATCTATTTTTTTTTTAGTTAATACATTGTATAATTATTTTACCAAACTAAGAATATTTATTTATATTTTATTTCTAGCGGAGTAATTAAAAAATAGTTATAAAAATAATAGATGCACAATGGCGGAAAACATGATGAAATTTATTAAAGTAATAAACAAAAGCAATAAAAGTAAAAATAAAATGAAGTGAGATTGAAAAAGCGTGACAAAAAAATCTTAAGTTAAATATTTCTTAGTTCATTAAATTAATTATTCATTTTTTTGTAAGTTTACAAAGAAAGGGAGTATTACTTATTATACATTGTTTAAAATACTTCATCTAATTACCACATGTTTTGTCAGCTTAATTTTTTTATAATTAGCAAACAAGGATTTTGTGTTTGAGGAAATATTTACACATGTTAGCAAATTGATTAACTAGCATTAATCTAAGTGGGTAGAATTACTGTTTCATTTTCTTAGAATTTTTCTGTTTAAGAGTTAATAAATATTTTTAAATTCTTATAAAAATAAAACAAATAATTTAGAAAGTTCCCATTAGTATGTAATATATTGACACGAAACATTTATTATTTTTTTACTGTAGACTCTCTTTGAAATAATTAATTAAATAATTAATCAGTACTTATGCTTTCTTAAAGCTCAGTTATTTAAAAATTGTTTAAAGTATATGAGAAATATTTTTTTCATCTCTTAAATTTATTAATTTATTCAATTAAAAAATTTTAAGCAAAATATACAATTTTTGTGTTCGGTAGAATTTACAAAATATAACATTTGAATGATTAAAAGCTTTTTGTAAGTTTTACTATTAAAATAATTTAATAATTTAATGATAGCAGATTTATGGAGATTAAAGTAACTAATTCATGTAGTAAAAAATTTAGTTTTCTGTGCATTAATGATTTGAAAGGAAAATACCAAGAAGTGGCTGTTTTCTCGAAAATATATTTGTTTATATAAAGGGGGATCTAAAAATCACAAAATAAATACGAATTTCAAAAGCATACAGTGTAGCACAATACTGTTTAAAACAAAAATCCCCAGACAGACATGGATTTCTTCAAAACAAAAAGAGCCAAAATATCCGCATTTATCACCAAGACGGAAAAAATGAAGAAATTTATTAAAATAATAAATAAACGCATTAAAAGTAAAAATAAAATGAATTTAGATTGGAAAAGCATGACAAAAAATCTTAAGTTAAATATTTCTTAGTTCATTAAGTTAATTATTCATTTTTTTGTAAGTTTACAAAGAAAGGGAGTATCACTTATTATACATTGTTTAAAATACTTCATCTAATTACCACATGCTTGTCAGCTTAATTTTTTATAATTAGCAAACAAGGATTTTGTGTTTGAGGAAATATTTACACGTGCTAGCGAATTGATTAACTAGCATTAATCTAAGTGGATAGAATCCTGTTTCATTTTCTTAGAATTTTTCTATTTAAGAGTTAATAAATATTTCAACATTTTTATAAAAATAAAACAAATAATTTCGAAAGTTTCTTTTAGTACGTAATATATTGACACGAAATATTTATTAAAATAATATTTTTTTACTGTAGACTCACTTTGAAATAATTAATTAAATAATTAATCAATACTTATATTTTCCTAAAGCTCAGTTATTTAAAAGTTGTTTAAAGTATATGATAAATATTTTTTTTTCTCTTTTAAATTTAGTAATTTATTCAATTAAAAGATTTTAAGCAAAATATACAATTTTTGTGTTAGGTAGTAGTTACGTAATATAACATTTGAATGATTAAAAGCTTTTGTAAGTTTTACTATTAAAATAATTTAATAATTTAATGGTAGCAGATTTATGGAGATTAAAGTAACTAACTCTTGTTAGTAAAAATTTTTGTTTTCTGTGCATTAATAATTTGAAAGGAAAATACTAAGAAGTGGCTGTTTTCTCGAAATTATATTTGTTTATATAAAGGGGGATCTAAAAATCACAAAATAAATACGAATTTCAAAAGCACACAGTGTAGTACAATACTGTTTAAAACAAAAATCCCCAGACAGACAGGGATTTCTTCAAATCAAAAACAGCCAAAATATCCGCATTTATCACCATTGGTTAGCACTGTAATTTTCCAAAAGTTGCAACTTGCTGCTATGTAAGTCATCATATCACAAACATTGCAGCAAAATGGCTTCTCGATGGTCTGAAGAATATATTTTTACGTCTAATAGCTATTCTCAATAATAACATGCGTGTAATTTAACATTTGTAATCCTACACTATAAAAAAAAAGACAATTGTTTCTTAATCTACAAAAATATAATATAGGGTGTCCATAAAAGAATTCCGGAGTTTTGAAATCACAAAATAAATACGAATTTCAAAAGCACACAGTGTAGCACAATACTGTTTAAAACAAAAACCCCCAGACAGACAGGGATTTCTTCAAATCAAAAACAGCCAAAATATCCGCATTTATCACCATTGGTTAGCACTGTAATTTTCCAAAAGTTGCAACTTGCTGCTATGTAAGTCATCATATCACAAACATTGCAGCAAAATGGCTTCTCGATGGTCTGAAGAATATATTTTTACGTCTAATAGCTATTCTCAATAATAACATGCGTGTAATTTAACATTTGTAATCCTACACTAAAAAAAAAAGACAATTGTTTCTTAATCTACAAAAACATAATATAGGGTGTCCATAAAAGAATTCCGGAGTTTTGAAGCAAAAATTTTTTATTCAAACATAAAATTAGGTTAATGTTATATATATGTACTTAAAGGTAAATTTATCATGATTTTTACCAATTAGTAGATTTTAATGTGTGCCCCGTATGTGGCACGGCACACATCCAAACGGTATTCAACCTCTTCCACTGCGTCGTCTCAACGATTTTTTCGGACTTCGTTCACATGAAGTTCGGATTCTATCGACGTTCTCTTCTCATACTCATGGCCTACCAGGCGACCGACGTCTGTCTTAACACACTTCCCGTTTCTTTAAACGCATGTAGCCACTGACGAATGTTTTTGTCCGTAGGCGCATTACCACCATACTCGAGCCGAAAGTTCTGCTGTACAATGGTAACATATACAGTTTCTATAAGCCAGATAACACTCTGAGCCTTTTGTTGTGGCGTTGCCATCGCACTGCATTAACTGAGTGGAATAATGGAATGAGGGTCTGCTACACTACTTTAAGGTCAATGACGCGCAGCGCTACCTAGTGTTGAAAAAACAAACTGAAACTGGTGCGGATAAAATTTGATGAGCTACTGATTTCTTCTAAATTAACTGACCTGACCTGACTCATATCATTAACAAGATATCATTTTAAAAAATCCCGGAGTTCTTTTATGGACACCCTGTATAACCACGAACAAAAAGATTCAATAACCTCTTCCGAGTTACCCACGATTCCAAAAAGCGTTTTTTGTCGTTAGAAACCAAATAAACCATTATATTTTCAAGATTTAAAGAAACATTTATAAAAACAAAAGTTTTTTTTTCTGCTGCCACAGAGTTTTGGAAACATTTCCGAGTAATTTTTATAGTGTATTAATCAGCTTTCTCAAATCGAAATATCGGTTTTTATGCTGCTAATTATTCTTAATTAAACATTTTTAGTTGCGTAATTGAATTTATACACGCAAGAATAACAAAGTAATATTACTGCCACTGTTACTGTTAATTGATCATGTTTGTCTTAAAACATGTTTGTTGATCATGAAAATATAACGTGAAAATGGATAGCATCTGAATACCTTATATTCCGGGTTGAGAAAATAAAGTATAAAAACTACTCGGAAACATTTCCAAAAAGCAGTGGCAGAAAAAGTTTTTATGAATACTTTTTTTAATTTTGAAAATGTATGTGTTTCTGATGTTTCGAATGGTAAAGTACGCATTTTGGAATCGTGGTTAACACGAAATAAGGTATTGTATATTTTCGTGCATGGTTATATTATATTTTCTTACTTTTCGAAATATCTGTCTTCTTTTACAGTGTAGATGCGTTGTGGACTATGTTGCATTGTGGTTTAACCCATTTTAAGTTTGGAGTCGTATATGACATATGAATATGAATTTTTTTTTCTTAGCTGCATTGCTTTATTTGGATTGTATGTCTGTCTTAAGTGTTTGTCTTAAAGGCATGTTGAGAAAAACCAGGAAAATGATTTCATAAACTTTGCTACTGTACGCAATGTACAAAAATGCAATATATATATATATATATATATATATATACAAATATATTTATATTTGTATAAGGCAACATTTTGTACTTAATTATTAAACACGATTCTGATAAAAGAAATCAATGTTAAGTATATCAAAATAAGACGTTATATTTTATGAAAAATGTCAGGGATCCAGAGTGTTTTAAAGCTTATCACTCAATATAGTGGATCGAGCCAAAGGGTCTTATACGACCCACACCATGTTTTGATTAGTATTCTAATTCACAAAAATCTTGAATGCATTTATAAATACATGTCAAATAAACTTAGCTGTGAAAAAAAATGGTTTTTTAATTTTTATGATGTTATACTAAAATGGGTTAACTGGAACGCCACTTCCAAGTTTCAAATGTAATTATTCTGGCGATACAATTTTCGTTATTAAAAACATCCCACTTCTTCTGTACATTTCTGTAAAAAAACTCACGGGATCGGTGATATATAGTAATGGATATATATCAGATATCTATTTTCAATATACCATGATGTTTGGTATTTTTCATGTTTTCATATATTTGATATTTATTTTCAAAATATCAAACATGATGGTTCATTCGTTGTGTATGATGTTTTTGATATTTTCATTCTAAACAAGTGCAAATAAATTTTTTAACTATTATTGACTATGTCGTCCTATAAATAAAGAACTTTTGTCCTAGCAGTGACTTTTTAATCCCTAAAAAATCTTTCTCAAGCTTTACGTTTGAAGTTTTAAACGTATAACCAATAATTATGCTGTACAATATTAAATAGGGACACTCATTGAAAGATGAACTGTCTAATGTAGATAAAAAATTATTTACATCTTCATTAGGAAGACTCTTTTCTGGTATTGGTTCAATTCAATTGAAACCGCATAACAGGTTAATTTGTTTAATAAAAATTAATTAGTATTTTGTATATAAAATTTTGTTGCATAAAACATAAAATTTTCGTTATACTGGATAACAAAACCTATAGTTTGTTTTTGGCTTGTGTGAAACAGAAAAAATTGTGTCTGTTTTTAATTGGTTGATCACATTAGTTAGGTAACAGAAAAATAAAACAAAGAAAAAAATATTTAGAATATTGTTTTAATAAGTTTTCATGCTAAGTGCAATGTAACTTATTTTCTAATTTCTATTAAGTCTGAACATATTTATAATCATGAATAAGTTGACTATTTTGAAAATATTGGAAATACACATATAATATATACATAAAAATATATCGGATATTTTGATATTTCGGAAAATATCATTTACGAACTCTGAAACTTCATCGTGCTACTTTCTATTCTTTTTAAATTATTGTATTTTTATTTGTTTTGTGGCATTTGGATATATCGGAGTATCAGTGTGTTTTGCGTTATTTTTAGAAGTAAATATTAGATTGGTTCCGCATGCCGACACAGGTGAAATTCTATTATATTTATAATTTACGTCATTAACAAATAAGCTCAAAATTAGATATAGCAGATTCAGCGCTGTTGCTTTCGCTTTAATCGCATATAACTTAACTTCTTAATGGGGTTTTCTATAGTCTACTGCTTACATCTAAGCTTTTTGTGAAATTTTTTTGTAGCAAAATAAAAATAATAAAACACTTTTTGTTATTACAATATGGCAGCGAGGTTGATCAAGTGCTCCGCACACAGTTGTAATGTCTCACGCTTTACAACAGATCTATAAATAAGACATAGAATTTATGAACAGTTTTGTAAACTGCAGGCAGTGGCGTATCCAGGGGGTGGGCTGAGGGGGCTACAGCGCTCCCCCCCCCCGAAATTGTCAAGAGTAAAATGAAAAAAGTGCTTTTTTCTTTCTTTTTTAGATAAATTTCTAATGTTTTTTTTCTGTTATTCAGCGGACTAGCCATTCTCGTTAGTCCATATTAGTCCACAATGACATCACAGCATAAACAGAGTAAGGGAGCTGATGGGGTTATAGCCCCCCCTCCTCCCCCCGCCCGAAAGAGTCGAAAATCTCATGAAAAAAGTGCTGTTTTCTTCTTTTTTCAGATAAATTTGTAATTTTTTTTGGTTATATAACAGACTACTCTCTTCTTTTTAGCCCCATATTAGTTCACATTGATATCAGAGCATATCTAAAAAGAGCAAGGGGGCTGATGGGTTTACAGCCCCCCCTTCCCGAAATAGTCGAATATCTCATGAAAAAAGTGCTGTTTTTTCCTTCTTTGAGATAAATTTGTATATATATATATATATTTTGTCATACAATAGACTACCCACTCTCATGAAAATAGTGCTGTTTTTTCTTGATGTGGTTACAGACCCCCCTTTTCCCGAAATAGTCGAACATCTCATGAAAATAGTGCTGTTTTTTCTTGATGTGGTTACAGCCCCCCCTTTTCCCGAAATAGTCGAACATCTCATGAAAATAGTGCTGTTTTTTTCTTGATGGAGTTACAGCCCCCCCCCTCTTCCCGAAGTAATCGAACATCTCATGAAAATAGTGCTGTTTTTTTCTTCTTTGAGATAAATTTGTATTTTTCTTCTGTTATACAACAGACTATCCACTCTCTTCTTTTTAGTCCCATATTAGTCCACATTGACATCAGAGCATACCTAAAAAGGGGAAGGGGGCTGTTTGTGTTACAGCCCCCCTGCACGAAATAGTCGAACATCTCATGAAAATAGTGCTGTTTTTTTTTCTTGGTGGGGTTACAGTTTTCTCGTTAGCCCCATATGCCTCTCACTGCTGCAATCAAAATTACTTGAGACCACAATATCTATTTTCAAATGATTGAAAAACAGTTCCACACATGTTTTAGTCGATAACTGAATACGTATAATATGCTCAATTGGCAAGATCTAGAAGTAGTTTAATTTGAAGAATATTTAACTCTTTTCCATAAATGATGCCAAGACTAAGGAGGTATATTAGTGCGCAGTAACATTAAACATTATCGCCAAATCAGTAAATGTACGAACTGAAATTTTATTTGTGAATGGCAATGTCAAGCAAGATTATAGATTTTCGGTTTTGGAAGGGTCTTTTAAAGATGCCCAGTAGTAATACTAAAAAAATAATCTCCTGCTGATTTGTTTGTTCCTGGTCTGTTTACTAGCGAACTAGTTTTATTTACGTTACGTGCTTTTCCAGATTTAAGTCTGTTCTCAAATACAAACTAGCTACTTTATGACATATTTTTTAATTCATTTTTGCTCGGAAACGCATGAAATTCACAGGTCTTTTTATTCCGAAACTTTGCAATCGAAACACGTTTTCCCTTTTTCTTGTAAAAGATCGAAAATCTTTCGGAAAGCACTGTCCAAGTTGGCGTTTTGAATCGGATTCCCGACGCGGCAGCCTGAGAAACGCGAAAAACGAGTCGTTAATACGTTACCAGAATCACCTATAACTCGATAAGTAATCTATTTACCAAAAAATGGAAAACTCATCTCGATTCCAAATCTCTTCTGTAGTCAGTCCTGCCAGTCTAATGCCATTGCGTTTAAAAATGTGTCAGAAAGTTTCCCGTTGATGAGCAGGGAGGAAAATGCCTTTTCCAATATTTCAGTGTACGAGTGATCCAGCAAACGATAAAAATTCTTAATTACTCTACTATAAAAGTACAATATTACGAATAGTGTTCTTTTCTAATCGCTCTTATTTTGACCCGACACACTTTAGTATCGGCATTTCTACCATTTGGAATATTTAACAAAAGAAGCATAGCATTAAATAAATTCACAGGTTAAAAATAAATTTTCTTACAATTTTACTTACCGTTTTTTTTAATGCCCAGTAATATTGTTAGCCCTAATTCAATAACTTTAACTCTTTTAAAAAAAGGGAAATCTGATGTTTAGTTTCCAATTAATTCTTAACTTGTCCCTTCCTTTACAAATTTGATGAGTTTTTTTTTAACATATATTTCTTGAAGGTTCATAGCCATACGTTTGATCAAAATCCCAAGAGCATGTATACGAAGGGAAGGAGGAGATCAAGAAAGGAATGCTTGCTACCCCTAAGATTTTGAATTAAATTTTTGTTGGTATCAAAAAAAGAGATTTTGCAAAGAAAGTTTGTTTATCCTGAACAGACCCTGAAAATTTTGGGTCATGGCAACAGAAAATATTTTTTTTGCCCTAATCGTAGATTATCACATTTTTACAAATACTGTGAAGGAGAAGTGTATGAATATAACTATGTAATGCACCCATTTAAATGAAAGACTAAGAATAAATGTGAACTGAAGTTGGATTATTATTATTGAAATTTCTTCATAAAAATTAACTTGACAGACTCAAATATCATGTTAAATAAACATGAACTAATGTTGCACGAACTTTAAAAACATACGCAACCCAAAGAAAATGATATTTTATAAATAAGACTAGCTGACATACCCGGCATAGCCCGGGCCCGAGATAATAACCTTAAAAATACTTAAAATCAATGTTGAATGATTTTATATTTTTAAATGAAAATATATCCAAACGAACTGAAGGACAGTCGTTACAGTTATTTCCGATTTAATGTCGATTTAATTTCTGACGTTTTGATATATTAAACTTTCAATTCTGACCAAAAGTTTCTGAGGAAACCTAAATAATATAAAGCGCTCTCCCACCTTTCCTCTTTTAAACTCAAAATAATATACAGTACTGGCCAATGTATTAGTCTCATTCGAAAAAAAAATTCCAAAACCTTGTTTCTAAGATGATTATATTAAAATTAAATAAAAATCATGCACTCGTGGCATCATAATTCACTTTTATATTTTAATAGAATAGTATAAGGCTATAATTTGTGACTCGTGCTATTAACCAGTATACGTCCGGACACATGGCCGTTATCATTATATTTTTACGCGTGAAGATTTCGCTATGGTACTACACTGTAAAATTTGTTAATATTTGAAATTCAATATTTGAAAAACGGCATAATCATTAGATTTGAAATTTATATCAAGAAAAATACAATTTTGTACCGTTCTAACGCAGTTTGGCTAACATTTTTCTGACAAATACTTTTCGAGCTATTAATTGTTTCAGTAACTTCAAATGTTTCATTTTCCGAATTTAATCTGTGGCAACGATTATCGAAAATCCCAGTCGTCAACAACGCATAACTTTTTATTAAAGAGGATAGTCATAAAATTAAAACAATTTTAAACAAGTTTAAAACACATATGAAGAAGCTGAAATAAATTGGGCGCACTATGAGAAACTTAAATCTTCAAATGAGAAGAAAAATTATAAATACACTTATGATATCACTGACAATTTTAGCGTACATAAGTTGTGTAATGAATCTAGAATTTTTAATTTCTTAATCTATTAAGATTGTTTACAATAAAATTGATTTGACACACCATACATTTTTGGGCCCCTTAAATATGTGGGTTCTGGGATAGTGTCCCACGTCACTTGGCAGTAATAGGGAATTGATCCTAAAATAGAAAAAAAATTATGAAAAAAAAATTGTTTGAGATTGTCCCAAGCAAAATTAATTTATTGTCAAGCAAGAGTCGTACCCAGAATTTAGGGGAGAAGGAGACAACTTTATCGATTATAAGCTACAATGACTTTCTTTTAAATGAAAGTATATGAAACAATCCATTATCGCTTTTGAACTTATTTTGGCGGGGGGGGGGGGCGTGCTCGAGTTCGGGCCCGTAACCCCCCTCCCCGTTTAATTTTTTAAATATTGTCAGTTCCCAACTTGTATAAAAATTATAGCCACTTATATATATATATATATATACAGGGTGACAATTATTGAACTATATGAAATTAAACCTTCATAACTTCTGAATGGTTTGCGTGATGAAGTTCAAACTTCGTGGTTGGCGGCAGGGCATGATGGGAATTAGTATGCGCATGCGCACGCAACTTGTTGTTGTCGGCCATTTGCAAGTGAAAGTGTCACAGTACAGCGTGCCTGAGTGCACTTCGCGATCGAGAAGTCTCTCCACCCTCAACGGGTGACTGTATGGTGTGCAATGTCCAGTCACGGAATAATCGGTCCGATATTCGTTGACGGCACGGTGACTACTGAACGATACGTGAAGGTTTTGGAAAATGATTGCATCCCCATTATCCAAAGTGACCCTGATTTCGACAAGATGTGGTTCATGCAAGAAGGAGCACGACCGCATCGGACCAAGAAGGTGTTTGATGTCCTAGACGAGCACTTTGGGAACCGCATTTTGGCTCTGGGGTACCCAGAGGCCAATTGGAATGGGATTAGCTTGGCCGCCATATTCTCCGGATCTGAACACATGTGACTCATTTTTGTGGGACTACATTAAAGACAATGTGTACAGAAATAACTCCAAAACCATTGCTGAGCTGGAAACTGTCATTCAGGAGGTCACCGACAGCATCGATGTTCTGACACTTCAACGGGTCATGCAGAATTTTGCTATTCGTCTGCGCCACATCACAGCCAATGATGGCAGCCATATCGAACATGTCATAACCTAAATCCGAATATCTGTAGTGACGTTTACATATTGAATAAAGTTTGTGCACTCAGTAGTTTTTAAATAATTTACATTTTATTTCATATAGTTCAATAATTGTCACCCTGTATATGTAACATTGTTTGAAATTTTCATTCAGATCAATAGAATATTTGTCTCGGAAATTGTGAGACCAGGTAAACAATGTTGTTTCAAGAAAAACGCATTGAATTTTTCTTTCCGTTCTTTTACCAGAAAACATTAATTTTTTTTTAACTTATCATTAATTAGGGATTCGACCACAAAGAACATCTTCCTGTTTCCCCAACAAGGCGTTGTCAATGTATTTTCTTCTCGGAATTTTTTTAAACCGAGAATGTCGAAACCCCTCTTAATATAATAGTTTAATCTTCTTAGTTTTATCTCTTTATGCATACTTTTAATCTTTAAAATACCAAATAAAGCCATGGTACATTAAAATTATGCTTACTTTGAAAATTATAACTTAATTTATCTTTTTTGGATGATTATTTTTTTTTCAAGCGTGTAATTTTTAAATCTATCATTAAGGGACATAAAAATATTTATTATTATTATTATTATATATTTTTTAACAATAATATTGTAAAAATAAATATTTTCATTCGAATCAATAAATATTCAAAACTAATGCGAAAGTGCCAGGGTTACGAATGGCTATTTATCGCTCATGCTTCTTAAGGGCGCTTTCTTCTGGTTTATTTAGTAAAAAATTATATCTATCTTCAAATAGGAATAATGCAATGAAAATTTATTTTTATAACAGTAAAGAAACAGAATTAAAATTCAGTTTGATGATTTAACAGTCTAATGAATAATACTTTCAGATGATGAAATCATTTTTCATATAACTGATTATTATTATTTGATTCTCTGAAATTGAAAATTCTTTGTTATAATATGATATGTAGTCTTGAGAATAGTTGTCGTCACTGATTTAAAACTTTCAGACTTGAATCTATAGCATTTTTTCAAAAAAAAGAAGAAGAAAATCCATGAAGAATTAAAATACAAGTTGTTAAAAAAATTGATTTTACAACTTGTACCACTTTACAAGTACTTTTTTAAGGCTAACTATTTATACCTATTTTATAGCTTCAATTTAGTGAAGGAGGAAAACATTTATTATTTCTTCTACAAAGTTGTTATGATATATTGCGATCACGAAAAGTACATCTATACTAATAAACAAAAGTTTCACTCTCTCTCTGTGTGTGTGAGTGTATGTGCGATAGGTAGCGAATTCTAACGCACGTAGAAGTCTGCAATTTGGTTGAGGACAATCTAAGGCAGGTCTTGATGCACCTGATTACAAGTACTTTTACAACCTTTGGGACTCTTAAAAGTAAAATGAAAAACTGATTAATTAACAACAATAACTAAAAGTAGGGGAAAATAGTCTAGGTTTAATACTTACTTCTATTACGAAGCTTTTCTTCTTTAAAAGATTTTTTTTTTAAGGCTAACTATTTATACCTATTTTATAGCTTCAATTTAGTGAAGGAGGAAAACATTTATTATTTCTTCTAAAAAGTTGTTATGATATATTGCGATCACGAAAAGTACATCTATACTAATAAACAAAAGTTTCACTCTCTCTCTGTGTGTGTGAGTGTATGTGCGATAGGTAGCGAATTCTAACGCACGTAGAAGTCTGCAATTTGGTTGAGGACAATCTAAGGCAGGTCTTGATGCACCTGAGGCTGCTCAAATTTTTAATATTTTGATAATTAGGCGAGATATGAATTAAAAATTATCAAAAACTCATATATTTCTTTGCGAGCCTACAAAACCACACGCGTATGTGCAGAATCCGATTTACGCCTTGGGAGAAATGAAAAACTGAACGCGCTTTTTTCTTTTATATATTTTTTTTGTGTGTATTTCGTAGTTTTAAATCGGCCCAACCATTCGGTACAGTTAAAATTGGAAGATATATTCAGACAGATCGTACTCCCATGTTTCAAATGATGTTGCAATCAATTTGAAAAAAATATCGCTGTTATCCTTTTGAAAATATTAATTCAAAAAGGGTCGATTTCTGAAAGGACATTTTTTTCTTTATGGCAACGCTCCTTCAGGACGCAGTTTTAGAGGTACCAACAAACCAAAAATATGATTTTAAAGATTAATCCTTCTTCGATTCAACGATGTAATTGGTTCTAAAAAATACGTATTTTAACCCTTTTAAAAACACCTGCAAACGAAGTTCATTTCGCGTCTCTTGGAAACGATCTTTTCTTTACGCTAAAAGTAACTAAACGTCCGTATTTCGACACACTCTTTTTTCAGCATCTCGGTAAACAAGAGTTACACCACTTACAAAATTTTCGAAACATTCAGACGTGCAGAAGTAATTAAATAAAATAAAATCTGAAAAAATTTGAAAAAAAAAGAAAAAGTGGTGTGTTTTGACTCATGTATTCACTACTAATTATGTATATTTTTAACGAAATTTTACAGCGAGCTTGGATACAGTTATAACCGATTCAGAGAGATTGAAATATGAGAACTATTTTTTATTATTATTTTAAAGGAAATAACGTAAAAAAAAAAAAAAAAAAAAAAAAAAAAAAAAAAAAAAAACATGAGAAGAAAATATATTTCTTTTACAACTAGATAACAATATTTTTTCACAAAATTTTTACACTGGCTGTAAAACCGTTGTATTTAACCGATACCAATTTTAAACAGTTCGGACAAGAAATTTTTTTTAACCTCGATACGACCTTATGTGAAAGAACAAGAAAATATGTTCTTACCAGCGATTTTATCAGTAAAAATCAATATTTTTTCGCGAATTTTTCATTTAAAAATATAATTTCATACAAAATTGAGTAAGGATATAAAATTATATAAACTTGTTTTTTGTTAAATTTATTATCACGGGCAAGGGGAAAACGTGTCAGCTACTTAAGAAATAAAATTCATGATTATTAGTCTTTTATGCCATTAAACCAAGATTAAAATTTCATTTAAAATGAAAAAAAAAAACTCTGATGCGTATCTTTCAAAAACATTTTATGTATTCTGAAATAATTTCAAAAGAATATTTTTGAGAAATTACGCTCATTTGAATACCTAAGTAAAATTAATTACTCCCAGGTTTGCAATAGGGCAAAAACAAAGAAATGTTTAATATACATTTGAGAAAAAATGACATATATAAATAGTAGTAAACAGACTGTTAAATAGCTATAAAAAATTATCATATTTATGTTAATCTTTATTTCCTTTTTTCAAAAATGTATTTGCGACAAAATTGACTAACATTTGTTTCATTGTTGTCTCATTGTTGTTCATTTGTTTCATACCATTTTTTCCCATTTCATACATGCTTTTTTTAAATTTTTGTAAAAACTAAAAAACAATAATACATAATTTAATAATAAAAATCAAAAACATATATTTATTCAATGTTGGATTGTTGTAAAAATTATAGTAATAAGTATCTTAATTATTCCCTATTTATGTTCACTCATATAGTGCAAATGCATTAGATTTAATATAAAACTACCATATGTTAAAGATTGATATAACTATTTACTTTATACACTAGTGTTATTTAATTAATTAATATTCAGTTATACTCTAATAAAAAACACATGTTTCTTAATCTATGAAAATATAATACGTATAACCACGATCGAAATAGACAATAACTTCCTCCGAGTTACCAAAAATTTCAAAAAGCATTCTTTATCTTCAAAAATATCAGAAACCAATATATTTTCGAGATTTATAAGAGATTTATTTGCGGTTATAAAAACATAGTTTCTTTTGTTGCCACTGATTTTCAAAAACGTTTCAGAGTAGGTTTTATAGTGTACTATCTAGTTTTTTTCTAATCGGAATATCGATAGTTAGAATGCTATCAATACTCAAGTAAACATTTTGATGTTCAACAAACATGGTTTGCAGACAAACATAATAAATTACCGGCACTAACATTAACATTAAAATTAATGCACTCTTGCATATATTGCATGAATTCAATTACGCAGCTAAAAATGTTTGATTGAAAATTTATAGGATCCTAAAAACATGTATTCCGATGTAATAAAACTTATTAATGCACAATAAAACTACTGGGAAACGTTTCCGAAAAGTGGCAGCAAAATAAAAAAATTTCTATATAAACGCTTCTTTAAATAAAAATATATATATATAGATTTTTGAGGTTCTTTAAGATAAAGCACCCTTTTCGGAATAGCGGATAACACGGAAGGGATTATGGCATATTTTCGTTCATAGTTATATCATATTTTCGTAGATTAAAAAACATTTTTTTTCACGGTGTACAAATGCTTTATGTTTTTTACACAGTCTAAGTCTAAGATGAACATTTTCTGTTACGATTAGCGCAGCATCGGTTCTATCGCTTTCTCTTTAACCACACGTATCTTAAAATAATACTTTAATCTTCTTAGTTTTATCTCTTTATGCATAATCTTAACCTTTAATATATCGAATAAAGGGTACATTGCATTTTTCAATAATGTTTTCTTTTAAAATTATAATTTAATTTGCTTTTTTCGATGATTAATTATTTTTCAAGTACATAATTTTTTAATCTATCATCGATGGGCATAAACATTTGTTTTTTACAATAACGTATAATAATATTTGCAGTAGCTACAATAAATATTTAAAACTCAGAAGAAAGTGTCAGGGTTATAAATGGCTATTTATTACTTTTATTTACCGTACAAAATTAGCTTTAATCTTCAAGCATGACTATTGCAATGGATAGAAATTAAATAATATTTAAAATAAGGAAAGGAACAGAACTAAAGTCCATTTTAATGATTTAAAATTTAATTGAATAAAACTTGTAGAATGTGAAATCTTTTTCATATAATTTATTATTATTTTTTTTTTATTCTCTGAAATTCACAATTATTTGCTATATTTAGATAAATAATCGTCTTCAAAACAGTGGTCGTTAAAGATCCAAAACTTTGACAGGTGAATCTATAGCATTCAAAAAAAAAAAAAAAAAGAAAACTCGTTTTAAAAAACATATTTTGTGCCTTTGGGATTATTAAAAGTAAAATGCGAAACTCCTTAAAATCACAACATTTAGTAAAATAAGATGAAAGGAATCTGTGGCGAATTTCTGTTAGTTAAAAAAACCGCACAGATCGAAATCGAGTACATTAGTATCAAGCAATGTATAAATGTTCCTGATTCCTGTGCTTTATTTATTGCAATACTTAAGTTGAAAGCCAAAAGATAATATTCTGAGTATAATACTTACTTCAAATTACGAACTCTTCCTTCTTTAAAATAAATATACAAGGTGAGTTTGAAATAATCTGCTAAACGAAAGGAGGTGTTATAAGAGCCCACGTGGATCATAAAACACTTAGAAACCCTATAATATCTCTAACCGTTTCCTAGTTATGATGGATAGAAGACACTGTTCCAAAAATGTGTGAAGTCTGAAAAACCCAAATGTTTGGTGTTTTTGTAAACTGACACGCAAAATAAGCACATATTTGGAAAGAACCGACAAATGTCTGTAAGATGACACCTTTTCCGTTAGAATATCTGCATTTTACGGCGATCTACAAGCGCTTAAAGATCGGCGAAGGTCAAAATCAAATTGCCGCCAAAATCTTTAACCAGTAATATCACAAACACCCTTCTAGCTACAGTCGGTCAAATTTACCAAAATCTTGTCCATTACATCAGCTTTCGAATAAGCATACAATAAACCAAATAGCTTTTCTAGAAATTTAGCCTTTTATATGAAATGCATTGTTGAAGTCACTCGAGATAGTATTTTAAATTTACCACATTTGGCATCATTACGCCAACAAAATCCAATGGCGATATTCATCTTTCCAGTCGCGATTCAGCTTAAATGTTTGACCTGGAATTGTTGGTGGTCACTTGAGTGATAGTTTTATTGCTCGAGTATGAGTTTTGTCCTTGCGAATAGATTTTGTTGGGCGCAATGATGCTAATTGTGTTAAATTTGACTCGTATCAATAAGTAACGCAAATGTCATTTGTTAAGTAGGAAAATAATTAGTAAAAATGAAGTTATTTACTAAAAAGGGAACTACAGAGTGCTACTGACTGGGCACAATGCAAGATTTCGTGATTCCACGTACCGATTTAATTTATCAGTCAACGGTAAAATGGCGGTAGTGACTACATCATCAACTGTAGAGGTGTAACTTACTATGCAACGATGACTAAACAGTGAAATACCATTCGCGACAAGTGCGGTGCGACAAATCAACACATTCGATTGCTGCACGACAACATTTATCCGAATGTGTATCGTCCAGTTCGTGAAAAATTGTAGGAATGTGGTTGGGAAGTTTTGGACATCAACCATACATCCCGGGACTGGCACCCTCCGATTTCCATCTGTTTAGACCCATGAAGAGGTTCCTTGGTGGTAAGAAGTTTGACTCTGACGACGAACTCAAACGGGGCGTATGAAAGTGGCTCTCTTCGGATATGACGGAGTTCTATGAGACTAAGATTTTCGAAATGATCGATTGTTGGGACAAATCCTCAACATGCATGTGTGTTATGTGGAAAAGTAATAAATGAGGAATACTGTAATTTCTGTTTCATATTGTCACTAATTTTTTTTTCTTTTTTTTCTTTTATGTGCGCTACTTACTGATATGCCCTCAAACTAACGATTTAGGATGCCTATATCATAGCTTCGATTTTAGAGAAAGAGGAAAATATTTATTAGTTCTTCTACCATGATTTTATGATTTATTGCGACCTCATAGTATCAAAATTACATTCAAAAATAAAATTCATGGTGATTAATCTTTTATGATATTAAACCAATATTTAAATTTCATTAAAAAGCACAAAATCTTCAAAAACTTTTTTATTTAATTCTGGAAGAATTTCAAGAAATATCATCTCAGTATTTACCCTCATTTGAATACCTAAGTAAAATTAATTGCTCCCAGGTTGGCAAAAGGACAAAAACAAAGAAATGATTAATATACATTTGAGAAAAAAGGACATATATACGAAGTAGTAAACAGGCTGTTAAGTAGCTTTGAAAATTTATCTTGTTTTACTATATTATTCTTCATTTATTTTTTAACATTAGACATAGTTGCGCCAAAATTAGCTAGACTGTTTATCGATTCCATAAATGATTCTCTTAAATTTGTATTAAAAATAAAAAAAATAATAGTGCACGATTAAATGATAAAAATGAAAACTGTTATTTATTCAATGTCGGATTCCTGTAAATATTATAGTAAACATCGGGATTATTCGCTATTTATGTTCTCTAATATAATTTAAATACATTAGAATTTAATATAAAATCATACATTAAAGATTGATATGACTGCTTATTTTATATACTAAGAGCCTTTGATTAATTAATATTCAATTATACACTATAAAAAAGACAATTGTTTCTTAATCTATAAAAATATAACATAACTCCACGAACGAAAATATACAATAACCTTCTTAGAGATACCCACAGTTCCGAAAAGAGTACTTTATCTACAAAAATCTCAAAATCCATCCTATTTTGAAGATTTAAAGAAGCAGTTATAAACGAAAAGTTGCTTTTGCTGTCATTGATATATGTAAACATTTTCGAGTAGTTTTTATAGTATATTAATCAGTTTTCTTAAACCAGAATGTAGGTTATTCAGATGTTATCAACTCCTAAGTAAACATTTTTTTGTTCAGCAAACATGTTTTAGAGACAAACACAATAAATTAACAGCATTAACATTAACATCAAAATTAATATTATTTTATTATTATTGCATAGATTCAGTTACGCAGCTGAAAATGTTTCATTGAAAAATGATATCATTCTAATAACATGTATAACAGTTTGATAAAACTTATTAATGCACTATAAAAACATATTCCGAAACGCTTCCGAAATCAACGGCTGCAAAAGAAACTTTTTTATATATAAATGCTTCTATAGTTCTCGAAAATACACTCAATGCAAACGTTAAGAACGCAGAGGAAAATGTTAATTTCCGGAAGCCAATCTGAATTGGAAACGTTACAATTCGCTGCAGAGTTAGATGGAAGTATGGAAATATGTTATGTGACAGCCAATATCAGTTTCGTGTTGAGAAATATGCATAAAAGACAGTCGTATAAGAAGCCAGCATTGTGAAAGGTTGCAGGAGTTGCATGCAAGTGCTGATAAAAAGTGTTTAGAACTTTTGTACGTTTTGTGTTCAAGGCAGGCCTGTTTCTATAGTGTCCGGAAGACGAATGGAAGATTCTGAGGTACAACGTGCCGTCGAAAGCATTGAAGCGAGACAAACAATCACAAACGTTGCTCTTTTCTTCGGCGTTCATCATTTTTGATTTCCAGATTATGGAAACAATTCCTAACCAGCCAAACAGTTGTCCTATGACCTATGGCCTGTCGTTCAAGGGTTACGAACACCGCGGATCAGGATATATTGCTGTTGTAGCCAAGCGGAATTGAAGAGAGATACGTGTGACATCTACGGTTGCAGCGTCCATTAGTAAGACGATATCTCCCACTACTGTGCACCGAAGAATGCATGAATGAATTGTACACCCGGATTCTCCGAGTTTGTGTTCCTCTATCCGTCCAAGATTTGCCCTGCATTCAGATGACAAGCGTGTAAGGGTCTGGAGAGAAGTAGGCACACGCAATCGACCCAAGCAGATCACTGAACATGGCGCATTCCGAGGTGGAAGCATCATGGTGTGGGCAGGGATCTCGTTAGGATATCCCACCGAATTCCACATCTTTATACGGGGTGCTATGATGACTGACCGGTATCGGGATGACGTCCTAGATCCCTTTGTGAGATTGTACGCTGCAGCAGTTGGTTCTGCTTCAGTTTTAATGGATTATACGGCACGTCTACATAGAGCTGTCATCGTCGAAGTGCACCTGGAGAGTGAAGGGAGTGGCCGGCGTACTCAACCTTAACTCCATTGAATTTTTGGGATACCCTCGGCCATGCTCGGTGTACACCTTTCCCACCCCCAGCCACTCTCAGAGTTCCAATCTGCTTTACAGAAGGAATGACGATTACTTGACTCTACAATGGAAACACATGGAAAGCATGGTCACACGCTCCAAGCTTTGTACGCAGGAGAGGGGGTGCACCAATACCCTGTTAATGTCGGTTTTGTTTGTTTGTTTTGGCTTTAAATATGTTTTTGTAATTGATTCCAATATCACTTCATATATACATATTTGCTACTTTCCGGCCGCATTTCGTGTCAATCCAAGCAGTACTTGTCTACTTGTCCGCAATTTTTCACTGCGTACTTAGCTTTTAGAAGTGGGTGTATATACGTTTTTTAGATTTCCACAGATGAAGAACGCTTTTCGGAACCGTTGGGTAACTCAGAAAGTAATATTATATATATTCATTCGTAGTTATATTTAAAAATTATTTAAATACTTTTTCGTAGATTGAGAAACATTTGTCTTTTTTTCCAGTGAACTAATGCTTTATTTTGACAAAGTCTAGGTCTATAATGGACGTTTTTTCTGTCATGTTGAAAAGTTTTATTAATTAGTGGCTATAAAATTTGAGGAGTACTGAATACAACTGCTGGCTGAACGGATATTTAATACAAAAACAAGCATATGAAAACATGTTTTCTGATGTTTTAAAGTCACGATAAAGATTTCATTACGATATATATATATATATATATATATATGGGAATTATTAGAAGTAACAGCAACAATAGTATGAACTCAATGAGCGATGATCACGCAAGACCAAGAAAAGCTCACCAGCACGAGCAGTTGTTCTATAGATTTCGGATATGTTGTTTGGAGGAATTTTTATGCAATGCTTGGCAAAGGTGTTATAATTATTATTTGTATTGAGATAAGAATGTTTGTATCATTCAGGAATATTGTGTGTAAATCCGAGCTGTATTTGTTGTTATGTTATTAAATCTGTTTTGTTTATAATATATTTGAAGAATATTTGTTGTGGCTAATGTACTCATTATTCATCGTAATCCCACAACAATTTTTGGGGTCTAGTTGCCGGGATATGGATATAAAGCTGTTTTGTACCGGGATAATATGAACATGAAACTGTTTTTCTGAAGTACTATATGATTAAAAGTTCCGTAAACAGATCTACGATACTACAATACTTTGTCAGTTGAAGTTTAAAGTAGTTGAATGATGTCAGTTCTTAATAAAGCCAGAAAAGCAGACTTGTTAACGTTATGTGATGAACTAGGTTTAGTTGTACCACAGAGTGCAAGAGTTATTGATGTAATAAAATTGATTACCAAATCAGAAGATTATGAAGAAAATTTCATTAAAGTTAGACTGGAAGTCATTGCCGCTGAGAGACAAGAAACGGAGAAAGGAAGATTAGAAGCAGAAAAGGAAGAAAGAAGATTAGAAGCAGAAAAGGAAGAAAGAAGACTAGAAGCACAAAAGAAGAAAGAAGATTAGAAGCAGAAAAGGAAGAAAGAAGACTAAAAGCAGAAAAGGAAGAAAGAAGACTAGAAGCAGAAAAGGAAGAAAGAAGACTAGAAGCAGAAAAGGAAGAAATAAGACTAGAAGCAGAAAAGGAAGAAAGAAGACTGGAAAAAGAAGCAGACAGAAAATTAGAGGAAAAGAAAGTTAAATTGGAATATGAATTAAGAAAAATGGAGCTTCAACGCAATTTGAAAAGTGTGAGCGACGATTCTGCAATAGCTGGTTCAGGTAAGCAACCAGATTTGCTTAAATTAATTCCTCACTTAGACGGTAAAAGTGATATTAGTCTCTATTTAGCACTATTTGAAAGACAAATTGCTCGAATGAATATAATAAAAGAAAATTGGGCCACACATTAGTTAAGTTTATTCCCGTTAGAAATCGCCAATATTATAGCTAGAGAGCCAGAAACATTGGCGAGCAATTACGATTATGTAAAAGATTTACTTCTCAAACGCTTTAAAATGACGCCAGAAGAATTTAGGCAGAAATTAATGTCCCATAAAAAAGAATCTTTAGCCACTTGGCGCGATTTAGCATTTGAATTAAGAAATTATTTGGAAGAATGGATTAACGGTCTTAAAGTATCCGATTTTGAATCCTTAAAAGAATTAATCGCAGTAGATCAAATTAAGCGGAGGTTACCTATAGAAATGAAAGAACATTTTATTGATGATCTTCCAAAAAATAAAAATGTAGATGTATTAGTAAACAAGCTAGACGATTATGATGCGGCGAGGCGTAATGTTAAAACCATAAGTAGAATTTCACATCACTTTGAAGATAGAAAGCCCGAAATAAGTAAAAATGAAAATTCACAATCTTTCTTTGATATCCAATACCAAAATAAAAGAAATAAATCTCAAATTAGGTGTTTTAGATGTAACTCTCAAAGCCACGTAGCGTCTCAGTGTAATAATAGAAATAACGGTCAAACTAATGAATTCAGTCGCGATTCTACCGAAAACCATCATGATTATCACCGCCGATATCCCAATTTTCGTGTGCAGAAAGTTAATGTTAATACAACTGCTAAAGATAATAAGCCTAACCATCATATGAGAACAATTAATATTAATGGAAAAGAAACAAATCTTTTATTCGATACAGGATCCAATTTAAGCCTAACAAGCTATGAAAATTATGTAAATATTGGATCGCCAAGATTATATTTTGACAACATATCACTGTGTGGCATTGATGGCATTGTATACCCTTTAGGTTATTTTCCTTATGAATTCAAATCTGATGGTTTCTTAATTTCTACAAATTTGTATGTTTTAAAATCTCTTGCATATGACATAGTCCTAGGAATGGACGTGATGAGTAAACTAAATTTGGCGATAAATGAAGAAGGAATTAAAATTGTTGGCGAGCGCAATACTTTTCAAGTAGGTTGCCTTAAAGTTTTGAAGAATTCTTATAAAAAATTAAATTATGTTGCCAATTCATACAATGAATCGGAAGTATCAAAAGAAAATAGTTCACGTGCAGAAAACGAAATGATTATTATTAGGAATAAAAATAAGTCAGAAAAGAATTTCAAGATAAATTTAGCACGCGCGGTGAAAACGGATAAAAGTCACTCAACTCACGAGTCCAAATCAAAACATGAAAATGAAATAGCCAAAAACGGAAAATATTATAATTCAACGAGCACGCGAAAAGAAATAACGGGAAGTAATATAAAAAGAAAAAATGAAAATAGAGAAATATTTCATGAAAGTTTTGAGAAACGTGGTTACCGATACGGAAATGAAGTGAAATCATTTTATACAAAAGAAAAGTTTGTTGACATAAATCATAGATACCTCAAACAGTATAGGCAGTATGAAGACAGAAAAAAGGATAATATTCATGAAAACCGTAAACAAGACAGGCATCAAAGAAGTCATTATTTTTGGAGTGATAGGAAGCGAGAACCCAATTTTACAGATAAATTTTATTACAAAAGATATGAAACTGCACCTCGTGGAAGAGCTGCTGAACGTATTGAGAGTGATACCAAATGTAGCTATGTCCCTCCTCGTATTTTCAATGGTTACGAACATACGGAAAGAAGAAAATGTTATGAAAATTGTTATTGTCCGTGTCATTCAAAAGGTAAAGTGTATATGAAAAAGTATTTTGAGTTTTAATTTAGTTATTTTTGTTTTATTTGTTTTATAGTATTGTATCAGTGCATAGTGTAATATTAAAGTTATATGATAAGAAGTATTGATCTGTCGAGGTCGCCAGAATGTCAGGATGACCGAAAATGTGGGAATTATTAGAAGTAACAACAACAATAATATGAACTCAATGAATTATTACTTTTCACGAGCAGTGATAAAAGCGATGATCATGCAAGACCAAGAAAAGCTCGCCAGCACGAGCAGTTGTTCTATAGATTTCGGATATGTTGTTTGGAGGAATTTTTATGCAATGCTTGGCAAAGATGTTATAATTATTATTTGTATTGAGATAAGAATGTTTGTATCATTCAGGAATATTTTGTGTAAATCCGAGCTGTACTTGTTGTTATGATGAAGAAGAATAACCCTCATCATTGACCACAAAAATAGCGGAAACACAGTAGTGTAAATAATTCCATTCCCTCAGTAAAAGCCTAATGGCCTATTGGCCTCATCTGTATTTTTTTTTTTTTTTTTTTTTTTTTAAATAAACTTGCCAAGCAGGGCTTGTAGAGCTTAAGCCGTATGGTAGTCCACCCTGCTTGGTTGAATCTGAATCTGAATCTGAATCTGTTATGTTATTAAATCTGTTTTGTTTATAATATATTTGAAGATCATTTGTTGTGGCTAAAGTACTCATTATTCATCGTAAATCCATATATATATATATATATATATATATATATCATATTAAATGTTTTTCAAATAATTCCGAATTATTTCATTTATTCCAAAATTTTATTTTTATATTTGTTAATTTATGAATATATTTCACAACAGATATGAGTTTCATCTTTCAGATTTTTATTTTCATTTCCCCCTCCAATCTGTATAATATTATCTTTGTTTTAAATTATATTTATTTATTTATTTATTTTTATTTAATTTCTGTCTCTACATATTTCTGGATAACATTCAAACAGGTACGTGTTAATTATTCATATTTAATATCTTTTTCCCCCAATTGTTGTATGATGTTTCTGTGATGTTATTTAATGGCTATATAAGTATAGTTTTAGAAACACACTAATAATGTTATTCTTATTACATTCGGTTCTTATAATTTTTAGTCCGATGTTCCAAGCAAGATAAAGGATTTCGACATTAGAAAAATATAACAATAAATTTAAGATAACGATATTTATTTTTTTCTCTAATAATCGTTATGTTCAGCATTTATTTGTTTGATAATTGTGTTATAATCTATAATTATTTTTGTATTTTTTTTTTACAGTTTTAATTGTTTGGTCTTATTAATTTATAAGCACATTAGAAGACGGATACACCCTCCAGAAAGTTTCTATTTCATTGTAATGAATCAGACTTTCATTTTAATGAATCAGAATTTCATTGTAATGAATCAGAGATAATAAATTGCAAGAATTTTAGCATTACAGTTTCATATTGGTCTAATTTCTATAGACAGTCACTGTTACATAGATAGTCATTGTTACATAGATAGTCACTGTTACATAGATAGTCACTGCTGTCCTTGCACACACATAGTGGAAGCCATGCGTATGCGATCTTGATATGCTGTAGCGTAAATAGTTGACACTGGAACAACGTTTGGCCATCTTTAGGGTAACGTATCAAAGGGGATTGAAAATACATAGAATTTTATGAGATGTAGGATATTTCGCTTAAAGTCTCATTATTCTATCTCACTGGTACAGCAATAATAAGAAATACTATTGGAATTCTGCATCTCCTTTTTAAAATAGGAATTTAAAAATGTAAGATTTTGTCGACACCACACAAGTTTGTACGGTCTGGATAAACTTATTATTATATAAACTAATAGATAACAGCGATTTTGAAACCAAAAACTTTCAATGAAAACAGAATAGATACTTAAAATTATTTTTGTGTTTCGTATACGAGGAATTATAAAATTTTGTACAAACATTTGCTAATTCACCATTCGTTCAAATGTTTAAAAAGATTTATAGTCATCAAAATATATAGTTTTTTAGTTTTATTCGGGATTCAAAAAACGTTCTAGAAGTAATTTTGTATGTTTATTGGCTGAGTTTAGCTTTTAAGATGATTAAAATTGTACAAAAAATATAATTTTAAAAGATTGGGTTTTTTCTTTTAAAACACAAAATATTAAATTTCATCTAAAAATGCTATACCTCACACAATAATTACACATTTTCTTTCTAGTTAATACCCGTCATTTACATAAAATGATATTTACACCTACCTCTAATTTATACATCAGCATTAAATAATGTATTAACTAATCACTGGTCTGAAATAAGCTTTTGTTTACTGATTAAAATTTAGATGAAGTGACTTTTAAAACTTTTGATAATTATTTTTTTCCTTCTATTTTTTAATGGATGTAAGCTACTAATTATTTTGTTGAATGCATCACTTTTGTCACGCGTAACTAATTAATAACTGTTATATCCCCGAGATAAATCTAAAAAGAATCTTGAAACTCAAATTAATTTAAAATTTAACCTTGCACGTATAACTTTTTCAGTATTCAAGTAAGTTAATGTAATGAACTGTAGTAATATGTTACTTAATACGTTATTTTTTAATTAAGGATTCTGAAAATTAAAACTATATAATGGAATAGAAAATCAAATTTTTTTAACTTAAAAACCACATTATTTAAAGTTTCAGGTCATAAATCAGAAAAGTAATTAAAATTTGTTTACTTAAGTCCTTTTTTAGTTAATATTAATCTTAATATATTAAACATCATTTCGGGGTAGTGTGTATCTGAGAGGCACATAAAGGAGAATTTTGATTCTTCCTCATCCATATGATTTCTGGAGATACGGAAAAACTTTCAGGAAACAAGATTGATTCGATTTTACTCTGTGTTTTCATAAACATTTCTAAAATTTTTAGTTTTAGACATTTTTTCAGAAGGAGAATTTTGTTTATATCCAAATGAACGATAAATTTATGGCTTACATTACTAAAATTATGTCGGCCAGACGTTGGTCGGGATGACGCAATAAGTAAAGTTTTATCAAGTGAAGCCAAAGGTGCCAGGTTCGACTCCGGCGCTGAAGATTTTTCCTCAGTTGGAATTAAATTATCTTATAAGATTTCATAAATATGTGATTATGATCACATTAATTTCATTTATTTTTAGTTTTTTACAATGTAAGATTTTCTAAAATTTAAAAAAGAAGAAAATGCTATTGTGTTTGATAGATGATTAAATCAGAATGAAAAAAATATTTTCTTTGTTTTGTTTTCCTCTTTCTAATTTAGAATATGCACTGTATGAATGTAATGCAAAGGGTACAATCAAATGAACGATGTTAAATGTCTTAATTAAAATATAAAATACGATCACACTGACGCAAAAAGTTGTTAATTTAAGCATGTAAAATTTTGGTTTTGGAATTACACTTAAAATATGATTTTCAGTACTATCATACGTTAACAGTACGTAAATAAGACAATATGATCATGCAAAAGTTTTTGGAATGAGCCTCAGGTTCATTGTTTGTGTGTTTTCTAAAGAAACACACACCCGCCTTTATTTGCATTGCAGATCGTTTATAGTAAATATATACTATTATAGTACAGTTAAAACGAAGAAGTAATTAGTTGTCAAGAACAAGGGATTTATAAACTTCCATTTTGTCCTTGAGATTTCTGCTAAATATATATTTTTTTTTCTTTTAAGACAGTTTTATACATTCTCGTTTTGAAAAAAAAAACAGTTTTTACTGTTTAAATCGGTTACTTATAGTCAGAACAATCTGAGGAAGAAGAAAATTTTGGGGTGGAAATGTGTTTCTGTCTTAAATATACGTTTAGTGAAACAGCACACGGAGCATGAAACACATTCAGGACTCACCACTGGCAAATAACATGCAGCTGGCCGTAAAACATATTTACGAAGGCTTATCTGCTGATAACTTGTTCTAAAAATACCTCGGAGCAAATACACAAACAAAAACGATTGATTTCGATATTTGCTCCAACATATTCATTGCAGCAAAGCTAATGTAATAATAGCTACTTTTGTTATCACTTGTTTATTCAACGACGAAATTTTTACTGTATTACATATTATAAATACAATGCTTTTGAAACAGGTTCAACAGCTATGACGTACTGCCGAAATCTCAACGGTGACCACTTGCATAGCTCAGAGCAGCATATCACCGCTCCCTGAATATTAGACCTGAGTGGTCTCAAAAATGGCGGTTGTCATAAGCGAATTCCTCTAAGCGTTTGTACGGTCCCCTGAATTTATATATCAGTAATTCTAAAGTTTTTTTGACATATTGGATTTCAGATAAGTAAGGCAAAGAAAACTTTTAGAAATTATTGGGTGTTCAAATTCAAAAGACCGTACAACCGCAAAAAAAAAAAAAAAAAAAAAAAAAAAATCGGCCTACGACAGCCACCATTTTTGTGTCAGCGCGCATGCCTAGTATTCAGGTTGCACTGAGCGTATGTCGGATGACGTAAAGGAAGGCATTATTGCTTCCCAAGAAGAAAATAATTTCATTAACGTCTTGTTTGAAGAAGAATTATCTTGGAATTGCTGATAACGTTAATTTAAAAAACGATTAAACGTAAACAATTGAAAAAAAATCTTTAACCACGTTTTTTCTTAAAACAACATCCTTTTTTACCTATCCCACGATATACGAAGAAACTACTCGTTCGATCTAAAGGGAATGTTTAGACATAATTCTGTATACATCTGGCTATGTTTAGAAGAAAAATATGTAATACTTTTCAAAATAATCTATTTTTTTCTGCCTCCATAAAGACAAATTATTATATCGATTTTTGCAACCCATTTTTTCAGATAAACAATATTTTGAAAAAAAACCCCACAAAAATATTATTTTTGTTGGTTTTAGCCGAAACAGTCACCCTATAGATTATAAAACTGTTTATAAATTCTATTTATGAAAAGTTTTGTAATCTGCTAGAAATCGTGAGACATTACAACTGTGTGCAGGGCGCAGACTCAACATCAATGCCATTTTATTATAACAAAAAAATGGTTTTCTTTGCTCAAAAAAGTTCAAAAAGATAGTTTCAAATACATATAGTTCTAAAATAAAATGATCTACAATAATAATATGGGGTATCCATAATTAAACGACTATATTTTAAAGTTGTCTACAGACGAAACTATTATATTCAGAAAATTGTAAAATTTTGTGCATGACTTAATGAAGAAATGGGAATTTGTTTCAGGAGAAAAAAATAGTTTAAATTTTGCCGCCAGAGGGCGTTCGTTAATGAATTAAATGTTTAGTATACATTTACGATAGTTTAAAAATTTTATTAAAATGATTTTCCACATGATGGCATCCTTTTCAGCACCATCTGGAATCAAAAGATAGTATGTTCCACAGTTGATTGCATTGTGTTCTGGGAAATGCTAAGAACATGTTGTGAAATATATTAGAAGTAACGTTCTTGTATTATCACGACTTACCGAATGTTTCAAATGCCCGCAAAGCCAAAAGTCACATTACTTGCTGTCTGGGAATCGGCGAGGCCATAGATTATGAAAGTGGTGGCTTATGACACGTTCTTCTCTGAAGTGATTTTTGTGTTTTGTTGAAATAAAATTTGTAAATGTATGCTAAATGTGCTGGAGGCGAAATTAGGAATTGGTATGTTTTGTCGCTAAAATGAATTCGCATCTCTTTATCATGTACTCCACAAAATTTCACAACATTCTGAACAATAGTTTCGTCTGTAGGCAACTTTAAAATAGGGTCGTTTAATTATGGACACCCTGTATTTTATTTATACTGAAAGACAATTCCCTAAAAATACCTAGATGTAAGCATTAGAATGTAAAAATGTCCTTAAAAATTCTTTATCTATTTAATTCATAAACAAAATCCCCCTTGTTCAACTTATTTTTCTCGAAAAGATAAATCGTAAGATGTATTTTTTAGCACGTTCCAACCTAGTTGAAAAGTGCTTATGACTTCGGTTTGTCTGGCCGTCTGCCGTCTGGCCGTCTGTCCGTAAATAGGCTCCCGTATATATATATATATATAAATAATCCCGTATAAATATAACTCCCGTAAATAGGCTCGGATTGCTCTGCAATTTTTATATGTTATTGTCGTTAGCTATAGTATGTTCCCTATTTCAACGGAAGTGTGTAGCACTTATAGTTTTTTTACAGGGACACTCAAAAGAATTCCGTTACATTGCGGTCTATGGGGAAAAATCATTTGCAGTTTATTTAAATAATGTTTCACTATTTTAAACGCATTGTAATTTATATATATTACTAAGGTGCATTAGAAGAAGCTTTTTTTTTTATACCGCTAACCAGGCCCCTACCTGCCCGGCATGAATGCCTAGCTTAACGGGTTAGTACCTGGGTTCGGGGCGGAAATCGCCTGATCACAGCATGGCTGTGATCCACCTGACTATTGATTTGTTCACATCGCTGCTGTGCTTGCTCTCTTGTGATTTGCTACCGCTATCTTTGTTTGCCGGTTCAAGGTTTCTGTTTAACTTCGTTGAATTGACAGATTTAATAGGTCTCGTAATTTAGAACCTTGATCAGGTGACGAGACCCTCACCTGACTAGGCACCCCCAGAGGTATTATTCACAGGTAACTTGGAGGGCTTTGCACCCACGACGGATTTTACATGCACCAGGTGCCATTAGCGTACATAGATTTACATATTTACCATGTCTGTTGGCTTGTCACGTTCATGGTGGGTTGTCGCTGTAGTGTTTATCGCCTCTTTTATGGGCTGATTTCCCTTCTTGTTGTATTTGTCTCTGTCAAGGCTTTTTGGCGTTTTTATAGGCTCGCCCCTGTTGTGGGTTGTTTTTTGTCTATCATTCATTGGTTTTTTGTCTCTTTCTTGATATATTTTTACCTCTAGCTTGTGCTAGAGCTGGTTTTCCCATTTTGAATCTTGGTCTTCTTTCGAGAGTTTCACTGGTTATTATGTCACTATCGTGGGTTTTGTCACGTTGTAACATTTGTTACTGGTGGTTGTCACATTGTAACTTTTGTTACTGGTGGTTGTCACATTGTAACTTTTATTACTGGTGGTTGTCACATTGTAACTTTTGTTACTGGTGGTTGTCACATTGTAACTTTTGTTACTGGTGGTTGTCACATTGTAACTTTTGTTACTGGTGGTTGTCACATTGTAACTTTTGTAACAGGGTGTGCATAGCACTTATAGTTACTTTACAGGGACAGTAAAAATAATTCCGTTACATTACTTCTATGGAGAAAAATCGTCTGCGGTATATTTAAATAATGTTTCACTATTTTAAACGCATTGAAATTTATATAGATCACTAAGGTGCATTACAAGAGACTTACTACGGAATATTGTGTGTATAGCAGTCATCGTTCATTTACAGGGACACGCAAAAAAATTCTGTACTGTCTGTTAACAATAATTCCTGGAAGTGCGTTTTAAGTTATTGAACGCGATTTTAATTTTAACTGGCTTTTTGTCTATTACGTGGTGTGTATAAATTCTGTAGATCCTATACAGGGCAGCACAAAAGTTCGCGAACACATTTCTGTTTATTGACAAACTCCAGACGGAGAATTTTAAACTGTGCTACGCGTTTCCTAACTGAACTAAAATTTAGCATCCTATGTAGTATATATTCAAATCTATAGATCCTATACAGGGCTGAATAAAAGTGTTCGGATATTTTTCCGAATATTGTATATGTTGGAAATTCCTGAAATTATGTTTTTAAATATGTTATGCGTTTTCTAAATTGTTTACTTAGATGTTAGCTTTTAGCTTATTAAACGGTATGATTTGTAAAATTATTTTGGAAGCGTTGGAAAGTGCTATATAATCTATGCTTGACGCATGATTTTTTGTTCTTGTTTTTATTAGAGATAGAAAGTAAAATATCATTAGATAAATATATGATCTGGATCCTGTACCATATCTGTCACACGGCTTCAAATTGCAGGTCTCCCAAATGGTCCGCCAACTGACTACCAATGTTTTTTAACAGAAAATTTCCTGTTAGGTTTCTACAACATTTCTGCAAAAATTTACCTCCGAACATGGTTTCTGCAAATTTTGCAGGAAAAATCTAAAAATAAAATTTTTCTAATAAAATACCGGTATTTAAAAAGCGGACCATTTGGGAGCCCTGAATTGGTAATTTTTTAGATTGGTCCCTCTGATGTCCCACGATGTTAGAAATGTGAGTTGTGAATAAAATTGTGAAATAAAATTTTAAAGATTATGCTGTTTTCTTCCATTTTACTAAGATAGTATCAAAAAATCTTCATTAAAGACAGAATAATTCAAGATGTAACGTGTTCGTTGTAATAATCATTCATTCTATAATACTCTGTTTTAATTTGCATGATCACCTTTTGTTTGTGAAATTAAATGAGTTTGCAGTTCAATAAATGTTACGCTAACTAAAACATTTACCTCAATTACATGTATAATTGGTGTTGCCAGATGTTCGATTTACGCGGAACGTACCACTTTTCAGCAGCTCAAAGGGCTGTCCCGCTCAACCGAGATGCCACATGTTGCGATTTTTCATGATGTACAAATTGTTTTAAATTTCTTTTCGTATCATGCTTTTCGTACTTTAGACTGCATCGATTGCAACTCAATATAGTAAAACCTGTGAAAACAGAACTTGTCTGAAACAGAAAATTTTTGTATTACCTTTGAAAGGAATGCCTTACAAATGTATCTGCCTAGAGAGAATCCTGCCTAAAAGGGAATTTCTTTTTCTTCCTAGTGATTCTGTTTTCACAGTTTTTAATGTGCTTTCTTCTTTAAACTACGTTGAAGCATATATTGGCTTCAAGATCATTATAGCTACAATAATTATAATATAACCATTATATTACATATAGGAGAAAAATATTTTTGGTGAGCACTGTAAAAAAAGAAAAATACAAAAAAAAAACAATTCTAGGAAAATATAATATAGCCACGAACGAAAATATACATAAACATTTTCCGAAATACCCATGATTCCGAAAAGCATTCGGTATCTTTAGTAACATCAAAAACTCATACATTTTCGTAATTTAAAGAGACAGTTATAAAAACAGTTTCTTTAGAAGCCATGCATTTTCGAAATATTTCCCAAATATTTTTTTATAGTGTATTAATCGTTTTTTTAATCCAGAATATCGGGTTTTCGGGTGCTAACTATTCTCAAGTAAACATTTTCATGTCAAAAGAACATGTTTTACAGACAAACGTGGTAAATTAACAGCATTATCATTAACATTAAAATTAATATTATTTTGTTATTCTACCATGTATAAATTCAGTTACTCAGCTAAAATTTTCAATTGATAATTCATAGCATCCTAAAACCTGATATTCCATATTGAGAAAATTGATTAATACACTATGAAAACTACACGGAAACGTTTCCGAAAATCTGGGGCACCAAATTAAACTTTGTTTTTATAACTATTTCTTTAAATCTAAAAAAATAATGGTTTCTAAGGTTTTTAAAGGTAAAGCAAGCTTTTCGAAATCATGGGTGACTAAGATGAGGTTATTGTATGTTTTCGTTCGTAATATATTTTCGTAGATTAAGAAACATTTGTCTTTTTTTACAGCGTGTAAAGTAACTTTTATTTTAATGTTAAAATGTGTTAATGTGTAAATCTTAAAATAAAGTTTGAAGAAACTGAACCGAATATTTTTTTATGGAGCCATTTTGTTTTTTCTTTTTTAAACACGTTATTTGAAATAATAATTTTCTGAAGGCATTGTGGAAAATGGGCGGATTAAATTATGAAGCCATTGTAATGTGCCACGGCAATTATATATATTAGATTCTAGTGTAGTCATTTAAATGTAGTTTTATTTTCGTCAGGAAAGATAAATGAATTAAGTTGTTAATTCAGCACTTTAAAGATGCTTATTGAAATGATATTTTTTTTAATGCCATGTGTGTCATTAGCACGTTAAAGAATCTCCTCTTCAGACTATAGGCTATATTACGATACATTTTACTTCTTTTACATTTAATACTTAGCACGTTTTATCCATTATAAAAGTTAATTATATTGTCAAAGCGAACAGTTTCAGACTAATATTTATAAAATACATAATTATATTTAATTCTCTAAAAAAATTAATTGTGAAATATAAAACATAACGTGCTTAAAAAATAACTAAAAATAGTTTATTAGTAAAGAAAAAACTAGAAATACGATAAAACTAGAAATACGCTTTCATATCAAATTAGCCATTACAGAGACTTCGCTTAATGGTCTGAAATATGAAATTATGTAGGCATATCTCATAAATTTTGCATAACTAATAAAGCTTCCAAATTTTATTTGTGAAAGTTAAAAATAATCTATATACATAATTATACCTTAATGTCACAAAAACACATTTATGTACAAAGTCTTAATAACTAATAAAATTTTGAAATTATTACTCTTAGTCTAGTTAAGGCATTGCACCATTTAAAAACCTAGATTAATACATACTTTTCAGTAAACTGAATGTAAAATGACAGTTAAATTTTACTTTTGAGAAAAAAGAGAATCAATCATATTTCATTCAATGTGTAAGAACCGGAAGCCCTTTTTAAATGACAATCTCTTAGAAATACAGAAGATATATAAAATACAAAATAAAAAAATGCTTGTTATAAAGCAAACTTCCAAAATAATGTTACCGATACAAGAAATACCGTCAACCGGGATGACTTTGTCTCATTTTTTGCTTCTTGTTGTCATTAAAGATCCCAAAATTATTGAAATGTTCATTTAAACAATTTCTTATCATTTTTTTCAACTTTCAAGATATCAATCGTAAATTTTATATTTTACATTAAAAAAAAGTTTTTTTTTTAGTTAGTTTTTTAAAAAGTGGAAACAGTCATCCTAGCTTGGGGTGTATTTGTCTCATAACTAAAAAATCGTTGAATAAGACATGAAAAACCTTGTAAAAGAGTTGTACCCTACTACTATGATACAGTAATAAAACATAATAAAAATACGTCATTTCGTCATTCAAAAACACAAATTTGTATGAAATTTACTAGTAAAACGAAATTTTATTTAAACCATCATGCGAGACATATAAAAACAATTAACAATTAAAATATGGTAAGATTAATATTTTTCTAGAAAACAAAATTTTAGATATATCACATATGCACTTACAAAACGTTTCTTTTATAATAAATCGGTCTTAGAGGGTTAATGTTTTAGCACCTTTTAACTTATTTTTTAAAGTAGCGGTCGGAATTGAATATTTATCAACAGCTTTTAGTTGGCTTAATACAAGATATAGAACAACATCTACTGATTTCTTCAGCATTTCATCAGTAATTGTTTCTTAATTACGACTACCTACAGGATATTTAATCGTACGAGGTATTATTAGACTAGCACATACGCAAAATTAATAAATATATACTAGTACAACGTTTATATTTGTAGTAACGTTTCGCTTTTATGCTTATTTTTTGACAAAAATTAAATATAATAAATGAACTAAATTTGTAATTACTTTGTCCTTAGACAATCTCACGCCAAATTGGCATTCAAAATGACGATTGTGAATAACGTCAATTTAAAATATCAAATATCAAATTAAAATATAAAAATCTGATTACATATTAAGAAATAAAAAATGAATTTAACACTTTACAGCATCAAGTATAAATAAATTTTTCAATCAAAAGTTTCCCCGGCAAAATCATGCGAGAAAAAATAAACAAAACAACAACGAGAGTGATGTTGAAATCAATTTGTAAAATGCTGAATTAAATCATTTATGTTTAAGATACTCCTGTATTCTATCAGAATTCGGCATTAATATTTAGTTTTATAATAATACATTTTATTTTATGCATGCAGGGCTCCCAAATAGTCCGCCAACTGAATACCAATATTTTTTAACAGGAAATTTCATGGTAGGTTTCTACAACAATTCCGCAAAACATTACCTCCGAAGCTGGTTTCAGCAAAATTTGGAACAAAAATCTAAAATAATAGTTTTATAAGAAAATAACAGTATTCAAAAAGCAGACCATTTGAGAGCCCTGTACATGTTTAGTCTTTATCCGTGGGGTGGGACAAAGTCACTCCTGTTGACGGTATCTGTAAAAAATCTATTGTACTTAAAATTTATATCACATGCTTGTTCCGTTTAATTTCTATATGTCATTTTTAAAAAATATGTTTTTCTTGTTTTAGAGCAAATCTTCCAACTATATGAAATATTTGATTATTTGTTTTAAGTTGAGATGTGCATCTGAAACTTATGATATGCGAAACACTGTGTTAAATTTACATATGGAACATTCATTTTTCCTTTTCATTTACATTTTAAATATTTCCACAATGGTCACTTTTATTTTTGGGAAAAAAAAGAAAATAAAAATGATTTTTTTCAAACTGTCCTTGTTTACTGTTTTAATAATATTAGTCAGATTATAATGCAGAATTCTTATAAATGAAAATTTCCTTAAAGACAGCAGTTTTTACACAGCCTTTTGTTGTAATCGAAATGAATCATTGGTAACATTTATTTACCATGTATATGTAAACAGAATGTTTTTCGTAAGTTTTATAGAGCACTGACTTATTTAAAGATATAAAAATTTAACTCAATACAACATTTATACTATGTATACATTTTAAGAGAAACAGCATTTACTATTTGTCGCTCCTCAACTTGGATGCTGTCATTTTAGAAACTTGTTTCTATTTGAAAATGATGTTCTGCTTACAACTACGAGGGAAGATTTTTATTTTTAATTTTGTTTAGTTTAAACACTACTTCATGTAGGTAAACGAAAATAATATACAATTTCTTTTTATCTACAAATATAAATTAGTAAAAGTGGTATATTCACAATCTTTATCCAGGTAATTTAATTTTTACTTTCTTCTATCTTTACAAGAAGAAAGTATTGTATTCATGAAAATTTTCGACTTCCGGTTTTCGACGGATTTACACGTTTTAGAAGGTCCTGAACACGATTTGACTGTTTTTATAAAACGTCTGTCTGTGACTCTGTCTGTCTGTCTGTTTGTATGTGACAAAAATTTTGTGGGCGCTCTATCTCAAGAACTAATGCTCAGAATTTAATAAAACTTTAGATTCAGTTAGTCCCTAATATAAATTGGCGCTGATTAGTTTTTGGTAAAAATCGCCCGGCAGGTGGCGCTGCTATGCAGCATTCTTCGCGAATTCCGCAATAGCTCTATCTCAATAACTAATGCTCGGAATTTAATAAAACTTTATATTCAGTTAGTTTCTGATATAAATTGGTGCTGATTAATTTTTGGTGAAAATCGCCCAGCAGGTGCCGCTGCTATGCAGCATTTTGCAGGATTTACACGATTTTAGCGATAGTCATATCTCAAGAAATAATGCACGGAATTTAATAAAACTTGAGTTTCAGTCAGACCTTGATATAAATTGGTGCTGATTCTTTTTAGTGTATGCGAAACCTGTGTGAGATAGAAGAAAGTTTTGAGATTGACACATCCGACTAATTAATTTGAGGATGCAGAAAAAAGGTATTCGGTAGCGAGTGCGAAACGTTTCTTTATGAAAATAAAAGTAATTTCCAACCATATTAACAATGTATTAATCGAAATGGTTATTTGCAAAACAAATAAATTCTATTTTAAATAAAATTACTGTCAATAATATTTGAAACAAACACATATAAAAATTGTAGTGAGTTTTCAAAAGTAAATATAAACTGTTGTAATAAATATAGAAGATCGATCACACTTTATAGAAACGATTTTCACAGTTACTTTCTACGTTGTTTCTCTGTTGGATAGACTGGCTCTTGAATATGACAGTTAATTTGTAAGGGTTAATTTATAAATGCAGCAGTTAATTTGTAAGAGGTTTTGTTCTTATGAATCATCTCTTGATGGATGCCTTTTTGATATAAACCCGTATTTTGTTTTGCAAAATTGCGTTCTAAAATAATTTGCTTATAATAGAGTGAATTTACTTTAGCTTTACTTTACTGACTTTACTTAGCTTTACTTTACTGACTTTACTTAGCTTTACTTTACTGACTTTACTTAGCTTTACTTTACTGACTTTACTTAGCTTTACTTTACTTAGAATTACATGATACTTTATTGAGATTCAATTTATCCAGGTAAAGATCCTAGCTACAAACACGAATGCCTTTGGCAACTTTTCTGTACATTCATGAACTTATTTCGTTGTTTTTTTTTCCTTACAGTAATGGATTTAAAAAATGCACCTTTTTCACAGACACATAAATAAAACTCTATGTTATCCAGTGGAACTACAAATTTTTATTTATCACCAGATATGTATTTGTAAAGGGAAGAGTTAAGAATGCGCCAATCACGAGTATTGAAAAGACCTTTGAAAATCGTCCAAGAGCAGTGGGAGAACATGAACATGATTGTAGTAAGAAAATGTGTACTGACATAAATATTTCGAGGCATATCTGTGGTCTAAAGATCACGGCTCCTCAACAGAATCAAAACGTCGAAAGAAATAAGAAATTTAGGTAAATAATGTAATTGTGAAAATCATTTACATAAAGTGTAATCGATCTTCTGTATGAACTTTAATATATGGATAAAAATTATGTTCATACGTGCAAATGATGCTCCAATTTGCCCACGTTTCTATAATTTATTCTGAATAACAAGCGATATAATGGCACAGATTCTTCAATAAATTTAGACGAAGATTATTTTTTGGAATAAGCGGTGTGAAAGTTAGAATTGAATTTGCTCCCCTAAATGTTCCCCTAAATTAGACTTTACCAGAAGAGAAGAATGTTTACAGAGTTTGTTGCCGACAAGGCATCTGAGCTAAGCCGTAATGTTAAATTAACTGAGTTATTTTGTAAATAGTAACATGTAAATACGTTGTAAATATTAAATTTATTAGTCAATGAAGAAGTTATCAAGTTTTAATTTGTAACTAAAATAGTTTCCACCCCGGATTCTAAATAATATATCACGATAACCAATTATCATCACAAAACTATTTGCCTAATTAATAAGAACGAAACATCAGGCACTGATTATGAAACGCTTTTCAACTCTATAGGAAGATTGTTGAGAAATTTCATGTTAACACCGATTCATAAAAACTGTACGTAATGAAAAACATTTTAGTTTCATTTTGTAATGATGGTAGGTATGAAAACTTAAAAATAAGTGACATAAGTTAAACATTTCAAATATTTTTTAACTTAAATTTATTTATTCTGATGAAAAGTGTCAAATATATAAATATTCTTTTAACTATATTCTTTAACGACCTTTAATTATAATAATACGACTGGCATATCAAAGGAATGTAAATTTTATCAATATCACCTATGTATTTCCATACTATTTTAAACTGTGTATTTTCGTAAAAAATATTTTTCTTAAAAGCAAAATTGTGTCACGAATATATTTTCTTTTTCAAAAATATAAATCCTCAGAATAGAAACAGGTTTTAGTAAAAGCTTTGAGATACTTTTCTTCCAATTTTGCTTTATACAGAATAACTCTTGAAATATCGGGGCAAAATAAATTTAAAGTTTTATCTAATGATTTTTATAATATTTAATGTACTTGTAATTGTTGAATACTCTATCTGTTATCTTCAATTCATCTGTATGCTTTCAACTGCAAATCATATAGAAAAAAATTTACATTTCTTAATACATACCGTTATTGATTCACATTACACTTTTACAAGTCAAAAAATAGATTTTATTTAAGTCGAAATAAAATCTTATTATATTTGATTAATTTAGAAGAAATACGAAAGACATAATTTATGAAAAGGAAAGTTTTTATTCATCGCATAGTCTTCTAGAAAATAACGAACTTTTACTAGTATCTGTTTTCCTCTTTTGTATGACCATTATACAGAATTGAATATGACTGAAGCAAGAATACAATGAAAATAGATTTCAAACCATTAAAATTTTGTAAAACTGAAATACAGGATGCATTTTTATTTCAATTTAAAAACCGTTGATCTTGTTTTCATCTGAAATGACTGTTTATTGAGTTTCAGAAAATATTTTAAATAAACAGAGATAAATCATCGTATAACATTTAATGCACATTGTAAGATTAAATATATTGAAGCAAGATAATAATAAAAATAAAAAAGGAACGATTCAATTTTACAAAATTAGAAGTTAGGAATATGATAAATGTGTTTAATTTTCAAGACATTGGGTTTGTTATTGTACAGTCGACCATAAATAAAGCGAGCATCTCATAAAATTTAATCACTAAATTATCACAAAAAAATAAAACGAAAATACTCATTAGATTCGAAATTATGCTTTTTCGCCTATTTAGTAAATTTCGGAATATTGCTGTAAAATGACATTTTGATACGCTTATTGTAAAATTATTAAATTTATATTTCAAATCTCAACTAATTATACTTCATTATAGTAAATTTAGGTGATAAAATTATAAATTTAAGTGTGCTGCATGGATTCTGACAAAATTATATGGGAAATATCAATTTAGTGTAAAAAAAAAATGTAAATACTTTGTCAGTTAAATATTCATTTATTACTGAAAATTTGCCCAATAAAATTTTTTAACATGTCGTGCAGTACAGATCTAAGAAGGTTTTACTGGGTATAAAAGTCTATATGGGTCATTTTCTCTTAGAACAGTTTGAAATTATATAATTTAAAATTTAATATTTTTCCTTCTTAAAATTGGGTTCTATTTTTATTTAGGTACTGTAACTAAGTAACGAAATACTGTCAGAAAACTCTTTTACAATGTTAGAGACACAGAAATAAAATTTTAAATTTCGAGTAGGCAGAGGAATAATAAAGACAGAGAGGGGAATGACACTTATCCAGAGAAATAACAAGGGAAATGACAAAATTTATGGTTAGCTTGTTTACTATCATAACCAGGGCTTGACAAATGCAGTCACCAGGTCGCCACTGGCGACCAAATTTTTTTTATATGGCGACCAATTTATTTAATCTGGCAACGATTTTTTTTTGTACAAAAATTGTCCTAAGAAATGAACACAAACGGCATTTTTTCTCTCCCCCCAATATTGAGAAATAAACTTAGAAACTATGTTCAAACTTATTTTTAATTCGGCAAAAATAAGTTCATCAACTAGAATTTTTAAAGTAATAAAATCTATAAAAGTAATAATTTTTTTTCTTTTTTTTCAGAGATATGTAATTTTCATAAGTTTGATTAGAAAACTTAGACATTCTTATCTTGCTAAATTATGTACTATTCTAAAGTATGTAAATAGGTCATCATATATTTATAAATAGTATGTTTTATTCCATTATACAAGCATAAAAGCATGTGGTTAAGACTTTCTAGAACTTTGTTTCATATTATTCAAGTTTATTCGTTATTTCTAAACGATACTTGTAATTATTTGTTCTCATTTAATTCATAATTTTTTTTGTTTTTTGAAAATCAGTGACAGCGGAGGGGCGCGAGGGGTAAATATATTTTATTGACAACAAGAATTTTTTGCTGGCTTCCACATTTTATCAAATTTGTAAATCCATATATATACAAAAATCAAGACTTAAAGATAGATTTAAAAACTCCATACAAATATGACTTAACTATTGATTGGGCCTTCATTACAAAATTAATGTAAATGAAAGAGACAGGGTAATGACAGTGAATAAAAATAATTATCAAGATATAACTTAAAATCACCAAGCTTCACTTGACTATGCTTGTTTCTGCAAAAGAACAATTCAAGATGAATTCTCTGATTAGGCCAATTTTCATACATGAAAATCTGAGATAATATAACTGTTGCCAGATGTTAGGTGGAGAGGAGCACACATAAGAGAATGACATTTATCACATTTATTTAATTGGCTTATATTTATAAATAGTATGTTTTATTCCATTATACACGCATAAAAGCATATGATTAAAACTTTCTAAAACTTTTTTCATATTATGCAAGTTTATTCGTTATTTTAGAAGCAGGGGTAAAAATATCGCTGTTTAGAGGAAATGTCCCATATAGATACATAGTTATGAAATACATAGAAATATTTGTTTAAATATTAATTTATTTATGAAACATGATTTCTCAAATTTTGTAATCTATAATTAAGTAATTAAGTGTTTAGTGCTTTTTTTTCTTATTAAATTTTTTCAAATTGATACTGAAATACAAAATTTTCGGTACATGTATGAACAGTTAAATATAGTAATATTTTCTATAGCAAAGACATTGGTGCATTTTGAACTTTAGTTTGAGTACTTAGGAAGTGTTATTTAGTATTGATTTGTAATTTGCGCTTCCAATTTAATAATAGCTTGAATCAAGAAAAATATCATTTTGAACAAAATAGAAAAAATATGCCTAGTATGAAATCTTATATTATAAAAATACAAAATCTCCGAAAATTACGTTATTAAAACTGTCTTTATTTTTTCAGTTCATTCTAAGACTGAACGACGAATTCATACGTTGAAACATAGACACATATAATTTAAACTTTTGCGTTTTAACATAGCTACATTAATTTGAAACAGCTAAAAAATTACTCTTTCAAAAAAAAAAAATTTAAATATTTATGTGCACTCTATTTAAAAAATACAAGACCAAATATTTGATATTTCTAAATCCCTCCATATATGATATCAAATCCTAAAGATGAAGATCAACCAATATAAAGCCATATCGGTCGATCCCATACCAACACTGTGGCTCACGAAATATATCCATATTCGAAAAAGTCTTGAGAAAGAAACGATAAAAAGTTTTTTACGAAAGAAAGGGCGGGAAAATGCAGCTTTGCTGAAAATGGATTTAAAGAATATCATTTTGTTTCTAAAGATAGAAATCTCGTAAGTCACAGAAATCATATACACTGCTCAAAATTAGGGGAGCACATGGTTTTAACGAAATCACGCAAATACTTACACATATAATTAACTTAAATTAAAACATCCATAATTTAAAGTGGCTTAAAGCAGAAAAATAAAACAAAGCAGAAAAATAAAACTTCATATGGAAATCAAAGTTCATGACGTCAAAAACCAGAAAAAGGAGATAAGTGTAGAAATCGGGATTTCGTAGAAACGTCTGTTTCACTGTCTCAGTTGTGAAATTCAATTGCTCAGCTTTTGTTTTGAGAAAATGTGACTTGAAAATATCCCAATAACGTGATTCACCGGAATCCATGGCTTGGCGTATTAGCGGGAGACGCGAATCCGAGCAAACACAACGAAGTGTAGCGGATGCTGTTGCAGTCGCAAGAAATGCCATTGCAAAGCTGTGGAATAGATTCGAAGAAAAATGATATGTTACACGTCGACCAGGGCAAGGCCGGCCACGTGCTACCACAGCAACATATGACCGATATATCCTGTTAACAGGTCTTTGAGACACAACAATCAATGCTACTCAGCTGCAAAGACAGTTGCTCTTGGAAACAAGCCGCAGGGTGTCCAGCCAAACACTCAAGAATAGGCTTCATCAGTGTGGTCTCTATGCACGTAGGCCAGTGGCCTGTATTCCGTTGACGCCACGCTACCGTGCGGTCCGAAGAAGGTGATCTGAAGAACATCGAGATTGGAGGCAAGGTGATTGATGTCAAGTGCTGTTTACAGACGAGTTCCAATTCAGTCTGGAGCGTGACACCCGACGTGTTTTGGTATGAAGAGAAAGAGGCAATTGAAATAACCCAACATTCCTTCGTGTAAGATCACATTATAGATGAAGTGGGTTGACGGTATGGGTTACAATCAGCATAGGTGGACGTACAGACCTGTATATCAGTAGGAATGGCACTTTGACTGCTCAAAGCTATCTGTACGTGATACTGAGACCTCATGTCGTAACTTACGCTGCAGTCAAGGTGATTCCTTTGTTTTTATGCATGATAATGCCAGATCGTATACACCTCGTCTGGTGGAGAACATGATTGAAGCTGAAACAATACAGCGTATGGAATGGCTTCTGTTCCCCTGACCTGAATCGGATCGAGCATGTTTGGGACACACTTAAACGGCACATTGCAGCGAGACCAAGGACTTCTTTTACTATCTGGGACTTGGATATTGCAATTTTTGAAGAGTGGAACAGAATTCCTCAAGTACTTCATCGCATTAATGGAAAACAGGTGTGCAGCTTATAGCTGTTCGAGGGGACCACACGCCAAATTAAACATCTTCCATCATTTCAAAACAATACTTTTTTGGTAATTTACTTTTAACCAAATTATTGCCTTAAACCATCTTTTCATGTACTTTCCTTCGTTTCAAAGGATTAAAGCTACCTTACATTTTTTGGGTGTCCTTTTTTGCATTATCGCGCATTTATACACGTGTAATCTACATTTTATGCCCATGCATGGCTGTTTCGCAAGGTTCTGTTCACTTCTTTGCTTGCTCCCCTAATTGTTTTGAGCAGTGTATTTTGAAATTAACATTGTACAGATTTGTGTAAATTTAGTATATGTAGGGCCAACGCGTATAAATTTTCTAAAGTATGTGCAAAAAAGGCTTTGGCGCCTAGAAGCAAAACAAAAAAACACTTTCTAATTTTACGTATATACATTATGCCATGTTACATTTAAGACCATTGTGTTAAATTTCATTTTATCTTAAGAATATAAAAATTATCATTAAACTTGTCTCAGTTCTATCTATATATTTAAAAGCGAAGGTTTTTTTTTTTTTTTTTTGTCAAATTAATTTTTCACACGAATTTGCCCCATTTGCGCTTGCGTAAACTTAAATCTAGCACCTAACCAGTTTTAGAGCACACTCAAATAAGAAAAGTGTGGCTGAGTGGTATAAGGCGTAGTTATTCTCGGTTCCGATTATTTTGTCGGTTCGATCCCTACTATGGACAGAATGATTTTTCTCATTTTATTGGCAATAATTCATTTTAATAATGCCATATTTAATGCATGAGGAAAAGTTATACAATTTGTATTTTTTTTAATTCAAATGCTTTATAATTAAATAAACTTTAACACCCAAGAATATTTTGTTTTATTTACTAAATTTATATTAAAAGTATTTAAATTAAAAGATCTTGCATGTAATTATCGAATATATAAATTGAACTGGTGTACAATTTTTATTATATTCGGTATGATCATTATCAAGATGTCATTCATACAATAAGAAAAGTATGTAATTATTTTTTGTAAAAGAGGAAAATAAAAGGAGAGAAAACAAAAAGAAGGAAAAATATTCATACAGGAATAAATTATCTTGATGAAAACAAAAGAAGAGAAAAAAGAAAGCAGCAAAAATATCCATATAAGAATTATTCAATTAGGCATGGGTATTACATATATCGTAATAAATTATGTTTACATAGATTGTTTTATTGAAAGGGGAATATTAACTACAAATCTTGAGAAAGACTGTTTAATATTAGAATAAACTCATAAATTGTTCCAAGTAGTGTATATTTCATTCCCATGCTACACAAAAACAGGATTTATACTTTACAAGTTCTGGAAACAATGTTTTCCTTTAATTTGTATACAACTTATATTAGCAAGGGGGCCATTTTTTGACGATGACCCAAGAATTTTTCACACCTATCTATCCCCTTCCCCTCTTCTGCCATTCAATGCACTACTGGCTTGTAGCAATAGTGGCTTTCAATCTTTATAGAGAAATATGCCAACAGCAATGTATTAACATCGTAAATTGTTCTACTGGTTCTCACAATATATCTTATGTATAATTTCGTCACTTTGATAAAGGCATGTTTATTATTTAACGAAATTAAATTGCAAGACTTGGAAGAATGTTCTTGAACGTTTAATGAATATAACAAAAGAAAATAGGAGTTTTCGTGGTTTTCTTCGAGCCGTGGATTTCTCCATGCGTAAATACGGATTAGGTTCCCTTAGAAAGACCCCCACGAAGGGCACTCCTCCCGAGCCTATATCCCTAGTGTAGATAATTGGCCGTCAATAATCAACCCAACCCAACCCAACAAAAGAAAATAACAGCACTGTTATTATTTGTTATCCTTTTCTGTATACATTAAAACTCTCTATATTAATTATAGAATGAGTAAAAAGAATGTTGCGGTTTATGCAAATAAGAAATAGATATATCTCACACATAAGGATTTCTAGATCTATGAAGGATGAATCCTTACATTGGCCCGATGGTACTGACGCATTTAAATTTTATTTGAAGAATAGGCTTATAATAATTATTTTGTTACTCTGGCAGAGGAATTATTTTAAGCATAATAAACAATTCTGAATTTTTTCTTTTCAGAATGCTACTTTTAAAAACTCTATCAAAAATACTCACTCACTGAGTAAATTTTCGAAACTGAATAAATTCTCCTGACTATACTCTGTTCTGAATTTACTACATATATCCTGTTATACAGCATTTATGTTTTTCTAGCTCCAGTAGCATTTCGGAAATGTCATAAACGTTATTGTTTACTTCATTTTTTATTTAGAGCCATTTCTGAAGAGAAGTATTTTACTGTTCGCGTAAATATTAGAGGATTATAAATGTACCTAAAATGCAATAAATTTTCATATTATCTTTCTATCTACCCATATATGTACCTGTGCAGAAACAAATGAAGTAAAATTACAAACAGTGTTTTTAATGCTTTATAACACAAATGAAATGTGTTTATGAATTCGGTTTGTCTATCTTTCTGGCCGTTGGGCCGGTTATCCGTGCTTTAACTGTCGTAAATATACTTGGAATGCCATGTAAATTATATATGTTAGTATAAAAATTTTGGCACTGAAAATGAAGTGCGTAGCATTTATAGATGAAACAGCACCAAAAAACTGGCGATAAAGCACAATTAAATAATAAAACTTTGTATAAATCACCATAAAAACAAAATAACAGACACGACGCGTTACAGGCTGTAAATTTTACAAACCATCATCAGCCACAGACCCATGGCTACTTTTGCTGATAACGGCTGTTAAATTTCCAGGTCGAAACGCGTTCTTTATATTCTTTTGTTTTTATGGTGATTCATACAAAGTTTTATTATCTAATTGTATCATTTATAGTTCGTTTACAGGGACACACGAAAAGAGTTAAATTATTGTCTAAGGGAAATATAGCTTAAGGTCCATTTTATTGATGTTTTCATATTTCAAACATAATGAGTTTGATATGTATCTTTGGAGTGGACTAAAACATGTTTTTACACGCCTATTAAATTAATAGTATTTATAGTTCGTTTACAGGGTCACACAATAGAATTTTATTATATCATGATGTATGGGAAAATATCGGTTGCGTTGCATTTTAATAATGTTACACTACTTCAAAAATAAATAAATGGATATGAATCACTGATATGCACTACAACATGTTTTATATAGATTATGGAGTTAAAATCATTAATCGTTCATTTACAGAGACGCACAAAAGAATTTGGTTACAGGACCGACTATGATCGATAATTGCAGGAAGTACCTTTTCCGCAGGGATATGCGCTTTAAAATTTATCTATTTTTTAGTGTATCACGTGGTGTGTATAAATTCTATAGATTATATACCTGGCTGCACAACAGAATTCGCACACATTACTGCATATGGACAAAAATTGATGAAAACGGATTTTTACTGATATATCTGTTTCTTAAATTACTTATTTCTATTTTATATCATTGTATGCAAAAATGAAATTTCTTAATAATATCCTTTTGCTATTGGAAAGTGTTTTATAAACCGTATGTGAGATGCGAGAGTTTTCATTATTGTTTAATGTGTGTGACAAAATTTTTGTTGCTCTCAATTCGAATTGTACAAAGTTTCCAATCTATCTTCACTCATATTTTTCTTTTCAATACATTTTCATATACATAATAAAAGACGGATATGAAACGTTATTAAGACTAGAAAGTACAACATATTTTAAAAACATTACACTATACTTATATCTTTTTAAAATACGTAAATTATTGTTACTAATACATTAAGTTTTTCTATCCCATTATGTCCTTATTAGTGTACAAATAAAAGTGTTTTTGTACTCTTACTATGTAGGATTTTTAAAAATAATAATGTAAAAGCATATACACATAATTGTGTTACGAAAATATTTAAATAAGTCTGTTAAATCAGAAAAATACGCTGGAATCATTTCCTATATATGCGATTAAAGATTTTTTTACTTTCTTCTATCTAAAATAGAAGAAAGTATTGTAATCGAAATTTTTTCCGACTTCCGGTTTTTGACGGATTTACATGTTTTAGGGGTCAGAGATTCCGAAAAACATGTTTTTACAAAATGTCTGTCTGTCCGTCTGTCCGTCTGTCCATCCTCATTGTATCATCGAAGAGTGTATGAAGTTATGCTTCAAATTGAACAGAATTTTTTCCTATGTTTTTGGCTATAGCAAGCATGTCCTACTTGAATTTGGGGATATTTCGACGAAAAAAGGCGCTGCGATCGCGATTTTTGTTTGATTTTCACTATTGTATCATCGAAAGTGTATGAAGTTATGCAGATAATTGAACCATTTTTTTTTTATGTTTTTGGCTATAGCCTGCAGGCCCAAGTTGAATTCGGGGATATTTCGACGAAAGGGGGCATAGCAATCCCTTTTTTTGTTCGATTTTCACTATTGTATCATCATAAAGTGTATGATGTAATGCAGATAATTAAACCAATATTTTTTCTATGTTTTTGGCTATGGCCAGCAGGTTCTACTTGAATTTGGGGATATCCCGCCGGAAGGGGGCGCTGTGATAGCCATTTAAAGATTTCAAATTAAAAAAATTGTGCAAAAAAAAAATAGAAATCCTAAAAGTTGTTTCTGTTAAATGTTCGGCCTTGATCTGGAGAATCCGGAGCAATTTTTGCTTTGCCTCTAATTGAAAAAATGGCTGAGACATAGAGGTTTAACATTTGAGGGTAGCTGACATTTTCAAACAAGACAGCAGAATTCATGCATAAACGGGTTTAATTTATGAGTTTTCGTTAACATGGTTTCGGCAAATTTTCTTTCATTGTTGTAACCATTGTTTCTATTCTTATATGCTTAACACTATATATTTATATTCGCCAACGTCAAATTCTTGCCAAGCTTGGCAACACATGGCGAAATATCGCCAAATTTGGCGACAAAAATAGGTTGCCATAAATGAAGCATACTTGGCTGTAGAGGACTAATTTGGCGATATTCTCATTCAAATTCAATGTTGACGAGCTGGGAATGAATCTTCTTTAATTGAGTTTCACGCAATTTTAGCTTCTTGTTTTCCAGTAAAATTAGCTAAAATCGTAAAACCAAGGAATACGGAGGATATTTGTTCCTGCCGGTACAGGCCAGAAGGAATTTTCGTAGTTTAGTGTACATCAGTTGATCGCATCCCGGTAACCCAACGATTCGCAAGAAGCTGACGTACAACAGAATGACGAAAAATATTTATTTTATTGGCGATGTGATAGCGACTTTTGAAGTATTAACATGACTGAGATAGAAGAAAGTTTTGGGACTTTTTTTTGTAACACTAATACCCAAAAATTGTAAATAATATTTCAATACCTTCTTATACAAATTATCCTACTTAGCGTATGGCCCATTTTTATTGTGTTATACATTACATTTGACAGCTATGACATGGAAATATATAGCATGTATATCCATGTAAATATTTAACATGAGAAAGCAGACTGGAGCACTTTATAGCACAATCCTATTAAATAGGAATGATCCTGGTTCGGAATGCTAATGGAAAGAGCATGATTTAAGTAATTCTCTAGCGATGTATCTAACTCGAAATTAAATATGCAGGGTAACCGTGAAATGTATTCAATCATTTGCAAAATATCGTTACTAAAGTAATATACCAAGTCTGTATGAATTTGAATAGTAACTTAAAACAAATCCCATCAAAAACATACCTGTGAAAGAAGGCCAAGTTCGTTAACGGTTTCGCTAATAAAAGAAGTGAGATCTAACTGGAAACCAAGTTCTTTCGAAGCTCCTTAAATCATAGTTCCTGTCATGCATAACGTTCTTCAATTGGTTAAAATGATTTGTTATATTATTTGCTACTCAATAGAGCGATTTGGCAAGTTTTCTCTTATTCAAATTTCTCTACATGATTGATCTGAACTTAAAGTTAATCATTTCCTCAACATATCAATACCTTAACTTCGACATACTTATTCGAATACTTGATTGACTACATCTTTGCCAATGGCATACTAGACTAAATTGTACTCAGACTCAAAGATTAAAGTTGGTGGGTGAAAACTTGCCAAGATGCTCTATTGAGTAGCAAATAATATAACAAATCATTTTAACCAATTGAAGAACGTTATGCATGACAGGAGCTATGATTTAAGGAGCTTCGAAAGAACTTGGTTTCCAGTTAGATCTCACTTCTTTTATTAGCGAAACCGTTAACGAACTTGGCCTTCTTTCACAGGTATGTTTTTGATGGGATTTCATTACTTTTTGTACAGTTACAATATACTTAAACACTATACTTAATGGTTTTAATTGTGTTTACAAGTGACTATTTTATATACCAGGCAACATTCAATTTAATTTAAATTTCCTACAACAAAATATTCGGCTGTTAATTTGCGGCGGAAATTTGTATTTTAATACTGCTGTATTTAATATTTGTTTTGAAACGAAGTGTATTGACTCGAAATTTTTATTATTTCTGGAATAACAATATTCATAATGACATATTTTATGTTTTACCATTACAGACTCATTAACATATAAATCAACAGTCCGATTCATATTTACAAACAAAATGACGAAGCTATCCAAATAATATCAAATAAATACTATAAAATTTACAGATAATTCAAAATTAAATCGGCATTGTTTTCATAAATGAAATGAAATTTTCCTCAAAGTAGTGTTGGCATAAAAATAAAATTCTGGAGTATATCATTCTCAACAATGATTAGAAAAAAATATCGCACAAAAGAAATAAAGTGTGACATCTCCGCACGTATTTATTTTATATTTTATGATTAAAAACCAAAATTAAAATTGCAGTGTTTAGGAGAGAAAGACACCATGGATTGTCCCATGTTTTTTCGATGCAATTAAAATACGACTGTTATTAAAATCTAGAGAAATGCTTAAGTGGTACTAAAAGAAAGAACAAAAGATTTATAAAAAAAACCTTTTAATGATCAACATACGTTTCAACGATCCTACGGTGCCATTTTCAAGAACTATAACGATAAACAAAGTATTCTCGCAAATTTGGAAAATAAACTTGCAAACATGAATCACGAGATCAAATACGTAAATAAAAAGAAAACTGCCCAGTTAAACTGAGGGCATTGAGCTCACAGGCTTAAAGAAATAAACAATATATTAAGGGGGGTCATCCCCCGTTACCCCCCTCATAGTTAACTAATAAACACCTTAAACTAATCAGGGAAGTCTCTAATTACAATGAATATATATACAAAATTTGAAGAAAATCGGATAATTCTGCATGAAAAACCCATTTATCTAAATTAAGGGGGGTTAGACCCCCTTTCCCCCTTTATACTTAACCAATGAACCCCCAAAACTCTTCAGAGAAGCGCATTATCACAATGAACCTATATACAAAATTTGAAGAAAATCGGATAATTCTGCATGAAAAACTCATTTATCTAAATTAGGGAGGGGGTTATCCCCCCTTTCCCCCTTTATATTTAACCAATGAACCCCCAAAACTATTGACAGAAGCGCATTATTAAAATGAACCTATATACAAAATTTTACGAAAATGGGATAATTCTGCATGAAAAACTCATTTATCTAAATTAGGGGGGGGGTTATCCCCCTTTATACTTAACCAATGAACCACCAAAACTATTGACAGAAGCGCATTATCAAAATGAACCTATATACAAAATTTGAAGAAAATGGGATAATTCTGCATGAAAAACCTATTTATCTAAATTATGGGGGGTTAGCCCCCCGTTTCCCCCCTTTATACTTATCCAATGAACCTCCAAAACTAATCAGGGAAGCGCCTTATCACAAGGAACCTATAAACAAAATTTAAAGTAAAACGGTTAGTTTTATCAAAAGTTATCGCGTTACATACATACGTACGTACGTACGTACATACATACAGAACCGGCGGTCACATAAGCTCTCCGGCTTTGATAGCCTGTGAGGTAAAAAAGAGAAAAGCAGGTGCTTGAAGTAGCCAACTGTAATCGTGCAAATTAACATTTCGTTATTGCTTTTTAAAACGGAAAAGTACCTCCTGCCAAATTTAATGGTACTTTTCCGTTTTAAAAAGCAATAACGAAATAATTATTTTCACGATTACAGTTGGCTACTTCAGATACTTTTCTGTTTTAAAAATCAATAACGAAATATTAATTTTCACGATTACAGTTGGCTACTTCAAGCACCTGCTTTTCTCTTTTTTTACATATTTGATCTCGAAATGTTTTCAAGTTTATTTTCCAAATTTGTGAGAATACTTTGTTTATCGTTATATTTCTTGAAAATGGCGCCATAGGAGCGTTGAAACGTATGTTGATCATAAAAAGGTTTTTTATAAGCCTTTTGTTGTTTCTTTTAGTATCACTTAAGCATTTCTTTAGATTTTAATTATATTTAGTGATCTTATTTTGTGATTATGTACGATTTTTTTTTTCTTGCGCGTGTTTTTTTCTAAGTTTTATAAAATAAATGAGCTGATATTTTGCCCCAGCTACACTGCCTAGACCCATGGTAGCTACACATCCATGATCAATATTTATTTGAATCATAGGAATGACTCTCTTTTGTTTACATTTTTAATTCTGGGATTAGACGAATTTCAACTGCGGATATCTCGAAATATATGCGTACTTCGATATATGTATTCTCTCAAGATGTTTTTGTGTTTTCACAATGCGTATAAAAAGGTAAATTTTATGCACCATTACTCAAAAAATTAATTCTCTGAAATTAGCCCAAAATGGCTGATAATCAAATATTTTGCTGCAAGGTCAAGCCGGATTCAACACTTGGCGCTTTTTTGGCAAACTAAAATTTCGCCTAATAGACGTAACGTTAAAGTAAAAATGGACACCCACAAGTGGGTAATTAATCGATTTTCAGAATTTTTTGATTTTTTTTCGATTTCTTATAGTGTAAACGAACTTCTCACCAAATTTTAAGTCTGTAAGTGCAGTAGATATATGAAATCTTTTTGATGAGTGAGTGAGTCACTGATAAAATTATCGATTATCAGACAATTTCAAATATCATTATCTCGGAAACTAATTATGCGTTTGTTATAAAATTTTGGATTCTGGATACTTAAGTGGGCCTTACTACACATTTAAAATTACAAGTACGTAGGTCAAATAGATTTTCAGTAGTAGAGTGTCGAAATTTGGCGAAAACAGCTCGAAATGGTTCGTGTAAATATACTCACGGCCGATGTATCGACTTTTTTGCTTTGGGAACTTGGCTGACACACTGCCGTGTGTCTAGATGTGTTCATTTAGAATGCAATGGTAATTAATGTTTATTTTTTGTTCTGCATGTCTAGTTGTATTGTTATAATATAATAACAAATATCAATCCGTCATAACGTGTACATAAAAAATACTTATCATAAAAAGTGGAACCTACTGAAGGTTTTCTGAATATATGTTTCAAATCGGCACATCAATTATTAGTCACAAACTTCCAGTTCTATTAACCACTTACAAGTCTCCGTTGTTAGGCATGACATATCTTTGCAAAATTGTCTATGGCGTACAACATGCAACACCGTAAAACAAATTCTATATATATATGTAAAATTTCTGTGTTTAAGCGGAAACTATCTATTTTGTGTGGAAATTGCAAATTTTCTCGGAATAAACGGAGAATTTTCTTTTTATCCTTACTCGTCGAATGTTATAAATGGAAATATTCCTTTAAGAGAGACAAACGGAAATGTTCCTTTCTAATTAAGCGTAAAAGAAAAAATTCCAGTTCGAAGTTCGTAATGAATGTTTTGGCTTATAATCAAGTCTTTGGAGGTGTACAGTTTGTGTAGGGGTATGGTGTTGTCCTTTCATTGCAGTTTTCTTTACCGGAGCGTAAAATGTCTAAGTATAGTGGCATACATCTAGTAGTTGTAAAGACATTAGAAAATAACCCCGAAAATTCTATCTCCTGGCGAAAATAAGACAAAGGCATAAAATTCAGTCTTTCGAAGAAAAATCTTTTATTGGAGTGATAAACGACAAGGCATTAAGTGGTCCCTCTTACGAAGGCAAAAATGTCTTACTACTTGCTCTCTGAGCGGTCAGCAATCGGAGGTGTTGCTTTTTCATACATTGGTATCCAAAAGTGATTGATTGCCAGGCTTTCACTGACAGCTGCGGTTTAAAACTATTGTTATGTGATATTATTGTTTTGTGTGCTTATCTACGGTGTCCTGTAAGCTTTAAACTAACGTTCCTTTCCTATCTAGAATCTTAATCCAAGTTCATAGATAAAACAGACGTTACCCATTCTCTAAGAAGAGAGATACATCATAGGGGGATTACGTTCTGTCAAGTGGGCGGAACCCGTGTGGACAAAAATAACCAGCCCCGTTTACGAAGAGTGCTCTGCTGCCGGAGAGAGTGGGGGTGAAACGGGGAGGTGGTTGTGAGGGAAGCTCTGGTACACGTGTGTTGAGGAAGGTCTCTTGGAGTGGAGAGATAAAGTGTTTGTGGGATTAATAGTAATCTCTGGTAACTGAGTTAATTAACGTAGCATGAGAGAAGTATCGAGTAGCTTAACAGTACACAGAACGTATTTTCAGTATTTTATTTAATGTTGCACCGGATCAGCTATATCCGAGTTTGTAAGTGTAAATATTCAATAAAAGTTAAAATTTCAGTGCAGATTCACACTGTTTAATAACTAAAATTCATTAAGATACAACTAAATGTAACTATACTGCTTGAAGGTGCGTAAAAATATACATAAAACATTTAAAAGCACATTAAAGTCCTCTTAAAAATTCCAAAACGTTTTCAACCGAAACCCGGTCATCATCAGTGGAAAAACTAAATTGTTGCGTTGAGTTGTTATTTCTTTGCGTTTTCTTCCTTGCCCGGAGTAAACTATTTTACTTCAAGGGTTTGGAAATAACGTGGGATGGGAAAGATAATCAATTCTGCATTAATTCATTCCAGACAGCGTGGATATCATATGATAATACATCGTTACAGACTATTTCTTTTTTAGATATTATTTCTAGAGACTCTCTTATGATTGCTTCCAGGTGATTATTTGTGCGGAATATAATTTTGGATTTATTGAAATCAACTTTTATAGGTTCAGTTTGCGCTAATCTTGCTAACACAGTGTGGGGTCTATTTAATCTCAGATCTGCTTCACGAAATTTCCTCATTGTCATACCTATGTACATAAAATCTTTGTTATCTTTCTTGAATGGTATAATATATACTCCTGATCTATTGATAGCATATATTGGGTCAATTTTTCTGTTTAACAAAACCCGCAACTTTGGGGGAGGGACTGCGATTAATGTAATGCCAAACTTAAAGAGGGAATGTCTCATACTTTCAAAAATGTATGAGTAATGTATTTAAAATATGAGACATTCCCTCTTTAAGTTTGGCATTATTTTAATCGTAGTCCCTCCCCCAAAGTTGCGGGTTTTGTTAAACAGAAAAATTGACCCAATCCAGGCTATCAATAGATCAGGAGTATATATTATACCATTCAAGAAAGATAACAAAGATTTTATGTACATAGGTATGACAATGAGGAAATTTCGTGACAGAATAAAAGAACATGAAGCAGATATGAGATTAAATAGACCCCACACTGCGTTAGCAAGATTAGCGCAAACTGAACCTATAAAAGTTGCTTTCAATAGATCCAAAATTACATTCCGCACAAATAATCATCTGGAAGCAATCATAAGAGAGTCTCTAGAAATAATGTCTAAAAAAGAAATAGTCTGTAACGATGTATTATAATATGATATCCACGCAGTCTGGAAGGAATTAATGCAGAATTGATTACCTTTCCCATCCCACGTTATTTTCAAACCCTTGAAGTAAAATAGTTTATTCCGGGCAAGCAAGAAAACGCAAAGAAATAACAACTCAACTCAACAATTTAGTTTTTCCACTGATGATGACCGGGTTTCTGTTGAAAACGTTTTGTAATTTTTAAAAGGACTTTAATGTGCTTTTAAATGTTTTATGTATGTTTTTACGCACCTTCAAGCAATATAGTTACATTTAGTTGTATCTTAATGAATTTTAGTGTAAATATTGTCTTGTTATTTGTAAAGACTGTGTAAATAAATTATTCGTTTAAGTTTAATAGAAAGAGTTCGTTTTTTTCTCATTATACCTCTCATAACGTGACCGATATCAATTAATCATATCGGTGGTGGGAGCATACTAAAAGTACCGGATTATTCTTCGAGGTTGTGTGGACTTAGAGGGAATACGGCCGTAACTAAAGACATCAGGCCAAGATTTTGACCGTTAGATGAGAACCATATTAAATTTTGAACAGAATTAAGCCAATGATAGTTACAATTTTTAAATAGCAACCCTTCGATAGCAGCTACATCAAAAAGCGTCAGAGAATGCAGAGACACGCCGAAATAAAATAAAAAGAAATTCACGATGTCTGTGTTTAAGTTAAAAACGAGCATTGAGATGGAAAAAAAGCAGCTGTACATTTACAAAAATAATTATTTTCTTTCTAATATTTATTCCAATCACAGATATGAAAGGAGAGGGTTAAATGAAAAGTACTCGAATAAATATATTAAAGCAGGGAAAACAAATCGCCTTTTGATTAGAGTTAAATAGGTTTTTGATGAAAGATTTTATACTCGAAATTTACCGTATTTTGAATAGCGGTAAAATTTCCATTTTAAAAATGGGGTAATACCAAAATGAAAGTTTTGTGAAAAAACTGCAGACGGCAAAATTTGCTGGCAGTATAATTTCCATATTTTAACGAAATTTGTTTTACAGTGTACGTTCTTGAAAAAGTTTGTTCTTTGCTGTTAATGTCGCAGTTGGTGTATTCATTGTTTTCTGTAACTCTATTCAGTGTGTATTAAGTAAATCTATTATATAAAAGAATTCTTTATTTAAACTGTCTTTGTATAAAAAGAAATTTTAAGCTTCACCTGGGTTTTTTTTTAATGCTTGTATAAAATTTTAGAAAAATAAAACAAAAATCATAGCTCCAAAACTATAAAAATATTTTTATCCAAATTACACAATCAATTTCACATGCAAAGACGTTACATATTTAAAGAATCATATTAAAACTTCAAGTAATATATATATATATATATATATAATATGTATAGTCACTAAAATAGCCTTTAAAATAAACTGTTAAGCAGCACTTAATATTAAGGACTTTTTTTAATAGTTTTATTTTTAACTAGACGGTCGCTTGATGACCCCAGGTGTCTTCTGCAATGCATAACCCGGGCTTTGCCCAGGGCCCACAAAGATCAAAAATATTTCTCGAGTTATTCGACCGTTTCCAGACTTTTCATTGGAATTTCATTTTCCTCGATTACAGAGCTATCTACGTTTTTCCGAAGAAAATGTTAAATACAAAAGTTACGTATTTTTCCCCGTAGAATCTGAATCTGCAATAAAGAAAGGAGGGGGGGGGGTTATCATTTAAAATTTCCAAGTTGCCCCCATTTCCTCTAAGGGACAGAGTTAGGGGCAACTTTGATATCCCTAAATAGATTTTTTTTTAAATATATTGAATATGCATTTTTCCATTTTTCAATTCTATGCATTTTTCATGAGTTATTCGACCATTTCCAGACTTTTCCATGGAAACGATTCTCACTGCCTTTTACTCAATTACAGCACCATCTACGATTTTCCGACGTAAATGTTAAGTATAAAAGTTACGTATTTTTCCCATAGAATCCGTATCTGCAATGAAAAGAGGAGTTACCTTATAGTATTCAAATGTTTCCCCCTTTTTCCCCCAGGGGGCAGAGTTGGGGGGAATCCTTGATATCCCTAAAGAGATTTTTGAAAAATATTGAACGCATATTTCCCGTTTTTCAATCAGGTGTATATTTCTCGAGTTACTCGACCGTTTCCAGACATTTTGGACACCCTGTATATTATACCCATAACAAACATCGCTTGGTACTGCTTGTTCTAATCTAGGGGAGGAAGGGAGAGTTTTCGAATGAAATAAACAAAAATGGGATAACTTAAGATATATGGCGACCATTATACATGGGCTTTGTGAGTTTCGTGCTCATAAATTTTTAATAGGGTGATTAAAATAAAGGAGCCTATGTGTTTCGAAGCCATATATGGTTCATATGGCATGGCGGGCACTATAACGGGGCCCTCTGTGATTTGCGCCTCATAAATCATTTAAACGACAATCACTATAACGAAACCCTATGAATTTAGCGTACATAAACCTTTAAATCGACAGTAATTCTAACATATCCCTGTGGTTTTCACTCATATAAACTAATTATACGGAATTACTATAGCGAAGCTTTAAGTATAATTTAACTTATAAATACGGCGATCTGTATAATCTGAATTTTCAAAATATTTTTTCAGAACAGAAAGAAATGAACTATATTTTGTATACAGAGTGAAATCCAATCACTGAAAGACTAAAAGCGCAAAAACAATTTATAAAGTATGGTATTAAAAAAGAATAAGCGAAATTTTCTGTACTTTTCCATTATACTACCACCATGCCAAAATGTATGCTAATGAGCCATTTATATCAACGCTGGTTGTGCAAAGAATTTTCTTTGTATTGCGACTAGCTGTTTATTAAATGTGGGTCATTTCTTTTTATCATATATTCTAATACGAGCAAATCTTGTGTGTGGTTATATATATATATATATATGCAAATTTTATCTTAAAAACGGCTCTAACGATTTTGACGAAATTTTGTATCCTACCGTTGTGGGGCACCAAAAAACCATTGGGCTAGGTCACACGTTCGGGAAAATTCGATTAGTGGGTCATTTTGGGTCATTTTGGGTCATGGTCTAGCTAATTGTATCTAAAAAACGGTTCAAACTATTTTGACTAAAATTTGTATCCGACCATTTTCGGGCACGAGAAGACTATTGCGCTGGGTCACATGTTCGAGAACTTTCGATTAGTGGGTCATTTTTGGGTCAACACGGGTCAAATTAATTTTATCTCAAAAACGGCTCTAGCGATTTTGATTAAATTTTGTGTCCTACGAGTTTCGAGCACGATAAAATCATTGGGCTAGGTCACATGTCCGAGAAAATTCGATTAGTGGGTCATTTCTGGGTCATTGTGGGTCAAGATATAAAAAGCGGCTCAATTTACACTAAATTTTGCATACAATGGTTTTCGGGCACGAGAAGACTGTTGAGCTAGGTCACATGTTCGGGAAAATTCAATTAGTGGGTCATTTTGGATCATGGTCAAGCTAATTGTATCTAAAAAACGGTTCAAACGATTTTGACGAAATTTTGTATCCGACCATTTTCGGGTACGAGAAGACAATTGGACTTGGTCACATGTTCGAGAACTTTCGATTAGTGGGTCTTTTTTGGGTCAACGCGGGTCAAATTAATTTTATCTAAAAAATGGCTCTAATGCTTTTGATTAAATTTTGTATCCTACGAGTTTCGGGCACGCGAAAATCATTGGGCTAGGTCACATGTTCGAGAAAATTCGATTAGTGGGTTATTTCTGGGTCATTGTGGGTCAAGATCTGAAAAGCGGCTCAATTTACACTAAATTTTGCATCCAATGGTTTTCGAGCACGAGAAGAATGTTGGGCTAGGTCACATGTTCGAGAAAATTCAATTAATGGGTCATTTTGGTCATGGGTCATTATGGGTCAAGGTATTTTATCTTAAAAACGGTTCAGAGGATTTGAAATAAATTTAGCACCCTACAGTTTTTGGGAACAAGAAGACTATTACGCTAGGTCACATGTTCGAGAAAATTCAATTAGTGGGTCATTTTGGTCATGGGTCATGATATTTGAACTCAAATTTAATTTTGACCGAGCATAGCACGGTCTTCCCTGCTCGTTTAATCTAATCATGCACAGCAACTTAATTTGCTGGTTTTCGTATCAAAAATATGTTTTATTAAGTTATAACGTACATTTTTCGCTGCGCTTTGATGTATTTAACCATTTGACAGTTACCTGATGATGAGAAATATGCAGTAAAATTGTTTCAGAGCTATGGAATCATGCATAAAGAATGTTTTTTTCTGAGATTCCGGCTAAGAACATTTCACAGTATAAAAAAAAAAAAAAAAAAAAAAAAAAAAAAACGTTTACCTTTTACACTGGATCTTACCCTATCTTTTGAGAGGTTATAAGGCATCTCAAAATGGCGTGATAGAAAACAGCGCGGCGCTGTTCTTCATTATTTTCAATTCAATGTCATAGAGTTCACACGGTGACATCTTCATTCAAAAACGGAAATGTTTAATGCAATGCTAAGAGGTATATCAATATCATGTCTGCAATTTAAATTAAAATTTTTTTTTGTATAATATTTATTTATTTTTCCTTTTTAACTATATATTTGTATTGATATAATAAAATAGTTCATAAAAGTCTGTAATTTTGAAATGTTTCATTATTTTAGTGACTACTCTTTCCCCAACAAGGCTATTTTTTTTTCAACTGTTTCAATTTGCGCCAGGTATTACGCTCGATGACAATGGTGTTGGTATACTAAAAAAAACTTCCCACACACCCTTTATCAATCCTAGGAGCTGAATTTCAAAGAAACCCCTTCTTAATAAATCCCTGTTAGGAATATATACTCAGGAGGTCAAATTTCTAGCTTCAATAGTTTAATCTGTGCGTTGATGAATCAGTCAGGACAAAGCTTTGTTTAATGTAGATATAGACCTAATATTATTGCTATAAAAAGGATTTTTGCGTCAATTCTGCGGAAAAATGATTTCCGTTAATTCCAGACAAAAGTGACTGGAATTATTCTCTACATTCTTTCTTTATATCAGCAGAACAATTTCGACAGCTTTATGTTACACCAACACCTTTGTGCCAAACATAATAGTTGTCGTTAAATGAAACATAAACAAGTAATAAAAAAAAGTCAATTCCTACTTTTTAATCATAAATATATAAAATAAACCGTTGCAGCAGTAATGTCCAAGTTATCTTTTTTGAACATTTTTAATAATCATCATTGCGGTATTTTATTTTCGTGGCATCATTAATTTGAGGAAAATCTTGGGAGAAATTTTTTTCTCCCGTATAAAATTAAAATTTATTAATGAAATTTAATTAATGAATTACTATTTGAAAAAACTGTATTAACATCAAGTGTCATCCACTACAAGTTATAAAAAATGTATTTGAACTTGAGTGGATGAATAGAAAGTATTTTATTAACGATTGAAAATTTGAACAAGATATATAAATATATAGAGAGAGTGAGCTAATAGTAGGAATTGAAAAAAAAAATAACATTGTTGGTGCGAAAGTGATCAGTTAAAAAAATTATCAGGAAAATTACAGACTTTCACGAGCTATTAACTCAATTCATAATTACAAATGTCGTAGCCGGCATCTCGCAAAAAAACTTTATTTATGTATATTCCAAGGCCCTGAAATAATTTTATTGGAATTTCTCATTATCAGATAACTGCCAAATGGCTGAACGCATTTCAGAGTCAATTAAACATGTAATTTATAACTTAAAATATATTTCCAATTCAAACAATAGCAAATAAAAATGTTTCAAGTAGATATGATTAAATAATAATAATACTAATAAATTGATTCACGTTCAATACTTAAGGAGTAACCATAGACCTTCTAATAATACTATTTTTGCTCTGAGGGAGTAACAATGTTTGGCATACTTCTAAAACTAATTTAATTTGTTGATAGGCAAATGACGTCAAATATCTTCATCGCTGGAGAACTTTATTTGCGAATGATTACATTCATGGTCAATATTTTAACGCTCACGATGAATGAAACTCTTGTGTTAGTTTACTTTGATACAATAAAATATTGGGCTGTCACCTAATTTCAACTAAAATTATCTTAGACTATAAACATATTTTAATGTCACTCATCTCTCAAATATATATATATATATATATATATATATATATACCGGGTGTCCCAAAAATGACTGATGGATTTTAAAATTCAATAACTAGCAAACGGTGACAGATATTAAAAAAATTCTTGCAGGAGGGTTATGTATGATGTCGGGAGTTTTTTTACTGTGATTCTTGATTTTAGTTCGAATTTCAAACAATAGATGGCGCTGACAGCGGTTGGCGCTCATTCGAGGCCGAAACTGACGTCACTCAGCATTGATGCGAAAAAAGGAGATTAAGGCTATGGAGTGGGTGTCATTCGCCAGTACAATCTTGCTCTTAGTCTTGTTTAATTTATTTCTATTGCAACAACACATTCCATTGAAATCATATCGAATGAGTTTAGAATCGGGCCCTAAGAGCTAGATTGTAGCAAGATCTCTTCACCTAGTTTTAAAATATGATGCATAAAATATTCTTTAAATCAGGCCATAAAAAGTAATTTAATCCGGGAAAATAAAACTTCATAAATGTAAAATCGCCTGCAACTCGAATGCTGCTTGTCAAATTCATGCCCTGATCTGAACGCTGTATTCCACTATTGAAGAATTTGTTGTTTCTATGGCAACAACGCATTCCATTGAAATCATATTGAATAATTTCAGAATCAAAGCCTAAGAGCAAGATTGTACTGGCGAATGAGACCCACTCCATAGCCTTAATCTCCTTTTTTCGCATCAATGCTGAGTGACGTCAGTTTCGGCCTCGAATGAGCGCCAACCGCTGTCAGCGCCATCTATTGTTTGAAATTCGAACTAAAATCAAAAATCACAGTAAAAAAACTCCCGACATCATACATAACTCTCCTGCAAGAATTTTTTTAATATCTGTCACCGTTTGCTAGTTATTGAATTTTAAAATCCATCAGTCATTTTTGGGACACCCGGTATATATTAATGTTATATAAAATTTTTATTTCACATTATTCCTTTAAATTAATCTAAATTCTGACATAGTCATTATTTCTTTAATTGTTAATAATATTTATTCCTATTTAATGTCCTTTTAAAAGTAATAACACGTATATTAATAATTATCTTATTCCAAATCTTAATCTAAAACTTTAAGTTCATTCGTAACTTTTATCATCTCCCCAATCTATAAAATTCTGAGAGACGCTTGTTGTCATTTCGAATGTTTTTAAAAGCCTTTTTTTTTTATTCCATGCTTCGCTTCGCGCGCTGGGTATTTTTCACGTCAAAATCAATGCGCAGCTACGATATGAATTATTTCGTGTTAAATCTTCTCCATCGCACCACATTCGCTTAGCTTAATTTCGTCTGTCACTCATTGGTTCGTGCATATGTTACGTCGTTTCAGTAACTCTACGCGCGGTTAACAAAATTCGGTTGCAAGCATTTGGAGTGCAGATTTTTGTCGTGTTTTGAAGTGCTGACAAAATTGTTATCTGGTGTTCAACTGACTTAGAATTTCACAACAGCCTCTTAAGATCTATTAAATGATGTAGTGAGTTATCGTCAAGCCTGAGGGCTATAAGTTTATACCTGATACTGCGGGAACTGTTACTGGCATCGTTCCTGGTTGTTAATAAAGAATTTATTTGGAAATTGGCTGCACCTTATTGAAGAAATTCTTGTGGTGTTTCATCATTGCCTAACCTCCTCTCCATGATTCTTGATAACGACTGCAATCATTCTACATCTGTAACAAACTGCCATTTTCTCGTGGAATATTAAATCATCTTCGTAAAAAGTTTACATATATATATATATATATATATATAATCCAGCAAAAACATGATTTTGGCCTGAACTAGCACCACCCCCCTCACCAGAAACAAGACAACACAAGAAAACACAATTAGAAAATATATGTAAAAATAAACAGAAACAAGCTGCGGCCTCATCAGCAGTGGGTAAATTCAAAGGCAGCCAAGCATCCGAACAAAAAGATTAACAATTAGTGGCAGTGGGTTTCGGCCAGAGCGCTGCGTAGTAAAAATTCAAAATGTACAGAAGCATATTTGAATACTACTTAACAGACGCTCCCCCCACCGTACCCTACGCCACAGTATAAGCGAATGCTGTACCAAAATCACAATACTGAATCACCATGGTTGAAACAAATGTCTCTTCGAAAATACACACAACCAAATCAGCCACATTGCCACAATTAAAAAAGTAAAACACGATAAACAAATCAAATCCGTTATTCAGTACACAAACCAGATTCGTTCCACGTCGGATGCCAACAAACACAACCATCATCATAAAACCGTCCTTTTCAGGCTTTAGGAATTACGAGTCATTTACTGTTGAATGTAAGCAATCTATCAATAATGGAGGCAGTCTGCAAAATCTGAATATTTTTTGATAAAATTAAGAGGGATATTGTTTTTATAATATAAATGACTGATAAAATAAAATAGTTCCTTATTAAACAGGTTTTTATTTGAACAAATTCTGTAAAAACGGTAAATTTGACCAATTATAATATTTATATATATACATTTGTGAATATTTGAAGACCAATGAATTAATTGATTCACAGTAAACGGAAAACTGGTAGACTTATCAAAAACTGAAATATGTAAACCATTTTTAATCAAAATTTTTAGATCCAGATAATTAGCGAGCTTGTTATCATCATTAGTTTTCTTTAATACTAAAGAGTCAGGGTAAATTTCTTGAGAAATCACCCCAAAATCCCCATCGAAATTTAAAACAATTAAATCATCTATGTATCTGTAAGCAATAAATCGAACATCCGCTGTATTGATATTATATTGAAACTCATAATAAAATAAAAATAAATTAGCGGCCGTAGATGAATAACTTGTACCCATCCCGATACCATTGATTTGCGAGTATATTTTGGAACCTGTATAAACATAATTGTTATAAAGACAGAAATGACATAATTTGAAAAATAAAGTAGAGTTAAAATCCATGACATCTAAAACCAACTCAGCTGTCTTTAAAAGTGCTTCCTTTAAGCTATTAATAGGGATATTTGTAAATAAATTTTCGAAATCATAAGTTTGGATGGAATGTATATTATCACTTTTTATTTTCCTTGCTATATCATAACTGTTCGAAATTATCCAAAAGCAGTTAGTATCTTTGTATTTGTATTTTAACATGTTTAAAACTTTTTTAAGCAGCTCTTCGAATTTCTTATTAAAGTTATTACTAATACTATTGACACTACTGCATATAAACCTGTATTTAACCGGTATTTTATGAAATTTGGGGGAAATAAATAAAAATGGAAATGATAAGTTTTTATTGCAAGGAAAAGGAATTTTAGTTTGTTTAGAAAATGCCAGATGCTTTTTAATAAGTGTTTGTACTGAAGAGTTATACATTTTGTAGGTTAAACTATTATTCAGCTCTGCATTGAGCATTTCAGCATAATATTTTTTACAAATAATTGCAAAATTACCAACAGCCTTATCGACTGGACAAAAAACAAAAATTTCTTTTAACTTTGTTATTTCATTTCTAATTTCCCTATTGAGATTATGATATGTATATGCAGAATTATTAATAAAACTGTTTTGAAAAGATTTAAAATCATTTAAAATATGAAGTTTCCAATCAGTAAAAAGGGGGATTGGTTTATTATATTTGTAACTTAAATTTAAAATAAAAGTGTTCAATTCAGCTTTAAATATTTCCAATGATCTCTTTTGATTTAATATTTTATTAATACGATACTTAGTACCAAAATTCATTAAATTACGGAGGTATACGTTAGCAATAATGTTTAGATTTCCAGTTACAATGTGCTGACTATTGCTATCCAAGAAAGTTAAATTTTCATAATCCTTACAATGGCAATCTAAATTAAGGTAAGAGTCAAGATTTTGAGAAACATTTCTGTAATTAAAAAGTATACTGCCTAACGTTTTAGTATATTTATAAGTTGAAATAATTGTAATATTTCAAGTGGAAATATGCTATTATAATGAGAAATAATTTTACTCAACTGTAAATGATTAAAACTTTTCTGTTGAAATGTACATACAAAATAAACTTTATCAGTGCTTGAAGGTTTGTATACGCCAACTTTAAACAACAAAATATCAGTAACTAAATCTATAAAATGCAAATTATCACACTTAAAACTTTTTAACTTATGCTGTAATCTTTTAAGAATTTTAAGTTTTAAACCAAATAAAATGGTTTTAAGTTCTTTGATATTATAACTATTGCTAAATGTATTACATAGATCCTGTAAAATAATAGGGTTTATGTCAGAATACTTTCTCTGTAATAACTTATTATTGTGACTTCCACGTCTACCTCTATTATAAAGAAACGAAGGTATAAATACTGATGAAAAAAGACTATATATACATGTAGAATGTCCAGTTTGATAACTTAACTTTGTATTCAGCCCATACGGATATAAAGTTCTTAAACGAAGTATGTAAAAGCTTTCACTCCTTAATCTGAAAGGATCATCTATAACTTGTTCTAAAACGTGAATTTTAACATTAATAAAGCCATGTATATGAAAGTGTCTAATTTCAAAAGACGAATTAGGATCATCTTTACTAGATGAAGATCTGTGGTTGTTCATTCTCACATGAAGCTCACCGGATGTTTCACCTACATATTTCTGATTACAAATTGTACAGGTTAAAAGGTATATGACATGTGTAATTTTTCAGAGCTGAAAATTTAAGTTAACCATACTATGAGTGTATGTATTAGCAGACAAATCTCCATTAGGTCAAGTTTTACATCTTTTATCTTTACATTTTTCCAAAACCATAATTATTTTATTTGTTGTTCGTAACATATTTATGAATATTTTTATCGAGCGAATATACTCGTTGCAGAAACAAGAAAAATAAGAAAAAACAAGAAAAAGTGAGAAAAACGAGCCAGTCCAAAACCAAAAAAATAAAAAGCAATACTAAAACGTTAGGCAGTATACTTTTTAATTACAGAAATGTTTCTCAAAATCTTGACTCTTACCTTAATTTAGATTGCCATTGTAAGGATTATGAAAATTTAACTTTCTTGGATAGCAATAGTCAGCACATTGTAACTGGAAATCTAAACATTATTGCTAACGTATACCTCCGTAATTTAATGAATTTTGGTACTAAGTATCGTATTAATAAAATATTAAATCAAAAGAGATCATTGGAAATATTTAAAGCTGAATTGAACACTTTTATTTTAAATTTAAGTTACAAATATAATAAACCAATCCCCCTTTTTACTGATTGGAAACTTCATATTTTAAATGATTTTAAATCTTTTCAAAACAGTTTTATTAATAATTCTGCATATACATATCATAATCTCAATACGGAAATTAGAAATGAAATAACAAAGTTAAAAGAAATTTTTGTTTTTTGTCCAGTCGATAAGGCTGTTGGTAATTTTGCAATTATTTGTAAAAAATATTATGCTGAAATGCTCAATGCAGAGCTGAATAATAGTTTAACCTACAAAATGTATAACTCTTCAGTACAAACACTTATTAAAAAGCATCTGGCATTTTCTAAACAAACTAAAATTCCTTTTCCTTGCAATAAAAACTTATCATTTCCATTTTTATTTATTTCCCCCAAATTTCATAAAATACCGGTTAAATACAGGTTTATATGCAGTAGTGTCAATAGTATTAGTAATAACTTTAATAAGAAATTCGAAGAGCTGCTTAAAAAAGTTTTAAACATGTTAAAATACAAATACAAAGATACTAACTGCTTTTGGATAATTTCGAACAGTTATGATATAGCAAGGAAAATAAAAAGTGATAATATACATTCCATCCAAACTTATGATTTCGAAAATTTATTTACAAATATCCCTATTAATAGCTTAAAGGAAGCACTTTTAAAGACAGCTGAGTTGGTTTTAGATGCCATGGATTTTAACTCTACTTTATTTTTCAAATTATGTCATTTCTGTCTTTATAACAATTATGTTTATACAGGTTCCAAAATATACTCGCAAATCAATGGTATCGGGATGGGTACAAGTTATTCATCTACGGTCGCTAATTTATTTTTATTTTATTATGAGTTTCAATATAATATCAATACAGCTGATGTTCGATTTATTGCTTACAGATACATAGATGATTTAATTGTTTTAAATTTCGATGGGGATTTTGGGGTGATTTCTCAAGAAATTTACCCTGACTCTTTAGTATTAAAGAAAACTAATGATGATAACAAGCTCGCTAATTATCTGGATCTAAAAATTTTGATTAAAAATGGTTTACATATTTCAGTTTTTGATAAGCGTACCAGTTTTCCGTTTACTCTGAATCAATTAATTCATTGGTCTTCAAATATTCACAAACGTATATATATAAATATTATAATTGGTCAAATTTACCGTTTTTACAGAATTTGTTCAAATAAAAACCTGTTTAATAAGGAACTATTTTATTTTATCAGTCATTTATATTATAAAAACAATATCCCTCTTAATTTTATCAAAAAATATTCAGATTTTGCAGACTGCCTCCATTATTGATAGATTGCTTACATTCAACAGTAAATGACTCGTAATTCCTAAAGCCTGAAAAGGACGGTTTTATGATGATGGCTGTGTTTGTTGGCATCCGACGTGGAACGAATCTGGTTTGTGTACTGAATAACGGATTTGATTTGTTTATCGTGTTTTACTTTTTTAATTGTGGCAATGTGGCTGATTTGGTTGTGTGTATTTTCGAAGAGACATTTGTTTCAACCATGGTGATTCAGTATTGTGATTTTGGTACAGCATTCGCTTATACTGTGGCGTAGGGTACGGTGGGGGGAGCGTCTGTTAAGTAGTATTCAAATATGTTTCTGTACATTTTGAATTTTTACTACGCAGTGCTCTGGCCGAAACCCACTGCCACTAATTGTTAATCTTTTTGTTCGGATGCTTGGCTGCCTTTGAATTTACCCACTGCTGATGAGGCCGCAGCTTGTTTCTGTTTATTTTTACATATATTTTCTAATTGTGTTTCCTTGTGTTGTCTTGTTTCTGGTGAGGGGGGTGGTGCTAGTTCAGGCCAAAATCATGTTTTTGCTGGATTATATTGAATTTGTGTGTTCTAATATGCAGCTTTGGCGCTGTTCACACGAATATTTAGCTGTTTTGTTTGTGTTGTGATGGTTACTGCTTATATATATATATATATATATATATATATATATATATATATTTGTACTCCTCCATTATCCCGTTGACCACTTTCCATTAAAAAAAAATATATATATATATCGTCAAACTATAGGGTTTAACAAAAAAAATGCATGATCACATCATTCACTTGACGTTAAATGCTTTACACTTGATTGTTATGTCATCAAGTGATTTTTAGTTTGAAATTTGATGAATTTTTAATGATGTTTTACTGATTTGTTAGTTAAATCTCTAATTAAAATAAAATTTTCTTAAACGGCGACACCATGATATTAAAAGAGAAAAAGCATTGAAAAAATGTTGCGTAGTTACGTAAAATAGATTAATTTGACGTCACAAACTTAAAAAAAATCAATCCAGCAGTCGAAAGGGATAATTAAGAACAATAATGCAAATACATAAATATCCAATGTTTTTTTCGTTTTTCATTAATATATTGTAAATCTTAATGTTTAAAGTTGCTGAAAAATTATACTTTAGTAAGTAGGCTTTTTATTTTTATTTTAATGACGACATTTCCCCATTGGTTAATTGGGCGCTGCAGTTTTGCGATAGTTTTTTAATGGAAAATTGTCAACGGAAAAATGAAGAAGTACCGTTTTTTGAACGATCTTTCTAAAAATGTAACTTTTATGCAGTTTTAATAAAAAAATAATTTTCAGTAAAAATATCCGCCTGCCATATGAAAAACGGAGTGGTCGCACCCGGGATGGTTACTAACACTTTCCTACTCTTGCATTTTATTATAAGTAGATATCACTCAGCCGTCAAAATTCGTTTCTAAATGTTGACATAGTCTCCAATTACATTTTAAGTCATATTTAGAATACACATATTTACACACAGGCAGCCATTTTTACTGATTTTTTTTTTTTTTTTTTATTAAAACTGCATAAAATTTACAATATCTGCTCTTTTCTAAAAAGAGCAGATATTGTCAAATCTGAATTTAATATAAATTCTGCATAAGGAATCTAATGAAAGAAATAATGAATAGAAATGAATTTTGACGAAATTGTTGCAGGTTTGAGAAGTTAAATATAGAGTAATGTCTTATACAATAACGGGTAAATTAACTTTTTCAACTTTACTATCAATGCTTAAGGTGAAAGTGTTTTAATTTAATATGTAATTTAACAATGATATATCATTGCACGTTAATACATTCAAATTATGCTTTATAACACATTGCTGATAATTCCCATAGGCTCATGTTTTGCATTATAATGCAACTAGCATGATTTGAATAATTGGCTAGCATTCTATTTAATTGGGAATAACTTTATGCAAAGTAACCGCGGATAGTGTATAATAATTTACAGAATAACTATCACAGAAATGCTATTCTGAGAAAGCAGGAATTTGATACAAAACATTTATAAAAGCAAATGCATTGTAAGAGTTGTTGTGATAAATTTGAAATTTATTCTAAAGATAAAATTATTTTTTAAATCATAATATATGTAACAAAAATTGTTAGTAGTATTCACTGATAGCTGCCATTGATTTTTTAACACTTCCCAACCTAGTTGAAAAGTGTTTATGAATTGTGCTTGTCTGTCAGTCTGTCAGCTCGTCTTTCCGTTCTCTAACTCTCGTAAATATACTCGTATTGATTGCCATGCAATTTGTATATGTTAATTAGGGTTACTATAGAATGTTCTGTTTGAAAAATAAAGCGTGTAGCATTTATTTTTCGTTTGCAGGAATACATAAAAGAATTCTATTATATTTTGTTCTATGGGAAAACACGTTCCTGATGCAATTGAATGAAATTACACTTCTCCAAATATAATGAAACTGAAAGGAATCATTGAGGTGCACTACAACAAGTTTTCTATAGAATATGGAAAAACGTAGCATTTATCGTTTATTTATAGAGACGCACAAAAGTATTCGGCTACAGGACGGAGTATGACCGATTTCATTATATGAAAAAGTAATTTTTTAATAATAGTCCGCCAGTGTTGAAAAGTGTTTCATAATCTATATCTGATGCATTCTTTTTTTATTATTCTTGTATTTTATCTCACTGAAATAAGTTCAGTAATGGACTATATTTGACGAAATGAACTTTCGCATTTTGATGCTATAATATCTTTAAGAATATATATTTTATCCTCATTCTATATATGGTTCAAAACAAAATTCTGTCGAAAATATTTTTGTCTACAGCCATTTTAACATATCGAAAAACGGAAAAACACGGGCCTAACGGTGAAAGGATTAAAAAGAATATTTATGATATAGTACTTTTAAACGCCTACTTGAAATTCACATTACTAATACACAAGCATTCCCTTAAATTGTTCTTTCTACTACAGGATTTTTAAAAATTATTCTAAGCAAAATAATTAAAATGCTAAAAAAAATTTCTAACAGAAAAAAACAATTTTATATTTTATATGTTACGTGTATACATAATTCATATTTTAATATCATTTTTGTAACTACTTTCACTATATTATCCCTCTTCCAGGATGAATTTGTAATATCAGTGCAAGGTGCCACATTATATATTCAGAGTATTGTAAAAATAATCATACTACATACATAGTATCGTGAGCTAGTGACGCAATTTTTTTTCTCTATTTTTTCCGGTTCCCATTCGGAAGTTTAAGTGAAGCATCATCCGGCATGGCTGAAAACTGTGATCTGCTGTAAACTTTGCGTTGCAGCTGGCTTCGTAAAATACGCGGAGAAAACTCCCACGTTTGGAGATCAGTAGGTGGGAAACAGGTGCGGAGCCGGGAGATTCCTTCCTCCAATTAGGGATTAAATTTATGGGAGAATAATTTCGAACCTAACTTACAAGGAAGGTCTGCATAAACGCATACTCAGAAAAAATTGAAAAAATTACAGAATATTTTTCTCATAAGGATATATTATATGTTTATATAAAAAAAATGCTGCGTAGGCGCGATATAACGTTCATAAAAAATTCTGAAACTTTTGTGATTTTGGCGATTTATCGCTGGTTGGCGACACAATTAAATAAAAAAAATACGATTTTATGATAAATACTTTTTAAGGAAAAACTTTTTCTACTCTTCATACTGAACTAGTTTGGGTAAGTTTAACTTATACACTTCTATGACTATGGTTTTTCCATATACATTTATATGTATTTATAAAGAAAATTAATTATCATATTCTACTTCTTTAGAACAAAATTTAAATTGATTAAAAATGCTCAAACTAAAAATTAAGGTCCGATTCTGAGAACTTTCAATTTGACTTCTATATTGTTAGTGTCGGTGACAAGAAGAGAAAAGTATTGTTGCCATAGAAGCAGCGACTTATTCAATATTGTTATGTATAATGAGAGCGTTCTTAATCGGGCTGTTACTGTTGAAATACGCTGAAAACATATACAGACTGTGAAACCGTGTAAAATTAAATAACTTCAGCAACACGCAACTTGTATATATATTATATAAGCTTATAAAAATAATAAACTATTTAGTCGTTTAAATTTAAATTCTTAAAAGTACTACGCATTTAAGCACTCATTAAACCAGGAATTTTAAAATGCATTACAATCGCTTGCATTTGGTGAAGGAAAAAGTGTTGCTAGTCAAATCACGTCTTTTTGTGACCAATTATTGAAAGTATTTTTTTTTTTTTTACTGATTTTTTACTGGGATTCCACAGCTAAAATTGACTGATCGTTTATTACGAACATGAGTAGTTTCATTAGCATTTTTACTTTCTTCTATCTTTACAAGAAAAAACTATTGGATTCATGAAAATTTTCGACTTCCTGTTTTCAACGGATTTATACATTTTAGAAGGTCCTGAATACGATTTGACTGTTTTTAGAAAATGATTGTCTGTGAGTCTGTCTGTCTGTATGTATGTGACAAAAATTTTGTGGGCGCTCTATCTCAAGAACTAATGCACGAAATTTAATAAAACTTTATACTCAGTTAGTCCCTGATATAAATTTGTGCTGATTAGCTTTGGGTAAAAATCGCCCAACAGGTGGCGCTGCTATGCTGCATTTTTCGCGATTTCCGCAATAGCTCTATCTCAAGAACTAATGCACTCATTTTCATAAACCTTCAGATTCAGTTAGACCATGACATAAATAGACGCTGATTACGTTTTGGTCAACAGGTGGTGCTGCTATACCACCTTTTTCATGATTTTGACGATAACTACATCTCAAAAACTAATGCACGGATTTTCATCGCACTTAAGATTCAGTAAGACGTTGACATAAGTTGTTGTTGATTAGGTTTTGGCCTATATCTCCCAACAGGTGTCGTTGCTATGCTGCATTTTGCAGGATTTACACGATTTTAGAAATAGTCATATCTCAAAAACTAATGCACGGAATTTAATAAAACTTTAGATTCAGTTACACCTTGATATAAGTTGGTGCTGATTATTTTTACTGTATGAGAAATCTGTGTGAGATAGAAGAAAGTTCAGGGATTGACACATCCGACTAGTTTTCAAAATGTTCTGCGTTTGCACTTTATGGAGACATTTCTTGTGAGATCCCAGCTAAATAGAAGCGGTAACTCCATTACCCGTCGCCTTCGGTATCTGGTCTGGTACCTTTATAAGCTATTTTTCATAAAACAACAGCAATAAAAACAATTGTATCATAACAAAATATTTTGTATGGTGCGTACCATAATTGTATGTTATATTGTCTGCTAAATGCTGTTTAATTTAACACGAAAGGAAAGAGTCATCCGTAAATGTGTTTTACTCTTCAAATGTATATAAAATGCTTTTATAAAACGAAGTAATCTATTTTTCGAAACAGCCGTTTGAGAAATAGTTCATTTAGAAAATTGGTTGCTATATTTTAAGATATAACTTTATCTAAATGGAAACCTAAACTTTTCATAAATCTTAAAAAAACTATTATGTTTTATTTTGTATAGGAGAGTGGTAAATCGTTAGAAAATAATAAGGAATCGTTTTTTCTTTTATAGGCTGCATCCGTTTTTTAACCGATTGAAGTAGCATAAAATAAAATACCTCTTTGGAGAATATTACTTTATTACTTAAGCTCACATCCGGTATTCGGAAATGAAAAATGGTTGATTTTCTTGAGTGCCTAAGAAGAGTGGATTACAGAAAAGATATTCGCCTTTATTATAAAATAATATAAGTGTCTCCTTTTAAATTTTATTATGCAACAAAGAGGGTTTCCTTTTCTTATGTTGCTATAGCGAAAGCCTAAACTTTATGTATATAATACCACAGGAGTTTTCTTATGTATATTTTTCATATAAAATAGCAAAATTCACATTTCACCAGAGCGAAAAGTTATAAATAGGAATATGGAGAAGATAACTATTATAAGCTTGTAGATTTATTACGTAGATATGAAAAACAGCAAAGTTGAAAATTTGGAATGTATGAAATACGGAAAGTGTATTTTTTTTATAGCGGGCGATTTTTTTTTTACATTTTCAAGCTGCCCTCCTTGATTCCTGTATAGAAATCGATATATATATTTATAGTGGCTCATTGCGTAAACATTCACCATTCAATGTACACAGATTTTTTGAAAAAAAATATGTATGTATGCATGCATGCATCTTTATTTATTAATTCATTATTTGCATAACATTATCAAGAAGCAGTGTTAACAAAACTTCTATTCAACTGCTAAAGATATAAGATAAGAAGAATGCCCCAAAATACCATGTCTTTCATAAATAGGTATTTTATCAATAATCTTTTCACGATAGATTTCATTTTATAAAAGATTTATTCTGGTTGAAGGCTTTTTCTTTCTTTTAACTAAACTCAACATTTACGCTATTTTTCCGACGAAAAAATACATATTTATACGTATGGATATGTGTAGACTTTGTTTCCGAAATTAAATGAATCTTTGGGTGCAATTGCGACCATGGGATCGTGCCAGGCTATTCAAATAGACCAGAACAAACTTTTGTCAGAATACAATCTTAGAAATTTAAATTTAAATGCTATTTTTTAAAAAATCGAATTTGGTGCAAATGTGACAAAGTGAACTTTTATATCCTTGGATATTTCTTGATGAAGAAAGAGACCCGTAGATACAGAACATATTTTGAAAAACTTTTTTTAATTTGAGTGGAGGTTAATTGCGAATTTCTAAGGCATTAGATTGGAAACATTCGGCTAAAACGACCGAATCTGCGGCGCGCTAAGAATATGTTTTCCCTTACAATAGTGCATCCGCTCAACTACTACTCCTTGTTCGCGTGATCGGCGTGCAGCAAAATATCTTATGACTTTCGCATGGGACCTAATCACTAGATTTAGCAACTGCTACTATTTTTTTTCTATTCCTGAAAATTAAATCTATTTACACCATGATGCAAATGAAGCATATTTATTTACACCTAAGATCTTTCGAACGCAAACGCGTTCATTATCAAGGGGAACTTTTGACTGAACTCTCAGTTCAATAAAAAGTTTCCCTTTATGATGAACGGTTTGCGTTCAAAAGATCTCGGGTGTAAATAAATATGATTTAACATTTTTTACAGCACCTTTTAAGCATGCTTTAATGTGTATTTTATCGATTTTAACTACAAGGTGAATCTTTCATTCCACTTTAAATTCGTTTTTCGAATTTTTTCTGTTATGAAAATTTTGTTTCCAGAATTCAATTCCAAATCTAATATTTCCATAAGCAGACTGAGAAAATGCAATAAAATGAAGAATCATCGCACGCTGGTGCCTAGAGTAGTTGTAATACATCCCATAACACTGCAGATAGATCATTAGCTTACCGAACCGTTTTTATTTTCCCCATAAAGGATTTTCCAGCGGAAGTCACATAGGTATTCCAAAGACTGGTTGTGATTGAAAACTTAGTCCCCCCAGTTTTTGTAAACTTAAAGTAGTTGGAGAGCCCACCTCATCCATCCAATATCGCTATCAACGAGATATATAGCGTGTGATCAGGTTCCATATGTCTGTCTATAGTACTTGGCGATATTTACATCATGGTTAAGTTAATGTCGATATTAATAAAGTGTTTCAAAAAAATCTTGCGCCAAATCACACTTGCTAAAATACAGGGTGATTATAAAAAAACTATCCCGATATATGAGTCCCTAACTATCAAACCGTTCACAGAAACTGACTGAAATTTTGGTTTTAAGTACTTTGAGGTATGCGCTCAAAAATTGTATGAAAAACAACAGTTAAACTCTAACAGTTACGATTACAATGACAAAATTTTGAAAATTTCAAATGGCAACACCTATTTTTTTTATTGGAATGTGATCTTCATAGTGAAAAACCATAAAAAGCGTTGGAACGGTACCTGTAGCACGAAAATTGCCGGCGCTAGACAGACTAAAAAAAAAGTGAAAACAACGAATAAGGACAGAGAATCAACAGAAAACAAAACATTTTATTGTGTTTCACAAATTTTCCACGTCACACACGTAGAAACGTTGCATGCGGCAGATAGTGGATAGCACTGAATAATAAAATGTTTTACTTTCTGTTCCTTCTCTGTCCTTTATTGGTTGTTTTCACTTTTCTTCTTAGTCTCTCTAGCGCCGGCAATTTTCGTGTTGCAGGTACCGTTTCAACGCTTTTTATGGTTTTTCACTATGAAGATCACATTCCAATAAAAAAAATAGGTATTGCCATTTGAAATTTTCAAAACTTTGTCACTATAATCGTAACTGTTAGAGTTTAACTGTTGTTTTTCATACGATTCTTGAGCGCATACCTCAAAATACTTAAAACAAAAATTTCAGTCAGTTTCTCTGTGAACGGTGTGATAGTTAAGAACTCATATATCGGGATAGTTTTTTTATAATCACCCTGTATGTCAGTTGAATGTGATCTTGCTTACAACATATAATATGACGCATTATTTAACTTTCAAGAACAAGAAAAAAATGTCAAGTTTCAGTTAGATTTGTTATTAACAATATATTGTAGCGTCATGATTTAATTGACTTGATTCAGGATGGCTTTTAAGTTTTTTTTTTTACAATTACAGCTACAAAACAGCACAGTCTAAAACAATTAGAAGACAGAAAATCTTGTAGAAAAGTACAAATAGACTACTTTAAATTAGTCTGTCGACAGAATGATATTATGCCCTTGGGTTCGGAATCTTTAATATTATAGTATAGTTCGTAACGTTTCGGGGACAGCTTATTTCGCCCGAAAACACTCCACATCATCGGAGTAAGGTCCGGGATTTCTGCTCACTTCCCTAGCGGCAGAGGAAAAATCAGAGGTGCCTATAGCTCGCTCTCTTCGTTTAAAGTCCTCTTTTGTCCTCTTTTCAGCTGTGTATATCTCTAGGCTTTTCCATTGTACCTCAAGTGGAAGTTGAGTACTTACCATATGGTCTCAAGCATGTAGAGAATTATTACATTCCCATTTCAGGAAAGCCTTCAGAATTTCTAAGTGTTCACAAAATTATTATACTTCAGATTGTCAGAATCTTGTCTGGTCCAACACTCGATAACATTTTACGGCCTGTGAATAAATAAGGTAGTTTCCGACTTTTTGACACATTTTTGTTACGATTGGCACATTATTGATGATTGCTATTACTGTCGACTTGAAACGTTCGTTCCATCATACTCCAGTGATGACATATCAGTCCGAACCTCACGAAAATTACCATATAATCAGTTCGATGTAGGCGCAGTCGAGATCATGGAAAATACAGTCATGACATTCGGCGAGGGTATTATTCCGATTTAATCACTATGAAGGCAATTCTCGGAGTACGAATCATATTTGAACATCCTATTATAATGCAATCGTGGAAGCTGAGTAGAGGCATTTCATTCCAATAGAAATTTCCCAAAAACATTAAGGAAACTTAATAGATGAGCAAGAAATTTATTATGAGAACAGAGATGAAATCAACTCCACGACTTTCGCTTCATTAAAAACTTGAACACATTAAGTATTGAAGAATTAGCAGAAATTGAAGAACATACTACCGACGAAATAGTGTAGACTTCCCCAGTGACGGCTTATAGATGACAACAACTAATTCGTGTAAAAATCTGTCTCCGAAGCCAGTGTAACCGTATAAATACTTCCAAAAACTTGCCCAAAGTAACAAACGCGCGAAAAAAACTGGCCCACTCACATCAATGTTCGGAGGGAGCCAGGGGTATAGACAAGACGGGGCCTGCTCGCTAATGGATGAAAAAATGAGGCCACGAAGGTGTGTCTCTGACGTATAACCAAAACTCTTTATCAGAAGGGGCAATTTAAAAAGGTAAAAAAGCCTTTGGGCGCGAAAACGCCAGGAATCCTGGGATGCCGAATGATAATTAAATAGAAATAAAAATGGTATTACAAAAATTTTCCAAAGAATAAAATTCAATGCCTCAAAAGAAGAAAATAGGCAGGTGCGTTTTAGAGGCAGTGTTGCAATTTAATAGAATAAGGTTTTAATAAATACGTGTAGCTTTTAACAGATTAAGATTTTTAGAATGATAAATAAAAGAATATTTTGATTAAGTTATGGAATAAAATATAAAATAGATTTAAGAGATATTTTAAAAAGAGAGGGAAAATTAGAATTGTAAGAATTTGGAATAATTTAACTAAGGAAAAATGGCGAAAATTTTTTATTATTACACATATATATATATATATATGTATGTATATATAAGGAATCATTTCTATTAAAATATATCAAGATATATGTTTCGAAATATGATGCAATGGAAATTTTGTCCGACTATAATTCCGACTTCCTAAACGATTTTGTCTCATTAATGTTTTTATTAGATAAGAAAATATTCTTTTAACTTATATCAATATATATACAATTTTGCTATACTTTCCAATATCATTTTTATCGCCATTAACAGGAGTAAATATTTTTTTTAGCTTCAAAAATGCTAAAGTTTTAATGCGCGGTTTTGATGGTTTTCTTGAACTTTTTTCGCGTTTTGAGTAAAGATATTTGATAGTTTATGTTCTGATTTTCAATCACTGATCACATTTTGTAAAACTATTATTGTGTAACATCTCCTCAGCATTACAATACAATTTGCGGGAACATATGAAATTACAGATGTGTTAATTATATTTCATTTAACATAGCAGTTATCACTGTACAACACTGAATATATCTTAACATTAAATATCATTTATATTCTTCTAATGATAGGTCAAAATACATTTCCATGACAATTTTAAATCGCATTGCAGGAATTTTTCTCGGACATATGATAACGATCATGAACAAAATTGTGATTTTAAAATATTGGCGTTTAAAACATACAGAAGTAATGATGGCAAAAATTTTAAAGAACTCGATATATCGAAAAATCCATATATCGTCTGAAAGACATCGATATCCGAAAAATATCGAACATAATGTATACGTGTATCCTGTATATCGGTTTTCGACATATAAGAATAATTTCATTGTTAGTTTTAATACATGGAATGGTTTATTTCTGTTTATGTCAAAAAAAGTTTGATTCAAGAATGGATTTTCGGCTTTAAACATATATTTTTAACATTAACGTTTGAAAAATTCATAACATTATTTCCGCTATTTTTGTACCATCAATTTAAAAATAGCAATATTAATAATAACTGCCACTCAGACGAATTAATTTTTACCTTAGAAAAAAACTTCATAGTTAAGACAGAAGTCACAACAGCACCTAAGTATTGTCTTGCTAAAGCATAAAATTTTGGATAAATATGTTTTAAGTCTTCACGGATTTCTAAATGATTTTATTTATGACTAGCTAATCCGCCCGGCGTTGCCCGGGCCAGAAATATTAATAAACTGTTCTATACGAATATGACTGAAATCTGTAAGGCTATCGAAATCAAGTCGAATGAGGCAAACTTCGTCGTAATCGGTCTCATAAAACCCAAGATCGGAAAGCGCATCCTGACGGTCGAAAGTGCAGCTAAAATATTTATGGCTATAGATATCAACTCGAATGAGCCTAACCCAGTCGTAATCGGGTCCATAGAACCAGATATACTCCTATAGTTCCACTTTCCACCACCAGGGGGTGCAGTCTGTTCTGGAAGAGGCCTTTTCAGAACACTTGACCCAACCAAATTTCCTTGTAGAATTGAAATTTAACTACGGGTAAACATTGCCAAAATAGCTGAAATCGCGAAAGTGGGTTACGTAATCGATCGGTTTCTAAAGGGTTAATGTAGATATTTTTTAAAACCCAACGATGCATTTTGAAGAAAATGAACGTGTCTATGATCTGGAGTCTACTGTTTGTCCGTACTTGCATTTCAAGAGTCGATGCCGATTTTTAAATATGGACCAAAAAAAGGAAATTCGCGTGAGTGAGTTTAGAAAAGGATTTTTTTTCGGAGGGTTAAAATTAAATAACGGATTAAAAAAACAAAGGGATATAGATTAGGCACGGTATTTTTAGTTTTTCTTATCTTGTTTATAAACGCCTATTCGGATTTTTAAAGATAGGATAAATAGTTAAAAAAGCGAAATTGACTTACGGTTAAAAACGTTTTCGAAAGGGTTAACGTGATTTATTTTTTAAACTAAAGTTTCTGCCTAAACCCGATAGAACGTAGATGTCTTTCGGTGTTTTTCTTTTTGTTTGGTTATTTTAGAAAGCCGATGCCAGATTTAATACATAGCAGAAAATCGGAATTCGCAAAAAAGAGACCTGCGCACGAATTTGTTTTGAAGGGTTAATATTCGTATTTTTCAAAAACAAATACATATGTCGAAAAAGGAATAAATGTAGATATTGTCTGGTATTTTTAGTTTTTCGTACCTGTCTCTGAATCACCGATGCGAAATTTTAAAAATTGCCAAAATCGCCAAAATCGCAAAACGGCATACAGAAAATATACTTTTTCGAAGGGTTAATTTTTGTATTTTTTAAAACCAAAGGTGGCTTGGAAAAGGACAAACAGTTCTTTAATTTGGTGATCTTCGTGTTTCCGTATATTTTGTATTCCGGTAGATGCAATGCTCGGAAAACGGGAGAAAATAAAAAACATGAATTCGATGCTTTTTGATTATTTTTTTTGAAAGGGTTAAATGTAAATTTTTTTCAAACCAACCAGATCGTTCGAGACGTAAAAGTATGTTCTTTTAGAATATGTAGACGGTTTTTCCGTATTTTTAGCTGTTTGTCCATGGCGAATTTACAAATACATTAAACAAAAACGGAATGTATTCTGCTTTCTTTCTTCTGTTCCGGAAGATACGGAAATTGGTTTCTGCACATGCGCCAGCTCGCTTCAGATTAATGACTTTTTTATTTTGTGATCTTTGATCAGTTTTTAATTGATAACTACTTTAATTTTCAAAATTTTAAAATTCTGAGGCTCAGGTATACCAGGAGAGTGTTTGGACTACCTAAATCTAAATTTACAGACTTCTAGGTGCGCTAAATTTTCCTAGCCATCGCCAACAGACACACACACACACACAGAGCGAAACTTTCTTTTATTAGTATAGATATCTAGCTACAGGTGTTGGTACATACAAATGTAGAATCCAGATTTTCAGGAGAGGATTGCAAAATAGCCAGATGAAGTGTTCAAAACTATTTTGTTATGGGACATTTTTCATACTGTAAGCAGAATAGTTCCTTGTGATAACACATCAGATATCTTAATGTTGGTGTTTTTCGATTTAAAATGTTGTGTATTAATAGCTTATATATCATCATCATCATCATCATCATCATCATCATCCCAAAACATGATTTAAGGCTATAAGTTTGGTCCGGCGTCAATCCATCTCTTTCGTGGCCTTCCCCTGTCTCCTTTTCCCCTTGGTTTATAATTCAAGGCTGCTTTTGGTATGCGATCAGAATCCATCCTTTCCATGTGGTCCTTACATTTCCTTCTGTAATTTGCTATTTTATTCAATATTGACGTAACCTCAAACTCTCTTCTGATATAGTAATTCCTTACTTTGTCCATTATCGAAAATCCTTTCACACTCCTCAAAAATTTCATCTCTGCGGATTGTATTTGTCTTTCCCCATTTTTTGTGAGTGTACATGATTCACTTCCGTATAGTAAAGTTGGTATTGCTATTGTTGAAAAAAAAATTATTCTTGTGTCTTTTCTTGTATTTCGAAGAGTTCTTCTTATAGTACCACAGATGAACTGATATTTATCAAGCTTATTTTGTATATCGTTGCCATAGTCATAAGATATATCACATCCTAAGAAATTAAAATGTGAAATATGCTATATTGGTTTATTTTAAAAAATATTTTTTGTTCTTATAGGATCTTTGCCCCTAAATGTCATTACCTTTGTCTTATTCTTTGAAATCCTTAAATTAAAAACTTTATAGCTTATATATATTAATATATATCTTAATATATCTACATATACACTTGTAAAATATCTCCAAATATCCCTTTTAGGAACCATATTACTTTAACGAATATTACTTATATTGAATAGTAAAAATATCATTACATAAAGGAAAGTGCTACATTAACACATTCGGCGCTACATAAACACAACAATCTACTTATAATAAAAGATTCCTGAACAACTAAAGATCAAACACAAAGTAAGCATAAATGTAATTGACACCTTGGCGAGAAAAATGTCATTTTAGGCAATGGAACGGAATAAGAGGTTTCATGCTTTTATCTAGTTTCTTACTTCGCTAATCATGTTTAGAGAAAATTCTTGTAAATTATGACGGGGTATTTTCTGACTACATGAAGGATACTAAGGATTACTTACTAGTCTTAGCCATATTAAGCGACTAAGAGAACAAATGGATATAAATTAGGCGGTTTTGTAGAAAATAAAATCAATTTAGTTAAATTCATTTAGAAATCACATGAAAAATTATTTAATTTGATTTTTCCATTAAAATAATAATTTGTAAAAAGTAAAGACGTACCGGATATAAAAAGAATATATATCAATATATATATCGAGAATCTAACATCGACGTTTTGCGCCGATATAACAATATTTTCGATATATCGATATTTTGCTGCCTTCAAATTATTGCAAATTACTACAATGCCTACAAATATTTATACAAGTTCTCAAAGTGTATCATTATTAAGGTATAAATTATGCAAAGATTTTTAATAAATCCTGCAGTTATTAGAAAAAAAAAAAACTTTTTCAGGGCTTTTCAGGTTGTGAGCAATAAATGTGAAGGTTTGATTCTCATTTTCTATTACACAAAGTGACAAAATGCACTATCTAACAACCGTCTTTCTCGGTTCTTTCTCCTTTGCCTATACACAATGTACTACTTTTGCTACTGTTTTGGATCTCACGAATGATTTACGTATAAAACGTTTTAACATAATTTCTTCGGATAAACATTTTATCGGGTATAATCTGATTGGTACAATTACACAGTTTTAGGCATTTGATACTCTCACTTTGTTGAACGGCATATCATTGTTTTCATTAAAGTCAATGGAATTCCAAGAACGCCCTAGGGCTTTTTGGTACCTATGCAAACGACACTCTAATTTTTAATTGACTGACAAACTTGTACCAATGGTATTTAAATTCTGGATGTTCCCTAAGAAACTATTCGAAAATGCAAAATTCGTATTTTAATATATTTGCAGCTGTTTGTAAAAAAATGCCTCACCAGTAAATGTGAGGCTCTGCTCTTAAAAGCTGGTAAACGACAGGTGCTGGGGTCGAACCCATGTCGCACTCGTCGGCCTAACCTTTTGGATTTTTTTCGTGTCTTTCTGTGAACCTTGCGCAGATTAAGTAAATAAGGATTAGGTTCCTTTAGACAGGACCATGTAGGGCAAACGCCTTTCTCGGCTTACATCCCTCGCTCAGGTAATCGACCATAACCTTGACAAACAATTACCATATATAAAAGGTATACTTGGTTTCTAATTTTTTAATTGGACCTGATCAGCAATTTAAGGAATATTTGCCATTACCTTTATTTTGGATCACCCGATAGATCACAATATTTTCTCTTTTTCAATGTTTATTATACTACGTAATACAGGTTTACTGAAAAGCAAATTACCCGGTTCATGACGTTCTGGAAAGTACTTTATTACCCCTAATCTGGCGAAAATCGAATTACAGATAATTCAAATAATAAAGATGCGCTAGTTGCATGTTAACTAAATATTTTGTGTTTCAAAAATAATATTAAAATGTTATTGTGCAGCTACGAAGAAAGTATTCATCACACCGTTCCTTCGATATTTGGCCAAACTTAATGCACTTATCTATAGGATGGTTTTGCGATTACAGAACTATATTGAAATCCCGCAAACATTCTGAACTTTTGTTGTAAACATTTTAAACATTAATGTGAAAGAATACTGGCCGTGTATAAACCTAAATATTTATATGAATAATACAGTGATAATTTTTGACGAATTTTCGTAATGAAAAATTTTATATAATAAATGACAAACGCATCATTTGAGTTATTTGTAGTTTTAATTTCAGCTCATTCGGACCGGTAAAATGCACCTCTTAAGCACGTAACCTAATTTTCGCTATCCCTGAGGTTTTACTTGGAAGCAAAAAATTTTAAATGCATTATCATGCGTGGAAATTATTGTTTGAATAATTTGTATAGCATATGAAATTAAACACTTTTATCATAATTATGCTATGAATACTTTTTAATGCTTGTAAGATATAATAGTCAACGCAATTCCATTAAAGCATGTAAGTGACGTAATGGTTTTCGGAATTAACCATACTTGACAATCTGCCGCTTTTTTTAAATAAAAAAAATCTTTAATTATTATTTAATTAAATTTTTCGTACTTCAGATTGATAATCAATTGATATCTACTAGATTTTATTATTTAAATAACATTTTATGGATCAAAGTATCTTCTTTTGATTTAAATAAAGCAGGAGGTTGGCAAGTGTGATTAACATATTTAGTGTGAGCTTTAAACAACATGACTGATATTAATCAAATTTGGTTCCTTATTTTTTTTTCAAACAAGTTGGAAATTGTACGTCAAACGTTACAAACGAGGTGCGTTCGTACTATAGGTAGTTATATAAATATTCAGATGTTAATGATTTTTAATTCTGTGAAATGAATTATATCGTCTGCAGATTCATTTCTGTAATAAAATAAGTATCTCGGTCTCTTGACGATTAAACTTCAAAAGCTCCTATAAAAAGAAAGCACCGATTAAAAAAAAATCAAATTTCTTAATAAATGTTTTTATTAATATTTTCTAAAGTTTTGATTCGATTTTTAAAAAAAATTGAAATGTCTCGACAAAATTCTGCAAAGATAATATATCTGAAATTTCAAACCATTCGGTTGGGTAGTTTTTGCGTTGTTATATGCGGACGGACGGACAGACAGACGGACGGACGGACGGTCAGACGGACGGACCAGACGACGTCAATAGGTGCTACGTATTTATATAATTACGAACGCACCTAAAAATTACTATAAATTTCAACAAGAAGGCATTTCATACTACGCCTCTCAAATAATACCAAAAAGAACCTAGCTCTATGAATTAAACAGAAAAAGTCTTGTGGTGTCATTCAATAATGTCAATAACATGACTAGAAAAGAATTTTGAAAATACGGATTTTCACTTTCAGACAGAAATGGCCAGTTTTTAACACTTTCCAACCTAGTTGAAAAGTGTTTATGACTTCGGTTTGCCTGGACGTATGGCCGTCTGTCCGTGCACTAACTCCCGTAAATATGCTCGGATTGCCCTGCAATTTTTATATGTTATTGTCGTTATCTATAGCATGTTCCCTATTTCAACGGAAGTGTGTAGCACTTATAGTTTTCTTACAGGGACATTCAAAAGAATTCCGTTACATTACGCTCTATGGGGAAAAATCATTAGCGGTTTATTTTAATGATGTCACGCAGTTTCAAATACATTGTAATTGATATATACCACTAAGGTGCATTACAAGAAGCTTAATATGGAATAGGGTGTGCATAGCACTTATAGTTACTTTACAGGGAAAGTCAAAACAATTCCGTTACATTACGTCTATGGAGAGAAATCGTTTGCGGTTAATTAAATAATGTTTCACTATTTTAAACGCATTGAAATTTATATATATCACTAAGGTGCATTACAAGAGGCTTACTACAGAATAGTGTGTGTATAGCAGTCATCGTTCATGTTGGAAACAGTTCAGAAATTGATTTCATCTGTTCCGCCGTTTGTGATATAAGCAACGCGTTTGTGATATATGCAATTCGTTCCGTGGACTGCCAACAGGTGTCGCCACTACGTGAAATGGAACTTCCTCAAAACCCCACAAGATAGCAGCACTACAGATCTACAGAGAGATAATCACTACAATGTGCATTTTAAAGAAAGTAAAAACTGTTTAGTCAGCAATAAACCCTTTGTGAAATGTGTTCGACGGACTAATACCGTGAAAGAACATTTAAGAGCCCCTTTTATTAGTTAGTTGACGCTGAAACTTCATGTCAGAAAGACATAAACAATTCGCTCGTCCAATATTAATAAAAACTGCGTTCTGGAAGCAATACGCTCCTGAACTTTGACGAAGCATAATTTTTTTTTACGGATTCAATAACGTTCTTTTATATCCTAATAATATTATAAATCTGATTGTATGCAAATGTTAGGCTGAAGCCAGCGTCAAAATGAAGCATTTAATTATCCTGTATCTTTGCATATAACTTGATTATAACCCTCAAATGAACATAGAATGGTTTTTATTTATTTTATTTCAATATTTTTCTTAATAATTCAAAATTTCATTATTTTCATAGAGAATAAATGGACATTTTTTCGTATATTTAAAATGGTTGGTTGGTTTGCTTGGTTTGGCCCAAAGGGTCCGGTTTTGCAGCTTTTTTTTAAATGGTTAAATTTATTTTACCGTTGCTAATACTTTATCGTTGCCAATATGAAATAAAACCCCTGAGTAATAATTTTTGATCAACAATTTATTTTCACGTGAAAAATATCCATGTGAAAAATGAAAAGGAATTATTTAAGAACTAAACAGAATATGAAATGATGTCATATTAGAAATAAAACGTGCGTTTTCAAATATTTGATAATAATACAAAGTGCATAAATACGAGTAAGTATGGAAAAGAAGCGAATATGATGTCATATATAGAAAAATAAAACAGATTTGTTTTGATGTTAAAATAAAATGATCTTGGGTTATCAAATTATTTGTGACTAATTTCTCTTATTTTTTTCTTTTTCTTTTTCACATGAAAAGAATTATTTTAAATGTACGTAATATATGTATTTTAAATGTATGTGTTGTAAATTAAAGATCTGTGTTTTAAATGAAATGAGTGAAAGATTTATATTTTTAATTAATTCTATACAAATGATGGGATAGGTTGGCGATTTATCGTCTGCACACGGCTAACATAAAAGTTGCCATATTTTTAATTTAAATTTTAAAAAGTAAAAAAATAAATAAAAAATAAATATTGGATGGCAAATGTCAATGATATGCATCGCAAAATTATCCGTATCGAAAATCAGAAAATCTTAATAAAAATAACTATAATTTTTAAAAGAAAGTTGCTTTTCTCATAAAGGCTAAAGATTTAATATGATTATGTCGAAGTAACAGCATTTTTCCTCTATCATTTTTCCACAATCGAAACACATTTGTAAATCGTCGTTTCGAACCGGAATTTAATATTACATTTCTTTTAGTTTTAAAATAGAAAAAACTTTGTTGTCGTTTTTAAATATATCTTTTTTTAAAGTTGTTTCATAATAGATTTTTGTAAAGTCTTGTAGGATAAGAAAAATTGCATAGATTTTAAAGCAATGTTTAAGTAAAATTACAATATTTTTTAAACGTAAAAAACAACAATGTTATCGAAAAGAAAATCGATTTTACCGACAAATTCACGTAATGCAAAAGCAAAGAAGAAATCAAAAAGTAATGAATCTTTTCTTCCAGCCGAATTGTGTAAACTTGAACAAGCCGATTGTGCCAATTCATAACATTATAAACGTGAAAGCGCGTTATATATAGTAAAATTTTTTTTGTTTACATATAAATAGAAAATTTCCGAGAATAGGAAGGTTAGGGGTCTAAAATTAGGTCCATAGTCAATTTGCCTTTTTTTATCAAGTGAAATTTGGCGCAAAATTAAATACATTGTTGTAACCAGATTTGTTTTTTGCGTGGTAAACACTTAATGGTATTTTAGATGATCATTTCCCCGCTCACCTTTGATGTCAACTATGACTGTAAAACATATTAAAAATATTAGCCGATAATTTTCTAATTGCTTCATGATGTAAATAGACATCCTGTTTCATACTTTAAACCTGAATCGGGCATGCCATTGTCGTTCAATTTTTATTCCCAATCCTAACCCTAATCGTATCCTATCCTAATCCTGATAATAACTTTAAATAATATTCTTTGACACGAATATGTAAATTAAATGAATATCCATAAATGGAATGAATGGAAAATAGAATAAATAGAAATGGCAAAATAAAATAACAAGAAAGTACATTTATTCGACACCTAACCCTAGAGAAAGAGTAAAAAATTTCAAGCGCATGAAATAAATTAAAATAATCTTATATATACTAACAAAAATATGTAAATTTAAATCATCAGATTTGTGTCGTCGGTATTTATTTGCTTATAGTGTTCTTGATGCGATAGAGAAAATATCGAGGTTAAATTGGGCAGAATTTAAAGTACTTTCCAGCAACCTTTATTTACATTTTAGAATCGCATCAGATTGTTATATCTTTGTAAAATAGCTATCAATGTATAAAATCCACAAGCAGTTTGTTCACTATTTACACCACTTAGCGTGAAGCACTTAATTTAATATATACATAAACAAGATAATGTAGTAAGAAATATATAACATATGTCTATGCAAATAAACAATATAATAATGCCCATTTAGCAATGCACACATATGCAAATTGTACACCAAATACCATCTAAAATGCACTGTTGTATAGAAGAATTCTGCCAGTGTTGTTTTTCGTTTTACGAAGAGGAATTTCTCGATTTTTACGATTTTACTTGCCCCTCCATTTTGCATTAGTTGCAGTTTCATTTTCGCGATTGTATATATTATTTGGCATGAAATTTCACTTTTTAAAGCCTGGGTTATGTCAAGGCCCCTATAGCAAAGAAATACCGTATGGTCTCCTATAAAATGTGATAAAGCTTTGGTTAATTATATATGTTGTTAATTATCAAGTGAAATGTTTTGATAAATTAATGCATTTATTCTTTTTATAGTGTTACGTGAACGAAGTCACGGGTAACAGCTAGTATTGTATAAGTGTAACTTATTTTAACCAAGATATTATGTAGTTTTTCAGATATAATATTTCCATCGCAACAAGTCACGATGCTCTGTGATTACAGCTTCTGTCTAATAAAGTTGAATTTATAAGATTCCAACAGCAAGCACCACTCGCTGCATCATTAATAAGGATTATGCATTATAACAAGGTAAGCACAGCTTACATATTTTTGTACGAATAATTGAAAAGTAATTGTATTATTTATCTGGTCGTTTTGAGCAAGTAAATATAACTCACTTCCTTTTAGTTCATTTACAGGGACACACAAAAGAATTCTCTACTGTCTGTTAACAATAATTCCTGGAAGTGCGTTTTTACTTGCTGAACGAGATTTTAAATTTAACTCACTTTTTGTCTAATACTTGGTGTGTATAAATTCTGTAGATCCTATACAGGGCAGCACAAATGTTCGCGAACCGATTTCCGTTTATTGACAGAAACTCCAGAAGGAGAATTTTTAACTGTGCTATGCGTTTCCTAACTAAACTAAAATTTAGCATCCTATGTAGTTCCAAATATTGTATATGATGGAAATTTATGTTGGAAATTCCTGAAATTACGTTTTTTAAATATGCTATGCGTTTTCCAAATTGTTTACTTAGATGTTATCTTTCAGCTTATTAAGCGGTAATGATTTGTAAAATTATTTTGGAAGCGTTGGAAAGTGTTACATAATCTATGCTTGACGCATGATTTTTTGTTCTTGTTTATACAGGTAAATGATAGCAAGATACAATAGCAGTCATTAGAGAATGTGAATACCTAACGCCTCGAAATGACAAAAGCTGCTTTCAACAAATGTAAGTTAGAAAACATTTTATTCCATTGAAGAAAAAACATTTTTATTATGTATTTTTAATGTTTGCGTATGAATGAGAAGGGTGAGGTATGAAACGTTCTGCTTTAAAACATAAATTTAATTTTTGTAACCTGTTATAAGATTGAAACTTAACTTCTCATTTTATAAAATTATATAATACATTAAATTGATTCTCTATACAAAAGATACTAAATACAAAACGAAACCGTCAGTTAAAAAGTTAAATATTTAAGCAAATACATAAGCTCTTTCATTTAAAAAAGTATTCGGTTGACAATTCTAGGTATTCAATTTATAATTGTATTTTTTTCAATTTTGGGATAGCAGTGGTTAATGAAAGTTTAGTGAAAGAATGTAATGACTAATTTCAACTCTCGGGAATGCATTAAAAAAACATTTTTCAAATCATGGAAATTAGAAAAACATTAAGCATATAAATGTACTAGCTCATGCTTTTTTTCAACATTGTAGAACAAGGAAAGAGATATTTTAAATTCCCGAAAAATTCTTTAATCATTATTAATCATTTTATTTGCTTAGTTAAAATTATTTTTTCGGAATCAATAACCATGTTGCATCTAAAGTGTTAAATAATGTAACAAGCTCAGAAGAGATCCATTAAAAACGTAACGCTCATTAAGTATTTCTTTTTCATTTATTTCACGCGATTTCCGTAATTTTGTAAATACATGTCATTTATATTAATGAATTTAGAACTATCAAATGGCACTGAAAATTTCCCAAATGCCCAATCCCTCACTTTCGTAAATTACTTTAAACCTCTGTGGTATAAATAGTGGTTTTTATTTTGAAAGGAACAATTTTTGTTATTAAAGCAATTAATTATTTTTTAATAGTATTCTCATTCTCTACTGGTAGAAATGCAATCATACTTAGTTCTAAATCCAAACTTTTTAATTTGTGTTTCCTGTTAAAATCTACTACACATTTAATTAGAATAATCCATTAAATATTCCAGATATTTAGAAATGCAATTACTTTGTAGGCTTAAGAAAGCCAATATTTGATCACAATTCTTCAACCAAGCAGCTGCATGCAAGGTTGCATAAGAATACGTACATCAACTTTTACACGCATGGAAAGGCCTGAATAAAAGCCTCGGTTAATTATTTCACAAATAATAACAGAGAAAACACAGTGGCGCACCATTCGGGCCTGTCGACTAAGAAAGTATCTATGCCGCAGAAATTAATAGTAACAATGATTTATTTAAAACAATAATGAGGATAAATGGAAGTGGAGCGGGCACTTTTAAACTAAACCATGATTGAAATTAAGTTCAAGACATTAAAGAATGAGAGAATCAGAAAAAGATTTTGAACAGGTATTAAATATCTTTACTAAACACTGCACAAATAAATAAGATTCACGAGTATTGAATACTTGTTAACTTACAGAATAATTGAACAAATATGACTTTTGCCATATGTAATAAGAGATTATATTACATAAATTATCTCATAATTTAATATAAACAAATATATAAACATATAGTTTAAAAGTCTGACTTCATATTAATTCTTATCAGCCAAATTCTGTTGATTTATTTTTGTAATATTTCATCTATCATAAACAATTAAAAAAAATTAAATGAGAGATTGTATTCTTTTGATACGTTCGCTAACCATGAGCTGTATGATTGACTTACATACATTTAACCAAATTTCAATGATTCTGGGTTATTTCATATGAAATGAACGTACACAAAATTAATTTTATTTTGGTTTAGTCTTTCTAAATCGCATAACAGGAATCAGAAATGTACAGTTGATTATTTCATATGACGTGATTAGGTTTCAAATATCATATCATAATGCACATCTTATTTTTTTATTAACGCAAAATAAATACTTTAAATAGCTACTTTATTTATTTATTTTTTTATATTTAATCCATACATTTATTTACACACACACACACACACATACACACACACACACACACATATATATATATATATATATATACTAGGGTGCTTACCCCCTGCGAGCTACGCTCGCCAACCCCCGCTCAGACTTCGAGGCCTCTAAAAACATGACATCGTGCTTTATTTTAAAAATATTGGTAAATCTGTAATTGGGTTGCCATGCTTTTAACGTTTTAATGGGGCATTTTTTGATTATCATGGCCTCATACACGGCTGTTGCGACAACTGACGACTGTTTCCGGGATTGATAACTAAAATCAATTACAACTTGAAAACCAGCTTGTATAAAATGGTTAGGTTTAAATTGTGGTTACTTCTCGGACTTTTATAACAACGATCTGTATTCGATTCTTCCTTTGTGTTTAAGGATGAGAAAAATTCCATCTGCTTGTGAATAACATTAAAAACCACGGTATTGAAAAGTACTATGTTATAGACATTTTCAGTAACATGTTTTAATTTTCTCTCTATTTTAGTGCACTATCATGCATATTTTCATGTTATTTTAAATATGTAAATTATTTATTTTAATTAATATGTATATACGAATTTTCTAATAATTATTTATCATACAATATTAATTAAATATTTTGTGCATGCATGCCTGCATTTATTCGGCATCAATTGATGAGATATTTAAACAAATTTGCTATCCGCGATAATTTTACATAATGCTATGTCACTTGAATATTGTCCATAAGAAAATCGGGTACTTTTCCAGTATAGGATCCTTTGCTTTTAGGCTTGGCGTAATTCGAGCTTCAAAAAGGGATAGATTCGTTAATATACATAGTTTTGTTGCCAAAAGTTATGAAAACAAACCCAATGAACTTTTGGTGCTTTTCTATCATAGGGATCTTGAAGCTTTTTTAAAAAGTTTGGCGGAAAAAACCAAGCAGGATATTTTATTCTCCTTCCGTTCAGTTGGGCAATTATTATTTTATATATTCGTTTCAAATATCCGAATTAGTGATTTTATAAATTCGTTTAATTAAATTTTACAATAAAATAACAAAATGATATAAAAAAATAATTACTATTAATTCCTTTTCCCCCTTTCTTTTGCGTTTACATAAATGACGTCATTTGGACGAATTTATTCAAAATATTTCCAGTTTATAAATTAAATTAAATGCTGACAGACAATTGAATACTGACGATAGAAATATGATTTTTTTTTTCAAATTTTCCTTAAAAACATAATTTAATCTCAATCTTATCTTCATTATCGATTGAAATAAAAGATAAATTCAATTTCAATTTGAAAATGATGAATAAAAAGAAATCAATAATCCCTATCGGGATCCTTTTCAATTTTTTTCCCTTTTTTGTCACAAAAAACTGAGTAATTAGTTGCCATCATTACAGAAATGTCATTAAAATTAGAAAAAAATTAATATCTCGAAAACTAATTCCAATTTCAAAATTCTATTACCAGTTTTGACATCCACGGATTTTTATGGACAATTGTTATTAATTTCACCATCAAGCGTTTAATATTTTATTAAAAATAGCCCTGAAACATAATCAGTCGTTTAATCAGTCGTTTCATAAAATCGTTTCATAAATTCGTTTCATAAAATCGTTTCACAAATTCGTTTCATTAGGATTTTATATATATAGGGTAGATATGGAGATTTGGTTAGATATGTTGCAAGAACTTACTTGATGTATTTTAAATTATATATATATACATATATATATATATATATATACTATATACCGGATGTTTCAAAATTTCGGTGCGAAAGTAAACACGATAAAAAAAGATCTATGCGTTGGAGAGACATGCGGTTTGCAGATAAATATTTAGCGTGGAACTGGATTTTGTATGATAACAAAAAAATACTTCAAAGTCTCGAGGATATAATTTTGCAATGAAACGTCAGATATGACGTCATATGACGTCGTATGATGTCAGATGATACATTTGCATATGGTATGAGAGTATATGGTATGAGTAGGTTATCATGTGCAATTTTCAATCCCAATAACATCACACAACATTAATTTTTTTGCATATTAAAAGTGTACGTGAAGTATTCTCTAACGTATTTGTATCCAAAGCTTGTGTGAGCAATATGAAATTAGCAATATGAGTTTAGCAAATTATTCCATGGCAGTAGCGCCATCTATTTTCGGGATTTGGAACTTTTTTCTTTGGTATCATGCAAAATTCCGTACCACGCTAAATATTTATCTGCAAACTGCATGTCTCTCCGATTCCTAGATTTCTTTTAAATTGCGTTTTACTTCCGCACCGAACTTTTCACACCCTGCATGCAAATACAAGTACAACTATTCGATTGTACAACAAAAGGACCTTGTTTACAGAATTTCATGTGAAAACTGTCACGCTATATACATATACCTTCGCGAGACAGGCCGCATCCTAGAAACAAGAATCAGAGAACATAAAAATGCATTTAAATCTAAGAACCCTAACTTGAAATTCGTTTTACATGCAATTGAAACAGACTATTCGCCAGACATAAAAAAAAATACGATTATTGAGCAGAACAGTAATGTGTACAGAAGAAGCCGATTTTTTTTGGAATCTTAGCATGCACATTCAGCTGTTATTCCGATTAATAAAGCTGGAAATTATCGAGCTGAGTATACTTTATTCTTTTAAATAAATGTTAACTTTATGATGAACTGTGATAGATGTTTTGTTGAATGTTTCGCATAGGTAAATTGGTTTTTGTCATCTGTAGTGATTTTTATAATTGGTATTGAAGAGGGATGAACGTTTCATCCGAAACGTATACATAGTTGTTTTTAGTGTTTCTGTATATCTATTTTAATTAAAACTATTTCTAAGTTACGTAATTTTATTTCTTAACTTATAGTAATCAGACGTAATGTTTGCACATTTAAAAAAAAAATGAAATGTCTCTATAAATTTAATTTTGTCGTTAACTTTTACGGTTTTTCATGTGTTTTTCTGGGAATGACAAGCATTAAGTGCAATTTAAAAAAAGTTTTTATTTGAAAATGGTCAACCATATATTACATTGAAATTACGTGGACATTCCAGAAATTTATAACCAGAATGTATTTTTATGACGTCTATAACCACATCAAAGATTTGAATTTATGGATTTATACTATTGTTATAATTCATCTTCGCATTAAAATATTTTATGTATAGAATATATATATATATATATATTGATTTTATAATGCTGATAAATGTTCTTGATGTTTATATTATGTTTCTTTTATCTGTATTTGTGGTAAGCAGTAAAATGTATGAAGGTACATAAAAGAATAAAACACTTTATATCAAAATGTAGAATCTACAGCATCTCTTTATGAGGAATCTAACAATGAAGTTAAATTTACTTCCTTATATTATTAAATAGAATAAAGATAAAAAAATAATATACGTCCCCAGACTTAAATTTAAGAAAAAATGCAAAAAGTAATATGAAATCAAATAAAATAAATTATGCGCTTAACATTTTGAAATGAGGTTATAATTTAAGTTACCAAAAAAAAAGAAAAAAAAAAAAACTGTTACAGGAAAACCAAAGCCGAAAAAATATTAGTAGCTCTGGTAAGTATTTAAGACTATTAGTCAGTTAACTTTCTAATTTCCGTCGCTAATGTTAAACCTATAGGCGTAGAATTCATTCGTATATTTAAAATATCTCCTCCGAAAAATAATATTTCTAACTTACTTTTCCTTTGTACTCTTTTTAAAGAATGTCTCTTTTTTTTCTTAGTTGTAAAAATATTTCTATAAGATACGCTTAATTTAATACTTTATGTGTTCAAAAATGACAACCTGGGAGTAATATTTTAGTACTCGAAATAAATTTGTATATATTTTTTAAATATTTTGACAATTAAGAAAAAAAATAGAGATCCTTTAAGAAGAGTACACAGAAAAAAAAAGCTAAAAACATTATTTTACCGCGGAAATATTTTAAATTTGTGAATTCATTTTACGCCTACGTGTTTAACATCTCTGAGAGGGATTGGGGAGTTCACTGACTAGCAGCCTCAATATATAAAATCAATAAAGCAATCAAAATGCACAAATAATCACAGCAGATATTCATATAGTTGTTTCAACGCTTTTGGAGGTGCTTCAAATATAAAAATAACAAGAAACAAAAAAACATAACTCACGCAAGAATTATGAGACACTTACTCACTTTGCATATTGTTATGTAATCGTCATCTTTTGGTACTGCCACAGGAGTATATATATATAAAGAATATAAATATAATATATAAAGAATATAAATATAATATATAAATAATATAAATATAATACATAAAGAATTAAATATAATATATGATTCCAATTACAAAATTCACTTTATTTAGAGAATATTGGAAAATCATGCACTGATCACAATTCGTTCGAAACCTTCATGAAAACGTACAATCACTGTACATCAACACGAGGAATGTCCGAGGCTCAAAGAGCAGTCTCTAAAAATTCAAGAGTTTATTTTCAGTTGTTTTTTTTTCAAAGATTTTCATCCATATCCCGCACCTTGTACAACTATCTTCAACTGTATTTTTCGAAGGATCACTTTCACTTTTACCTCTATAATAGGTTTCCAAACAACCTTATAGCTCTCAAGCTAATATTTGTCACTACCATTTCAAATTTCACAAAATGTGGAGAACCATAATTTAGATATTCACTTATCTATTTCCGTCTTCTTTTCTGTCTTTGTATATTGTTACGGAATCTCCACGTACTGTCACAAGAGATGTACAAATAAAATATATGGTTCCTATTACAAAATTAACTTTGTTTTGAGAATATTGAAAATTCATACTCTTATCACATTTCACACGAAACATCCATGAAAACAGCGTAGCACAACAACACAATACAAGGAATGTCGAGGCTCAAAGCTCAGTCTCTAAAAATGCAAGTGATTTACCAATAATAATCCTTAGGGCACGTTCACGGACCGCAACATGAGTTACGAAGGGTAACACATGGGTAACCCGAAGCGTTCAGAGACCGATATCACGTGACTTTTTGCGGGTTACTCGTAGCGTTCAGAGCCGAAAATTACCCAAATTTTTGTAATTCATATTACCTACAGAATTTTGTTGGGTAAAGTGATCACGTGGTTGGGAAACCAGGCCATTCGCTTTATTGCTATCTGCAACTGTTAATTGTTGTTATTTATGATTCCTACTTGACTACACTTAAGTTCGGACCATTTCATTGGTCTACGTTTAACAGGTCTATGATATAATTGACCAACGTCGACAGGACGATTCCTGCAATGATCGCTATGATAAAAATGTAGAGGTAGATTGTTTGACGGAAGTATATGTTTATAAACTCCACAACTTTAGCCGAAAACGTTCAGAGCCGTTTTAACCCAACTTTACTTGTAGAAACTCACATGACGTCACTCCCTAATTATATGAGTAACCCACGTTTCGGTCTCTGAATGCTTTCTTAGTCAATGAAGAATGCAATGTGTTGTTGAAGTCTGTATTAACGCAAGCAATGGAGTTTAATATTAGCCACTCACTCAGTGTCGAAACCACTCACTCAGTGTCTGTTTATAGCATTACTTGGTTGTGAAAGTTTTTCACTTCATCACATTTTATCTGGACAATCCTCATTTATGGGTCATTAGTTCATGTATATCATAGCTCACATATGCTCTGGTGCGTCATCGAAACTTGATTTCTAGAATTAAAGAAAATGTATTATCTTATTTTCACTTATTATGCCAGCCGATACATTATATAGTACATATTAGTCACATGTGTTTATATAAGTTTATTTTAGAAATCAATTGAGCGAAAAAGGCTAATGAAAGTATTAAATGAAATTGAAAAATGATTTACTTTTAAAGTGTTTAGATTTTTGAAGATTATATATATTAGTTCACATGTGCTTATACATTATTATTATTATTTCAGAAAACGACTAATGGAAGTATTATATGAAATTGAGATAGGACTTACTTTCAAATTGTTTTTTAAAGCTTTTTTAAAGCATCTTCAATTTTTTTATTTGTTTCTGTTATTAAAATTTACATCTAACAATTCACGGTCCATTTGAACTCAAATGCAAACGCATTAGTCTCACAATAAGGTAATATGTTTACTTTGTTTTTAGACTGATTTAATAATAAACAAACAAAAACAAAAAATACTCAACTAGAAACAATGAATAAATGCATTTTCAATTCTATTTCAGCACAAACGGAGTTGACTTTTATAAATCACATTGCACCGAACTTTTCAGAGTGATAATTATATTTTAAGGAATAGAAATGTTTTACTCGAAATGAAGAAAAAAGAAGTATTTCTCTGAAATGTGTTTGCTTTCTATTATATTTAATGGATTTCAGAAAAATAAGTTTTAAGATTATCAACATTTTCAAAGAAAGGCGAATAGTTAATTTTTAAAATGTCAGGATTATTTTGTAAATCAATCCTCGTGCTTAAAATCTTATTATCTCACTGAATATTTAGTGAGCTGTGTTTCTTGTAAATTATGAATTTATATAATTTCTTTCCTATTTTGTGATACGACAGAACTAAATTAATGGTGTTAAATATTTTTAAGTACAGTTAAATATGTTAATTATGACCTATTTTATTGATTCATTTAAACGGCACCGGATATGTTTATGTAGATTATGATAAACAAAAACTGTTATTATGGATAAACAAAAACTGTTTTTATGTTTTCCCAAAATCCATATTATAAGTCAAAGAAGTAAAATGTATGCTGATTCGTTTTTAACAAAACACACTTTTCGAAAACAAAACAAAAGAACATGATACATACATAATAACTGAAAACATATGCGATGCGGAATTATTATTGAACGATTTCCAGCATTACGAAATATATATTTAAATTGTAACTACGAGAGTCGATCCAGAAATAAGGTTCCCAAAAAGGTGCAGCCTCACGGGAAGGTGCGAGGCGAAATACGGCAACAATGGAAGGTGCGCGGCTGTTCCCGCACTCGCGATCCCCCCCGGCCGTGCTTCTCTGCGCCGCTAATTCTTGACCGTTAGAGCAGCCGTCTGAGATTGAGGTTCCCATTGTCTATCCTGCCAAGTGCGAGATTCGTTCCGTAATTCGTTTTTTGCGTGCCAAAGGGACTCCACCCGTGGAAGAACCGCCGGCGAGGACGACCGCCAGCCGGTGTAACGCTGCTTCACGACAACACCCGACCTCACGTCTCCCTTCAAACTCAGAAACTTTTGACACAATTTGAGTGGGCTGTCATGCGCCACCCACCTTACAGTTCGGACCTCGCCCCTAGTCATTATCGCTTTTTCCTCAAGTTAAAGGGACACTTGGGTGGCCAACGCTTCCGAAGCGATGATGACGTCAAAGAAGAGGGGAAACGCTTTCTGAACGGGTTGGCGGCGGCGTTCTACGACATTGGAATACAGAAATTGGAGCACCCTCTACAAAAATGCGTAGAAAAAGATGGCGATTATGTAGAGAAATAGAGCAAACTTTCTTCTTTCCAACGATGTAAATTTCTATGAGAAGAAACAATGTTGTATATTTGTAAATTTGATGGGAACCTTATTTCTGGATCAACCCTCGTATATACTGATTTCTATTTAGAATATTTACATACTAAAAACACTGAATTGTTTCAAAATATAAATACCAATACCGCAGATATTAATAATTATTTGTAAATATAATTAATTGCACCGGTAAAAGCTTTATTCAAAATATTTTCGTCCCTATTTAAATTAAATGAATTGCAGCAATAGCTTGTTTTTGGTTGGGAAATAGATAAGAGAAAATATAAATTATGGGTCGGTAGGGGTGCGATGCTTGTCTACATTTTGTAAAAACTGAGATGGCAATGTCGTCATATTAGCGTGAGAGTCATACTATCGTTTGGCAACCTTGCATTATGGAAGGGAAAATGTAAGTGAAGCTTCGAAAACATAGTTGAAGATAGTGGGGGTGAGGATTAATCAATGAGAGTCGTTTAAAAAACACAAATTAAGATAAAATTTGAAGACTGTATAAAGGGACAAGAACAATGAAAGTCGAAGCTCGTAAAATAAATAAGTGTGGGGAATTCATAAAAGTAATTAATGAATAACTGTTATTCCACTATGAGTGACTAGCATCGTTTTCACCTCTGACACTTTAAGTAAATTCATTTATGTTAATTTCACAAAATTATTATTAAAAATATTACTTTCACAAATTCATTAACTATTATTATTAAATATACACACATATTAAAAAGAACGCATATTCATCTACAGTTATAAGTTTAATCCGAAAAATTATTTAAGCATGCGCACACATTATACAGGGTAACAAAATAACTGGGACAAACGTTTTATCTTATAATGTTTTTAATAAACACAGAAATGAAAATTAGTTTGATAATAGACAAACTATATACATGCCTTACAGGAAATTTGCAAGTTTCTGAAGTGTTGGTTTTTTGCTTTTATGTTATAGTGACGGAAATATATGTGTTTAAAAGTATATTTCGTGAAAAATAATCCAGATTCGATATGCATCCACTGAAAGTAACATAAAAAGGCAGTAGGCTATAGAATTAAATGCTCTGAAAAATTTCTTTACGATATTAGTTTATTAAACTTTAAATTATAAGCGTACGATTACAAAGTACGTACATAAATGGATGGGATGGTGCCCGAGAGCGTTTTTAAGCAACGTGAGCTTTCATTATTAACTTCTTATCAGAAGAGCGTGCGAGAGAGAGAATGTCCCCTCCGACACATGTCGATTTTCATGCCATACACATATATTGGCAACATGAAATTGGCGAAAGAGCATATGAAATGAATGATGTCATATAAACTAAAAATTATCAGTTACGCATTAGGCAATTAGGAGAATTTTTGAATTACAGGACAGGGGTACCAGAATAGCAGTCCTAAATAGTGAGCCAACAAGAATGTGAATGCCAAATGTACGTTGAGAGCAAAGTTTTGGGAATCTAGCTGAAGTAGACAAAACAAATCTCATGTAATGGAAATGTTTAAAATTTTACCGAAAAGGCTAAACTCAAAAATTAAGCAGACACAGACATTTCTAATAAATGTTGGACGGAATAAAATGCAGACCGAATACAAAGTCAATCTTTATCTCTTTTCTTTCTTTTTTTCTTGGAAATCTAGTGAGGGTGATTAATCGTTTAAATGAATTCTATCTATGTGAGAAAGTTTTATTGATAAAGGGCATATGTTAAATATATTTTCTTTTAATGGAGGAAAATTACGGCGGGAGCTGAAATAAAAGTTAGGATAAAATAACTAAGTAATTAAAAGTTAGTTTAAACTGAAAATTAAAGAAAAGGATTAATTTAAGAAAAATATATGTGATACCACATCACATATGTAGAAGCGGAGTCCTTTGAAAACATTTTCTGCAAAAAGCTGCAACTCATCTTACATTACATTTACTCATTCCTCCTGAAGAGATTATATTTATGGAAAGTTTATATTTAATTTCCCAATTTTTCTCGGATCGTCTTGAATAGAGTTCTAAATTGCGTGCTCATTTGTCTGTGCCCCCTAGTAGTAAATATTGCCATCCCTGTTGCGTTACGATGATCTGAAATGAGCTGAACTGTAAGTCCTTTCTCCTCCGGGCGAAAACAGCTATGAAGCGATCTTGTGCAGGGATTATAACCCGTGAATGGTCTGGTAAATACCGTAACACAGATATTAATTATCTACAAACCATATGTCTCTCTAATCATAGACTTTTTTAACACCTTAAAATATAGTAGAAAGTGTTTCTAAATTCCGTCCGTTCTTTAGTCTATCCGTCTATTTGTCTATTCGTACACTAACTCACGCAGATATTATCGGATTGCTATGTAATGGGTATAAATTATTAGGGATTACCATGGCATGTTCTAGATTAAAAATGAAGTGTGTAACATTTATAGTTCGCTTACAGGAACATTCAAAATTAATCCTTTACAATGTGACCTATGGGGTCTATTTGAGGTGCACTACAAGATGCTTACTATAGAATATGGTTTGAATAGCATTTATTCGTTAAGTTACAGGGACACGTAAAAGAATTAGGTTAAAGTGCTGTCTCTGACCGATAACACTGGACACTGAATTTCAACTTTTGCTCTGTCACAAAATTGAAATGGGTTGTTTCTTATTCAGTTTTTTGCGCCAATTCTAAAACCAGTTTTAGATTTTCTCCAGCAAGTCTAGATTTTTAGGTATTTGCATGTTTCGATTTATACAAATTTTGGAATTTGTGTACAATTATATGAAAATTTAAGGCTTAAAGCATTATCAGATTGGCTTTTTTGTTTTATGTTATGATTACTGGCCAGTTTACTTTACAAAAATGTATTGTCCTAGATTATACTGACATGTGTCCGTGAAAAATTGTGCCTAATTTGGATATTTTTCATGTTTTTCTAAAAACTTTTCTTGAATTCCAAATATTTCTGCCATATGAGTACACTAAAATGTTTCTAAATCAGTTTTTTTACGCTAATTTCAAATCTGGTGTCCGTTTTTTTCTATCACGTCTAGGTTTTAAAAAACGGAAACGTTTTTGGTGAAAAAAGCCAGGAAACGCTTTTTATGCTAATTTGTGATCTATTTCAGCTTGTTAGGATAGATTCTACTACTTTTTTTTATTGTTTTCGATTATACCCATTGATGATTATGTGCCTGATAGGAATCTCACGCTATTAACGCTTTTGACAAGGAGGTACATTCTCCTAAAAAGTATTTTATATCAAACGTGTGCCAATACCATAGAAACGTAGACATTCATTTTACTCAAAAAGTAGACGTGATAGAACGGGATGGATTACAAATTCGAAATCAACATAAAAATCGAGTCTAGGAAAAATTACGTAAATTCTGTGGGAACTACTTTAAAGTTGATAGTAATGTGAACAATACACTATTGAAATATATGGAAATTAGGTTTAATAACAGACAGGCAAAGGTTAAGAGTATACAGACAGCGACATTTATGTGAAGCAAATGGTCCAGTAGTCATAATCTTGAAAACGTAATTCAATATGACATTTATTGTACTAAAATTTGCATAAAATGGCACAAAAAAGTTTATATTTGGACACACAAAATATGCAAATTTCTCAAAAACTAAACGACCTAGAGAAAAACGGAAAGTATATTCGGAATCGGCGTAAGAAACTAACCTAGGATAAGATATTTTCATATTAAGTACATTTTTCATGTTGTACAGAGAATTCATGGAATGCGCTTGAAATTGCGGTATGAGTTTTTAAATTTAACTATTATTTTGCATATAACTTGTTGTGTATAAATTTCATAGATCATATGCAGAGCTGCACGAAAGAATTTGGATATTTTTCCCACCATAAATGGTAATGAAATTGAATTACTGAAATAAATTACTGAAATTGTGTTTTCAAATGTGTTATGACTTTTCCAAGTTTTTTATTTAGATTATCTTTTTTTGGATAAGAAGAAGACCTTGAATAAGAAGAAGACCTTGTATCGGAAGTCAGACGAAATTTGTTGACACTGATGAGAAAATCAAACGGCTAAAATAAAAATGAGCTTGAAATGTTGCAGGAAAATAAAACTATGTATGGATTATATCCACCCTGCAATGGAATCCCAGAGATGTAAAACGACTCAGAAGACAACCTTGTTTAAACAAAATTGTCTTGTGACTCTTTTGACGTTGTTTTCTGAGTCGATGGAGCGACAAAATCAGAGGTGGCTGCAGTTAACTGGATGACCAAGGGACTAGAGTGGAAACAATTGAAAAAATCTGGGAAAGACTTGTATTCAGCATTCGAAAGAAAACTTGTTTAATATAAGGTACTCGCATGGTTTGCAATTTTCACACTGTTAAATAGTTTTTTTATTATATCTCATAAATTTTATGAGGATAGCAATTTTACGGAGGTACTTTTCTTCCCTAGAAATTAAATGGGTAAATTTTCAAATAATGCCCATAATTTAGCGTATATATACACATATATATATATATTTTTTTTTTCAAAACAAATATTGACAGTTTATAAAAACAATAGTGCCAGAAAGATATTAATATATATTTTAAACAAAACTGCCATTTTACATACAACCCATAAACATTTTTAAAAATTGGTATTTATCTAATAAATGAAAGTGATTACTGTTAACTTGCGAATATTCACGGCTTTTCCTCAAAGCTAATACAATTTATATTGAAAATAAGCTGAATTTGACAATAGTGTATTATTTGTAATGTCTTGTAAAATTCATTGTTGAGTTAAAGTGCGTAGTAGATTTATAATCCATAAATTGGATATTTGTAATAATACTGTTTTCATCCAATATTTGAGACCTTATTTCAGTCAAAGAAAAATGTACTGAAAAAAAATACAAAAAATGAATAAATTATATTTAAACATACTTTTCAGTATTAAAGAACGATTTTCTGTAAACTGAAAAACTAAATTGCAATTTCAAGAAAACTCCTTCTGATTGATATCTATATGAAAAAATATAAAAAAAAAAGTTTCTAACTTTTCTATAAAACCAAAAGGGAAAAAAATAATTTTATAAATAAATAAGTATTAGCTCCAATTTCTAAATGTCAAGCAGCGCACAGAAAGGATATCGTCTAATTAATCCAAACAAATTCTGATAATTTTTTTTTATATATTTAATTTAATTTATTGAAAGAAGCGTGTTACAAGTATCATCATGAGTGTTCCTTTTTTAGTAACTGACATTCAGTTTGAATGATTTGTAAATAATTTTTGAAGTGAAGAGAGTTTTCATTTTGCCTCTACATATCGATTTTATCCTTGTATAAATGCATAACTAAAAAGCAAAAATATTATTTTTAAATGTATATTTGAAAGTGGAATGTTGATTTTGATAAAAATATTTATTTCTAATGCTAGATCGTAATCCAATAAACAAGTTAATAACCAAATTGTTCATCTAAATTCATCGAATATTATTGAAATTCTTTGCTTACATATTTTTATGTTATAGAATTTTATTTTGAAATAATGCCTTTTTAAAGGATTGTTTTAAAAAGGATTGCATTATTTAATTATATTTAGTTTTAAAAATATTTATATATCATTAATAAAAAAAGTCGCTCTTTTTCAAATAAAAAGTGAAACATATATCAATTTTGAAAATATCGAGATAACAGTAATTATAAACCTTATATTTTACTTTAAACTTACTAATAGACATAAAAATTGCAACATTAGCTATTAATTTTCTGAAAATATTATTTTCAAATTTTCGGTAATTTTACATAATTACCAACTCTCCCGATTTTTGAGTACCCTATTTACCAACAGAAATATCGCTTTACATAACAGTAGAATTTTGCTATTAAAGATTCGGAATATTTTTGTTGGGAAATACTGGTATTTAAAATATGCTTAAAATAAAAAAAAAAATATTTTAGTAAGCTAAAACTCCCTCCAATATCCTTCTCTCTTTTAAAATTTTTAAAAGTATACATGGAAATACATATTTTACTTCTGATAGTTATAAAAATGTACTTGCTAAATAATGTACTTAAACTTATCACATCAAATAAATTTCAAAACATTTTCTGATATTTCAATGCATTTACTCTATTAAGATTTTTTCTCAAATCGTAGCTTAGAACTTTGTTAAACATTCATGAAATAACTTTCATACGAAAATGAGTAGGAGTAAAATGTCTTTGAAATTTTGTTCATATTTCAAAACTTTAACAAAATATTTATTTCACTATAAAATAAAAGTATCCTTCAATAATGTTCAAAGCAATTTTAGAGATTTCTAGAAAAGTGCTCACCAGGTTATAATCGACTATATAAGAAGTCTCAGATTTAAAGGACTAAAAGAAATAGTCAATTATTTGGAACGTAAAACAAATTAACTAATTTTTCAAGTTTGAAGGAATAAAAAGGAGTTAGCAAATACATTGTCGTCTAGCAACACATCTGTTTATTTGAATGTGATTTTCGGCGAAAAGTATGGTAGATTTAGGAAAGAAAGTAATTTCTTAGCAAATATTGATCTTTCTCGGCGATAATAACTCTACATCACAACTGCCTATTAAAATGTAATAATTTATCAATTTTACGAAACCAATCTTCTAAGTCACCCACTTCTCCAAGAAAAGCAATGTTATGAGGTCTTGGAAGAGCGAAAGGACGTTGCCGTCCTTTCAACTAAGCCATTGGAAGTAAAAATAACAGAAGAAAACATTTATTATTATTTTTTTAATACGGTCTCCGGGCCAAATTTACCAGACTTTTCATGTCCCTTATTGCTCCGTTAAAAGGAAAAGAATATGTTGAATCAATAGTTCAAACATTACAGTGACTATTGCATTGAGCCGAGTTTTTCCGAAAATAAGAGAAGTCACCACTTTCACTACTGTACGTCGTTTATGCGCTTTGGAATTACTTGTTCTTTAGAGGCTCTGACTTCAGTACTGTGATTTTGTCTCGTCTAAAGGTGACACTAACAAAGATAGGAATGAATATTTTATATTAACTTTATGAAATTAAATTTATTTTATCATTGAAATAATTAGAGCAATTAACAGTAGTAATTAGCTTAATTATGTGTTTGTGTTTTACCCTCTGACTGTTCAGCAAAAGGGCCAAATTGTAATGATATTTCTTCAGTATTATGTTTTAAACTCTAAAAACGTGATTATTCCAAAATTGTATGTCTGCTCTCGAAGCTGGTAGACGGGAGGTGCTGGGTTCGATCCCAATCGCGCCCATCGGCCTAATCGTTCGGAGTTTTCGTGGTTTTCTTCGAGCCGTGGATTTATCCATGCGTAAATACGGGTTAGGTTCCCTTAGAAAGGCCCCCACGAAGGGCACTCTTCCCGGGCCTATATCCCTAGTGTAGATAATTGGCCGTCAATAATCAACCCATCCAAAATTGTATAAAAAAATTCATTACATATATGATTATAATCCTTGAGAGTATCAATCATTACTCAATATATTAAAACTAAATTGTATCCGTAGAATTATATTTCTTTAAATAATGCTTGTATTGCAGTGAAATCTGAAGCTCAGTGAACGTATTAACACTGGCAATGGCGTGTCAGTGAGAAGGTTAAGATTATAATTGTCACGGGTATTACGAATAATGGTTAATGCAAGAATTTTTGAAATTCTCGTGCTTCTCCTATTAACCGAGTTCGGCTGTATAATTAATTTCCATTGCCATTTTAAAGAATTTTCTAAACCATATAATGTTAATCATGCTTTCATACAAGTTATAGGTAAAATTATGATTCATATATTACTTTATGTAAGCATTGAGTTTTACGAATATAGATTATTTTCTTTCATTTTTAAAAAATAGTAAAAACGAATGATAGTAAAAACGAATACTATTATACAAATAAAAAGAAAACGCTCATATACTTAACAGATGGAACTAAACACATTAAAGATCTTAATTATGGAGAGTTTATCAGGTATCTTAACTCCTTATGAGGGATGATGTCATTATGTATCACACCTCATGCTTCAAAGACCAATATAATATACAAATAAACAGCCGTAACATGACTCTTATTACAGTTTTAAAATGTAATGAAATGTAATGTAAGCCAATATTATAATTTTGATCTCGGATACAAGTATTATTAATTAATATTTTATCAATTTTATTTAGGAAATACTTTATGTTATTTTTTTTTTTAATGGAAACATTTGAGTTTGGTCATTTGTGCTAATCAGCCATTTATTTCAAAATATTTTTAAAGCTTCTTTGTCGCATTTAAATTTTTAACGAAACCTTCTAAAACTGTTATTTTCAAAATGTTTTTCAGATAAAGTTTTATGTGCCTTCTGTAGAAACGAAAAAAAAAATCCAGTGTATAAATATAAAGCAACTGTTTGTCTTTTATGAATGATTATAAGTTAGCAAAGAGGGCATTTAAAGACACATTAGTTTCAAACTGGCATTAGGAACAATTTACTGACAATTTAAAAACAACTCTAACGATTTATGTTTGTAACAAGAAAGAATACTTTGTCTTGTTAAAGGGAATAAATTTTCTCAAGATGTTCCTAGAATTGCAAGTAAAAAATTATTCAGTGATTAGTATAGTTCTTTGTAAAATGTAGTTTAGAATTTTAAAATAAAAATTCTGATAATGTTATGGCTATGGTTAATGTTGGTAATATTTCATGAAAATAATCTCCGCAAATTGATTTTCTATGACAGTTTATTTACTTCATTTAAACTCATCAAGATAAAAAGTACTTAACTCAGTTTCAAAGAGGAAATGAAATCCATGATGCAATATGAAGAGGTTTTTACAAACTCTTGAACTGAACAAGGAAGTAAGAAACAGAATTTCGTATGAATGACGTGATTTGACTTTACGTCATGTCCAACCAATCAAAGAACTAAAAGATGACATCACCTGAAAGGGACTTAAGACTGTTTTTCTTTCTGTTATATAGAACTTTGAGAGAAGCTTTTTCTCACGCGATGGAGAAAGAACATGTATATTTCGTTCTCCCTTAAACTTATTAAATTAAATTTAACTAATGTTTAAAATTAAAATTATGTAACTATTAAATATAAGAATGATAAATTAAATACTTTAAACTAATTATGAATACTGTATTATTATTAATACTATTTTTCTATTCCAAAAGTACATAATTCATCAGTGTGCACAGCATAAAATGGATATATCAAGTTGTTGGAATAATTCATAAATTTTAATATACTTGTGCAAGTGCAGTGTACATCTTCAAATAATGGACATGGAAACTGGCAGACCTGTCACGCGGTAAAATGAGGAGTGAGGATGATTGCTGAAAAAGGAGGTAAGCAAAATCTTACCTATGTTTATCAAAGTAGACATTGATTATTTATATTACTTTAGAGCGCGCTAAAAACTACTCGCTACCTTCAAAAATTTAACTAACAGTTAAGAATAAAATATCCCTACATATTTTGCCGAATAAATGTATGACAAAACATAAGTTCATACAAAGTACAGTTTTATAGTTAATTATTATATTTTCATAAACTGTTAAAAAATAAATTAATCATTTTATTATACAATTAATATGTTTTTAAATGAGGTATATTTGTTTTAATTGTAAAAACATCCTCTTACTATTTGAAAACATGTCACAGTCACTTTTCAGAGTGTTGCTTCCATGTACTGAGATATTTAATGTATGTAAATAAATATATTTAACTCTTTACATTTAAAAAAATAAAAAATATATTTCAAAACATTTTCCATAAAGATAATTCATTTTTTTATACTATGGCTTTGAAGCGCATATGAAAATAGGTTTTTAGTTGTTTCTCTACTATTCAAAAATAGAGTGGAGAAAAAAGTACTTTTTATTAAAAATATGAAATATTTTTATATAAAAAACTTTTATTCAAAGGAAGTATTTTGAGTTATTCGTTGCAGCTGAAATACTTAAGAAAAGTACCACTGTTTTAAGATTTAACAGATTATATATCGTATCATATTATATTTTATTTAAATAAATTATATATGAAATAGTGAAATCACTTAATTTTAATTGTTTTTATTCTTCTTTAAATAATTAAACACATCTGTCTAATGTAAAAAATAATAATAACTTTACGAAGACTTAATGGATAGTTTGGAAATATTCAATTCATTGTTGTTGAAAGAATCTTTAACCCATTCGGATAAGATTTAACCTAATTATACGTAAAGTCCATCAAATCTAATCTATTTTATCACCAAATTGTCTAAGAGAAAAACGGAAATATCCATTCGATTGAAAATTAATGTCTTCTTGAAATATATGTTGGAAAAGTAAGCTTAGGGCCCCATCTTCATACTGGATTTGTAATAAACTTAGAAATTTCCATTACGAACGCCAAATTTTGATAGCATATTTGGATTTTTCGGGAAAGTTTACCTTGGGATACTAATTAGAAAGTTATTCCGTGATGTAGTTTATGAATTATGCAGATGAAAACTTTGGAACTCCTAATGTTAAAATCTTTTTAATTTTAGCAAAACAAATGACAATGAGGGTAGTTCTTTTAAGCATAGCACGAAAATTATTTGGCAGAGTCGGATGTAACTTTGCTTTCGCATGTTTAAATCTTATACAAATTGATTTTCAATATTTATTTAAATATATACATGTTATGAAACTTTATAGCATTTTCTCCTTGAATCATTATATGCATGTCTTTCAAAAGTATTCAGAGCACATGACAGCCAAATTTAAAATACCCACAAATTTATTTAACAAAAATAAAAATAAAAATTATAAACTGAACTTTTAGTTCTTTAATAATGGGAAGAATGTTAGAGAAAATTAAAAAAAAAAAATGTTTAATTAATAAACAAATTATAAGAATTACACTGAGAAAAATGACAGTTTCAAATCTGAGTAAATCGATGTTTGCATTTTGTTATGAAACTTTTTGTTTCAAATATGACTACCCAATGCTTTCAATTCTGAAATACCAGAAATATTCTGAATATTGAAACACGACATACTAGAAACTGCGCACATAGAGGTCAGTTCATATTCATTTTTTAAACATGAACATACTCAAAAATGAGCACATAGAAGTCAGTTCATACTCATTTTTAAAACATGAACATACTGAAATATGAGCACATGATGTTTTATTCTTGAGTGTGTGCATGTTTTCACAAACGAGTATATACATGTTTCAAACTTGTCTAATTTTGATTCGGAGCTATTTTGACTATGCGACATACTCCGATTTGAGTATGTTTTGCTCAGTTTTGGAGTTTTTAGAGTACATCTTTCGCACAATTTATTTTTTAATCTAGTTTCAATAAGTCACATAAGACTATAAAAATCAAAAATCTATCTTAACTCAAAAATAATTCTTTACATAATTTTCCTAAACGTATAGATTGTTTACCAGAAAGATTACAAAACGTTTGACTAAAAATAGCTGATCTGAAAGCACACCTTATTCAAACCTATTTTAACATTAATTTCATGTAAGCATAATGATGCTAAATAAATGCACGGAAAGAAAAATATAATTTAATGTTCCTGTTGTTAGTCAAATTTCATCTGCATCTTTATTATACACGCATTTAATTTTACCCTGGAAAATAATTTAATCATAAGAGTAAAATGCTTTTTGTACATGGAGATAATTTATATTACTTATGCATGAAATGGTGTTTTAATTACGAATTCAGCGCTTTCATGTTCTAAGTAGTAATTAATTTTTCTTTGAACACCCTAAAGATAATTTTTTACTTTCGTTAAAAAGAAAATGTGTGGGCATTTTTTATTCATTATTCATGTAAGAGAGTGCATGTTTAACATAAAGTGAAAAAATAATCAAAATGTAACTGAGATTATAAAAATGAAGTAGAAATTTTGTTAAAGAAAAATGAACTAGCAGTGAAGAATACGTTTTGCTACATTTTTAACAAGCATGTAATCTGTATTTTGAGTTTATTTTTAAAAGATAAATATCTTACAAAATACGGATATAAATGCTTAAGTAATAAAAACAGAACATAAAAAGGCTTATAACAACCTTTTAATATAATGATCGACATGTTTCGATCACACAAACATTATGAAGATATACACGATAAACAAACTATTCCCGCAAAAAATTTTGAAAATAATCTGGAAAAAACATAAACCATGAGATTTATGTGTAATAAAAGTTGGTGCTTAAAAATAGTCAAAAGTAAACGTGAAAAGTAATATTTCCTTATTGCTTTTTTTAAATTGAAAATCACCTCGCGTAAAATTTTAGGTAATTCACAAGAGGCTGATTCATTGCATATGTTCTCGTTTCGCATATAGATTTCAATTGATTCACGAATAATAGATGAGAAATAAAGTCTATCATCAGGTATTTATGAAATCCCGTTCATGTATTATCCGTGAATCAATAAAAATCTATATGCGTAACGAGAACATATGCATTGAATCAGCCTCTTTTTAATTAGCTAAAATTTTGCATGAGGTGTTTTTCAATTAAAAAAAGCAACAAGGAAATATTATTTTTCACGTTTACACTTGGCTATTTTTAAGCACCTGCTTTTATTACACATATAATCTCGTGGTTTATGTTTTTTAAGTTTATTTTCCAAAATTTTTGAGAGAATGGTATGTTTATCATATAGATCTTGATATTTGCGCCGTTTGTAAATTCGAAACATGTCGATCATTATATTAAAAGGTTTTTATAATCCTTTTTGTGTTCTGTTTTTATCACGTAAGCATTTATATCTATATTTTAAAGATAATTAGTGATTTTATTGTATGATGAGGAAATAATCGTATGTTCAGATATTATATAATCATATGTTTTAAATTAAATATTAGGATTAAGGATAATTTTGCTACGAACGAAGATAAGGTTATGCTTTTATTTGCATCATAACGATAATTTGAAAATTACTTTCCATAGCAAACGTGTGAGAAAGCAACTGAAAATAATTTACAGAATAAATACTTTTCTATGTTTAACAATTTTTATTTATTTGATGGTTCTAACTCTAGTTTCAGAGGTATGAAAAAGTGAAATATTCTTTTCTAACTTTTAAAGCGTTGATTATTGAAAAACTTTGGTAAAAGGAATTCTTGTAGTATAATTTCTCGAATGCGTATTTCATGATATATATATTGGAGCTATTAATTTTGCAGGTTCTATTCAATTTTTGTGGAAGCAATAGTTTAGAACTTGACATTTCTATTATAATCCGAATCCATTTATAATCCCAGAACTCCATTATCCTGCAATTGACATAGTTTGAATCTAAATACTGTAATCTGAGTACCGAAATTTCCCCCTTTTTTTAACTATTTGAAATATCATCATATTTCAAAGTTTCGTATCTTTACTTATTATACAAAATAATTTAGATTGAATACTTTTATAAAAAATAGTATAGATTTTCTGTGGTGTTAAAATTAATAAGAATGATGAAAAGTGCACCACGCCGCGCCAGGAGAAATTTATTTTTATAACGGTGCTTCCATATCCAAAATTCTGATTGCGTTAGCGTAATGTGAACACAACCTATCTGCTTATTTTTTCATCCATCCTAAAATTGCAACTATAAACACAGAAATTTTTTCAGAACATACCTTTAATGTTTAAAAAGTAAACTCGTTTTCAAAATAAAGGGTAAATAAGAATTATTTTTGCAACTATGACACTCAGTAAAATCTGAAAAAAATAAGGTTGGCTAAATCTATTGCTTGTACATAACACTTATCAAAAGTTTTATTTGTAAGAATAGTGCTTTTATGGTTTATTTTTTAAAAGCCGAGTGATAGTCCAATTCCTTCCAAAGACGCACCAACATATCTACATGAATACTTTCCATTTCAATTGGGAAATTTTTTTTAAATATCTGGTATTAGCTAAAAGATTTTGGTACACATGGTCTTTAATACCGGGTGAACAAAAAGTTCGTTAAAACTTTTAAAATTCATAACAAAGGAAGAAATTATGATAAAGAAGTGCGGTTTGCAAGAAAGGGCTCACAAGGTACTCGGATTTGTTTTTGCAGCAAAATAATTTTTTGTTAAAAATGTCACTGGTAGAGGTCGCTGACGACCCGAAACACAATGAACACGGCAAAAGTAGGCTCCATCCATTTATTCTTCCAATAACAATTATTCAACATGACCTCCAGAACATTGTACGACACAACTAAGGCGACTCAGAATGCCCGTTACAGCTGAATGCAACATATTGGAATGAATTGCAGAAACCTCACGACACATAGAATGTCGATAGAACGCTCGATCGGGTAATGATAACATTCTGAAACCGAATGAGAAATCCTCGTGTATCCCGGTGTTTTATTGCAGGAACAATTTGCATAATTCTGCTGAATCTCTCGCATGTTAGCGCCATCTACAAGTGACATTTTTAACTAACTTTTTTTTCTGCTAAAAAAAAATCTGACTACCTTGTAAACCTTTCTTGCAAACCACACTTCCTTATTATAATTTTTTTTCCTTTTTTATGAATTTTTAAAGTCTTAACGAATTTTTGGTTCACTCGGTATATCCTTACTAAATAAAGAAAATAAGAAAAGGTGAAGATTGTTGATATAACTGGCAAAAGTGTCGGACCACCGCGGCCAATTCATCGATTTGTGAATAACTCTTTTGCTTACAAATTTATATGATCCTCGTGTATCAAACTTGTTTACTTAAAAACGCTTTATTATAAATAAATCTGGTATATGTGGCTATTATATATTACAAAAAACATAACTGCATTAACTTATATCTTTAAGATTATACTAATTGGCAAACTTTTTCATGTAATTCTTTTTCACCCAATATTTATTATAGTTTGCATTCATCTGAAATTTCAGAAACTGACTGACTGAATATTTTTGGTAATTAAAACAGATGCACTTCTTTAAAAATCACTAGTATGAATTCAGCAAAGCTGTAAGATAATATCAACTATAAATCTTTACAAAGCGAAGTAATATGATCCATAATTATTACGATTTTATTTATTTGCAGAAATTCCTTTAAATGATTTAGTAGAAAAGCAATTTAGAGTTAAGAAAATATTAATAATTTTCGAAATTGATTTTATCTGAATGTTCTTGGTTCAAATTAACGAAATAAAATCATTTAACGGGATAGATCAGTATATTTTCTACCAATATGGAAACAGATTTAAATGTAAAACGAAAATAAGATTTAATTACTACTAGTATTGTAAAAACCAAATACAGTATTGGCAAAAAAAAATATCTAATAGCAACTTCCCTCAATTAATTCCTTCTTCTGATCAATAAAAAGTATTTACATTTGCTTAATTATCGCTATAGCTTTTGTTACGTAATGCCTTAATTAATCTACTTCTGAAAATGAATACTAAAAGATTTCGTTCTAATATTCTGCTGTCATGATTCATTAAACAATGATTTTTCTTTAAATTCTGCATTAATAGTTAATAAACTTTCTAAATCTTCAATAAATGCTTAAGAACGAAATAGAAGTCATTTGAAAAACGTTTCTTAATGTTTTTATTTCTTCTAAATGTAGGACTTGCAACAAAAAAAAAGAAAGAAAAAAAGAGGATTAAGAATTAAAAACAACTCTGTAAATTTTCTTATTTTCTCCATTTTAGTAACATTGTGTAGATTTATGCTTTCTTCAGTTGCATTTAATCATTTTATTTATTTCTCCATGCAATCTTTTCAGTAATCTTCTAACGCCGTATATAAAATAGTGTTTTAGAGCTGGTATATGTTTAATTATTCTGATTTGTAAGTCATCAGATCTTTTACAATTTACTTTTTACACTTTACTAAAGGGGTTCTCAAGTTATGTAAGTAATTTTTTTGATTTTACAATAACAATAGCGATTACTTTGACGATTTCCTCTTTCAGACTTGGGAGAAATATCTTGTCGTGCATGAAGTACTACATACATTTAACAATGAAATTCTGAACATTTTTGAAACTTCAAACATAATAATTCTTCTGTAAATCTGAACGTAATTCTGGAGAATATGTCTACTATTTATTTTGGTTCAGTTCAATTATGTAATTATTTTATTTTCTTTTTAGATATACACATATAACATGACATAATGTAATTAATGAGACTGTCCGATTTTGCAGGACAAGCTTGATACATTGAAATCAAAAATACTAAATAAGAGTGTGATGATTCCAATACAAAGGAGACTTTTGAATATCCAGATAATTTTTTTATACTTTTTGTCATGTTTTGTCCTATGTTGTTTACAGTCTAAAAATCTGTTTTATTTTACCCACATTCATTTATTTAGTCGGTAGCATTTTGAATAAGTACAAAAGACTTAGTGTGTGCTTGCAAAAGTATAATTAGAAAAATTTCAAAAAATACAAACCTCAAATCTATTGAAATTTGGCGCAGATTGAATGTACAGCTCGGACATGACCAGTATTTAAATGCCACATTTTTTTTTAAATATCGCACTTAAGAAATTGAAACCAGGTGATACAGTATGGAATACCGCCAAAAAAGTGAATATGCTCCAATGAAGCACAATCGTACAACGTTCTCATTGATAATTTTTGGGGTTTACGGGGCAATTTGTACGTCAGATGTCTTCATGAACAACTTACATACAATGCAGTATAGTAATGTTAATTTTTGTAGAATATTAAAGCTGCACATCGGCCATAAAATCGTTCCATTTCAATTCAAATATTTATCTTCACCGATACAATGAAATACCTAGCACAACATGTATAACGAACAAACATTTCATTGTAAATCACTTGATCGCCTTCCTTCTAGCCCAAAATTATCATCGTGTGGCTAAAATTTGCTTGGATTTCTTTAAAAGAGTGTTAGAAGGAGCAAGGGTTTCATCAGATAAATAAATGAATTTTTGTACATATTCATAGACGCTCTAGTTCTTTTTATTATAAAAGAAAAAAAATTCTCGATATTTTGAATAACGTGTGTAGATGTTAAAAAGAGCATCTAGAAAAAACAAGTAGTGTAATTTTTATAAATACTATTTGGAAAATAACCTTTTAAAATGTATTCTTTATACCCGGTCTAGCCTCGTATATTATTTTGTTCATGCGAATATAAACTTAGTTTTCTTTATTTTTCTTTATTATAAGCTTATTTTTCTTTAATACGTTAAATTTATTTTATTGATAGAAAATCAGGTAGTATATGAAATTGCGCTTCTTCAAAGTAATCACCATTTTCGTTTTGTTTGTGCATTAAATGTTATCATAATTTTAAAAGTCGAGATAAGTCAAAAGAATTATGAGGAAGATATTTGAATAAAACAGTGTGTATACATTCCATATGGACTCTAAGATAGATGAAGAGTGTTCATGAAATTGGTTGGTTTCTTTCTCTATCTGTCCATTCTCTAATTTCCGTAAATATACTCGGATTGTTAATAAATTATTATACATTATTTATGTTTACCTATGATGAATGGTATGGTCTCTATTAGGGCTACTACAATTCAGGCTGAATCATCAAGCATTTCGATGCCCACATAAACCAATCAGCGATTGTTGCCCACGCGGCACGATGCGGCGTGGTCAATCGTTCTCCTCCTACGGGCATGGGAGGGTGGAGTCAGCCCAGATTGTAGGAGCTTTTTTCTCTATAGAAAATGGAGTGTCTAGTGCTTATTATTTGGTTACTGGGATACACAAAATTAGACGAATATATCAGGAATTATAAGCATTATTGTTTGAAGTCCGTTTTAAAGATGCTACACTACTTTAAACTTAATGAAATTGATATGCTTTAATAAAATACGCTACATCATATTTACTATAGAAACTAGTGTTGGTAGTATTTGTTTATCATTTATGTACAGGAACATACAAAAGAATTTGGTTACATTATTATCGAGAAGAAGTAATTTTATAAACATTTTGATGATGCTATGCTGTTTCAAATAGAATGAAATTAATATGTGCTACTGAAAATGACTGAATCGTGTCAGTTTGCAAAATAGTGTATTAAATATTTATAGATATTGTACAAAGATACATCAGAGAGATCGAATACGATAAGTGGATATTTAGTAGTGTTTTGAGGTTCAACATTAAACTTAACTTTAGTATATTATGTGATCGTGTATAGTATAAAAATTATATACAGGATTGCACAAAATGGGGAGAATAACCTTCCATCTCTGGTCGGGAATTGGTAAAAACAACTTTTCAACTGTGATATATTTTTTTAAGCTGAACTAAACTTTTGTGTACTACAGTGGATTGCCAAATTATTAGGGACAGTCATATTTTTTGCTAGTTTTATACTTTGGGTGCGCTTGACTGCGGCTCTAAGTGGTTTAAGTGATGCAGGAATGTATTTTACCGTTGTCAATATCTCTATAATTCAACTTTTAAGTATTTTTGGTATGTTAAAAGTTTTGATTGCTTTCTATAAATATTTTAATAACGTGATAGACGCTGAGTCTTTTACAGACGCAATAGTGAAAGAGGCTTTTCCTTAATTAAAAGAAAATTCTTTGTTTTTTTTGTGTGGAAAAGTTAAGAATTATATGTGAGTATTATCTTTCTTTTATTGATTAAATATTTTTTTTGTGAAATTATTTAAGATTTTAATTTATTTTTTATTTTTATTGATATCAGTATGGGCCGAGGGGTTGATTTGTCCATTAGGAAAAAATCTGAGGTAAAAACCCTTCTTCTGCATACGAGTCCTTCCCAAAGGCAGAACTTGCTGGAGTTTCCAAGTCAGTAGTCAACAGGATAAAAATAAATCTGGACAATAACCAGCCACTTTCGCCCAAACGAAAAGGTAAAAGTGGAAGAAAACGCCTAACAACTCCACGTACTGATAGAAAATCCCGGATATCTGCTTAGGAAACAGGAAGAAAAGTGTGGGACTCCTTACTCAGATCGTTCAAGAATCTGGAATACCAGTTTCTAAGAAAACTGTGCAGCGGTGATTAGCGGAGGAAGGGATGACAGGTCATTGTACAGCCAAGAAACTCCGGTTGACGGGAAGCGATGAAGAAGATTCGCCTTTCCTGGGCTCGTGAACACCACCAGAAGACAGTTGATGACTGGAGTAAGGTCAGTTGTTAAGATAATTATTATTTATGTCATTTAAAATCATTTATTTCTAAATTATTAACATATTTAATTTTTTGCAGATGTCTTTCTCAGATAAATCAACCTTTGCGATTTTGGCCGATAAAAGCAGCTTTGTCAAGTGACGCCCAGTCGAAAAAATCCGCCCTGACTGCATCGTGGATAGTGTTAAACACCCTGATAAAATAATGGTGTGGTCTGTCATAAGCGCTAAATGGGTTGGACGCCTCTACATTGTCCAGGGAACCATGAGACAAGACCAGTACAGGCAAGTTCTGGAAACTCGGCTGCAGCCGCAAATTGAAGAATGGTTCCCAGGTGGTGAAGAGTTCATGTTTATGCATGATTCAGCGCCTTGTCATAAAGGTAGAAGCATGAAAAAATTTTTGGCAGACCACAATATCCCAGTTTTACCTTGGCCTGGCAATTCTCCTGACATGAACCACATAGAAAACATGGAAGATCACCAAGGTTGAAATTGCCAAAGATATGTTTAAAACCAAGGTACAACTCATCGAAAAACTAATAAATGTATGGCATCACAACTCTAAAATAGAGAAAGTGCTAGAATTTGTATAGAAAGCATGCCTAGACGTATCGAAGCACTCCTCGAAGCCAAAGGAAATGTCACTAAATATTAATATTCTTTACTTAACATTGATAAATTGACTGTATTATATTTTTGTTGGGTTTTTTTTTCATATAATATTGCATAAATACTTAAACTATAACAATAAAGCGTTTTAAACTTAAAAACAGTGTTTATTTTCAAATTATATCCTAATATTGTACAAAAAACCTATACTTCATGACTGTCCCTAATAATTTGGCAACCCACTGTATGTGTTGTTGGTGGGTTACAAATAAGTTCTTATACAGAGCTACACAAAAGAAATTTGATATATTATCACATATGGGTGATTATTTTCATAAGTGGGCCTTTGGTTCTGTTATGCGTTTCCCATCTGAATGAAGATATAGTATGATAGGAGGCTTGCATAAAGTGTGCAGACCATATAAAAAACAACAAATAAGTTTGAATACATTATGGGTGTTTATTTCTTGAAGTTTGCTTTGCATCTAAACTAAATTTCGGAATGTTATGTTATATGACTTGGAACATCTATAAAATCGTTACTGTTAAAATAGTTTTGCAAGCAAATATGTATTTCCCAGGCATTGTGAATAATGCATATTATGTATATATGAAAGAATTTATTTTATTAGAGATTTTCTTTTCCACTGTGTCAAAAGTTGCAGCTTCTCAAAAATATTCTGGTAGTGTTGGAAAATGTTTCACAACCTATGCTTGAAGTATGATTTTTCATTGTCCTGATTCATATTTTCGTTTCGTTCAGAATACCGTTTGATAAATTCTCAAATATGTTTGACAGCAAGATTTTACCTTCAGAATATATAATTATTTATGTGAAAAGAGAACAAATCCTATGAGAAAAGATAATACATTTCATTAATTTTAAATGAAATTTATCTTTTTTATGTCACACCTTTCACTTGCAAATTCCTGCTTCTTAATTGATGGTTAACTCCCTTTATTCGCTTAGTTCTGAATCTCATAACAAAAGGGCGTGAAGAAGTTTTATGCTGACTGAGCGAAGCAAATGGTAAATCAGCGTAACGGACTACAAAGTACGAAATGGATTATTCAAGCGATAAAAGGGAAAATGAAAGAGATTTGTCAATATAGGAAAGAGATGATTAACTGTTTAAGAATGACCGTGGCATGACGTTTGTAAATTACCTAACTTAACTATTATCTGTAACACTGAATTATATGATTAATGCATGCACTTTTTACTATATGGCCGTAAATCTCTCGTTATATTAGCGATGGGTTTACGTTTAAAAATACATAGATAAGCTGGTGTCATTATCAACGTGTTATTTGCAAATTTTAGGTAAATTTAAATATCTTAACATATTTTTTTTTAACTTTTCACAATTCGTTTTAATGTGAAAATACGTATTTCCGGTACATGTTCACTATCAAACTCGTATATTTGCCATGCTATTTTCTTTTCTAATTGAGGTCTAACTTGAGTTTTAATAATGTCAAGGATAGTGCCAAATCCGTTACTAGACAAATTTGAATTTATATAATATTTTCCCTCATTTTAACATTACTAGCAACATATTTTAGGCCAAAATCTACCCTAGCGTAGCTATAAAATATAAAAATTTATTTTAAAATAATTTTAAATAGTTTATTGTTTTAATTGTTTCGTATTCTTTACCCTCAAAAGAACTCGTTATTATGCATTAACATTATTTCTTGTAATGTTTTTAATGTTTCTATAGCATTTTTTAAATTTTAAATAAAGCATTTTTTATTTCTTTTTGCGGCGTTCTGATCACAAAATATGTATTTTATGTACTGACTTAATGATAACTTGTCGCGGATTTGACATTATTAATTTTTTTTTCAATGTTACTGGATAATATTTTTAAAATATTATCCATTGTATTATTGTAAAATATTTTTACAATTTGAAAAACTTCGTCTATTCTTCGAAACCAAATATCCTTACCGTTTGAAAAATAAAAAAATAAATGACATGTTTTAAATAAAACTCCATTTTAAAATTTTAAATAATTTTATAAAAATAATTCCTATCAAATTTTTTGAATCGTTGCAATATCGATCATAAAATATTTTCTTCTGCATATGACATGTGTGCTTTAATTAAACTATCCAAATCTCACATTAGGAAGCATATTTCAAGCCTACACTGTAAAAAATGACCAATGTTTCTTATTTTATGAAAATATACTATAACCACGAACGAAAATATAATATAATCTTCTGAGTTATCCGAAATTTCAAATAGCATGTTACATTGTCTTTTGAATCCCCAGAAATGAATACATTATCAAAATTTAAAGAATAATTTATAAAAACAAATTATTTTTAGCTGCCCGAATTTTTCAGAAACGTTTCCGAAGGCATTTTATAGTGTATTAATTAGTGTCCTCAGCCTGGAATACCTGTTTTTTGAATGCTATCAATTCTGAAGAAAACATTTTCATGCTCAAAAAAAAAAAAAAAAATGTTTAACAGACAAACATGCAAAATTAACAGCGTTAACAATAACATTAAAATTAAGATTATTTCTTTACTCTTTCATGTATAAATTAACTTATGCGGCTGAAAACGTGTACTTGAGAATGGATAACATTCGAAAAACAGGTATTCCAGCCTGAGGACACTAATTAATACACTATTAACGTTTCTGAAAAATTCGGGCAGCTAAAAATAATTTATTTTTAAAAATTATTCTTTAAATTTTGAAAATGTATTCGTTTCTGGGGATTCAAAAGACAATGTAACATGCTATATGAAATTTCGGATAACTCAGAAGATTATATTACATTTTCGTTCGTGGTTATAGCATATTTTCTTAAAATAAGAAACATTGGTTATTTTTTACAGTGTAATAATATTGATTACAAAAAAATAGATATGAAGAGCATAAATAGTGAACAACGGATTACAACTTTAAGTTTCAAGTGATAAATAAGATCAAAAGCTTATATTTAATTGGCACAGTTTTTTTTTCAATTCCTACTATTAGTCCACACTCTCCCTATATATATATTTTTAAATTCCTACTAATAGTTCACACTCTCCCTATATATATTTATATATCTTGTTCAAATTTTCAATCGTTAATAAAATACTTTTTATTCATCCACTCAAGTTCAATTTTTTTTAACTTGTAGTGAGTTGATGTTACTACAGTTTTTTTCAAATATTAATTCATTAATTAAATTTAATTAATTGCCACTTAATATTGTGATTCTGTCATATGTATATACATATTTATATTAATTGAAATTATTTAATAAAAAGTAACTAAAATAAAATTTTTATTTGTTGACCTAAGTAGAAATTGGCTTATTTTTTTATATTACTTGTTTTATATTTAGTTAGCTCACAGTTGCAATACATATTTTGTCTAATATCTCAAACTACATTTACATGTAAATCATGCTTTCCATTCATCACTAACAAAATCGATAATATCAAAATTAAAAAGATGTTGAATATGTACCGAAAAGTTATTGTTTGAAATCGTGGGAAATTTAATGCTTTCTAACTAATGAATAAATGAAAGGTTCGAGTGTAAAATATGGCAGCAGACATGATTGTTTTCGGATTTTAGTGTAAAAATTTTTAACTGCATCCTGATATCCTTTTAAAAGTACAACGTTTATATCTTGCTAAAGAGATTCCATCATAATCAAACACAATTTTTAGATGGGAAGCTTTCTAGTGTATTTTCGAATTAAAAACTAGGGAACACAAACCCGCGCGTCCCAGGTTAGAGAATATAGGTAAATCATTTTTTTTATTCATAACTGTGGTAATATTTTTAAGATTAGTACATTTTTTACCTCTCAACAACACGAAAAAACAATTTTACATAAAATATATCGATTATGTATTAAAATAATGTTTTGAAATTGAATAAAAGCGATACTTTCGAATTAATCACATTAGGCATTAATAGCCGGGGAAATCGTCAAAGATTTCGCTACTTATACATACCATTCCTCCCATAGATGCGATAATGTTGACCAGGAATTAAAAGAAGAGACGCAATTCTACATTTAAAAACTTTTAATAGATACTAGACGAACAATATAGGGAGTCCCAAAAGTCTCCGTAAAACTTTATTACAAAAAAATATAATAGGCCTAAAGCAAAAATAACTATAACAGTACATAGAGTAACTTAAAAAGTTTTTTTTTTTCTACTGCCTTAGTATGCTTGAACAAGAGATCTTTTCGTTGCATGCAGAAAATCAAGTCGATATTCCAATTCAATCCACGTGCGTTTCAGCATGCTAACATCAACAGTAGTTACAACTGTTTGATGAAATCCGAACAAAATTTAATAGTCTCATGGAATTGAAACAAAAGATCCAAACAGCAGTAGCTATTGTTGATCTTAGCATGCAACAACGTTCGTGGATTGAATTGGAATATCGTCATGATATTCTTCGTGCTACGAAAGGATCTCATGTTGAAGTTTACTAAGGTAGTAGAGAAAAACTTTTTAAGTTACTCTATGTACTGTTGTATTTATTTTTGCTGTAGGCCTATTATTTTTTTTTGTAATAAATATTTGAAGTTGTACGGAGACTTTTGGGACACCCTATATATTGAAGACATTACGCAAACATAAAAATAATAGCTAATGTGCTTCGCGACTGCATTTATTTTTCAAAATATACAACTGTGCGTCACAGCACGCCTTTCGAACACACTCTCAGACTCTGTTCTCGCATGTTGTTGCCATTCGTCGTTTTTAAAAGTTGTCGCCCCATGGAGTTCGATGTGTAGAGTAGAGGTGACCTTCACAACAGCAGACCTTTTTATTCTGATATTTTCAGTGGTTTAAGAACGTAGTTCTATTACATGTCTGTTAAATTTTTGTTTTATTTATATTACTTTATTTATTTTTTGATGAAGGTTTAATTTTATTATGTTGTAGTCGCCGGAAACAAATTCCGAACTATTTATATTGCTTTAAGGGCAAACGGGTTAATCGTTCATAATTAATAGGATAGAGATAAATTTAAAAGAAAATTATTTTAAAAACCATAAAAAATCAGTATATTAAGATTGAGTTTTGAAAGAAACTGCATTTGAAAGTACATTTTTCTTCCTATTCGATGTTGTAACAATTTAAATTGTGCGATTCTTTAAAAAATTGCATTAAAAGCGAAATGTTTTGGTCAGACGTTGCCACCATCAATGTGATGTCAACGTTAGTCTTCGACATGTTTTTGCTTTATAATATAGATTTAACAAGTTCAATAAAAAAAATTATCAAACAAAAAAAATGTTGCACATAGTAAATTCAGATGTATTAGAAGGAAAATATAACAGTTCTGATTTTAGATTTTATTATTATTATTATTATTAATGGTTATTTTGAAACTTGCAATTTGTTATTTACATTGTTTAACACCCGAGTCCTACGAATATAGAATTTGAACGAAAAACAGGCCTATCTAAAATCATATACTATACAAGCAAAAGTCATCACTTTTCGATAAACAACTGAAGTGATTAATTTAAAACTAATAATGAAGATAATTGCGTGCAATGTCTAAGTGGTACATAACATGAGAATGGAAAATTAAATGTTCAGCATTATTTCATTTAAGAGTACCGTTATCTAGGAGATTTGCAAATTCCCGTTTAATTATACTTGCATAAGTAAGAGATCAGTGTGTGACTGCGATCAGTGCGAAGTCTTCTGTGAATGAAAGTGTAAGAAATAGTTTGTACTATCGGCAAAAACTTAAAATACACATGTTACACAATGCAGTATTTTTTATATTTTGTGCGTAGTATAGGTATGTTTTTTAATTTCATTAGTTGCAAACACGTTCTCATTGAATGAATGTATGTCATAATAAAATCGAAAGTTTTAATACGCATTTTTGAAACACTTGAATATAAATTGGTAATTAAACTTGCAGGTTTAATCTTTATGTAAGAATGTCAAAATAATATTCCTTAAAGTATTTTTACTTGGCATACTCAAAGTTTAATTTAAAAAAAAATCATTGGAAATATAAAATAAAATAATCAAAATATTTAGGTACCAATTGGGCCTATTTTTAAATTTGTCTATAAAAACTCTCTGTTTATTAAACTTTCAATTTTGACCATTTAGTAACGAAATAAGATAAAGCAATTGTTAAAAATGTGTTTATAAAATAAAGTAATAATAATTGTTTCATTTATTTCTTTTAATACGGAATCGCATTTTCAGATATGATTTTACCTCCAATTTCATAATATATATCTCTAAACTAAGTAATCAACCATAAATAGAATTATTTTATTGTTTTGAAAGATTTTATATTTCTATTTTACTATCAGTTAACTAAGCAATTAGATGCTATGAACAGGAAGTATTCAAACTAGACTGTTAAATTCGGATCTCACTTTGAATATCAGTCAATTTTTTATATTATTTAAGTTATTCTGAAATAAAAAAACGAATATGCACGACTAGATGGAACCCGTCAAAATTTGACGGCAAACAACTTGATAGTACCATAAAAATAAAATTTATATAGTTGCTTTAACTTGACAAATTTCATAGTGGGGAACATAATATGATTAAGCGGTCACAGACCTTTCCATTGATATATCACATGAGGGGTGTGTGCAAAATTAACAAAAGTAGCCCTTGGGGGGGGCAAAGAGGGGGGATTGACATGGGAGATGCATAATATGATTAAGTGGTCACAGACCTTTCCAATGATATATAACATGAGGTTGTGTGCAAAATTTAGAAAGTACCCCTTAGGGGGGAGTCAAAGTGGGGAGATGGACATTGGAGATACATAATATGATTAAGTGGTCACAGACCTTTCCAATGATATATGACATGAGGGGTGTCAACAAAATTTAGAAAACTACCCCTTGGGGGGGGGGGCAAAGTGGGGAGATGGACATCAGAGATGCAAAATATGATTAAGTGGTCACAGACCTTTCCAATGATATATAACATGAGGGTTGTGTGTAAAATTTAGAAAGTACCCCTTGGGGGGGCAAAGAGGGGGATGGACATGGGAGATGCATAATATGATTAAGTGGTCACAGACCTTTCCAATGATATATAACATGAGGTTGTGTGCAAAATTTAGAAAGTACCCCTTAGGGGGGGGCAAAGTGGGGAGATGGACATTGGAGATACATAATATGATTAAGTGGTCACAGACCTTTCCAATGATATATGACATGAGGGGTGTCAACAAAATTTAGAAAACTACCCCTTGGGGGGGGGGGCAAAGTGGGGAGATGGACATCAGAGATGCAAAATATGATTAAGTGGTCACAGACCTTTCCAATGATATATATAACATGAGGGTTGTGTGTAAAATTTAGAAAGTACCCCTTGGGGGGGCAAAGAGGGGGATGGACATGGGAGATGCATAATATGATTAAGTGGTCACAGACCTTTCCAATGATATATAACATGAGGTTGTGTGCAAAATTTAGAAAGTACCCCTTGGGGGGGGGGGAAAGTGAGGAGATGGACATCGGAGATGCGTAATATGATAAAGTGGTCACAGAACTTTTCAGTGATATATAACATGAGGGTTGTCTGCAAAATTTAGAAAAGTACCCCCTTGGGGGGGGGGGCAAAGTGGGGAGATGGACATCAGAGATGTATAATATGATTAAGCGATCACAGACCTTTCAAACAATATATGACATGAGGGGTGTCAACAAAATTTAGAAAAGTACCCCTTGAGGGGGGGGGGGCAAAGTGGGGAGATGAACAACGGAGATGCATAATATAATTAAGTGGTCACAGACCTGTCCAATGATATATAACATGAGGGCTGTGTGCAAAATTTAGAAAGTACCCCTTGGGGGGGGCAAAGTGGGGAGATGGACATCGGAGATGCGTAATATGATTAAGCAGTCACGGACCTTTCCAACAATATATGACATGAGGGGTGTCAACAAAATTTAGAAAAGTGCCCCCCTTAGGGGGGGGGAGTGGCAGAATGGACCCCGGAGATGCATAACATGAATAAGCGGTCAAAGACTTTTCCAGCAATATATCACATGAGGGGTGTGTGCAAAATTTAGAAAAGTGTCCCACTTGGCGGGAGAGTGGGGGGGGGGGGTGGATGGACCACAGAGATGCATAACATGAAAAAGAGGTCATAGGCATTTCTTCAACTTGCAACTTGGCATTTGACAATATTAATTTTTTTTTTACCCAAGACAATTTAACGATATTTTTAATTTTTTTGCGTAATTCGTCAAACGTTCATGGAAAAAATCATGAAATTCACTAATCAATAGTTGATAAATTATAAAATTCAACAATTGATAGCAGTAAAATTGGTCAATCGATAACAGAAAAATCCCGAAATTCATCAAATGGTCTCCCATAAAAAAATTGTCCTGCACACTGATGTGATGATCAAAAGGGTTTTGAAAGTATAGGACAAAATTAGCACTTGCCAAACAGCGAGTAATACTGAAAATTTGACAATGGATTTTATTGCCACCACTGGTCAAACATAATAGTCACACTCACCAATTGTGATGATTGAATGGAAAAAGATTTTTTTCTCTGCTGTCACTCGACAAATTTCGAAACCATTTGGCAAATTTTACGATTTTTTCCCCGAAATTGACGGATTGTGATTTTTTTTCTCGAAGCCATTCGACGATATTCGAAAACTTTTCCCCCCGAAACCAGTTGATGAATTTTGCGATTTTTCCACTGTCGATTAATGAATTTTGCGATTTTTCCGCTATCGATTGATGAATTTTGCAATTTATCAATTAACGAATTTCACGATTTTTTCCATGAACAAACAAATTGCGCACTTTCTGTCCGCTAATGTTTGACACATTTCGCCCTTTACAATTCAGCCAATGAGTTGAACGTTGTTTCTTTCCAGAAATGTCAGGAATGAAACAATGATTCTTTGGATGAATTCCCTTCGTTTGATGCCCCATGGAAGAATGTGTGCGATGCAGCAACGGGCGTCACAGACTTTTTAGGGCACCTGCAGACTAAAAACATCTAACCTATCTTCGCCGGGGGAAAAAATCACAGATTTCGTCAAATGATTGAGGAAAAAACACTAATTTCATCAAAGGATCATGGGAAAACATGACTTTCGTTAAAAGACCACAGAAAAAACGTGAATTATGCAAAAGGATCACGAAAGATAAGCAAATTTTGTCAAAGAATCGCAAAAAAGAAAATTTCACCAAAAGATCACGCTTTTTTACTAAATTTAGTCTAAGAATTGTGGAATAAAATGTATTTTATCAAACAATCGCTGGAATATGCAAATTTCGTTAAGGATCGCGAGAAAAATGCGAAATTCTTCAAAGGATCGCTGAAAAAACACTAATTTCATCAAAGAATTGCTGAAACAACATGAATCTTGCCCAATACCAGAAAAATCATGGTTCATAATCATTATATCTATTTTGCGATTTTTTTCTTGAAGGCATTTTACAATATTGAAATTTTTTTACCCGAGACTATATTCTTAATTTTTTTGAACAATTCGTCAAACGTTCATGGAAGAAATCATGAAATTCGTTAATCAATAGTCGATAAACTGCAAAATTCAACAATCGTTTGCGGTAAAATCGTAAAATTCGTCAGTCTCCGGTTAAAAAATTGTCTTGCATGCTGATGTGATGATCAAAAGGGTTTTGAAGGTATTTATTTTATTTGTTGTATTGTGTATAAATATCTAGGTGTCGATTTTAATTTTAACGTTAAAAATGAATTTAGGCTCATTTAATAGTTTGCCAAATCGATCCAAATGGAAATTGCATTTTTTTAGCTCTGTCCTTTTGTTTGTATAGTACAGAAAATAATTAACATAATACAAAATTGGAACTCTTATAGTCCATTTATTATTTATTCATACGGTGTTCAGATTACTACAATAAAATTCATAATATGCAAGAAAATGGGGATTTCTTTGTTTTTTTAACTCATACTTACAAATTATAATTGTTTTGATAAAAGCATACATCTAACACATCACTGAATGCTTCAATATCTCAGCAAACTCTTAATATTTACGATATATTTACATTATATGGTACTTTTCAGATATATGGACATCATTGTTGCCAAGCGTACATTTACATACATTATGCATTAGCATACATTTTGGTATGGTGTCCATATAACGGAAAAGTACCCATTATATTGTTTGTATGTATACAAATCTTGTATAAAACATTAACCTTCTCACCGTCGTGAACTGATATATCTGTTCACTATGCTCAGGTTTCACTGCAATAGACACATTGTTTAAATTTATATAATTCTACAAATATGATGCAGTTTTAAAATATCCATTAATGATTAATACTGTCAAGGAATATACTCATATACGTAATTAAGTTTTTTATACAAAGTTTGAAAATTCATCTTTTTTTTTATATTAAAAAAAATAACTGAAAAAATATTACAAATTTGCTCATTTGCTCGGCTGTCAGATAATTAAGTAAATATTAATGATTAGCAGAACTGGTTCTATCTATGAAGTATATTATTTCGCCCAAAAACCCCCAACAAAAAATAATTACAAAGAATAAGTAATCGTCTTTAAATATACAAAAAACAATGTGATTAATGGCCAGGTTTTTTTTATATATAATATTTTTTATATACAAAAGAAAAACCGAAATAATCTCATTCATTTCACCTAAGTCAAAAAGTTTTTTTTTTCGCATTCATGGGCAAAACACAAAATCAATAAAATCGCCAATTTGTGATAAATTATGAGTTTCATGTGAATCACCCAAGAGCGGACATGCAATCTGGTATAAAATGAATGTAATAAATCAAAACATTCAAGATTTGTATACATACAAACAATACAATATAAATATTTCTTAAATATTAACCTGGTAGCAAAAACAGTGCAGCACAGCAGCAAGTGCTGCAGATTATTTTAGACATTGCAGATTAATTTCGCAGCTTAAAAAGAAATTCTGGGCTTATAAAAGTTGTTAAAATTTAGTGTGTCTCTAGATTTATTGTATATTAAAAAAGTAACAGAAAAAAACATCACAAATTTGCCCATTTGCTCGGCGGTCATAGGATTAAGTAAATATTAATGATTAGTGGAACTGGTTCTATCTATGAAGTATATTATTTCGCCCAAAAACCCCCAACAAAAAAATAATTACAAAGAATAAGTAATCGTCTTTAAATATACAAAAAACAATGTGATTAATGGCCAGGTTTTTTTTATATATAATATTTTTTATATACAAAAGAAAAACCGAAATAATCTCACTCATTTCACCTGAAGTCAAAAAGTTTTTTATTTTTTTTTTCGCATTCATGGGCAAAACACGAAATCAATAAAATCGCCAATTTGTGACAAATTATGAGTTTCATGTGAATCACCCAAGAGCGGACATGCAATCTGGTATAAAATGAATGTAATAAATCAAAACATTCAAGATTTGTATACATACAAACAATACAATGTAAATATTTCTTAAATATTAACCTGGTAGCAAATACAGTGCAGCACAGCAGCAAGTGCTGCAGATTATTTTAGACATTGCAGAGTAATTTCGCAGCTTAAAAAGAAATGCTGGGCTTATAAAAGTTGTTAAAATTTAGTGTGTCTCTAGATTTATTGTACATTAAAAAAGTAACAGAAAAAAACATCACAAATTTGCCAATTTGCTCGGCGGTCATAGGATTAAGTAAATATTAATGATTAGTGGAACTGGTTCTATCTATGAAGTATATTATTTCGCCCTAAAACCCCCAACAAAAAATAATTACAAAGAATAAGTAAACGTCTTTATATATACAAAAAACAATGTGATTAATGGCCAGGTTTTTTTTATATATAACATTTTTTATATACAAAAGGAAAACCAAAATAACCTCAATCATTTCACCTGAAGTCAAAAATAGTTTTTTTTTTTTTTTCGCATTTATGGGCAAAGCACGAAATCAATAAAATTACCTATTTGTGACAAATTATGAGTTTCATATAAACGGCAGCAGGCGCTGCATATTATTTTAGACATCTCAGATTAATTTCGCAGCTTTAAAAAAAATGCTGGGATTATAAAAGTTGTTAAAATTTAGTGTCTCTAGATTTATTGTATATTTTTATTATATTGCAAATCAAAATCACAGAAGGAAAAAAGCGATTTCCATCTAGATTGATTTGGATTTGACGAAACACTAGAATGGAAATCGATACCTAGATATAACATTAAATGAGCCTAAATTCAGTTTCGACACCTAGTTATTTATACAAATTATATAATAAATAAAATAAATACCTTCAAAACACAGATCAGTTTCATTAAGCCTTGTAGATAGCGATATGTTTTGTCAATCCGAATCTGCTTGTGCAGAGTAACAGCCCTCAGCTTATTGGCTGAATGCCGACGCATGCGTATTGAACAAAATTTTAAGGGAGTTCTGTGTCTGGATAGTAACGGCCCTCAGCTGATTAGCTGAATGCTCGCGCATGCCTATAAAAGCGATTTTTGCATGGAAAACGAAATAGCAGGTTAGCTTTAAATAGATGGATATCTCTAAACTAAGTAATCAACCATAAATAGAATTATTTTATTGTTTTGAAAGATTTTATATTTCTATTTTACTATCAGTTAACTAAGCAATTAGATGCTATGAACAGGAAGTATTCAAACTAGACTGTTAAATTCGGATCTCACTTTGAATATCAGTCAATTTTTTATATTATTTAAGTTATTCTGAAATAAAAAAACGAATATCTCCCCTTTCTATTTTAATAAAATATTTTACGTAAACTGTTTTATGACAAAATATAAGCCTAAAATGTCTAAAACAGTCAGTCGTTTCCCAAGCGATTTGGGGATGAACGTATCTCTTTTGTGAGATATTTTCCATGATGAAGCTGATAAGTACTGGAATTACAATAAATTTCCTGAAGAGAAGTTTTGTTGCTCTTATTTAGCAGGAACTGTGCACAAACTTTTAAAGTTAAAGTTTCAAATAGGCTTTTCTCTACACTCATTCTTATTTTAAACAAACGTATACAGTAAAACACGGTTTTCTTTAGTTATTTAAATTTACCTACAAATAATGCATGACACTGTTACTGATAAAATCTTTATTAAACAAAGATATTAACTAAGTAACTTGTAATTAAAGATTGCAGGTTTACTCTTTATGAAAGAATGTCAAAATAATATTCCTTAAGGTATTTTTACTTGGCATATTCAAAGTTTACCAAAACCAAAAACCAAAGTACCCAGGTTTGAGTCCTGTTCCTGGCATATTTTCGCTCTGTTGGAAAAAATCTCAACTATGATACTCCAACCATTGGATATAATTTGCCTAGTTGAATATACTTTCCTCTATTCATTATGACCTAATTACATGGTATACAGGAGTTTCCGTGCTATTTCAAGATTCATCATGTAAATGCTATAGTTATAGCTGGGATGAATGAAATTAGCGCTGCAGTTCGCATCCTTGTCCAACAAATAAGAGTGAAATATGCCAGTCCAGGATATCGTCGGGATAGCTCAGTAGGGAGAGCGTTGGTACGGCAAACCAAAGTACCCAGGTTCGAGTCCTGGTCCCGGCATATTTTCGCTCTGTTGGAAAAATTCTCAACTATGATACTCCAACCGTTGGATATAATTTGCATAGTTGAATATTCTTTCCTCTATTCATTATAAAGATATTTACTTTTAAATATTTCAGTAATCAATAAAATTACGTCTGATATATAAAACGAGCAGGGAAGACCGAGCTATGCTCGGTCAAAATTAGATTTGAGTTCAAATATCATGACCCATGAACAAAATGACACGCTAATTGAATTTTCTCGAACATGTGACCTAGCCCAATGATTTTCGCGTGCCCGAAACTCGTTCGATACAAAATTTAATCAAAATCGTTAGAGCCGTTTTGTAGATAAAATTAATTTGACCCGCTTTGACCCAAAAATGACCCACTAATCGAAAGTTCTCGAACATGTGACCCAGCCCAATAGTCTTCTCGCGCCCGAAAATAGTCGGATACAAAATTTCGTTAAAATCGTTTGAACTGTTTTTTAGATACAATTAGCTTGACCATGACCCAAAATGACCCAAAATGACCCACTAATTAAATATTCTCAAAAATGTGACCTAGCCCAACAGTCTTCTCGTGCCCTAAAACCATTGGATGCAAAATTTAGTGTAAATTGAGCCGCTTTTTAGACCTTGACCCACAATGACCCAGAAATGACCCACTAATCAAATTTTCTCGGACATGTGACCTAGCCCAATGATTTTCGCGTGTCCGAAACTCGTTCGATACAAAATTTAATCAAAATCGTTAGAGCCGTTTTTTAGATAAAATTAATTTGACCCGCTTTGACCCAAAAATGACCCATTAATCGAAAGTTCTCGAACATGTGACCTAGCCCAATAGTCTTCTCGCGCCCGAAAATAGTCGGATACAAAATTTCGTAAAAATCGTTTGAACCGTTTTTTAGATACAATTAGTTTGACCATGACCCAAAATGACCCAAAATGACCCACTAATTGAATTTTTTCAAACATGTGACCTAGCCCAACAGTCTGCTCGTGCCCGAAAACCATTGGATGCAAAATTTAGTGTAAATTGAGCCGCTTTTTCGATCTTGACCCACAATGACCCAGAAATGACCCACTAATCGAATTTTCTCGGACATGTGACCTAGCCCAATGATTTTATCGTGCTCGAAACTCGTAGGACACAAAATTTAATCAAAATCGTTGGAGCCGTTTTTTAGATAAAATTAATTTGACCCTTGTTGACCCAAAAATGACCCACTAATCGAAAGTTCTCGAACATGTGACCCAGACCAATAGTCTTCTCGCGCCCGAAAATAGTCGGATACAAAATTTCGTAAAAATCGTTTGAACCGTTTTTTAGATACAATTAGCTTGACCATGACCCAAAATGACCCAAAATGACCCACTAATTGAATTATTTCAAACATGTGACCTAGCCCAACAGTCTGCTCGTGCCCGAAAACCATTGGATGCAAAATTTAGTGTAAATTGAGCCGCTTTTTCGATCTTGACCCACAATGACCCAGAAATGACCCACTAATCGAATTTTCTCGGACATGTGACCTAGCCCAATGATTTTATCGTGCTCGAAACTCGTAGGACACAAAATTTAATCAAAATCGTTGGAGCCGTTTTTTAGATAAAATTAATTTGACCCTTGTTGACCCAAAAATGACCCACTAATCGAAAGTTCTCGAAATTGTGACCCAGACCAATAGTCTTCTCGCGCCCGAAAATAGTCGGATACAAAATTTCGTCAAAATCGTTTGAACCGTTTTTTAGATACAATTAGCTTGACCATGACCCAAAATGACCCAAAATGACCCACTAATTGAATTTTTTCAAACATGTGACCTAGCCCAACAGTCTGCTCGTGCCCGAAAACCATTGGATGCAAAATTTAGTGTAAATTGAGCCGCTTTTTCGATCTTGACCCACAATGACCCAGAAATGACCCACTAATCGAATTTTCTCGGACATGTGACCTAGCCCAATGATTTTATCGTGCTCGAAACTCGTAGGACACAAAATTTAATCAAAATCGTTGGAGCCGTTTTTTAGATAAAATTAATTTGACCCTTGTTGACCCAAAAATGACCCACTAATCGAAAGTTCTCGAAATTGTGACCCAGACCAATAGTCTTCTCGCGCCCGAAAATAGTCGGATACAAAATTTCGTCAAAATCGTTTGAACCGTTTTTTAGATACAATTAGCTTGACCATGACCCAAAATGACCCAAAATGACCCACTAATTGAATTTTCTCAAACATGTGACCTAGCCCAACAGTCTTCTCGTGCCCGAAAACCATTGGATGCAAAATTTAGTGTAAATTGAGCCGCTTTTTAGATCTTGACCCACAATGACCCAGAAATGACCCACTAATCGAAGTTTCTCGGACATGTGACCTAGCCCAATGATTTTATCGTGCTCGAAACTCGTAGGGCACAAAATTTAATCAAAATCGTTAGAGCCGTTTTTTAGATAAAATTAATTTGACCCGCGTTGACCCAAAAGTGACCGACTAATCGAAAGTTCGTGAAATTAGCTTGACCATGACACAAAATGACCCAAAATGACCCACTAATTGAATTTTCTCAAACATGTGACACAGCCCAATAGTCTTCTCGTGCCCGAAAATGGTCGGATACAAAATTACGTCAAAATCGTTTGAACCGTTTTTTAGATACAATTAGCTAGACCATGACCCAAAATGACCCACTAATCGAATTTTCTCGATCATGTGACTTAGCCCAATGATTTTCTGGTGCCCCAAAACGGTAGGATACGAAATTTCGTCAAAATCGTTAGAGCCGTTTTTAAGATAAAATTTGCATATATATATATATAACCACACACAAGATTTGCTCGTATTAGAATATATGATAATCTACCATATAATTCGATGGCAATGTTTACTAGATTGCGGTGAAGAAACTAATTCGTCTTTGAAATATGAACAAGTGAATGTGCTAGGAGGTTTTTTAGTGGTTGCAGTATGTTATGTAAATTTTGTTTTTTTGTTGTTTGTAATATAACTCTAAATACAGTTTTTTGGAAAAGGGTAAGGGGAATTGGTTATAAATTCATATTACAAAGAAATTATTAAATAGATATTGCCGAAAAATTTCATAAAAGTTTAATTTCAATGAAAGTATGCTTAAACTTTTTAAATAATTATTACAGTTGTAAGAATTTAAAAATCTGCTGTAAAATAATACAACAAAATGTGTTACTTTTAAATTCAGTCCATGTCATATTCTTTATTTAATTTTACAAAATGTTCTCTTAATCAATAAATGCTTGACAGATCATAATTGATGGAAACGATTTTAATCATACAATAAACAATTTTTAGATTTTACTGCAAACAAATATATATTGTTTCATTTATGCTCCAGTTTATGAGAAAAATAATAATAATAATAAAAAAACTCATAAAATTTTTAGCAGTAAATATAATTGTTCCTTTTGTTCCATATATGGCCTTTATCAATTTTATTTGACATACATTAGAAATAATTTATCGTATTATAAAGTATTTTACTTTACTTTACAGAAACTGCAATGAATGTAAAAGAAAAACACCTTCCATATGCTGGTTTTATTCCGCACTATCTGGGGGGGGGGGGGGGTAATCCACTTCTATAAAACAATTCTGTACCTCCTAATTTTTGGAGTTCAATGTTGACCTACAAAAGAAGATTACAAGAGGGCTTTCAATCGTACCACACAACAGTAACAATTTTAGTACCATCTGCATCAGTCACCCGTTCCTCTGAATAGCCTTTTTTCAGTTTTTAGATCTTCAGGAACTGGATTTGCAATTTTCCTCCCAAATAACTTTTATTTACAGTTCCCAGTGATTGTACTTCTTATATGGCGATATAATAAATTAATTCTGGAGATACAGTAGTTGTCAAAGAATATTTATTCAAATATGGTTCCTGATATGCAGCTTTTGCAAGACGAATAACGAGAGATATTGGCATTCGCACTCAGACTCAATAGAATATATCTGGAATCTGGGTTATTCTCCATTACTTAATGTGTTTCAATTTCGTACGCAAATCTTATATCTTCAAATAGTAGCAGTAGTTTATAACCCTACACTCTCACAAAACAAATTCGTTAAAAAACTTAAAATATACAGGCAACAATTTGCCGAAACATCCCTGTGATTGGAAGAGGTTTTTCTATTATTTGTAGAAATTTCGGTTTTTAGACTAGATACTTTTAAGACATTTTGAGCTTAGGTTGGCGATTTTGTCGTGTTTTGAGGAAGAAGGACATACATAACAATTCCGCTTCAGTTGCAGGAACACTCTTATGATTTGACGAAAAGAAAACTTTATATTACAGGATTTTAGGTAATGTTTACGTAAGATTGGTGAATTTTCAGTATTTTGGGGGTAAATCGGTAGATTAAAACGGACATTTTTGTGATTTAACAGAATATAATAAACGGAAAAATTCGTTAAATTTACAGATTTGTTTGAGAGTGTGTTTTTGTGGATTTAATGGTAGGTATTGCCGTAGAATGTAGGAAGTTTTGGTGGCACACATTTGTTCGTCCACTGACAGCGCTTCCCTTTTATGTGAACGTTGGCTCTTTTTCTAAGGGTTTCCAGCGCAGGTCTAATTTTATGCAGGTGATTACGTCCAGTAGTTTCTTATGGTGGTTACGTAAAATTAATTTTCATTTGCAAGAACTAACACATGTTTTCGAACTTTTTGAAGGACACAGTCTACGTAACTAAAGTTAAACTGAATTCATATTACCAGTACATAAACACATTCTCCAATAGAGACTGGTACCCGTAAAAGGACTTTTTCCTAACAATTTTTTCACTTCTATTACAGTAGTTAAGATTGGCATTGATAGATATTTTTGAATGCTGAATTTTTATATTTCTTCTAAAATATGGATTAATAAATCATTACAAAAACGTATATAAACTATTGCAGAATCTAATTCTATGAACGTTGGCTCTACATTTCTCTTTCAATAAGCTGAAACTGTTTGAATAAGTTTCCCTTTCCATATCGTAAAAAAAGAGAAATGCTTCTTAATGTTAATTCTTAAGAAAAATATAAAATAACCATGAACGGAAATATACAATGCCCTTCTTCAAGTTCTCCATGATTCCGAAAATAATTTTTATCTTTAAAAACCACAGAAACCAATATATTTCTGAAGTTTTAAAAATAATTAATTAATACAAAGTTCTTTTACTGCCGCTGATTTTCGAAAACGTTTGAGAGTAAGTTTTCAGTGTATTAATCAGCTTTCTCAAACTGGAATTTCATTTTTAAAATGCTATCAGTTTTGAAGCAAACATTCTCATGCGCAAACTACATGTTTTACAGACAAACATAATAAATTAACAGCATTAAAATTAAAATTAATGATATTTTGTCACGCACAGACAAAGAGAAACATTCTTTTGTAAGTATAGATTGCAGAATATCGTTTCTACTGCACTTTGTCACATTTCCTGAAATTGACGTAAAATTTGGTTGAAAGCCATGCACACTATAAATTAAAAAACAGGCGAAACTTTCACGAAATTAATATAGAAACCTTTATATCTTCTTGAATATACGTCATATTCTTAGAGAAATTTACACAAATGTTGTACAAAATCTTCACAGTCATGTGGTGTGCCACAGAACATTTCAAACATTTATTTTACAAGATGATCGCATATATTTTGTTTTTACTTAGATTTGTTTTGGTCCGCTAAGTGCTCTCGTGATCAAACGTTTGCTGCAAAATATGATGTAAGACATGTTGCTTATATTCCTAAAGTTCTAGAAAAAACGCACCAAACATTTCTCTATTCTATAAAACGTCTAAAAGGGAAAATGTCCATTGGCTTTTGGTCATATAGTATATATTGGACGTTCAAACAAAGTAACGGCACCTTAAACAAAAATATGCAAAAGACATAATTACATACCTTTACAACATAATATTTCTAACATATAACATTTTTTAACAACTCTTTTTAAATACCTTTTATTGAAATTCGAGTTCATGTAAACAAACACTTGATAGCTAGGAAAAAAATGAATAAACTCCCGTTAAGTGTAGCAAGACAAGCGATTATTTTATACTAACATTTCTCCATGTTTTTGGACTTTCGTACCATACACACTAGATTTCTCTGCTATTCGCTTATCTGGCACCGTGAACAACACTATTGGTCGTTCCACGTATGGCAATGGCTGCAATGTAGGGTTAAACGCGTCGTGTTTTTTCATAGAGCAGCAAACGTAGGCTTTCAACTTTCGAAACCTCTACTTTACATCTGATAGGTGAAAAGTAAGATTAGTAGAAGTGATAAGAAATACATTACTGGATAAAAAGTGATCATTCCTTACTAATTTTGTGGTAAATAACCCAAGCAGTACAGTTTGTTAGTCCATCGTTGGTACTTTGTGGTAGGATTGCCAATAGTAGGATTGGCAAATGATAGTTTCTTCTAATTCGGTTCTTCTAATTTGGAGCATATCTGAGCAGTGAACCGTTGGACCACTATTGGACATTTATTGGCAAATGGTTCTTAGGCTAATACTATGGCGGGGCGGACATTTCATACTGTGGGACGTTGTGGAATGACAATTAGCCATCAGTTATCCAACGCTTGCCCAACTATATTGTGCTATTTCGGAATAGAATGAAAAATATGTAAAATCAATTGTGAGTAATGCGTACCATTTAATGCTATACATACATTATTCTTAAGGTCATTGTCATATTTAAATTGTATCAAATTGCATCTTGAACGATAATACGCGCTTATGTGAGTTCTTCGGATCAAATAACCCCAGAAAATTATACAGTTTAGGCTTTCTTTCTTCATAGAGTGAATAGAGTACAAAATGAGATTGCTTATGTTAAATGTATATGATTAATTTTAATTTATATCTTAAGAAATATTCTAATTGAAATGTGCTTTATTTAATGAGATAGAATGAAATAACCTAAATATTACAGATGCATTTTTTAAATAAAAAAAAATTAATAATGACAAATTTTAAAATATTCGTATTACAAAAAAAATGGAATTACGACCTACATTAATTTTACATAGGATAAGCATATTCAAAAATAAGGCTATGTGAATTTGCAGTTTTTTTTTAATCTTTTGCTTTCAAAATATTGAAAAACCTTACTTGTGTAAATGGGATCGTTTACTGCTATCATTTAAATCAACAGAAAAGAAAAACTACAAAATAACTATGGAATTTTCTTTTATAAATTAAGTTTATTTTTTATATAAAATTTTCATATTTTTCGTTTTTTAATTGAAAGACCTTGGTATTATTTATCTAATCTTAACTTTATATATCTAAATTTATGGATATACCCGCCCTAGCACATTTTATTTAATTGTCTATGAAAATTTCAGAAAAAGTGCATAATTTATGTATTTTACCGGACTAATTTGATTCAAGATCTCAAATAAACTATCAAAAGTGAATGTTACTAATTGAAAAATGAAAGCTGGTACAATTTTCAACAAGCAGATGACCCCCAAATCATATTCTATGTGTAGAAGTTAATGAGTGTAAATATTATTCCCCGACATTTAGTACCTGTATATACGATTATTTTCTACATAATTACTAAATAGCGATTACTTTTTTTCCAGGACTGTACATCATAATCTGCAATATATCATTATTAAGCCTGGCAAATTAGTAAGCAGTTATAAGACTTTATCCAAAACTGCATACATAGTAAGTGTCCAATGATAAATGACAGAAGTGTCCGTCAGATCAAAAGAGCGGTCACGTCATTCAAGGTCGTACGCCACGTAGCGGAAGGGGTTGAACAACAGCAAGGTGAATAACTGTTTTACCTTATGTTTGTAGTTCCATCTATGAAATAGCTTCCCAAGCGCAAACATCATGTTTTCATTTGTATTAGTGTTAAATTTCTAAAATTAGTATATTGTAATAACTATTGTATTCTTTGTTATTCGTCACTATTTTGTATATTATTACTTTTTTACAAAATATTTATTGAATATCTACATTCTTTTGAATCTCTAGTGGATAATCATCTTTCTAGAAATGACAATATCTGATATTACTATCGCCTGCTAATGTGAACATCATCGAATAACCAACTGATTTATATCAATTCCTATTTGCTTCTAATATAAATATCGAAATATTACTTATAATGTAGTAAAAATTTGTGGTAAATGTTGAAATAAATATGGGTAAAGAAATTTCAGTATAGGTCTATCAAAATACGTGGGTTTCAAGTCACCAAACTTACCACATTTTATAAAATAATTTTCACCCCTTTTAGATAGCTTTCAATACAAAAAAGTATAAAGCTACATATTGCAGCCCTTCGGAGGAAAGAAGTTCCGGAAAATTTTGATATATTTTCACCGATCCCCAGACCCCAAAACCACCCTCTTTTCAAATGTTGATTTATATATATATATATATATATATCCATATATATATATATATATATATATATATATCTGACCTATGTCATACGATAACTCTCGTATTTTTAAATCAATTTTGATGAAACTATTTGTGTGTATTAAGCTCACCAATGTCTCGACCGAGTTCGTTGGCCAGCTTGGTCCGCCATTTTGTTTCAAGGTGGTGGCCACTTAAAAATTTAAAACTAAAATAAATATACAAAAAAGTTAAAAATTCAAATTTATTTTTTAACTTGCTGTTAGGCTTTGATACGAGGAATCCAGAGCATTTTTTGGTTTACATCTATCTTAAAAAATGGCTGAGATAGAGCAGTTTGAAATTCTAGGGTGGCTGACATTTTGAAACATAACAGCATATTAACGCGGTTACTCGCAAATTATTTTCTGTCATTGTTGTAATAATTTTCCCAATCATACGCATAAAACTATATATTCATATCCGTTAGCGCCAAATTATCGCCAAACTTAGCGACATTTGGCGAAATATCGACAAATTTGGCGACCAAAATAAGTCTTCATAAATGAAGCCAATTTGGCTATTGCTCAATAATTTGGCGAATTTCTTATTCAAATTCAGTATCCTCTTTAAAAAAAGGTATATGTTGCTGACGACTGGGATCGTTGCCACAGATTAATCTCAGAAAATGAAACATTTGAAGTTACTGAAAAAACTAATTGCTCGAAAAGTATTTGTCAGAAAATTGTTAGACAAACTGCGTTAGAAAGGTAAAAAATTGTATTTTTCTTGATATAAATTTCAAATCCACTGATTATGCCATTTTTCAAATATTGAATTTCAAAAATGACCAAATTTCACAATGCATTGCCATAGCGAAAACTTCACGCGTAAAAAATAATAATAACAGCAATATGTCAGCACGAGTCACAAATTATAGTAACCGTATTATTCTGTCAAAATAAAAAAGTGAATTATGATGTCACGAGTGCATGATTTTTATTTAATTCTCGACAAATACTAGATGCGCCATTTCTATTTAGTTGTGAATAATATAGGTTTATTTCCGTTATTAAAAGCTATATGACTATGTATGTAGCTATAAAACATATAAATCAATGAAAAACGGTAGGTAATAAATTGTAAACGTAATAATAAACCGTATTAAAAAAACATAACTTAGTGAAATAAGTATCCGTTTTTATGTTATTATAGGATATCTAGGTAAAGGTACAGATTACTTTAAAATACAAGGTTAAATTCACCGATATATTTCGTTTGATTCAAGGTTCTTTTGGAGAAACCGACCAGCGCAGCGGGCGTAGTCTGCTAGTTAAGGAATATTTTGTAAACGTTTCTTTGCATTTTAACGTGCTGTTTTCGTGTAATATTAGCTAAAATTTTAAAATGAAGATATAGGAAAATTACATTTTCCTCCCGGTACAGGCGGGAAGGACTTTTTATTATTCATTACACGCTTTTATTATGCAACTTTTCTTTAGTTCTTGTGTGTAAAGATGGAATTTTGTAATCGAATTTTCACTCAATTTCTGAGGTGCTAAAATTATTTATAAAAAAAATAGGTACACAGGTGTTTTCCCGGTAACAATACATTTTAATATGTTTAGAGATCAAGATATGTTTTCAATATAAGAGCATTGACGGGATAGAGAAGATATCTTTGGCGAGATAGGGAATTGTATATAAATGTATCATCTGGGCATTCTTATGAGTATTAAATTGTGAATATTTACTCACTCATGGAAGATGTATCTTATTTACCAGATTTATTTCTAAATATTTTTAGTTTGTTTTGATAAAAATATTTATATTTAAAAAACATTCACTATATTTTTTTAGTTTCGGGAGAAAAGGCAATAATGCTTACATAGTGCTTAAATAATGCTCATATATTATTACCTTTACTACAGAGACTAAAGTGGTAGTCTGAATATTTTTTAACGATTTTATGGAAACAAACTGTATGAAAAATATTTCGCAATAAATCAGGTAAACAAGGTATGTTTTCCATGAGTGAGTATAGATTCACAATATATGCTCAGGAGAATGTGCAGATGGTAGATTTTGTCATACCGAGGCTAACGAAAAAGAAAGGCTACCGCGGTGCTTTACGCGTATCTCTTTTTTACAGACCGCCGGAGTCACGTGATGCTCGAATGCACCAATGCAGGTGTACGAAAAGAGCATCACGTCACTCTAGCGGTCTGTAAAAAAAGTTAAGTGGAATGCACCGCGGTAGCCTGTCTTTTTCGTTAGCCTCGTTGTCATACCTAATGACGTCATCCTAAAATCCCGCGTATTGGCATTATCAACCCTGTCGACAAGATGGCGCTGATGTGTCCATTTTGCTCCCCTATTCTAGTATTAAGTTGGTGCGATTACTACGTATGCAGTTTTGACTTTATCCATTACTGAAGGATAGTCTAATGTCACAAAACAATAAATTATGAAACATTCTGTTATATTTTCCAGTCGGAGAATATTAAATACGATACTTATAACACGTAATAAAGTTTTTCGACAAAGTTACTTGTAATATTTTTTTGGAGAACTCCCGCAACACATGAAGCTTTCTGTTAGGCAATAAATAGCTGCTGACTTTAAATGAATCCTTTTATGAAAAATTACTAATTGATCTTTTCGTCATTTTACCAAAATCTTCTTTTAACATAATCACGTAAACATTCATAATAAGGTTTGAATACGGCTTCCTGTTTAAAAATCCTCCGTGGATAGTGACTGGTATCCTAAGACACGACTTAATTTAGTTCTTTCGAATGCATTAGCAATTTTATACTATTTCCAGCTAAAAAGTATATTTTAGGAATAAAGAGATAGAAAAACAAATCAAAATATAATAATAATAATTTTTGATTAAAAAAAAAAAAAAAAAGATTTTCAAAAACGTAAATTTACAGGAAATTTTACTACAGTTTTTTCCTTTGGAAAAAAAAAAAAAAACAAGATACACTAAAGAAACTTAAAGGGGGAAAATGTGCAGTTTAACATGTGAGTTTTCACAGACGTTAATGATATGTTTGATATAAATAAAATTGTTGGAATGATATAAATTCAGTTAAGATTGAACGAAAAAAAAAATAGTGCATCAACACTCGATCATCATGATTTCGAACACGTATGTTTCTTTCTCAGATTGCTTTCTCAGAAATGTTTTTTTTAGAGAAACAAAGGGTAGAATTTCAAAGAACTGGTACAAGTTAGATTTAATCTCATTTCTTAAAAAAAAAAAAAAAAAAAAAAAAAAAAAAAAAAACATGTGTTTTGGAAAATTCCCAAATGTTATCGCACTAGATAGTTTGAAGCGATAAAAAGAGAAAAATCTTAATATTAAAGACATATTCTATGTAAAGAAATACCGTCTATAATGATGAGAAAACCGTTACCACCAGATAAACTCTATATGCGGGAAAGTTTTAAATGTAAGAAACACTAAATCGAAATTATACTGTATGTTGTCATACGCAACTATACATAACCTTGTATATAAACTGCATAAAAGTGTTATCACATTTAACCATTTGAGGCTCACTATAACATATCGTATTATAAATGGTTAGAGTAATTATTACTTTGTTTTATAGAAAAAATATCCTTAGTATTTAACTTTAATAATGAATTTTTATTCAGTAAATATTCCCTACCTTTGAAACTGTCTTGGTCGATTTAAAAGATAAGATTTTTTAAGTCTGGGGACTTAACGATCATAACTTAAAGATCATTTAATAAATACACAGTAAAAAAACGAATGTGAGTTATTCTACAAAAAACATAATATAACCACGAATAAAAATATAATATAATCTCTTCCGAGTTATACATGATTTCTGAAAGTTTTCCTTTATCTTTAGAAACCTGAGAAACCAATAGATTTTTTAGGTTTAATGAAGTAGTTATAAAAACAGTTTCTTTTGATATCTGTAATTTCCAGAAACATTTTTGAGTAGTTTATTACAGTGTATTAATAAATTTTCTCAAATCTGTACCCGGAATATAGGTTTCTTGGATGCTATCAATTCTCCAGTAAACATTTTCGTATTCAGCAGATATATTTAACAGACAAACATGCTAAATTAACAGCATTAACATTAAGATTAAAATTAGAAAACTTCTAAAATATCCCATAAAAATCAATAAATATAAATATATATATATATATCGCTGAATGCTTATGATTGTGACACAACTGAAAAACACGCAATTTCAAAAAAAATTCCCAATTGCTGAAATAAAACCATTTACCTATCTTTGAAAAAAGCCATTTAAAGGCAGAATGATCATGTTCCCTGGTATTTGAATCTACAATTTCTCAAATACACAACTTTTTTCTGATTCACGTGAATGTAGAGTTGCAAAAATCCGGTTTGTTCCCAGGTTTATTTCCAATAGACCTGGTTTATTCCCAGATTTATTCTCAAAAGACCTTGTTTATTCCCAAAAATCCCGGTTTATTCCCTGGCTTAAATTTAGCCTTTGCAACTCTACGTAAATGTGAAAAGCATAATTTTGATCTTGTATGCAAACATTATTAGCTAATCAGTGGTACATTTTACTTAAAACAGCACTCTTTTGAATTATGTCAATCAGCGACATATCCTTAAGTAACTTTTAAAACTTCTTTGTTGCATTAAAAGCTAGCAAAAAGTTTTAAAAGTTTTATGTGTAAAAAATAATAAAGAAAGAACATGTTTTCAATGCAATGAAAAATTTCAAAAATCTCAACTATAGAGCATATGGTTAAGTTTTTTGGACATTACAATTCAGTGAAGAGTGCATTTAAAGAAACATTAGTAGTTTCAAAACTGCATTAGGAATAATTTTGTATGAATCTCAAAGAAACTCTAACGATTAGTGTATGAAACACGAAATTGTTTGTTTCTAAATGGAATAAAGTTTCTAATGCTTTTTAAAATGTAAGTAAATAATTATTAAAATATTACTGTACTTCATTGTAAAATGTAACATATATGTTCAAAACTAAAATACTTATAATGATAAGACTACGATTATGTAAAAATAACGTTAGGTATTTTCATTAATTTTTTAATATATACCAAAAAGGATAGAAAAGATTTTTTAAATATTAAATTTTTAAAAATAAATATTGAATAATTTTTTATTATGCAATTATATTTATCATAGGGTAGTTATTTTATAAACATAGAAGTAGTTTTTTTTTTAAATACAAGCACCCACTATTTACAATGCTCCTTTCATATTATGATACTTAAAATTATCGATTATTATTAATAAACTGAGCTTATGTCAAAATATGTGTTTAATGTTTTTTTCATAAACCTGAATTTAGAAATAAATATGCATAAAAATTGTTAAAAACGTGGATACATAGATTTTAAATACTATGGTATGAATCTGCATTTAGAAATACATGAAATCATAATAATATCTTGATATATGCATTTATAATAGACACTATTCGTAAAATTATACTGTGAGAAAAAAACTTACCAATTACATTGTCGAGGAATCTAAAAGTTAATTTAAGAAATAATTTTAAGCTACCATTTACAGCTGAAAATTTTAACACGAACAGCCTTATTTAAAAGCATTTAAAAACTGGCTGTAATATCAAAGGATCATTTTAGTTTTTTATTCACATAAATCATAACTGGAATGAAGCAGCATACTGATTCTTAAGGAAAAATGCCTTATCGTCTTCACTCTAGACATTTTAAGAAAGCATAAAATTTGTTATATTTGAACAAGCTTTGATAGTGCTGCTACAATTTTAGATTGAATTACTTAATAATAGAAATGAACTGCTAAAATTGACCCGATATAAACAAACAAGAAAAGAAAGTCGAATGTTAACTTGCTGTGTACGATCTTTACTTTTCAGTACCATTTTTCTAAATAATCTTATATTTCATCGAAGAATTTGTAACGATTTTCTGGGCTAAAATAACTCAAATTCGTTAGTGGTACTCAAAAAAAAAAAAAAAAAAAAAAAAAAAAAACGTGTGCATCCTCTTAACTTACAGCCAACGTTTCAACATTAAAAAAAAAGTAAGGTACCTTCTTCTGTTTAAAAGTATGCTATTAGAATTTATGAAGCAAACTTCAACGCAATATGTGTTAAGTTTTATGTACATTTAGACAAGAAACAAACATTCAAGCTTATCTGCATAGAGACATACCCCATTTTATCCCTTTTCTTGTGGATTTTGAAATTCTGCTAAGATAGAAAAATATATACCATTAAAACGCATTACAAACAAAAACTATATATAAACAGCTGTGCACTCGATTGTTGTTTGCTGTTCAGTGAAAAAAGGAAAAAAGCTACTAGACGGATAATCTTTAACAGAAATAGTGTTCTAATCTATTTCGAAATAATTTTTCATTTCATAGCTCTATAAATATTTTAAGAAATTTAAAGTGCACATGATCAGAAAAATTGACACATAAAGCGGCAAAACAAGTCAACAAACAAAGTTTTAAAATGCTTTTCTACTAGAAAAAAATATTTGCAAATCTGAAAATACATGATACTATCCATATACTTAAAGCTAACCTGCTTTTTAGTTTTTCGTGCAAAAATGCCTTTTATAGGCATGCGCGAGCATTCAGCTAATCAGCTAGAGGCTTTTACTATCTTCAGACGCGATATTTCAGCCAATGAGGTGAAGGCTTTTTTCTCTCTCTAGAAGCGTATGTGGATTACTACGACTCCATTTGGTTGTTCGGTTGTTGAAACTTTATGGATTTCTTTTATTAAGGTATTTTTTCATTTTACCGTATTTATTTTCTTTTTAAGTCGTATGTATTTTACTACTTTGAATTTTTTTATAACTAACCCTTTTTTTTTGAGAGAGAGAGAGATTTCGTGGCACGAAATTCCGCGAATCGTTTCCGATGTAAACAAGTGTAAAATTTCAGTTTTTTAAACTTTTAATATGTAATTCTGTGTGATATGATTAAATTCAGGTTTTCTCAGCGACGATCACAGTATTTTTACCAAATAATTTTTGTATTAATCAAGCTTTTTTGGTTATTAAGCATAGCTAAACACGAAAGAAAACTTTGTTATTTTAAGATTTTGATGTGAATTATTTGCGTACATTTATAAGGCGAGTTTCACTGAATAATTCAAGAAAAAAAAATCTCATCATTATACATATTTAGTTATGCATTATTAATTATTTACTTGGCCTTTACTTTTAATATTTCAAACTTACAGCTGAATGTAACTATTAAAACATTTGAAATACTGTATTCGTAAAATGAAATTTCAGCTTAAACACTCGACAATTACTTTTAGTTATGCATTATTAATTATTTACTTGGCCTTTAATTTTAATATTTCAAACTTACAGCTGAATGTAACTATTAAAACATTTGAAATACTGTATTCGTAAAATGAAATTAGCTTAAACACTCGACAATTACTTTTAGTTATGCATTATTAATTATTTACTTGGCCTTTACTTTTAATATTTCAAACTTACAGTTGAATGTAACTATTAAAACATTTCAAATACTGTATTCGTAAAATGAAATTTCAGCTTAAACACTCGACAATTACTTTTAGTTATGCATTATTAATTATTTACTTGGCCTTTACTTTTAATATTTCAAACTTACAGCTGAATGTAATTATTAAAACATTTGAAATACTGTATTCGTAAAATGAAATTTCAGCTTAAACACTCGACAATTACTTTTAGGTTAAATTCAGGTTTTCTCAGTGACGATCACAGTATTTTTAACAAATAATTAAAAGTACTACATGCATGCATCTATCTATCTATCTATCTATATTAGAAATTGTGCAGGTTTCTGGTCACTGTTTTGTTTACATATTTTAAACAAAAATTTCAATTTAATAATGCACTGAAAATTATAATGAATGCTTACAATTAAACACAAAACAAAAAATTTCACAAAAACACATTATTTCCCCGATATTTTCCCACAACTAATCAATAAATTTCATGATATTTTATTGCGATTTTAAACCATGAACTTTAGTACTTTTCTGTTATACGGACACTATGCCAAAATGTATGTATGTATGTATGTATGTTTCGCGACAATGGTGTCTGTATAACGGAAAAGTGCCTGAATTATTATTTTTATATATATATATAAAATATAAACATAATTGGCGACACAGCAAGTTTTCTGGATGTGAAAGGCGGAGATGAATTTCGGGCGGAATTTCATTCATTCAATGACCTTTTTAAAAGTTTCAAGTTTGAATTGAGTGCACATGAACATAGAAACCGATACCTATTTCTATGTTTATGATTGAGTTATTTGGATATCTTTTCGTATAGCACAGAAAATCATTTCTCCCGCTTTCGTAATGCAGATAAATTCTGGTGTATTTTTTTCTTCTTTTTATATCATAAGTACTTTTCTACTTTAAATTTTTTTAACCTAATAGTAATTGTCGCGTTTCTAAGCCGAAATTTCATTTTTCGAATGCAGTATTTCAAATGTTTTAATAATTACATTCAGCTGTAAGTTTGAAATATTTAAAATATTAAAAGTAAAGGTCAAGTAAATAATTAATAATGCATAACTAAATATTTATAATGATCAGAATGACATATTAAAATGTGTACAGAATGACATGAAAATTTTAAAAAACTGAAATTTTGCACTTGCAACTTAATTGTAAATTTCATTGTTTACATTGGAAACGATTTGTAGAGTTTAAGAATTTGCGGAACTTCGTGTCACCAAATTACTAAATCTCTCTCTCTCACTCTCCAAAAAAAAAAAGGGTTAGTTTAAAAAAATTCAAAGTAGCAAAATACATACAACACAAAAATAAAATAAATACGGTAAAATGAAAAAATTACTTTAATAATAGAAATCCATAAATTTTCAACAACGACATCAAACGAACGCAACAGATCGACGAACATTGCGTTTTTTAAGCGACTGATCGACGAACCTTGCGTTTTTTGGGGACATATCGACGAAGTTTGCGTTTATTCCACAATCGATCGACGAAATTTTTCTTTTTTCCCTGACTGATCGACGAACTTTGCATTTATTCCACAATCGATCGACGAAATTTGCTTTTTTCCGCAACTGATCGACGGACTTTGCGTTTTTTCCGCGACAGATCAACGAACTTTGCGTCTTTTCCACGATCGATCGGTGAATCTCAATCAAGTAAAATCTAAAGTCAGAAATTTATTTAACAACCTAATTGTTAAGAGTCCCTAACACATTTACTGGAACTTGAAAAATACACTGCATATATAAAACTTAACTTTCTTCCCTTTTTTATAATAAAAATAAACATTTTACATATAATCATTCTCAGTTGACTTAATTTTTTCAATGGTATTTTGTCATGTCTGCATTAATGTAATTCTTTAAATAACACGTAAAATAATAGTGGGGTTTAAATTTTTTTTTTCTCCCTCCCAAACATTACAACTCCCCTCCATTTAAAAATGTTGGTAGGGAGACTCCCGTCCTTGGAAAAATTGAATTTCAAGCCCTGCCTATAATATGTTTGTGTGTATTGAGGTTTGTATAGATGTTTGTGTGTGTGCTGTTTTTAATAAAGACAGTTTCATTTTTCACACGAACCTTTCAAAAAATTCACATTCGTTGCGCAATCCTTTAACAAAATTCGCATTTTTTTTCGTGATTCTTTAATGAAATTCGCATTTTTTTCTGTATCTTTTTTTTGTCGAGATTCACAATTTTTTCAGCTATCCTATGACGTAATTCGTGTTTTTTTTCAGCGATAATTTGACGAAATTTGTGTTTTTTCTGCGATTTTTTTTCACGAAATTTGCGTTATTTTCCACGATTCTTTTATGAAATTTGCGTTTTTCTGTGATCCTTAGACGAAATTTTCTTTTTTCGCAATGCTTTGATAATAATCACATTTTCTCTGCTGCCTTTTGATAAGATTCATGAATTTTCAGCAATCCTTCGATGAAATTCGCGTTTTTTCAGCAATCTTTGAAGAAATTCGCATTTTTCTCGCGATACTTTAACGAAATGTGCGTTTTCCAGCGATTTTTTGATAAAATACATTTTATTCCGCAATTTTTAGACGAAATTTGGCAAGAAAGCGCTATCTTTTGGTGGAATTTCCTGTTTTGCGATTCTTTGACAAAATTTGCTCATCTTTTGCGTAAATCGCGTTTTTCTGTGGCCTTTTAACAAAATTCACGTTTTACATGATCCTTTGATGAAATTAGTGTTTTTCCCGTGATCATTTGATGAAACCTAGGATTTTTTTCCCGCGAAGATTGATTATATGTTTTTAGTCTGCAGGTGCCCTAAAAAGTTTGTGACGCCAAACAAACAAAATTCATCCTAAAGAATTATTGTTTCGTTTCTGGAAATGAACGACTGTCAACTCATTGGCTGAATTATAAAGGGTGAAATGTGTAGGCACTGAGTATCATCTATACTATTAACAGAGTTTCCCCCAGGTTTAAAAAGGGGCAAGGTGCTGCTGGTGAGAAAAAGGGCACTTTTTTTATTCTTAAGGGCACTTTTTGGATTTTTGAGGGCACTTTTCAGATTCTTAAGGGCACTTTTTTAATTGTTAAAGCTTAAAGGTATTCTTTTGGTTTTTAAAGCCACTTTTGATATTTCAAAGTCAAAACACTCTTTTTAAGACAACATTGAGTCAGTTTTTATTATGAAACCAAATTTTTTAATGCAAAAAGGAGAAAGGGCACTTTTTTTACTGAGAGCAAGAAGGGTGCTAATTATTTTGCTGGAGGGGGCAAGAAGGGTGCTAATTATTTTGCTGGAGGGGGCAAGAAGGGTGCTAATTATTTTTATGAGGGGCAAGAAGGGTGCTATTTTGCAAACCAAAGGGCAGGCAGGGTGCAGCACCCTTCTGAAACTGTCTGGGGGAAACACTGCTATTAATGTCGGTAAACGTCTGTCTGCGTGTGTGTTGTTGTGTCTGGCGTCTGTAAGCACAACACTCTGCATGCAGACGATGGACATAAGTGCTTTGGTATAAAAAAATTCGGAAGGGGAGTTTTTAAAATTCACAACATTTTGCGGGAGAAGAGGGGTGCGAACGAATTTAAAAAATGAGTCCGCATCAATAATTATGGCGGCGAGGGGGAGTATGTTTTGCCCACACGGGGCGGAGACTTTTCTTTGCTGACACCACTCATATGATATATCGTTCGAAAGGCCTGCGACTGCCTTTTCATGTTCTGCATCTGTGTGGTCCATCCCCCCCCCCCGTCAATTGGGGCACTTTTCTAAATTTTGCACATACCACTCATGTTATATATCGTTAAAAAGGTCTGTGACCGCTTAATCATATTATGCATCTCCGGTGTCCATCCCCCACTTTGCCCCCCCCCAAGGGGGTACTTTTGTAAATTTTGCACAAACCCTTCATGTTACGTATTGTTGGAAAGGTCTTTCACTGCTTATTCATGTTATGCATCTCCGGGGTCCATCCCGCCATTTCCCCCCTTTTAAGGGGGGCACTTTTCTAAATTTTGTTGACACCCCTCATGTCATATATTGTTGGAAAGATCTGCGACCGCTTAATCATATGCATCTCCAATGTCCATCTCCCTAATTTGCCCCCCCCTCCCAAGGGGGCAATTTTCTAAATTTTGTTGACACCCCTCATGTCATATATTGTTGGAAAGGTCTGTGACCGCTGAATGATATTATGCATCTCCAATGTCCATCTCCCCAATTTGTCCCCCCCCTCCCCCAAGGGGGTACTTTTCTAAATTTTGCAGACAACCCTCATGTCATATATCGTTGGAAAGGTCTGTGACTGCTTAATCATATGCATATCTCCAATGTCCATCTCCCCACTTTGCCCCTCCCCCAAGGGGGTACTTTTCTAAATTTTGCAAACAACCCTCATGTCATATATTGTTAAAAAGGTCTGTGACCGCTTAATCATATTATGCATCTTTAATGTCCATCTCCCCAATTGCCCCCCCAAGGGGTCAATTTTCTAAATTTTGTTGACACCCCTCATGTCATATATTGTTGGAAAGGTCTGTGACTGCTTAATCATATTATGCATCTCCAATGTCCATCTCCCCACTTTGCCCTCCCCCTCCCCCAAGGGGGTACTTTTCTAAATTTTGCAGACAACCCTCATGTCATATGTCGTTGGAAAGGTCTGTGACTGCTTAATCATATGCATATCTCCAATGTCCATTTCCCCACTTTGCCCCCCCTCCCCCAAGGGGGTACTTTTCTAAATTTTGCAGACAACCCTTATGTCATATATCGTTGGAAAGGTCTGTGACTGCTTAATCATATGCATATCTCTGATGTCCATCTCCCCACTTTGCCCCACCCGCGAAAGAGGTACTTTTCTAAATTTTGCACACAACCCTCATGTTATATATCGTTGGAAAGGTCTGTGACCACTTAATCATATTATGCATGTACCGTGTCCATCCCCTACTTTACCCCCCCCCCCAAGGGGGTACTTTTTTAAATTTTGCACACACCCCTCAAGTTACATATCGTTTGAAAGTCTTTGACTGCTTATTCATGTTATGCATCTCCTTGGTCCATCCTGCCATTTCCCCCTCCCCAAGGGGGCACTTACCATTTACTTGCACAACAGCGCTAAATGTGTCAAATGAAAGAAATTCCGCGAGTGCATGTGCCAGTGAAACTTAGCCAATTGCTGTTCTTCAACCTAGCTTTAATTCAAAGTGGGTTTTTTATTTATTTGAATTATTCTGCAAAAGTTTCAAACATTTTAAAGCAGCTATGAATTTTATTTTTATGGTACTATCAAGTTTTTTGCCATCAAATTTTGACGGGTTCCATCTAGTTTAAAGATAATCTGTACAATGAACACCAACAAACCAGTATGACAAAATCGAATCTTAACACTATATAAAACCATCTGAAATTTAAGTCTTATTTATATTTTATCTTAGCATTAATATTACAGAACTGCAAACAGTAAAATTTTCAAATATCTAACGTGAAAAAATTTTTGAAAAAGCCAATGTTGCCAGTAACTATATATATATATAAAATGAGTGGGGTTAAATGAAACAAAAATATCTATATCATTGACATGATACGTACTTCTTCCTCAAGTGATTAAGTCTTAAAATAGCTCTTATGCAAGATTTATACTAATTATGTCTGGGTCATTTTTCAGAATTTACTTAACATTAATGTGATACAGACATTTATTTACCATTGACTTTTCAATATAAAAAAGTCCGGCTGGCCTGTGCTGGGAGGAAAATGTAGCTGCCCTATTTCTTGGTTTTAAGATTTTAACTAGTTTTTTATTTAAAAAAAAAACAACTTTTCTTATAGAAAAAATTAAACAAACGAGAAAAATTAAGAGAAGTCATATCAGTGCATTCTCTAAAGTGATGAGTGGGGTGAAATGAAACAAAAATGTCTATACCATTAACATGATACGAACTTCTTTCTGAAGTGATTAAGTCTTAAAATAGCTGTTATACAAGATTTATACTAATTATGTGTGGGTTATTTTTCAGAATTTATCTAACATTATAGCACAAAAGTTTTTTCTTCAGTTAATTTGTTTTTTTATCTTCTATTTTTTTTTTTTTTTTGCATTTAAAATACATTTCTTTTGAATTCTACACATTATAGCAGAAAGGTATCTTTACATTTGTTTTCCGTTTCTAATTTCTATTTGTTTTTCTAATTCGCAATGGAAAATACATTTCTTTCGAATATTTGAATTTGTATCTTTAAAAATTCACTCACAAGTTTAAAATTCCTTTTAACCACCAAATATGTCCAGCAATAATAAGTATTGTAGACATTAAATATTTTTAGGACGATTCGCTGAGAAGCAAATTAAATTAAATCGGATACTTGCCATTCAATTTTAACGCAATCATAACTGATAAACATAAACACAAATTCTTTGAAAACAAAGTATCAATTTAATGTGTACGCTAAGTTTTAATTGTATGTATTTGATAAATTAAAAGCGTTTGAATAGTTTTAAAATACTGTCAAAAATTAAACTACCTAACTTTGTAAAATATTTTTAATACAATCATACAATGTATGAACTCATATATGTATAGTAAATTCTTTAATAAGAAATAAGTTAATATCGACCATAAAGCAACTTTTTTAAGTTAATGAATCCAAAAAACTGCTTTTCAATTACTTAGCGATAGATATATTTTATTATCATCATAGAATCTAAGAACTCATATGTGTATATGAAATTCGTTCACATTAAATAAATTAAAATAAAGCATTAAGTAATTTTTTTGTGTTGCAAAACCGCTTTTCATTTATTTACCTATAAATATATTTTTTGTTGTACATTCTGGGTAATGTGCATAGAAAAAAATAACAAATTATACGCACTAGAACGAAAAATTTGATTTAATTTGCAAAAGTTTATAATTATAAATAATTAAAAATTATAATTAAGTTTAATAATAAAAAATTAATATTTTTCTTCATCATACGGAAATTAAAAAATCCATTCCCATGCTAAAATAAAATACTGAAACTTAACAATTCTACTGCTTAACAAAAATATTCTTTCAAAATATACTTTCTTAAAATTTAGTCCGCTTGACTTGCTTGTTACTGGACAACAAAATAAGAGATAAAGGGTTTATTTTCTAAGGAAGAAGATAAGTTCTTTGACAAGTTGTGAAAAACTATATTTTATGCTTTCAAAACATGTCACATCATTATAACCATTAATTTGTTATCCAGTTTTACAATGCTTACAATTTAATATTATGTTTTAGCAATAAATTTAAAACAAGCAGTACAATGGTTTGTAGATTAAGACTCTAAATTGTAGCAACGTAACATAGAAACAGTTTCTCCAAATTCAGTATAATGTTTTTTTTAAATATTAATTAAGATTAAAGCAATGTAAAAGTTTGTGGACTATAACACTTTACAAATTTAGAAAATTAATAAATACTTATAAAAAGAACCTACTAAGATTCTTCAATCAGATTTTAAATCAGATTCAGATACAAAATTCGAAATTTATATTTTCATGTAGTAAACAATTTATTCTTTTAAACACTCAGCAATATGTTATTTCAAGAAAACATTTTACATCTTGGTAAAAATTCCAAAATATGTAACATGTATTTAGCACAATGGACTTTTTTAAGACGCATAAAATATTATAACTCTTAATAATTATAAATCCTGCTACTTTTTTGAGTACCACTATTTTCAAATACAGTAAAATATGTGAAAGTGAAAGCACTAGGGACCGGATATTACGTTTTAGATAGGTTTCTGTTTTAATAGTTATAACTTCATGGGTATAATTGTTTCTTCCCTCGGCTAAATGAAATCTTTCCGTTTAAGACAAAATTCAGTTATAAGAAAGGTTTCATTTTCACAGGTTATACTGTGGCATCCTTCATCTTATTTTAGCAAGAAATTTCTGTCATTAAATAAACAAAATACTTACATTTCAATTTGTAATAAGTTAGTAATCAGAACGCGAGAGGATCAGCAATTATACACTTGTATTAAAATAAAAGATAATGACTATATAAAATTGCTATTCAATATTTATACCATAAATCACATGACAGTTAAAAGATTGTTCTTATAAAAAAATAATTAAAAAATTGCTATCGAATTTCATGCATGAGATACTTTAGTTATAAGAAATAGAATCTTTTTATTATGAACTAAATTGAATGCAAGCTTCACATAACCCCAAATAAGAAAAGAAAGAAATTGTTTGATATTTCTGGTGTTTGTGGATTTTCATGTGCTGTTTTGTTAAACACAAATTTAATTTTATCCCGGAAATAATTTATAAATAAGAGCGAGATTATTTTTGCACTTACAAGTAATTTATTTTACTTTTGCAGGAAATGATGTTTTAATTGAAAATTCACGCGTTCACGTTCCTAATGCAATAATTTTTATTTTTGAACACTCCGCAGGCTGGAGATGAGATTTCGTTTTCTGTAAAGAAGGAAAAGGTGACATTTACTTTTAAAATTTATTATTTAAAAAGGCAAATACACATTTAAAAAGTGGAAAAACTAATGCAAAAGTAATTAATTTGAGATTATTAAAAATTAAGTAATTATAGATTTGATAGACGAAAACAATAAGTTAACTTTTAAAAAGTTAATTAAACAACATGTTTTGTTTCATTTTTAGCTCATAAATGTTGTAAAAACTAATGAAAGTACATTTAATGCTGTTTCAGTTTATTTTTTTTAATGAAATAGATAATGGAATATAGTGGGATTTAAAAAAGAAAACTATAACTCTTTTGCGATGTTAGTGTTAATAAGAAAGGATTTTCATGAAAAAAAAGTGCATCATGTTCGATTGCACTTTTCCAGCGATATTTCTAAGGACAAATTTCTATATTTGCACCAGTCTGAATATACAACTTTTGTTAATTGTTTATTCTCATATTCTAAAAATTAGATATAATGGTAGGAAAGAATTGAACAGACACGTTTAAATTTTGTCAGATTTTTTTTAAAGAAAAAATATCTGTTAAAATATTTAAGTTATTGTACTAATATCTGACATTTCAGAAAAGATTCTAAGAATATATATAGTGAAGAATTGTGATGCATCTCTCGAAAAACCATGGCAGTAATTTAACAAAGCTACCTAGCTATAACAACCATTTCAAGATGATTTAATATGCTAAGCTGTTAATATTTTTCTGATTAATTTGCACAAAATTACATATTTTGAATTAGCGAAACTTTTTTTAGAGTTATGAACAAATTAACTGGCATATAAAACTGTTTTATATCTTCATTATCTTGTTTCAAATTAACTTAATAAAATTAAAATATTTGTGGGGTTGTCCAAGTTACTCTTTAATGAGGGTACTCTAGTAGACGATTCAGTTTTAATATGGCCATGGTAACTTCGCAGCTAACTTATGCACGTGAATGTAAGTCCTTTACTGTCTTGTTTTAAGTTTTACAAAGTGTGAAAATTTTTGATAGAATTATACTGTCGCTTTTATTTTATACAAGAAATTTTAATTAGGTAACTGTAGTTGTTTGATAGCTATAAATAGGATCTTGCAGAGAAAGTCAGATTTTCATTGAAGCCAACCTCGCATTCCTGAAGCCAGGTAAAAAATTGCCTGTTAAAAAAATGCAATTTACTTGTTCAAAATTAAGTTTATCAGAGTGTCAGAAAGGCTAAGGACATTTAAAGTTTAGAATTACCATAGTGGATTTGTTTGTATGTGTAGTTATTGTATAGTAATTTGCTTTAATCCTTCTTGGAGACATGGTGAGTTTTTTAATTATGAATTTGTGAATTCAGTTCAAATTGTTACGTTTTTGCTTTTTTTCTGCATAAAAGCTAAATACACCATAACGCAGTTGCTTCACTGTAACTACCTTTTGATTGTTTAAATATTGTAATTGTTCAATATAAATTATAGTAATGACAGCCTATCAAAACGGCAATGTGCCCGATGGGTACGCTACACATTTGGTGAGGGAGGACAATGTTTTTCTGCTGTTAACGATTGACATTCAAATAAAAAAATATAATACAATACTTATTACTCGGTATACTTAAAATATGCGGTATAAATATTATCAAGACCTACTGTAACTGCAGATTTCCAGTATTTCTCCTTTTGATGAATGAAAACTGTTCACGTTCACCTATTTATCCATAGCTTTTGACATGTAATGACTTAATATATGTACGTAGCGAAATGAAAGATTAAACATTTTTGTTGGAAAATTCTTCTCATTCAAGTGGCAAAACCATCTTTTTGATGCACAGCGCTCTACCTTAGTGGTCAATAAACTTTCTAAAGCCTCAGTGAATGCTGGAGAGCTAAATAAGAAGTAATTTGAAAGCATTTCTTGACCATTTACCTAAATATATGAAAAATAATAGCAGAAAAATAATATAAATGATGTTGATTTGTTTTCTTATATACCATTTTAGAAGCGCTGTGCAAATTTATGCGTTATAAAATTTAGAATTATTTTTTTTAGATCTATTGTTTGGGGAAGTTATTATTTAACATTTATACAATAAATGGCATTAAGTTTCAGTAATCTTCTATAGTTGATATTTGGTTTGACTATTTAATTTTTTAATTCAGCGCTCGTAAATTTACTGCATCAAAATCCTCCGTGTAAAAATAATGAATGTTTCTGAGATATTTCACGATACGATGTTCAAATATTGTAATCAAATTAATCCATCACGTACCATTTTTTTTTATTAAAATAGTTTTCCCTTACTTAAACATTATAGCTAAGCTTGTGCCATTCTTTTATTTTTAGATTCTCCGGAGCTTTGTTATTTTCTACCCTCGTTTGAAAAATAGTTCCGCCATCTTCTAGAATTCAACAATCTGAATTTGCGTATATTTAATCCCAAATGACATTCTATGTATTTTATTCACTATGCGTATTTGCGTAACTTCACTGATGAAAGGAAAAAAGCATAGTCTGTTGTTTAATTTAATAACAAACTAAATAGAATGATAATAAACTTCAGCACTGCTAACTGAGCTAAAACAAGGTTGCATAAAATTCAATTGTTTTTTATGTGAATGGAACAGTCGAGAAAGGATAAGCACGTCTGCGTGGTGAAAATATTTCCACTGCGAGAAGAAAATACTCCTACCACGAAAAATTTTGCACACCAAGTATTAGTTGACAAGACAAAAATATGTTTACCTATTCTCCATATGAATCCTGGATGTATAAAATAATTTGTTAAAGCGACGAAGAGAGACTGTGAAGAATTTGAATATTTGAGAAATTTCCACGCTTAGCCACAACTAGCAGTAATAACGTTTAACTCTTAAGGCGGCGAGATATTATTTATAACGCTTAATTTTAATCAAAATTTGTACCAGAAATTTTGAATAAAATTTTATTTTCATAAAATTGCCGAAAAGGAGAAAAATTGCATTTCTTTATTGTCAAATGACGTTTTTCGAAAATTTTGGTGTGAATTCAACATTACAGAAAACAAAGCACTGGCACAGTAAAGGTTTAGCAGTATTTTTAATCGCAAAATGAGTCTCAGCAATAATGAACGTTTTAGGCATGAAACATTATTAGTACGCTTTGATAAGGAACAGAATAAATTAAATTGGATGTTCCATATTATATTGTAACACATATGTATACAACCGTAAATGATAAATATAGATATAAATTCCTTGAAAATAACGTGCCAATTTAGCTTTTCAGCAAAGTTGAAATTGTATGTTATTGTTAATTTATAAACTTTAAATAATTTCAAAATGTTATTACAGAAACAAACATGAAATGACACCGTGGTAAACTTTAAAGAAATACTTGTATTATCTTCTTAGAATGCAAGAATATTCGTATTTCAAATAATTCGGTTACAATAAACAATGTAAAAACTAGCACAAAGTATTTTGTTTTTTGAGTAATTAAAAATAAAAGAAAACATTTAGATTAGAGATAGTTATATTTTGTTTCGCGTAACATGCATTGATAAATTAACAAATTATACATACTAAGACAACAAATTTTATTGAATTTCAATGTGATTAAAATAATTAATATCGCTCAGGAAATGGAAACTGTTTTTCTATGATAAAAATAAATATTAAAATTTGACTATTAAAATTCGAAACCATATATCCTTAAAACGTATTGCTTCATTCACTTGTATCTTAACAACAAAATACAAGATGACAATACCCGATTTTTAATTAACTAACATCTTTTGCAAGTTACGGGAAACGCATAATTCAAAACACGTCACATCATTGTATCATATAAATTTTTATTCAGTTTTATACTGATTACATTTAAAATTACTATTAGCAAGGAATATAAAACGAAGAAAGGAAGGTGTGTTAGATTAATCTTCCATATTTTAACAATAAGTAACTGGTCTTCGAAATCTATTATCATGTTATTCAATTTCATTTTAATTCTGAAAAAAGCATTGTTAACATTTGTTGATTACCGCATTTTAAAATATGAAAAAGTAAGGAATAATTATTATAAGATGTCTCGTCAAATTCTTCTATCGAAATTTATATGTTACCTGACACAAAATTCAAAATTTATATATATATTTTTAGTTTATAATTTAATTTTTTAACGATTTAGCACCATTTTATTCACAAAAAGGATTTTATATCTCGATAAAAAAATTGCAAAATGAGTAATTTTTATTTATGCAGATGCATTTCCATATACGTGTAAATAATGTGCATTTACTTTAATGAATGTAAAATGCGGTAACTCTTCATAATTCTAAATCCTTCTTTAAAATTTTAGAGATTATTTTGTCAAAAATTAAATGAGTGCACATGACATAGAAAACATCAATGTGTTGATAAATGTTATTTTAATAGAATCATACTTATTGGTAAAGAAGTAATAAGAGTTGTAAATTTTCGAAAAGGATGAAAAAGTGACAAGACCGGCAGGCAAACCCAGAATATTCGGCATCCATTGCCAATGCTTTATCTATTGAGCTTTCTGGACTACATCCCAGCTCATACAAATCACTTAGATAAACTTTTAATATAACATCTGGTCTGTTATCTGAAATAGCTGAACAGAATAAAGTGCAGGTAAAAGATATCCAACAAACGATGAATATGTAATTACAATTTATCATTTTAACACGATCATACTTATTGGTAAAGGTATCATGAAATTAGTATTTTTACCAAATGAGTGAAAAACATTTAATAGTTACACATAATAAAGTTTATAAGGTAAAGCCAGGAGAGTTGGCGCGGTCGGAGAGATTGCGCACATAGAGGTTTGGGGGGAAGGAGTAGCGTGAGCGCGCAGCCACTCCAGGTAGTTTTACAACAGCAGTAGTGGAGTATCTACTTGAAAGTGCACGTTGATTGTTTTGAGCGTCTAAGATAAAACATTACTATTTTGTTTTGTTTTCCCAAAGTAAGTGCTTGAATTTTCATAGCTATTCATCAGAATTTCTATACAATGTCAGTAGTACAAAATATTTTAAACTTAAACGATTTCTCATAAGCTACTAATCTAGATTAACAATGTGAACATCAACGGTTCGTTTTAGTAGCGGCCATGTTTAAATAAAAGGCCGCGCAATCTCTCCTACCGAAATTGGAGAGTTTGCACATATGCTACTTAGGAGAGATGGCGCATTGTTCCAATTAGTTTCCATGCTAGGAGAGATTACGCAGCTTATTGGTAAATTTGCATAAAAAAATGAAAAATGAAAATGGACTAATTTTAAGTTAAACGTGTTATCAAGTAACTTAATGTTATTTTGTAATCTTATCTGGACTTGTTTTTTTTTTATTCTTTATTTTTTTCCTTTAATTAACATTTTTTAATCGTTTTTGAAATTATTTCCTTTTTCTGTTACTTTAATTATTAAGTTGAAATATTTCCTCCTAATACAATAATATTTGTTCACAAAAACCTTACAACAATGTCATTTAAGTATAATTATTATTGTTAGCAATGTAATTGTAGCTATTATTAGTAACAATCTCTCCTACCCATGTGCGCAATCACACCAACCCTGTAAGGACAGATTGCGCAAAATAACTTTCTTGGTTTTATTACAACTGTTCTATTAAATTGCAGCATAACAACAAAATAGCAATGGAAATGCATAAAAATCAAATGAAGTAAAAATTATTCATGGATAGTTTAGCAAAAAAATAATATTTAGATTTTTTATTGTTATTCTTTTGAATTGTGCGCATACTCCCCTAGCTTTACCTTATACATAATATTAATGACACTGACAAAGGATATGAATTTTTTTTCACGTTGCTAAGCAACGTACAAGAACAAAGTTAAAAATTTGTCCAGACCGGGGATCAAATCCGGATATCTTGGTATAGCGCACCAAGTGCCTTACCATTTAAGCCACCAGGACGACATCCTGTCTGAAATTTTCACTCATATACCTTGACAAGACTGGAACTTCGCTGTGCAAGATGGAATGTCATACATGAACACACTGTTCAGTGCCGTATACGTTCGAGAGTATTTATAGTGGCGTATAAGTTCTTAAATGAGACGAATAAGTTCCCAGCGTTGGATAATATATCTAAATTCCTAATTAAATTTTCAGCAGGACTGAAACTACGTCGTAAATTTAATGACACTGACAAAGGATTTGAATTCACATACTTTGTCAGTGTTATTAAATTGACCGCGTAGTTTCAGTCTTGCTGAAAATTTAATTAGGAATTTAGATATATTATCCGATGCTGGGAACTTATTCGTCCCATGTACGCCACTAAATAGTGTGCTCATATATGACATTCCATCTTGCGCTGCGAAGTTGCAGACGTGCCAACGAATATCAGTGAAAATGACAGACTGGATGTCATCCTGGTGGCTTAAATTGTAAAGCACTTGGTGCGCTATACGACGGTATCCCGGTTCGATTCCCGGTCTGGACACATTTTTCAAATTGTTGGTTGTTCGCTGTTTAGCAACGTGAAAAAGAAATTCACATCCTTTGTCAGTGTCATTAAATTTATGGCGTAGTTTCAGTCTTGTTGAAATTTAATTAGGAATTTATACATAAAATTAAACACTGAATACACTTTAATATAGCTACCATAAATCATGCGACCTTACATAAATCAAAGATCATTCTTCTAAAAGATCAAATAATAGAATTTTACGCGATACACATTTTAGTTACCAGAAAGATCACAAACTTTTTCATTAAAAATAAAATTGAATGCAAGATTTATTCTAACCTATGCACTACTAACATATGCTAACATAACCATTAACATTAATTTTGTGTGTGCCTAATAATGCTCAAAAAGAGAACGGAAACAGAAAAATTGATAGATGTTTGTGCCGTTAGTGGAATTTCATCTCCTGTTTTATTATACACACATTTAATTTTATCCTGCGAACTAGTTTAATAAACAAAAGTCTTTTTGCACCTGAAAGTAATTAATTTTACTCAAGCATAAAATGATGTTATAATTGCAATTTCATGTTTTCACGTTCCTAATGATGTAATTACGTTTACTTCTGAACACATTGCAGGCAAAAGATGAATTTCCGTTTTATGTTAAAGAGGGAGATATATGATATTTTTTTATTTAGTATTTATAAAAGACAAATGCACAAATAAAAAAATGAAAAAAGTAATGTAAAAGTTATTAACTTGAGATTATTAAAAATTAAGTAATTAAAGTTTTGCAAGAAGTAAACAATAAGCAACATGTTTTAACACAATTTTAATCATAAATTGTATTGAAATGGCATTACAACGAAAGGTTTTTTCAGTTTATTTTTAAGCAAAACAGACAACAAAATAGGCGAAATGGAAAAATTTTCAGAAATCAGAGATGTTTCTCCTTATTAGAGTAAATAAGAAACGCTTTTTATGAAGATAAATGTACCTTGTTCCTGCGTTTATTTCTGAGAATGTTTCTAAAGTAAAAAATTGGAATACATTACCTTAAACAGACACAAACTTTCGGCTTATTATTTCATTCTAAAAATAAGAAATAAAGGCAAGAAAGTTGGCAGCAGAAACTTCTAAAGATCATTGAGGATATTATATTTTTACGAAAAACTCTTATTTAACTTAGTTTATTAACATCTGAAATGTCAGAAAATGATTAGTAATGAAATCTAACTCTTGAATCTTTCTCTTCAAGATTCATAGCATAGATTTGGTATGCACTAGATTAATTTTAACACAATTATTCAAATTGGTAAAGAAATCATACGAGTTGTAATTTTCCAACTGGACGAAAAATGTCCGGGCCAGGATTCGAACCTGGGATCTCTTGGCTGAAGCTGCCATGCTCTACCAACTGAGCTATCCCGGTCGAATCTGGAGGGCATAATTATAGGTTAACTGGATGAATTATGCCCTCCAGATTCGACCGGGATAGCTCAGTTGGTAGAGCCTGGCAGGTTCAGCTAAGAGATCCCAGGTTTGAATCCTGGCCCGGACATTTTTCGTCCACATGAAAAATTAGAACTCGTATAGATTTGATATGGTTGTATGGCTATAATGATTATTTTAAAAGTAAGTAAATAAAATAATGTGTTACATTATTACTATGTTTTTTCTTAAATGCACAAAATTAAGTTTATTGATTTAGCAGACGTATTTTACAGAGTTATAAATCAATTTGATGATTTATGAAATTGATCTATTTATGAATTATCCTGTTTTAAAACTCGATAAAATAAATTTAATTATTTATTGTAATACGACAATATTTAAGCAGAAGCCTCTAGAGAAAGCCATTTAAATAAGATTTAATTATTTATTGTAATACGACAATATTTAAGCAGAAGCCTCTAGAGAAAGCCATTTAAATAAATTTAATTATTTATTGTAATACGACAATATTTAAGCAGAAGCCTCTAGAGAAAGCCATTTAAATAAGATTTAATTATTTATTGTAATACGACAATATTTAAGCAGAAGCCTCTAGAGAAAGCCATTTAAATAAACATTATTATTACGAAAAAATTCCGATATAAGTATTGACAAAATGGCTTCTAATTGCAACTTTCCAGGCGGTGTTTTTCCTTCTAATGAATAAAAACATTTTCTTTCGCCTAATCATCCTTTATTGGTTTTTATTATCAAATGACTTAATATATGCATTCAGGGAAATGAAAGCTAAAAGTTATTTATTAAAAATTCTTCTGACTGAATTGATTATTAAATAACGGTTTTATTAATTATCATTTAATTTTTTAAATCGTCAATGTATGGTGAATACAAAAATAGGAAACTTTTTTGAATGTTTCAAAATTAATGACTGGAAAAAAATAGAATAAAAATTTTAATTTAAATTAATTTTTTTATTTATATCCTATGGTAATTGTAAATAAACCTTCTAAATCAGCAGTAAATTGTGAAAAGCAAAAAATAAATTTTAAAACTTTATTATTAATTATTATAGAATTTTCAAAATATCGGGAGAAAATGATGGCGTTGCTTTGTTTTTTTATCGGCCATTTAAGAAACATTGTGCTGATTTATGCTACATATATATATTTATATAGTATAAGTTATGTACATGTTACGGTCAACGTGATTAATGAATAATTATTAATAATAACCGGTTATTATTAATAACTACCAAATAATATCCAAATAAACCGTTTAATATGATTAATTCATGTGAATTTATCAAAGTAACAAATTATTAATAATAATTGCAAATCAAGTTTGTCAATGTAATAAATTTCAAATCATTTGCTTCAGATTTCCATTTCGCATGCTTATATTTATTCCGTTTCAGCGCCTAGTGTGCAATCATATAATAGCTTTTTTGAGCGCACAAAATTGTTTTTGTCCGTTGACTACAGCTTGATGATATCAGTCGATTGTTTATTTTAGACGCAGGCGGTCGCATTTTTGGGGTGCACACTATTATTTAATTTTCGACAGTTTGGATTGTTTTGCGTGCCAAGTAGGTCAATTTGATGTTACTTTGATGTGAGTTTCTAGCGTGTGCTTAATTGTTTCAAAATTTCAGAAATTTTACTGTATTTATAATCACAATGGATGATGATTTAGAAGTTATAAAGTCACGTTTTGACTATCAATTGGACATACTGAAATCGAAAAAAGAAAAAAAAAGAGATTATTTACCAGAGAAAAATATAATTGTTTCTTGCAAAAGTTAAGGAAATAACAGAGAAGACTTCTGGCAAAACGCCTGAAGATTATCAACGACTATCAAGATATGATATGTAAAAATTGATAGTGTTGCAAAAATTCTTCGTTCCAGTTAAAAATAAAAAATACCCGATTATTTATTATACTTGTATGGAGGAGAAATTTCAAATAATTCGTTAGATTCATATTCTAACCGGCCATGGAGGACGAAACACAATTATGAGAGCGCTTAAAGCAAAGTATTATAACATTACAATTGAAATGGTAATGATATATTTGAAACTTTGTGAACATTATCAAAAGAAAAAGTATTCCAAGAAAAAGTCTTGTTGTTAATCCAACAAAAAATAGTGAATTAAACTCAAGGTGTCAAATTGACCTCATTGACATGCAATCACAAGTGGACGGAGAATAAGTTTATAATGTTTTATCAAGATCTTTTTACGAAATGTATTCAATTAAGAGCGTTAAAAACAAAACGAGCCGAGGAAGTTGCTTATCACCTACTGGATGTGTTCACAATATTTGAAGCACCGCGCATCTTGCAAAGTGACAATGATCAGGAATTTGCTGGTAAAATTATTGAAGAAATTTGTGGAATGTGGAATGAATTAAAAATTGTTCATGGAAAACCTATACACAATAAATCACAAGGCTCGGTTGAGAGACCAAACCAAGACATTGAAAATATACGATAATGAAACTAACAATACTACAACGTGGCCAGAAGGAATAAAATTCGCTCAATTTATCAAAAATAGATTGCATCACTGTGGAATAGATCGCAGTTCATATAAAGCTTTATTTGGCTGTAAAGCAAAAGTACGTTTAAGAACCTACTTGCCAGGAATACTTTGTCAGGAATTAAAAGTGAAGAAGGTCTTGTTGTATTAAGAAATCAGTCTAATAATGATGTCCAACTTCAGACAGTAGTCGCAACCGAGGTTGAGGAATTATGACAATATGGACGTGGAACTCGGTATTTCGAATGAATACTTGGAGGGAACTGTTGCAGGTCCATTCAAAAATAGTAATAAGAGTGTTGGCTAAATTGAAGGGCAACAACATAATTCTGAAATAGAAAAGAGAAAAGTAAAAGGTTTCCTTGATGTTGAAATGGAAGATTTTGAAGAAAGTCCTTCCGGCCTGTACCGGGAGGAAAAGGTAGTTTTCCATTATCTTCGTTTTAAAATTTTAGCTAATGTTACTCGATAACGGCAAGCTAAAATGCAAAGAAACCGATTGCAAAAGATTCCTTAATACTGAATTTGAATAAGAAATTCGCCAAATTATTGAGCTATAGCCAAGTTGGCTTCATTTATGAAGACTTATTTTAGTCGCCAAATTTGGCGATATTTCGCCAAATGTCGCCAAGTTTGGCGAAAATTTGGCGATAACGGATATGAATATATAGTTTTATGCGTATGATTGGGAAAATGATTACAACAATGAAATGTGCTGTTTTGTTTCAAAATGTCAGCCACCCTAGAATTTCAAACTGCTCTATCTCAGCCATTTTTTAAGATAGAAGTAAAACAAAAAATGCTCTGGAATCCTTGTATCAAGGCCTAACACTTAATTAAAAGATAAATTTGAATTTTTAACTTTTTTGTCTATTTATTTTAGTTTTAAAATTTTAAGTGGCCGCCATCTTGAAGCAAGATGGCGGACCAAGATGGCCAACGAACTCGGTCGAGGCATTGGTGAGCTTAATACACACAATTAGTTTCATCAAAATTAATTTATAAATACGAGCGTTATCGTATGATATAGATCAGATATATATATATATATATATATATATATATACAGTGGTGGCCAAAAGTTTGGACATTTTTTTGAAAGTTTCATGTTTTTCAATTTTGTGTGCTTGTAGAATATATTAATTTTCACTTAAATACAAATGTTTATATATCAAATTGAAGGTAATTTAATGTAAAATTTAATAATAAAAACAGTATTGCAATGTCTGTATTACAAAAAAAGTTATAATCATTTTAGTAGAACAAACAAACACAAATCGTTTTGAATAATGACGTGTTTTGTAATAAAAGCGTACTAGCCAATCACAAACACTGTTCTGAGGACCAATCAAATGTCTGTAACTTATAGTTTAGGATATTTGGATGGTAAAAGAGTTATTGGTGGAAATATTTTGCGGAATGATGCATACTAGTACAATTAAATAGAGTATTGCTGTTTTTGAATATTTAAAGTCCTTTTTTTTAATTAAACTAATTTTAAACAATGTCATCAACAAGAAGAACTAATTGGACATCTACAAAAAGAAGCCGAATTGTCATATTGAGAGAAAATAGCCTCTCTTATGCTGAAATTGCAAGACAAGTTGGTGGTTCAGTGACTTGTTCTAGTGTACGAAAGTTCTGTTTACGTTATGAAAAAACGAAATCAGTGGAAAATAAGGCCAAATCAGGCCAAAAAAAAATGCACAAGTGCTACTGCCGATAGAAAAATTAAACGGCTATGCCTTCAAGATAGAAAAAATTCATCAGATGCCATTAGATGTGAAATGAATGCAGCAGGTATTGCAGTAAATTCAAGAACAATAAGAAGAAGTTTATCAGGATTTGGACTACAAGCTAGAATTTCAAGAAAAAAACCATATTTAAATCAAAAGCAACGCAAAAAACGAGTTAAGTGGGCAAAAGAACACATTAAATGGTCAGAAAACCAATGGAAGCATGTAATCTGGAGCGATGAGAGTAAAATATCGCTCTTTGGTAGTGATGGTAGAAAATACGTGAGACGTAGAATAGGAGAAGAACTTCATCCTGATTGCATTGAAGCAACTACAAAAAACCCAACAAATGTCATGATTTGGGCATGTATGTCTGCAGATGGTGTGGGCCGAATTCAAGTGATTGATGGCATCCTGAATGCCAAAAAATACATCGAAACTGTCCTGGAACCAAAATTGATACCTTCCATCAGGGATCTCTTCCCCAACAACGCACCATTTATTTTTCAGCAGGATTCAGCTCCATGCCACACAGCAAAATTATGCAAAGCATGGTTTCAAAATAAAGGCATAGATATATTACCATGGCCAGGAAACAGCCCTGATCTCAATCCAATTGAAAATTTATGGCAATGTTTGAAAATTCTTGTACGAGAAAAACGTCCATCCAATAAAAGACAACTTATTGAAGCTTTAATTGATTCTTGCACCATGTGATTACGAAAGATGAACTCCATCGTTCACTCGATGAAAAGACGCTGTGAAGCTGTCTTAAAAAATAAGGGTTTTCCTACTAAGTATTGATTGTGTAAGTATCACTTTAGAAAATGCAAATCTAAGATAGATCTTACTATTAGTTGCATAACTTTTTTTGTAATACAGATATTGTAATACTGTTTTTATTATTAAATTTTATATTAAATTACCTTCAATTTGATATATAAACGTTTGTATTTAAGCTAAAATTAATATATTCTACAAGCACACAAAGTTGAAAAACATGAAACTTTCAAAAAATGTCCACACTTTTGGCCACCACTGTATATATATATATATATATATATATATATATATATATATAAATCAACATTTGAACGGAGGGTGGTTTTGGGGTCTGGGGGTAATGATCGGTGAAAATATATCAAAATTTTCCGGAACTGCTTTCCTCCGAACGGCTGCATTAGGTAGCTTTATACTTTTTTGTATTGAAAGCTACCTAAAAACAAGGAAGTCTATTCTTTTCAACTAGATGAAGTCCCGAAAAATATTGAAGAAGCCTGACGCTGTGCTAAACAGTCACTAAATATGCAAGCGGGAAAAAAATGTTACGGCTTTCGAAGTTTTCATGAATTTTGCAAGTGCAAATAAAGGAGAAACTGTTCGAATACGAATACCAGAGGTAGACAAGGGTAAGGATGATAGCCGAAATATTATAGCTGCTATAATTTCTAAGGAAAATAAAAACTTATATAAACTTGGTAAAAAAATATATGGAACAATAACTCTTGCTGCCAAAATTAATAATTTGTTAAAAATGTAATAAAAAATCAAAAACCCTTTGTAACTCCAAATGCCACAATAGCTCTTCCTGCCAAAATAAATGATTTGTTAAAAATGTAACAATGTAGTATTTCTAATGTAATTCGTTTGCACATTGTATTTGCTATAAAAATAATAATATTGTATTTGGAACTCCCAGTCCATCTTTCTTACTAACAAGATGTTTTTTCTTCAGCTCTTCGATGGCCGACTAATTTTCCACTTTTGGGCCGATGAGTGACATAAAACGTATCTCTTTTTCATTTTTTTTCTTCTATTAGGTTGGTATAAGAATTGCCTCATTCTGACAATAATTTCTCTTAATATATTTGCTATGTGTTAAAATTAACTTAATGCAAGTCAAAAGTTAAAAATTTCTATTTATGCAACAGTTTTCTTAACATTATTTTTTAGAAGTATGCATTTTAAATCTGTATTATTTATTCTTTCATTATTTCAGTGTTTAAAACTTTCACCTAATTGACTCAGTAATTATAAAAATAATTATCTTTAAGCATTTTAGCCCTGGCATCCTTTTAATAAGACACGTCTTTTGATTGAGTATTATTGTCTCTTAATAATTATTTTTGTTATTAGCTTTATGCAGGAATGATAGTACATGTTCCATTAAAGGAATATTCGTTACTATGCTTAATTAATCATATTGACCGAACGTCATTGGTAATTATTAAAAATAACCGATAAATGTGATTAATATGCAACATTTATCAAATTTACCAAAAAATGCGGTTATTATAAATAATAACCGAATTTGTGAAATTGAAAATAATATATATATATATATATATATATATATATATATATATATGTGTGTGTGTGTGTGTGTGCATTATTTTTGGACCCATACGCCATTTTTCAGAATATCGAGTGGAGTCACTTCATTAGGCAATTCAGGCTAATATCTCAAAAATCCTACAATTTATTTTACTTCAATCGCCTTTACGAATTTGTATCAAAAACGGGAGGCATTCCAGTTAAAGTTATTAAACATTTTCATTTTCTGTGCAAATAAATTTCGAGATGTTTTATACGACAAGAATACAAATTATTTATATTTAGAAATACTCTCTCATAATCAATGTATAATGTGTATAAATGTATAAATGTAAGTGTATAAATGTAAGTGTATAAGTGTATATACACTTTTACTGTTAGAAAGCCAATGAAAAAGAGGAATAATTTCACGAAGAATTTGTTTGTAAATAAAATGTTAATTTCAGAAAAAATGGGTATTTTTGTTTAATAATTTTTAAGATATTCGCGACGTTAACAAATATCCTTTTAGAAGGCTATGTCTGTGTACTATAAATGGTACACGTCAGTGCGGACGCGTTAAACACGGAGTATTAATTTGCAGTATATTATATCCAATCATTCAATCTCATGAATCTGTTCACATCTATGCTTCCTAAAATGATACATTAAAAAGCATGGTATTCTAGGGATATTCAGAACAAAATTACAATATCAAATTTCTTTCAAAATCAGACTTAATCATTTATAATATTTATTTTCGCCACCTCTCCGAATTTGTTCGAGAAAATATCCCAAATTTATAAATATTTTCTTCCTGTATACAAACAATTCCGATATTTTTATTGATTTCTATTTAACTATTTTAAATATGACTGAATATAATGTAGAATATTATAAATTGCACGTCCTGAAGTAGTTCATAATTTTGTTTTTGTTTTTTATGCATTTAATTTTGTCATGGATGTTTATGTCGCCTGTTTGCAGTTAGGAAAAAAAGGAAAAAAAAGCTGTGAAACACAGCTCTACATCCAATGCAGCTGTGGCCCAGTTGGCAGAGCATCGGACTCGTAGACAAAAGGTCACGGGCTCAAGCCTCACCGCCAACTAAAAATCCGCCATGTGCACTAATGGCGTCGGGGGCATATAAAATCCGTCGTGGATGCAATGTCCTCCAAGTTCCGTATGATTTATACCTCTGGACGTGCCTAGTCAGGTGAAGGTCTCGTCATCTGACAAAGATTCTAAATTACGAGGCCAACTCGCGTAACGAAGGCCGTCCTTCGGGAGCTCGGCATGGCGTATAGGTGTGCGATGCAGCGTGAAATTAAACAAGGAAATCCACTTTAACTAATCGGCAAACATAAAATAAAAGCAATTAACACAGAGCTGTCATTAAGACGGCATAAGTGCTAGTCCAGCAGACCTCCGCCATGTGGCGATCAGGCAATTTCGCCCCGTTTCCAGGCACTCAAACCAGTAAAACTGGGTCATAGCCCGGTAGGTAGGGGGCTGCTCAGCGGTTAGAAAGAAAGAAAGAATAAAATGTGGATAACAATCCAATGCAATATTTCTTTCACTTTAAATAAATTGTAAATGTGATTAATGAATAGGCTAACCTTATTCACCAAATTCAGATCTCTAAATGTTTTCTTGTAGGGATGAAAATTAGACAAATTCCTGTATATTTTTACTAGTTTCAGATATGATATTTTCTATTACGTGCTATTTATTATCATTACAAATGCTGTTATAACAGAAAGTATTTAAATAGTTTGTGTTAAAAGAAGTTCTACAAAGAATTTTGAATAAATATGCACATTTCCCATATGAATATTCCATTTTTATTTGTAATTTTGTTTTTTATAGAAGATTGTTTCATAAATTATCAAATATTTTTATTTCACTATTTTACGCCTAATATATATTATACTAGTTTATAAAAATCCTATGTGAAAATATTTTTTTTTCGTTTATTTTAAATGAATTTGTCTCAGGAGATTTTTATTACCTTCGTCTATCTATCAATTTATTATCTTATTTCATTTTCACCGCCTTTCATTCGCAAATTGCTGCTTCTTAATTCACGGCTATCTCCTTTTATTCGGGTAGTTCTGAATATCAGAAGAAACTGCTGTCTAGCAATTTCATGCTGATGGAAGCAAATGACGAAACAACGTAATATCCTACAAAAGACACAAAGCGCTATTCAAGCTGATGAAAATGAAATCAACTTGATTTGTAACAGGAAAAAAAATTATTAAATCTTTAACACTTAGAATACAATATTTTTTTCTCACCTGTTGATACAACGCAATCTCAAATGACTATCTTCTGCTATTTTATCTACCACTATTTAAAAAAAATATATTTATCATACATTTCGAGCAGAAGTCTGTTACGATTCTTTTTAAACACGAAAAAGAAATAGATTTTAGGGAACCCCAGGGCCGTTCTTAGGGGTGTGCGTCAAGCGGGACGTGCCTGAGAGGATCTCGCGCACAGAAAAAAATATACATTTTTACATTAAAATAAATAATAAAAAGATATGATTCGTTTAAAATAGTTCAATAATTAAAATATATATGTAACTTTGGACCTTCAAAATTCTATAAATAAACTCTTAAATATTAATGTCTTTGTAAAATATCGTAAAAAAATTACCTAAAAGTTTCAAGAAATCGGGATTTTTTCCTGGCTGTTCCCTCATTGCGTTAGCTGGGAATAGATTTATCCTTCCTCCTACGCTTTAGGGATATTTCCGGCTTTAAACACAATGTGTCAGCTGCCCAGGAAGGTGTCTCTTATCGTCTGTATAAATGTTTAAATAGTTAGAATTCATTTAGCAATCACATTATTTCGCATACTATTTTTATTTGTTTTGGAACAAATATTATGTGTTTTAGTTGTGAAGCTTAACTTTGAAAAAGGAAGTTGTTCCTACTATTTTTTCAGAATACGATATATACTATTTCACCCAAAGATAAGAACTTATTTCAAGATAAAAACTAATTTCGGAATATTACAAGATAAAAACTATTTTCAGAATATTTCAAGATAAAAAATAATTTCAGAATATTACAAGATAAAAACTATTTTCAGAATATTTCAAGATAAAAACTAATTTCAGAATATTTCAAGATTAAAACTATTTTCAGAATATTTCAAGATAAAAACTAATTTCAGAATATATGTTAACCGATAAGGGCATATTCGGTCTTAGAGATCGCAGATAATTACTTGCGAATCCAATAAAGTTTCCTTATTTAAATTATTATGAAATTGCACTTTTTTACAGTTAATTGTACTACTACTGTTATTTGTACTACTTGTATTTTAATTTTAATTATACAATTTTTAATTAGTATGAAATTGTACAGGTGTGCACATTAAACATTCAATTTGTGACAGAAAGTAGCAAAAACAACAATTTTCAAAGAAATAAAAACATTTTCTCAAAGGAAACTTTTTAAGAACATGGATGTTCGTTTATGTAAAAAAAAAAGAAAAAGTGTGCAATACGGTCTCAGAGATTGCAACTCTCCGGCAGAGACGTGCACAGGAACGACAGGAAGTTCTAAGCTGTAAATGGCCTCGTGAAGGAATGATTTTCTATTAAGTATATGGAAATACAGGGTATGTAAAGAACCCGTGAACATAATCTGTATGAATACAGATATCCGTAAGGGCTTAACAATATCCGTGCACAGTTCACTTTCGGGTTAAACGTCATTAGAGTTAGAAAGAATTTTGAATAAAATAACGTCCATATTCCATTTTTTTATATTTATCTTTCTAGAATATTATTAGATTAACAACTAAATATTATGAATAAATAGAATATTTTTCAATGTTTTTAATAAAAGCTTATGACATCCCTACGTGAAACAATGACTTTTTACGACACACCTTTCCTTTGCAAATTTAAGCTTCTTAATTGATGGTTAACTTCCTTTACTCACTGTTCTGAATCACAAAACGAAAAGTCATCAGAACGTTTTATGCTGATGGGTGCAAATGATGAATTAACGTAGTATCTTACAAAATCACCAAAGCCTTATTAAAGCGGAAGAATAGAAAGTGAAAAAGATTTGTCTATACAGGAAAAAAGATGATTAGTACTTAGAAAACCTTATGGAATAAACTGACTTCCGTAAATTTATTAAATATCATTATTTTCAAAGATTTTTAGTTAATGGGAAAACATTTCTTTAATACGTTAATTTATTACTAATTATGTGATAATTTTTATGTTATAGAATACAAAGAAATCCGATGTGATGGAAAATTACAAAATAAGTTACATTCTTTAAAGAATATTTTTTTTCCTTTTTTAACTATTTCATTCTGTTTCAACAGAACAATGGTCAACAGTACTCTGAGGATTATCAAAATGTACTTAAGAGCAATCTACTTCCAATCGGAAACATCTTAGGGGGGGGGGGCTGGAAATTCCAACAGGACAATGCGTCGATTCACACCTCCCACTCAACAACAGCTTGAATTAAACAGAAGCAAGTGACTGTTGTAGACTGGCCAGCCATCAGCCTAGACTTGAATCCAATTGAAAACCTTTGGAGAGTACTTGCACGAGATGTGTATGCCCAAGGTCGGCAGTTTTCTACTATTCAGGAATTACAGCAACAAGTAGATCAGAGTTGATACTCTTTACAGCCACACATACACCAAACACTAGTTGGAAGCATGCTTGATAGGGTTTTCAAGATAATTAAAAGGAATGGATACAAAATTTGAATTTAAATGCAAAATATTCGAAAAGTTCATATATTTTTGGGACAACCTATTTTTATTTTATTTTTTTTTTACAAAAAATCTGTAATACTTATGCTTTATTTCTTTTCTGTAATAAATTTATGTTATGATACTGTATGCATATTATTTTTTTTTTTGGTGATTATTGCTTCATTTTTTGAACTGTTTTTTCCAAAAAATCGCCTGTTCATATACTTTTGAGACGCACTATATAAATGCAAACTATGAAGAAAAAATCGATAAATGTGAGACCATTCGGCGTGAAAATAAAACTTTTCGCGGCACCCATCCAATTCAGGACATCGCCCGCCATTTTCTATCTGAAACCTGATCGGCGCGGTAGTAATCCCAATCATGGGTACGACAATGGCCGGAACAGGATCGGTTATCGAAAGGACGTCCGTGACATCCTCGATCCCGGTTTTCCTAGAAGTTCATAGGAACGACCAGAGCCCAGGGACTAATCAGGGGCTCCCTCCCGAGATTTGCTCTATCCCCGGTCGAGATCATGGAAAACCTTCCAGGAAACGGAGAAATGGCAAAGAAAACACATTTTAAAAATTCAAGTAATTGCTTTATCAATATGTAACAGAAATCAGTAATTTAAAAGAGCGAACAACAGAGATGGTTATGTAAGAGATGCTTATGAGCTCAAACGCTTATGACCAGCAGTATTATTTCTTTAAGATTACTGTTTTTGAATTATTTCTTTGGAAAATACCCATATACATGGATGGAGTATATAAGAGTAACTTAATGCACGTTGTTATCCAAATGAAAGTTTAAAAAAAACTTGCAGTTAAAAAACCAATTTAAAAATACATAAAGGCGTTCAATTATGCACATGCCCATAGAAACTTCATTATAATTAGTTAATTTTCTTTTTAATTATGCATTTGTCCCCCAAAGCATTTCTTACTACATTTCTGGTTGTCTGAATGGAAATAAAGAAATTATAAGCTGTATTAACCATCATTATTTATAAAGAAAGTCAAAGCAGTTTTCATTAAACATTGATACTAGTTTTGCTTCAACTATTTTGAAAAAAAAAATACAAAGTGTAATTTACAAGACTAAAGAAACATTTTGATATGTTTTTAAATACTGTTCCTTTAATTAACAAGTTTTTTTCTGTTATTTTTCTAATGCAAAGCGTAATTTCTAGTATTAATTTTACAGATATTATCACAATTTAATAACAAATATTTGGTATAGTTAAAATTTCTTCTGAAAAGTAAAAAAATAAAATATATATAAAAAATACAAGTTAAAGTGTTGCCAAAAATTTATAAAATGATTAAATATTAGTATCGTTTAGTAACCAATTAACTAGTCGCTGTAAGTACACGAAATTTTATAAATATGCTTATTCTACGTACCTGATATTTCAGACAAATACTGTGTTTACATAATTACCACAGCTATATAGAACCACATATACTTTTACTGACATTGAGTATAAAACATGATTTTTGCAGTAAAAATATAAGAATATAAAGACGAAAGAAAATAAGATAAATAAATGCGTTTTTATGTCTCGTAATTTTTAATGTTATCAACAAACATATGGCATTGATTTCTAGTGATATAAATATTTTAAAACAACGTTTACAATGAAAACAAGAACGAAAACTAATGCATCAAGTATACATTTTGAAACATATTCCAACAGTAATAGAATATTATTCAGAATTTTTTTAAAACTATAAATACTACCTATTCTATACTTCTGAGAAAGAATGTTGTAACCACCTTAGTAATGCATGTCAATCTCATTAGGGTTTCAAATATCGTAACATCAATAAAATGCACCGTACAGGATATTTTCCCATAGACCATATTGAAACGGAGAAATATGTGAGGCATTGTAAACGAACTATAAATTCTACACATTTCATTTTCAATACCGAGTTTTATAGTAAATATCAATAACATATAAAAAATACAAGGCAATCTGAGTATATTTAAGAGTACGGCAAGACAGTGAGACAGACAGAATCATAAAAACTCAATTCATAAAAACTTTTCAATAATGTGGGAAAGTATTAAAAAAAAATCCCTGACGGCTCGGCCTACAGGCACAGGTAGATTTCAAAGACGTAGACTGTGGGGCGCCTGTTTATTTGTAATTGCAGAAGAAATAACCTTTTTACCATCATGCGGCTGTTGGAACCGCCCACTTCGAAATCTTCCTGTGTCAAGTAGGCGGGGCCGTCAGAATTGTTTTGTTTTTAATTTCTTTTTGTTGTACGGGTTGGTCCTATAAAAAACTTGTCAATGTAAAAGTTGTAGATAATATTAACAGGATTTATAATAAATTCAAGCGGATTTGATATCTTGTGAATTGAAATTATTATGAAGTTTTTTCTTCTGAAACCCCTATTCCCCCCCCCCCTTCCGGCCATTTTTAATGATATCAAAAATCTGTCATACATAAATTTTCGGCCCTTTTTCTAGAAGTAATAATAACTTTAAACGGATTCGATACGTATCATAATTAACAAGTTATGGGGACTTTTGCCCCCCCCCCGATTTCCTCCTCCCCTTGGTTCGATTTTGCCCATTAACGAACTTGACCGAGAGTTTACGCCCCTTGATTTTATGTTGGAAGATATTTGTGCAGAAATTTTGAAGTTACCGTGTCCATAGAAAAGTGACATAGATAGATAGATAGATAGATAGATAGATAGATAGATAGATAGAAAAAGTTTTGAACTGGGTGTAGTTTTGGGTTCTGGGAGTCATGATCGGTGTAGATCTGCAAAAAATTTCCAGAAATTCCAACATAGGGGAGAATGTAATAGGTAGTATTTCTTACGAAATCTATCTAAAAGCATAATCTGCCAAAACCTTATAGTATTCGAGTAAGAGAGCAAAACACGCGTAAAGGAATATGGTAATTAAGTTCGAGAAAAAATATTAGTCAGGATTTTTATAGCATTTCTGCTGTTGAAAATGTCGATAATACACTGGATATATTTTTTTACACCAGTGCGTATTACACACGAGTAAATTGAGTAAATAGGGTACCTTCCATTTATATTTTAATAAAATATCCTATTTAAAAGGGCTTTAAAAGGAAACAGCAGTTTAACACTTTTCAAACAGTCCATCATCTCCTAATTGCTTTGGGACTGAACGAATCTCTCTGGGCTAGAATTTCATTAATGACGCAATTAGGTATTGGACTTACAATAAAGTTCCAGAGGATAATCTCAGTTTCATTTAATGAACATGAAATATGCACCAAATTTTAAGCTTTATTACGCTAAATTTGAAACATAAATTTAATGCAAACGCTTGATGTAAAACAGATATTAATTACGCTTAGTTAAAAACCTACTTTAATCATTTAAAACACTTATATACAAAAACTGGATTTTGAATCCATTAAAAAAAATTAACATTGAACCTACAATCAGTTTAATTAAACAAAAATGCATATTTATTAAATATATTTTATGTATTCAATATAATATCTTTAATCAATAACCGTAATCAAAATATCCTGTCTATTTATAAGTAACTAGAGAGATATTATAAATAATATTCCCGTGAAAATCTGTAATTAACATACGTAACCAAAATATGTTGTATATCTATAAGGAACTACAGCGATATTAGGTATATTCCAGTGCGAAAGCTAATTAAATTTTCAAATATAGACCAGACTCTTAGATTTCTTATTAGTTCGAGCAAGATGTGTAAAAGAATTATGCTTAAGTAATAAGTGTGGATATGTAATTCTATTTTGAAATAGATTAGAACTTTGATTCTAAATTGTTTTTTTTCTTTTTTGATTAACTTGTAATAAAAGCCGTAATAATTTAAAAAAAATAGATCTCTTCGAAGAAAACTACATAAGGCTAAACTTATTGTAATTACATACAACCGTTTAAAAATAGTTGCTTCCTTTTAATTATACATGGTGCCCCAAAAATATGTGTACACTCACTGTTTAACGGGTCATAACTTTCTGATTTTTATTTCTGTTCAGAGTGTAAGTAATTGAAAATGATGAGTGAATCAAGATTAATTTTTGAAAAAGAAATTAAAAAAAAAATTGCTATTGAAGTATTAAAATGTATTAGAGGTACAAAGTCAATATCGCAGGGGATTTCAGGCAGATTCCCCATAGCGACTTATGGATAAAAGTTAAGTTTGAACCAAATGGGTACTCAGAATGTACATAAACAACGTTCCGTAACCTCAATTGAGCAAGAATGTGATTGAGAAAGTTTGTGAATCAATAGCCCGCCGTTATCAGCAGTGAATTGAGCAGAACGGTAATAATTTTGAACATAATGTAAAGCCAGGATAAATGACGCGGTCGGAGAGATTGCGCACATAGAGGTTTGGGGGGAAGGAGTACAGTGAGCGCGCAGCGATTCCAGGTAGTTGTACAACAACAGTAGTGGAGTGTCTACTTGAAAGTGCACGTTAATTGTTTTGAGCCTCTCAGATAAAGCATTGCTATTTTGTTTTGTTTTCCCAAAGTCAGTGCTTGAATTTTTATAGCTATTCATCAGAATTTCTATACAATGTCAGTAGTACAAAATATTTTTTATTTAAACGATTTCTCATAAGCTACTAATCTAGACTAACAATGTGAACATCAACGGTTCATTTTAGTAGCGTCCATGTTTATATAAAACGCCGCGCAATCTCTCCTACCAAAATGGGAGAGTTTGCGCATCTGCTACTTAGGAGAGATGGCGCACTGTTTCCATTAGTTTCCATGGTAGGAGAGATTACGCAGCTTATTGGTAAATTTGCATAAAAAAATGAAAAATGAAAAGGGACTAATTTTAAGTTAAACGTGTTATCAAGTAACTTAATGTTATTTTGTAATTTTATCTGGACTTGCTTTTTCTGATTCTTTAATTTTTTTCACTTTAATTAAAATTTTTTAATCGTTTTAAAAATGATTTCCTTTTTCTGATTCTTTAATCATTAGGTTGAAATATTCACTCATTCCTAATACAATAATATTTGTTCACATAAACCTTACAACAATGTCATTTAAGTGTAATTATTATTGTTAACAATTTAATTGTAGTTATTATTAGTAACACTCTCTCCTACACATGTGCGCAATCACACCGACCCTGTAATTATAGATTGCGCAAAATAACTTTCTTAGTTTTATTACAACTGTTCAATTAAATTACAACATAACAACAAAACAACAATGGAAATGCACAAAAAACAAATGAAGTAAAAATTATTCATGGATAGTTTAGCAAAAAATTAATATTTAGATTATTTATTGTTATTCTTTTGAATTGTGCGCAGACTATCCTAGCTTTACCTTATGCGGTAGAAGGAAAAGTTATATATTTTATGTAGATTCTTTTGCAATTTAAATGTTAATTATATTTGAATAAAAACTGGAGTTATAAACATTAACACTGTGTATAATTTTTTTTGAAATACCCTGTATATCAGGATTATAACACATAATATAGAATATAGAACTGTACAACAAAATGTGGCACATTCAAAATTTACCTTTATCAAACGCCGGTTAATTTCATTGTGATATTTCAATTTTATAAAACACACTTTTCATCACTAAAAGACTTTGCGAATCATAACTAAAATTTAAAAAAAATCGAAAGTAATGTCATCCTTTTTTATTAAGCAGCAAAAGTAGGCCCAGCTTTTGAATCTGTTACAGCTTAACTTTAATTTTACATTTTGAGAATACCCATCAAGTGAATATTTTAATAATGAAGTGATAAGACGTTGAGTGCGCTAAAGAAAATCTCCGAAAAATTGGCATAACTACATTTCAAGATGTCGAAGAATAGAGCGGTTTGCACCAAATTTTACTTTTCTACAATCTTGTTACAGCGAAATTTTTTAAAGGACTGTATACGTATTTATTTTTATACGAAGTTTGAAAATATTTATATAAACCCCAATACTTCTTCATTTTATTTGATTTGTCATGCCGCACCTGGCATCAAATTGGCATGTCTCCATCTTCAAAAACATGCTACATATGTGTTAAAGTGTATTCGGGGACTGTATCAGTAATGATAAAAACAGTTTGGAAATTGCGTGATATTATGCAGCTAAAGATGATAAAATAATAATTATTTGTTAACGAGAGTATCAAGATTCATGAGGATTTCCATAAATATATCGGTTAATTGCTACATATAGCGAGTACGAAATGGTAGAAAAAAATGATTCATATTTTGGATATCCAAACTTAAACTTAAATATCGCTCTTTAATGTTGCCGATTTTATATACCTGCTGAATATTTGGCAACCAAAGATTAGAAGTACGAGAAACTTTGTATCGGAAACATTTTGACCAAATGAATGCTAATGGAGACGAAAAATATATTTCTTATTATGAAAGTTTAAAAACGACATCATTAATTAATAATTAATATTACAAAAAATATTTATACAAATTATGCATGCGCATTATGTTTGGGCTTTCGCACAACAACATAAAACAAAGAAAATAATGAAATACAAATAGACTAATAAAAGAAAGTTTCACTCTTTGTGTGTGTATGTGACTGTATGTGATGGCTAGCAAAATCTACCGCAAATAAAAAACGGAAATTTTGGGTGAGGATAGTCCTAGGGAGGTTTAGATGCACCTGTGGTTTAGATTTTTATGTTTTTTATAATTAGCCGAAGTATTAATTTAAAACTCATCAGAAACTCATCTCTTTCTTTGCGACGTGGCAAAATCGCTTGCGCAAGAACAAAACCTGACTTACGCATAGGGAAGAAAAGAAGAACCCAAATCGCATTTTTTTTTGGGGGGGGAGGGGGATAGTTATTTCGTAGTTATGAATCGGCTAAAATCGACCAAACCGTTCGGTAGAGTTTAAATTGAAAAACCTATTTACAAAGATCGTACTCGTACGTCTCAAATGCTGCAATCAATTTGAAACTAAATCATTGTTAAGCTTTAAAAAAATTCAAAAACAGTCGTTTACCTGAAGGACTTTTTCCTTATGGCAGAATCCATCGAGGGCAGAACTTAAGAGGCCCCAACAAACCAAAAATATGCTCTTAAAGCTGAAACTTTCTTCTAATTGATGGTGCGATTGGTTTTAAAAGAAAGAATTTTAACCCTTTAAGGAACATTGGCGAATGCAGATCAATTCGCGCCTCACGGAGACGATCTTTTTTTATGCTAAAAGTAACTATACGTCCATATTTCGATGCAACCTTTTTAGAGCATCTTGGTAGACCATATTTACATCACCTACAACATTTTCGAAGCATTCAGTCGTGCAGAAAGATTGAAAGAAGCGTAAAATCTGAGAAATAATAAAAAAAAAAAATCGCGAAAAAGAAGGAGGCGGGGTAGCTTCGCTATATGATTTAACTAATATTTTCACTACTAAATATGCATATTTTTCACGAAATTTTAAAGAGAGCTTGTATACAGTTATATTTATAATCGATTAAAATTTCAGTGAGTTCGGAAAATGATAACTGTTTTTTTATTATTATGTTCAAGGAGCCGGTACAAAAGTTAAAAAAATAACGATAAGAAAACATATTTGTTTTACAACTAGATAACAATATTTTGTTCACGAAATTTTTAAACGGGCAGTAAAATCGTTAATATATATGAAAATTTAAAATAGTTCGGCGTAACAAGAACGTTTTTTCAAAATCTATGAAACAACCCTACCTGAAAAAAAAGAAAATGTCTTCTTATGAGCGCTTTTATCAATAAATATCAATATTTTTTCGCGAATTTTTCATTAAAATATAATTGCATACAAAATAGGGTTAAAATTATAAAATCATACAAACTTGATGTTTGTTTAATTTTATTATCATGGACCCGGGCAAGTCAGTTTGTAATCTATAATTTGAGTTATGCGTAGATAATGGACGTACATTCCTAACAGTGATTGATTTATTTTTCAATTATATATATCGCATTTACTTTTGTCATTCAAAACTCAATCCCATATCTTCCAATTGGATTCCCACCCCCAATTTGTCAATTAGCTCACTGTATTGCCGATATCATTCCGAGTTTCACAATATTTGACTTGTCTTTTTAAGAGTTACTCTATAGAATTGTCTACTACATCATGAAAAGAAATCTTTGGTACAGTTCGCACATGCGCAGTTACAAATTATTTCACACAAATGCATACAAATATTCAACATATTAATTTTTTAAATGCAGTATACTATTTCTATAGTTACTGAAGTCAAACATGTGCTTTACGTCCTCAAAGTGCAAGGACAATTCGTCCAGATTTTCAGTAGATATCGATAAACCGTGTAAAAAGCGAAATCGTTCGGTCAATGTTCCTTAATTTTTAGACAGCAGTGTATAATGAAAGCAGGTGCTTAAAATGTTCATCTGTAAACGTGAAAATTATTCCTTTTCCTATCGCTTTTTTAATCTGTAAAGCATCTCGTGCCAAATTTTAGGTAATTCACACTATCTGATTAATTGCATATGTTCTCACTTCGGATATAAATTTCTATTAATTTGCGTGTAATGGACGAGAAATAAAATTTTGATGGATAAATTATTTTACTATTTTTAAAATCAATCTGCAAAGGCTCTATTTTATGTAGTTCTTCTATTGTAATTGATATCTACCATATGTTATTTTATTCTCGTTTTAAACTTTTTGTTTGTCATTCCTATATAATACTACAGTGTTCCATCTCCCCTGGTTAACGAGATTTCATAAACACCTAATAGTTGAACTTGCTCTATTGGATCTATTTTCCTACAGACTATGTTTTTTAATTTTAGGGGAGGTTTTGCGATAAGGCAGATATTGAATTTGCTAAATTTATATTTCAATCTTTAAAAGAACGCAGCAAAATATTGTAAAGTAGATAACTTGGAATTTTGTTCATTGAAGTTTTTTTCTATTTCTTATCCATGGTCGTAACTAATTTATTGATAGACCTTTCTTTATATCCGTTATTTCAATGTCACGTATTTTATTTATTTCATTGGTAGACTGATCAGGGGTAAAGACTGTAAAGGCTCTTTTAATAAAATGTCTAAATGGAGAAACTTTATAGGAAAAATGTGCTTGAGCATTATGTAGGATAATGGATTGATTGGCTTTTGGTTTCCTATAAACAGTACGTTCTATGCCATGGTATGTTTTTATAACAAAATGTAAAATGAATGCACGATTATTTTTCGTCTATTGAAACATTAGGTATTTGAAACTATTTAAGGTAGCATTAACATTAAAATTGGATTGAATTTTGCTTTTCTTAAATTAAAAAGTATACTATGACACAATCTCTCTTTGATGTAATAATGCATCCTTTCTAGGGCTAGACAAAATTTGATAAAAGTATAAACATTGTTCTAATTCTAATCACAGTACAGAAAACTATTATTAAATTATATAAAAAAACTTATAGGTCTGTAATTTTTATAGCTATTTCTAGAGTAATCTATAAAGGTAGAGTATAATTTCTATAGATCAAACTAATCTATAAAAGTTAAGTATAATAGCTATATGTATTTCCGATTTATAAATAATTGCAAAGTAAAAAACTAATACATGCATAATTGTATATAAAAACAATATGTTTAAAAAATGCTTTGCATTACAGTTTATCGACGATTAAAAACATGTGAGCTTATCTGCTTTTAAAATTAAATAAATATTTGTTTTAACTTAAATTTTTTGAGAAACGGAAAAATGCCCTAATCGATAAGAAAATACTTTAAGTACGGGGGATTAAACAACTGAGAAGAATGTGCTTTGTTTAATAAATTTGGGATTCTTTCTTTCTGTTTGTTTTATACATGAAATAAGGAGTACAGTCATTCGAAATAAGAATTATGGGATGAAAAGCTAACAAATGCGTTTCTTTTTTATTTAAGGCGGTTCTCAAAAAATATTTTTCCCCGCTCAATAACACGGAAATTTCTGACACTTTTTACGGACTCATTTTTAAATGTAAAAAACTCCCACTTACAGGCCGGACTATTAAAGCAATTTGGAATCGAATGGTGTTTTCCATTTGTTGATAAATGAATTACTTATCGAGTTATAAGCAATTGCTGTCACATAACGACAGGTCTTTCTCATTCCCCGCGCTGTCGCTTCTGAAAATTTGGTTCAAAATGCCAACTTTGACGATATTTCTAAAACGATTTTCTATTTGTACCAAAAAATGGAAAACACCATTCGATTACAGGGTTTCTAAATAAGAACATCTTCCAGTTCCATGCGTTTCGGAACAATTTTGAATTTTGAAATGTGTCAGAAAGTAACTCCTTTGGATTTAAGAATAGCTTAACTGTACCCGATACCCTATCAGCTTTTCTTTTTACTTGAATATTTTATAATATCTTTTTGACTTATTATTAATTTTTTTTAAAGGAAAATCATTTAATTAAGTAAAAATGCCATTCGTGTGTTACATTTTGATTTTTTTTTTAACTATAAGAAAATAATAATAAAAAAAAAACACACTTCTTTTAAAATTTCGATCTTTTTCATACTTTTATTATAAATGTACTGTATAACTTTGAAAACTTGATATCCAAAAATAAATAATTAATTTAGGAAAAAAGTGTAATATCATGTAAAATTACAGTAAAAATGACTATTTGCTCAATAGTTGTATTTTTATAAAACAAACTCTTTATGTAAACGTTAAAACATTTAATTTATTTCAGACATTTAAAAAGACTAAAAAATACCCAATTATATCACACAATTACAATAATTTTTGGTAAACGTTTCAAGCTTCAAACGAGCCCCTCATCAGATGTCGATCGTTAACCAAAGTTGTTCAACATGCTCACGGTCAAAATATGTCGTTGAATCGACAATTCACTGTGGAGTGAGTATACGTCAAAGTATATAAGAACCAAATAAGAACCAAATATTCAGGTGGAACCGTACAAGCTTCATTAAGAAGCTACTTCACTCAGACGAAAACACCCGCTCGCTAATGCTAATCCTATGGAGGAAATATTTTAAGATATCTCGTTCGCATTTCAATGAACCGGTTCGAAAATTTCGGAACCGGTTTCGAAAGTGAAAGTATCCACAATAAAAAAAAACTGCCACAAAAATCGAAAAAGTAGAAAGAAGCGTGCAGAGAGATTGACCTCAGCTATCCAATGCAAAAAAAAAAAAAATCATTTAAAAATATTGAAATGCGAACGAGATATCTTAAAATATTTCCTCCATAGGATTAACTTTAGCGAGCGGGTGTTTTCGTCTGAGTGAAGTAGCCTCTTAGCAAATACCTTTCGCCGAAAACCGCTAAAAAAAAAACGAAACATAGCCACATCGCTTAGGAAATTCCTGCCCAAAATATCATTAAATCGGCTGATTTATGACCTGCCCAGATAGTGGATTGGTCAGAGTCGGTTTTAGTTCAGGCTTTGCATGATTGCTCAGAATTTTGATTGTAGGTTGTAGCGACTTCTAGTGACTTCGTCACACATTATACGGAAATGGGTATGCATTTTATTTATCATTTGTCTCGCTCAGAACATTTGAAAACATAAATAAAAAATTTCTACAGTTTGAAGTTAAATCATCTTTTCAAATTTCTCTTAGTATTAAATGAAATCTGTTTTCTAAAGCAATGTTTCTGAAAGGTTTTTGTCATGAGACCCCCTTTAAAATGAAAAAAAAATTACGAAAGACCCTAGAAAAATGGTTGTGCGCAGAAAACAAATCTGGCACTCATATTAGTATGGATTCATAGTTGGTAATATCCCGTCGAAGTTTATTCAAATTTACCAATCATATAGCCAGGCCGCTGTGTGTGTGAGAGAGAGAGAGAGAGAGAACTATACATGTTTAAAAACAGAAGGTTTCCAAAATTATTACTATTTGCGGTTTCAGTTAGGAAAACATTTAAACAAGGCCTGGTTATTGCAAGGTCAAATGGGGTAGCTGACCAGGGCCCCTAACTACAAAAAAAGCCCCAAAGCCAAAAATCAAATGTTTTTTTTTCTACAAATGAGTACAAATTTAGACAAAAACATGTTATAGGGACTTCCAACTGGATCTTTGCCCCAAGACTCAATGTAAGATTAATCGACCCTGATCAAATATTAAAGTAGTAAGTAACTAAATTTAGTACATATTTTCAGAAAAAATATTTATTGCTAATATTGTTCATTCACATGAATTCAAATATTTATAGATATTTTATTTCAGATATTTACATTAATTTTATAAAATATTTAAAAATAATGGGTTATTCGTCAAGTTTTCAACGTCTCCCTAATAATTTTTTTCTCGAAATTTCGGGAAGGTCTAAAATGTCAAAAATGAGTAAAATAAAATATTTTAATTCAATGATAAAAGGGAAAACTACCTATAGTCATGAAATAGATCGTTAGTCATCAAAGAAAACTGTTGAATATTTAAAACGTACTCTTACTGTTATGCAGTATGGTATACTCATTTCAAAATGATCATATGTGGAAGTCGTAATGTAAGTAGAATTTTCCATACTATATTCTTTATATTATATTTCAACATACGTAACATTGGTAAATAAAAATAATAAATAATTCTTACAAATGTTGCATGCAATTTTCCAAATATTGCATCAACTGTTTTGTTTTATCATATATTTACTAAATGAATAATCACCCTGTATGTCATTAAAATATTTAATCTTTGTTTAAAATGTTTAGATAATCTACATGAACGCATGGCGGCAGACGATATTTTGTAATTTGATTAATGAAATAAATTTGCTTAAAATATTCTGTCATTGCTCTGAGCATATGTTTTGCTATTTTGTTTTAAATGTTGAAATCTTTGAAAGGGATAATAATTAAATTTATGCGAATCAGTAGCAATTCAATTTATGGTAATAAATAATAACTCAATGTATGCTAAGTAAAAATTGTTCAGTATATGCTAATAAATAATAATTCAATTCATTTTAATTTAAATTATTCTGGTACTTAATCTTATTGTGTCTACACAGATTACTTATTCAAAAATTAATCAGACGAAATCTAATATATTAAACACTGAATTAAATACAGAAATTATACATCTTTTTATATATATTTTAATTTTTACATACATTCCAGATTTTCTAGCTAAATTGTTTATCCGACAATTGATCCGAAAATAAATACAAATTCCTAAAACATATACTGATATCAGTTTTAATAGACTTTAGTCCTCATATTGTATTTAAAAAGAGTAGAAAATAAAGAAATATGCATTTGAAGGGTAAATACCCAATTTAACCCTAAAAGAATGGCCATAAATATGTTTTAGGGAATATAATCATGTTTTTCCATTATATAAATTATGTAGAAGTATCTACTGTCTAAAAAATTCTTAACATATTTATTCACAAAACCCAATAAATCCCAAACTGGGTGTAAGTAGCATAAATGATTTAAACTTAGGTGATTTAAATTCTTGAAGTAACATTAAACAAAATTTCAGAATTATGCTCTTGAGACGTTTAAGATAAATAGCGGAATTTGTAACAGATTGCGATGGATTTCAAAGGATATATGTAAAAGGTCATTTATTTAATCATGTACTTACAATTATCCCCTTCAATGCAGGAAAGTCTTTCCTACTAAAGCGGAATAAGAAAATATGCAAATAACAACATCTATAAGAAAATATATAATAATTCTAATGCATAAAAAATAAAATATTTTAAAATATTCATTTAAATACTATGAATAGTATAAAATTTACTTATACTATAAACGATAAGTACTTAAATAAAAGCCATTAATTAAGCCATTAATTAAAAAAAATTAAGTTACATTTCGCAAAAAAGAAAAATTATGTGTGACGTATAAATCATGAAACACTATCCAACACCATATCGAACAGAATTATTAACAATATTCAATATAAACAATATTCCAACAGAATATTGTAACATGAAGAGTGAAAGATGATATCTAAGTAAACAACTTGAAGGAATCATAACACATTTGAAAGCCCAATTTCAGCAATTACCACCTATACTCGGAAAAGTATTCGAATTATTTTGTGAAGCCCTGTATACGATCTGTAAATTTGTTCATTTTACGGCCAAAGCCAGAAATCGCCCAGTTCGCGAATTGACTGGCCAATATCCGATGTTTTTAGGCTGGCAAGTTTGCGAAATGGCCTTGGGATGATTGGCTAAAATCGAAAAGAAAAGTCATGAGACGATTTTGAGAGTCTGTATTGTTTCATGTCATAGAATATCTGAAATAAAATATCTATAAATATCTGAATTCATGTGAATGAACAATATTAGCAATAAATATTTTTCTGAAAATATGTACTAAATTTAGTTACTTACTACTTTAATCTTTGATCAGGGTCGATTAATCTTACATTGAGTCCTGTGGCAAAGATCCAGTTGGAAGTAAGTCCCTATAACATGTTTTCGCCCAAATTTGTACTCATTTTAAGAAATAAATATCTGATTTTTGGCTTTGGGGGCTCTTTTATAGTTAGGGACCCTGGTCAGCTGCCACATTTGACTTTGCAATAATCAGGCCTTGCTTAGATGTTTTCCTTACTGAAACCGCAACTAGTAATAATTTAGGAAACCTTTTGTTTTTAAACATATATAACTCTCTCTCACAGCGAGCCGTTACAATTGCCTGGCTATGTGATTGGTAAATTTGAATAAACTTCGATGGGATATTACCAACTATGAATCCATACTTATATGAATGCCAGATTTGTTTTCTGCGCACAGCCATTTTTTTAGGGGTCCTTCGTAATTTTTTATATATTATTATCTAAATATAGTAAAACTTCCGTAACGTCACTACCAAATAGCGGACACCTCTTTTTAGCAAGCACTTTTTGAATCCCCAACAAAAATATTATTTGCACATTTTTACCTCTGAATGTCGGACACTACCCAAAAACAGACAATATTGGCGCTCCTGAGGTGTCCGTTTATTGGGAAATTTTACTGTATGCAAAATGCAAGCAAGGTGTTTCTTCTTTTTCTTTCTTTTTTTTTTTTGGTCATGAGCCCTGGAATTTCTAATTAACTAATTTTAATATTTCAAAAGAAAAAAAATAAATGAAAGCTGTTCATTTGTAGATAAGCCAACACTTATTATTTTTTCAAATATTTTTATTTTTATTTTATTTTTAATTACAATAGTTCTATTTATATTTCTTCAAAATGGTTGCAATCGTTTTACTTCTATTGTTCGCAGGGCCGAAACTAAGGGGGGGGGGGGGCAGATGGGGCATGTGGCACCAGAACGGAAGGAGAAGGGAGAGCCAAATGAAGATTTGGTTTGTCGTTTGATACAAATAAAATATATAAAATTTGGTTTAAAATGCTTTGCAACTGAAAAATCGAAAAGAAAAATTGAGGCAAGTATATTAAAATTGACAAATAGATAAAAAGATTAGTGAGATCGTGTGACTGCCTGGGACACTAAAAACTAAGGGGTAAAAAATTCGCTATTTTTAAATTTTTTTTTTAAAAAGTACAATTGCTTTTTTTACATTCTAGATACTGGCTTAGAGGGGGCGAGTTGGGGCGACTGCCTGGGACACTAAACATTAAGAGGTAAAAAATTCACAAAATGAATTACGTGGTAAAATCTTAAAAGTGTTTTTTATTATTATTATAATTTTGAAAATTAGTGTAAGGTTCAATAAAACATATAGGAGAACATCTCATATCATCACTCTACTAATAGGAAGAGCGGTTAAAGTGATAGTTACATGAAACTAGCTGTAGACAGCACACAAACATACTTTACGGTATTGGAATTTACAGCTATACCGACAGAAAATCCTGTTATTTTAGTTCTAAAGACATTGTGACTCATATCATCATGATTTTAAACGCCTGCTCAATTGTAATGTACTACTACAAGTACAGTAAAATATGTGAAAATGAAAGGTCTGTAACTGAATCCTGTCTTAAATGAAAAAATTCACATGATCTTAACAGAAAGAATAGCAACAGTCATATATGCTAAGACAGAAATCTCAATCAAGCGGAATTTTTCCTGCTCCTTTCGATTCCAGTTTCATAGGTTTTATTGGATAAATATTTGACAAAACTGATTACATAGTTCAATATTACGTATTTTATGATTACATATTTTTAATTTTAAAATAATCGGGTATTAGAAATTTAGTAAATTATCTTTGTAAATTTACTTTTCGGAGGACGGAGTGGGGTGCACCAAAATAGTTTAGGCCCTGATTGTTCATTATAACAGGAAGTAATGGGTATAATTTTATCTATATTGGTGATATTTTACTATTACAATAAAAAATAAAAAAATTGTAATTTGAAAAAAAAAATATTTTTAAAATCATCAAAGATTCAAAGGCTTTACAAGTGAATGTCATCATTTAAAAAAATGATAACACGCACAAAAGGCGGTTGTCAGTACTCTGGAGGAACAAATTGTGTAGTAAATAGGGTTATCACCCCAATCAAAAAGCGACCTGTAGCTCTTCACTTTTTGAATTAGGAATATGCATTGTATGGTATTTTGAGCTTGTAAAGGCGCCTTCTATCACCCCTTACAGTTTGGCCCACCATAAGTTCAGGGACAACCTGTATAACTGCTTCATTCCTATGCACTGCAAGTAACTGTAATCTGTCGGGATCTTTAAGTTCTTTCTGTTCAAGAAGATTTCTGTTCTTTCTGTTTCGCAAAGAACCAAAATATGCCATGTTGGTGCAAACATAATACTGTAACATTTAACAATCGACATTTAATAATTATTCCAAAAGCATTTTCCTATAATTGCGTCAGAATGACATTATTTGCATAAATTTTTCATTTCGCCAACTCTGAAATTAGATGCCAAAATTTCATAGGACGAAAGTGCTTTCATCTGTGAGAATGACGTCATTTTAAAAAGGAATTCGACTGACAGTGTACTTTTTCTATCAGAAAACAACGGTTTTCCACGCTTGTGTCTAAATGACATAATTTACATTCTTTTTTTATACCTCATATACTAACATTAAATCCAAAAGACTCCCTATTCACACTGCAAAGATTCCTAAGCGCAAAAAAAAAATATGTTTTTAACAGAAAAAGCATAATAGCTTAAGAGCTTAAGAGATCATAAGAGCTTAAGAGAGCATAAGAGCTTAAGAGAGCACAAGAGCTTAAGAGAAAACATCCATTTTATTTCATAAAACTGTTATATTTCTGTAAAGTTTTGTCGAAATGATTTTCAACAATTTTCCATTCTTCTGGTATTGAGTTTGAGGCGTAGGCTTTTAAACGTATACCGGCAAAATGAAAAATAAGCGAAAAATTACGTTATTTTGACGCGATTATAGAAACTGTCTTTTTCAGTTTTATAAATGAAAATTCATATTTATATCATTTTGCCTTATTCATGCCTTTTTGTTGGAAATATCCAAAGCACTTCTGTGAGTAAAACAGACATCATATTTAAATAGAAGCAAGCATTTTCATTTGATAAAACTGAAATGATTCAGAACTAATACGTCTAAATAATGTAAATTTCAGGGTTTTTTCTGCTGGAAAAGTGTTTCATAATCTATGCGTGACGCATTATTTTTCATTATTTTTTTTATTTTTTTTTCAGCTTGCCATAATAAACTATATAATTATGTTTTTAAAACCAATGCTTATCGCAAATACACATGTTGATGAATATTTTCCAAAATAAATACATCAAGTTAAGTCAAAAGTGTGAATAAAACCCTGTATAAATAGTAATGTTTCATAAAGTTTTTATGAAATATTATGTTAAACATAGGTGCACACGTAGTTATCAATTTAGTATATCTATTTTAGGAACACCATTTCCGTTTACTAAAGAAAAATCATGATTTCGACACAATTCACTGAGATTCCTCCTTTTTTTATGCATTTTGATGTAATGATTCATGAAAACATTTTCTCAAAGAAGTTCTTTATTAGTGATGCTTAAATGATTCGTATTTTGCACGACATCTGTAAACATATTAAAGAAGCTGTGCAAATATGACAAACAGATATTTTATAACATATTTATATAGCTAAATATTTTTGCTTAATTTTAAACATTGCTGTAATAAGGAACAAATTTATTACAAAACATTAATATCTAGCAAAAGGTGCGTAGCTCTACCAAGTAGTTTGGTAAAGTGATTTTTGGTGAAGATTAAATGTCGATAACTTCAAATATTTATTAATGTTTTTATTGAATAAATTTAATAATATACCAACATAAATTATACCTTTTGAATTATTTCTTTCTCTAACTTAAAATGAAAGACTTCATTTTTATAGAAGTAACATATATGTTTTATCAAACAATCTTTATTATAACTTTTTTTTTCATATTATTACACACTATTTACAATTCAGTTATATCATACCAAATAATAAACTATCTCATTGTTGTACCCCACTAGGACATATTCTCTGATTTTTTTCTTTGCAATAATTCCTTAAAAAATTCTGATTTAGAAAAAAAGATTTGAAGTTCTGATTTAGAAAAAAAAAAAAAACATCTTAAAAAATAATTGTAAGGATGCAATTTGCAATTTATGGGAAGTTGTGTTTTTTTGCATCAGTTTATTATTTTTTAGTGTATTTAAAAATTTGAAAAAATCGTTATTTGAATCGTTATTAAAAATATTTCTGTCCATTTCGATAAAGATTTCTTTTAACTTTCTAAAGTTTTGTATTTAGGAGTATTCATTTGAATTATAATTCACTTGTTGTCTTTGCAGACATTTTCACGTATTTTATATTTTAATGAAGAAAAGGAATAGTTTACAGAAAAAAAAAATTTTTGAGAAAATTTAAGTTTGATTTATTCAATTCTGCTATTGCTTATTAAACTAATTAGTCGTAATGCATACGTATTTTTAAGGAACTAAACTTTTAGAAATTATTTTCGACATAATTTGCTTGAAAAGTTTAATATTCTTTTAGAAACTGCTGAGATAAAAGTAGGAAGTTAATTAGTTTACCTAAAAGATTCCATAACAGATTTTGAAAATTACGAATTTCTGATATATATATATATATATTTCAGAGGTATTATATATATATATATATATACAATTATTTTTTCTGTTATTTTATTCTAATATTTGTTGAATCTGCAATTAAAGATATTGGATTCATCAAGTAAATTAATACTTTTATTATACAGGGTGGTTATAATTAAAGTTACCCTGTTTAGACCTACGTAGAGTCCGTTCTGGTTGACAGATATGGATGGAACTTGAAATATAAGGATATATTATATGGACCATATATTATATGGACCATGGGAAAATAAAATAACATTTTTGAACAATAAAATTTATAGTGTATAATATAATGAACAATATATATTAAAAGTAATTTTTTTGAACAATAAAACAATTAGTTCAAATGTCGACCGATAGATGTCGTTTTCATCTACGAGAAAGGACTTTATGGGAATTTGGAGCGGTTTAAAAAACCAGTAGTCGCTGCCATAAAGTCATTTTGCGCTATGCCGTTGGAGAAGAAGGAGCAAGCGTTACTTTTTTTTATTTCCAATGCAGCAGGCGAACAGACATTATCCTTACGCCGTAACAAGCGTTACTGGTGAAGTTGGTTTATCAGAACGGCAGTAATTTGTCAATTGAACTGCGAGAATATCGACGCTTGAAAGGCTTACGAAAAGAACCAATGTCGAGGCAGGCTTTGAAAATGATTATGTCTAAATTCGAGGAGACTGGGGTGCTGGGTGTGCTGCAAGGAAGAGGAAAGAAACGGATTTCAAATGAAACTGCCGAAGAAGTCTCTCTTGCCATGGTCTAAAGAGCGTCCGGTTCCCAATATTCTCCGACAAATGCTCGAGCGGTGTCACTTGATTTGTCTCTCCCTTGGTCTACAGTACGAAAGGTTATTCGACCCATTATAAAATGGTATCCATACAAGATTCACGTTGTGCAAGCGCTGAACCCTGCAGACCCGGACACACGAACTCAATTTGTGAGGATGTTTTTGTCGAGAATAGCCGTTGACAATGCATGGCCTTAGGACATTTTGTGGTCAGACGAGGCGCATTTTACCCAAGATGGAGCAGTGAATACTCAGTACTGTGGCGTATGGGATACTGCAAGTCCTAATATTGTGCATGAACAGTCTTTGCAGTCTGATTACATTACTGTATGGTGTGACTTTACGGCTGATTTCATTCTTGGTCCCCTTTTTTTTAGGAGAACACTTCTTAGGGTCCTAAAAGGTGTTCCATTACGATTACCCGTTACTGCGACCTCCTTCATCAGCAGGTCATTCCATCCTTACAAGAGTGAGAGTGTTTAGAGACTACCGTATTCGTGCAAGATGGTGTCCCACCTCACATAGCCCGAGCAGTGACGGCACTGCTTCGTGCTCACTTTGGATATGATCGAGTAATTTCGAGACATTTTTCGTCAACCCGGGCTCCTCGTTCTCCAGACTTGAATCCCTGTGACTTCTGTTTGTGGGGATTTCTGAAAGATCGTGTGTATGGAAAGAGCATACGGACTCTGCCTGATTTGAAAACAAGCACAACTCGTCTTGTTGCTGCAATCGATCGAGAAACACTTCGCGCTACTGTTGAACACGATATAATACGCTTTGAACATGTGCTTGACGCAAATGGAATGCACATTGAACATATGCTGTAAATAAAAGAAATTTTGGGTTTCCAGAATCCAGTTTTAGATTTTTGGTCTTCATGCGCCTCCTTCTCACCTGGTGGTCGAAATTTCAACTAATTTCTTTTATTGCAGATTTCATTTCCCCGTGGTCCATATAATCCAAGTTTCATCGATATATGTCAACCAGAGCTGACTCTACGTAGGTCTAAACAGGGTAATTTTAATTATAACCACCCTGTATATTACATTTATATTATAAATTTGTGGTGTGACGCGACTAAACACAAAACTGAAAGATGAATTGAACTAAATTTTATTATAATGTATGGTTACCGCCGACCTCTGTGGGAGAAGTTCAGTTGCAAACTGGTCCATTCTCTCTGCTTGAAGCCAAATGCGCTTTCGATACTTGTTTGGACATGCGTCACATTATTGAACCGCCGCACGTAGGAGTATTTGTATCACAAAATTAATTAAAACATTTTTTTTTTACTGAAATATGAAATACAGTAGAACAATACATCATGACTGTATCTTATTAAATTTTCAAAAAAAATACAAACATACAATTAAATACAGCAAATAAATTATGCTTTAAAATACAAACTAAGCTGAAAACAATGTAGTAACTAAATTCAAATTATGTTGCACTGAAAATAAATTGGTTAAATACAATAAACAAACGTAAAAAACGGGTTACCATTTTTATTTTGGTACTTATCATTTTATTTCCTTACCCAAAATGGATCATTTTGTGTCACTTATTACTAAAAACAAGAGGGTTCAAAACGCTAATAACCAGTCTTAGATTTAGAAAACCATTTTATTCCAAAAAAAAATTGAAAATAACTGTTTTTCAAGACGTGTTTCAAATGCTTAGTAACTTATCTCGTAATAAATCAACGTTAAATTTTATTCAAAAACCTATTAAACTACTGCCTCGAAATTTTATGTAATATAAAAAGCATTTTCTTCATTTTTTACTTGCAGAAACCACAGATGTATACCTTTTTTTCATTCCAGCACATTCTGAATGTGCCCAAAATCCACACTTGTAGTACTGAATTCAAATTTTCCCTCTAATATCTTAAAAGAGACCATCGCAAAAAATGCATGCTGTATTGTCTTTACCAGGTTTATTCCCCAGAGTATCCGCCAACTCGTCATCGTGCCTCTTGTTGGTACGATAACCCGTTTTTAGATCATACAGTATTTGAAGTAGATGGTCTTAGCAGCCATCAACAGACAAACAAATCGATGGAAATAGGTGCTGTTATGAACTTAGAATTATTAATTCTAACAAACACTTTGAAGAATGCTTTTTTTTCTTAATTTGCCTATGCGACTATTACAACTTAAACAAGTACGAAATTGTATATCAAACGTGACAAATGAGGTGCGTTCGTACTGCTATGATTTCAGTGAAATTAATTATATCGTCTGTTATTATGATATGATTCATTTCCGTAATAAAAAAATTACATTTTAAGTTGGCAACATTTTATCTTTTGTTGACATTTATTGAATATTCCAATGCTAAACTTAATCCTAGCTTTGAAACTTTCAAAACTTGAAATCCATATTTAGACTCTTTTTCCATTTAATATCCATTTCTCCGGAAACATCTATCCCAAAAACTGTCGGTAGATTATCGGATTGCTATAATTAAACAATTTTAGCACACAAATTCGGTTTTTAAATTCAGTAATAAGGAAATAATCTGACTCCATCTTAAATAGGACGAACTCACAACTACAACCTAGAATCATTACCAATTATGGGATATAATTGAATTAATTTCGTATGATAGGATGATTATGCTCTTATAATTATGCGTGTTTCTTATTAAATTATTTTGGCGTCTTTCTGCTTGTTATTTTTGTATGTATCTGACGCAGCATTATATATTTTATTTTCCTATTTTGATGATTCTTCACTGTTCCAATCTTCCAATTTTTAAAAGCCAGACAATCACTGCTTATTATGTGTCAAAAAATATTTTTTTCATAATTGCTGCTGTCAATTTTTACTTAAATTTGGTTTTATAAAACCTTAATAAAGAAATCAAATTTGTTTATCACCTTCAATGCATTCAATTATTTTAATTTGAATTCTATATTTATACGGAGCAATGCATTTTAATTTGTCCTTCTATTATTTTATCAATGATGTTTGATGTTTCTAATATAACAGCTACAATTCATAATAGTAATTCTGGAAAAATGAGATGTGTGATCAACTCTTTCACTATTCTACAACTGTTCCTACAAAAGCAGGAAATATAGAAAGAAAAAATTTGTAATGGCTATTTGTTACAATGATTATTTAACTATTTAAAATAAACAAACAATCGGTATTATGATACATGTGTTTTCGGACATTTGCCCGGTTTTTCACCTGAAATACTCATTTGTGCATCATCCGCATAGAAAGTGAGCCAGTAAGCTAAAACATAATGATCATTCGTGATGCAAGGTTTAGAATGAATGTCATATGAAACAGTACTTTAATGCCTTCTCGATTTTGACGTTTTCCTTACATAAATCGTAATGTGTGTAATAGGGTGTTGTCATGCTTGAGAAAGCATGCTTTGTTTACTATTATTGCGAACAGCTCTTTATTCTTGCACTTGTGGCAATTCCTATTTATTCTTGTCAATGTTTATACCGCTAAAAAAAAGGGACAAACTCAAAGTGTACACTTTCTCAATATTCTACCACATATACATCTCACCTAATATTCAAACCGCACCGTGGCAGCAGGTATCGATGTTAGCACCCTGTTTCTCATGTTATGTTTTGATAACGCAAATAAATATATCTTTCATTTCTAGTAACAATTATTTGACGAAATCAAATATCGTGTAGCTTGACAAGCACTTTTCAAAAAAGTTGCCATTGCAACTTAAAAAAAAAACAATGTTCAAAATTGCAACTTTCAACTTTTAAAAAGTCGACTTTCAAAAAAGTCGACATTGCTGTTGACGTAGTGTAAATTCATGGAGCACTTCCGGAAAGCGCCTGTTCACCACACCAAGTTTGAATGGTACCTAACAATGGTGTTTTTGAAAAGACCAAATTCTGATGAGAATACGTAGGTGCTGAAGTTTAGATATTGTTCGAGTAGGATTCAGTTTGGACAAATAGTTTACCTACCAGATTTTGGTTTGTCTTCAAAAGAGGCATCACCGTCATTGAATTCAACAAACCAGTTCCGCACTATATTTTCAATAACAGAACTAGGACCCTTAACATGATTCATTTGTTTAGTCACTGCTGCTTCAAGTCCTTTTATGTTAAGAAAATGCAAAATATGTCGAATTGCTTGTTTTTCGTCTGCTATTATAGGAATCTACAAAATATACGCATGTGAGTGAAATAACAAACAAATAACCAATATCAAACATATAATCTGATAACAAAATGTGTGCTAATGAGCAGGAATTGCTTCATCCATTTTGACATACTGTACACTCCGGTGAATAAGACGCACTTTTTTAATAAGAAAATTTAAAAAAAATTGCAGGTGCTCCTTATACACCGAGTATAAAATTGAATGCTTAAAATCTAAGCATAAAAATTGAGATTCCTATATGTTAATAAACAACAGAAGAAGACGTGGTTATTTGAATAAACGGGAGTACAATTCCAAAATGTTTTGTGGGGTTTCAAACAGATAGCTTTAGCAGTAGTGTATATCCTCACTTCCAATTTGCTTATTTTCTTTAAGTTTGTACTTGTTATTATCTTTATTGTGTTTTTAATCGACATATGTCATGAAGGTCTCTTTGCAAAAAATAAATAAATAAATAAATAAATAAATAAATGCACGTAATACAGTGAATATACCTAAAAACAGAAATAAAAATTAAATGGTAGGTGCGCGTTATGCACCGGATTATACAGTACATGTTTTAAAATGAAGAACACAAAAATTGCGAAAATTATCACTGACATGGTACGTATACAAAAAAAACTAAATGGTTATTTGTTTCATCGACTTTTCTTATGTGAATTCTAATGAGTTGATTACCTAAGAATTACGTACCCCTAATGCCTTACAGGATACAATTTACAATTTATAATTGTGGAGTCTATGATTCAACCATAGACTATACTGAAATGGAATGTATATTGATAAATTACTTAATTCATCATCCCAATTGCAGTGCATTATAATGATCCGAAGGAAGATTATATGTGTAACCTGTGCGATAGAACCGGCAATTCTGTCTTAAACAATTAACGGAGAATATATGGCTGGATTAGATTTATATAAGCAACACATATATAACAGAAACACCTGCGTTAAGGGAATATAGAAAGCATTATAATTCAGATATAATAGCATAAGTGAAATACAGTATAGACCACATAATATATAGAAAATAAGTTTTTTTTACATAAAATATACTTAACATTTTGATTACGGGGTTGGTACATTATATGTCCCAGAGACTAATTTTGTATTCTATTTGTACCATTAAAAAAAAAAAATCTCTGCCATTCACCTATATTAGGATATTTTCAAGAAATATCTACCACAATTTTTTTTTTTGAAAATTATGGTACAATTAAATATAAAATTAGTCAACAGTCCTTAACCGTAATCTAAAGGTTAAAAGGACACCAAGAAACATTATACAAAAGAACAAATTATTTAAGTAGTTTTACTTATTTAACTTTATAATTTCAAAATCTTTTTTAAATGAAATACTTCACTTCAGTGTCTAAATTAGTAAAAGTGTTGATTTATTTTGATGATATACATTTATTTCCCCTGATAAGTGAAGTGATATATGCTGTAAATGAGGAGAAAATAAACGAAATCTTTCCCGTAATCATCATTTACTTTATCAGTGGGGAAATGAACTGAGAATAACTTTTAATCCTATAAAATATATTTGGAATAAATGCGGGCTTCGGGGTTTAAGTGACATGGTATTTTTACATTAGATAAAAGTTTAATACGCTATGGGAATTGCACTTGGATAATTAATTTCTTTGTCACTGTAAATGTACGGTTTTCCAATGTTTGTGTTGTAAAATCTCATTGAATAATGAGAAAGTTTTTTTTGGGCAAGGCTAATTTGGGAAGGCTTTAAAGTATCTCATTTTTTAAATAAATATATTTTTTTCAAACATTTAAACAGAATACAATTAGAAATGAGTTTGTGGAAATAATTTCTACTTCACAAATAAATTTCACAAACTTGATTTTTAGATATTGCTAGGATTCGAAAATTTTGTCTAATTTTTTGTTTATAAAATGCATTGTTTTGTATTAACAACTCCGTTTAAATATGTGTTTTAAATAATTGTAAACTAGGACAGTACAATAACGATAAAAGCTTTTGTCAAAATACGGGTTCTAATGCTTCATTAAAATAGTAACATGAGAGTAAAGATTGTATTAGAGCTTTCTACTCCAGACATTGTATTAAATTGTACCTGGGACTATGTTAATTTGAACCTGGGTAATCAAGATTCTCCCTCCTAAACAATTGCTTCATTGTAGCAATAAATAAAACTGACTGAGAATAAATCAGGTTATTTGAAAAGTAAATTCTAAAATAAACCTATTTTGTATTTTATTAAAGCTGATAATCGATAGTGAAACTGATAATCGATAATGAAACTCGTAATCGGTAGTGAAACTGATAATCGATAGTTAAACTCGTAATCGATAGTGAAACTGATAATCGATAGTGAAACTCGTAATCGATAGTGAAGCTGATAATTGCTAATTGGAATGATATTGCATTCTTCGTAACATTTAAAAAATAATTTTAAAAAATAATGATATGGGAAAAGTTATCAATTTAACAACATTATTACTTGCATTATAATTACATTAACATGGATAACATTATGATTTTTGATAAACAACAAAGCACAAAATAAATGCTTTTTCTGTAAAAATAATAATTTTTTGTGAACATATAACTCAAAGAGAGTGTACTACAATTTTATCTTTATTCTTGCATTTTTGTTATTATTTTATATTTGGGATATAATCGTTGTTCATAATGACTTAAAAAATCATATTTTAAAAGAAAAAATGTAATCGTTACTTTTCTAAAACTGAACAGTATTCCACTTGTTTATGCCATGCAATTATTAGTCGTTTAATAAGAAGACTAATGCTTTGAAAAAAACATTAAATATAAATTGATGTTTCTCTTTATATATTTGAAACAATATAAAACATGTTATAAAATAAACCTATTTTTTATACTTTTTCCGAAATAAATGCTCCTAATTTCAAAATGTGCAACATATCTTAAAATTGTGACATCCGAAATGTAGCAGTCTTTCATGATAATAAACATAATTGTATGCAATTAAAAAAAAAATTATATTAATTTAAAAGGCAAATGTACCTAGAGTGATAAATATTTCAAGATATTGAACTAAAAAGGAAGTAAAAAATATTTTTTTTCCTTTTGCTCAATGCGCAGAAAACTTTATATTCAACTCTGCTACATTTATTTTAGTTTTTCTTAAAATTAAGATCGATAGAAAGAAAGCGTTTGTTAAAATAGCAGAAACCGATATTTTAGCTATCGTGAATAATTAAATTATATTTATCAGATCTCAATCCGATCAATTTTAATACATTCCATATATTCTTGTATACATGTGGGTATATACAAGTTGTAAATTTCCAACTGGACGAAAAATGTCCGGGCCAGGATTCGAACCTGGGATCGTTTGGCTGAAGCCGCCACGCTCTACCACTGAGCTATCCCGGTCGAATCTGGAGAGCATAATGCATCCAGTTAACCTTATTGATCAAAGCATCTGGTCTGATATTTTAATCAGCTCAACAGAAAAGATCGCAGGTAAAGGAACTCCAGTAAACGCTGGATACGTGAATATACTAGATTATTTTTTAACACAATTATTTCAAATTGGTAAAGCAATCATACAAGTTGTAAATTTCCAACTGGACGAAAGATTTTTTCGTCCAGTTGGAAATTTACAACTTGTATGATTGCTTTACGAAATTTGAAATAATTGTGTTAAAAAATAATCCAGTTGGAAATTTACAACTTGTATGATTGCTTTACCAATTTGAAATAATTGTGTTAAAAAATAATCTAGTATATTCACGTATCCAGCGTTTACTGGAGTTCCTTTACCTGCGATCTTTTCTGTTGAGCTGATTAAAATATCAGACCAGATGCTTTGATCCAAGACTCCCTTATCATAGATCAGACTTCACAATCCGGAGAAAGTCTATGGGAGAAAATGTCCGCGGTAATTGCCAACTTATTAATTGAATCTCCGGAAAGTATCGCCGCCTGGTGAATACTACCGATACTAGTTCATTAGCAACGTAGCCTACGATGATGCACGTCGCTGTAGAGCCTATCATTTTCGACTCAAAAGTAGGGGAGCGCCATCTATTGGCAAACAATTGAACAGCTGATTGTTCATTCCCGTATATCGGTAACGTTTTCTATCTAGTATTTTTTGATAATCCTATTACAAAGCACATTTTTAATTCTTAAATACTAGATTTAAAAAAAAAAAAAAAAAAAAAAAAAAAAAAAAAAAACGAATACAAAATGCAGTGCCACAGATAAAATTTTTGTCTTGAGTACTTATGAATCATTTCTACTGAACGATTTAGTTACTTTACATACTTTTTTTTTTTTTTTTTACAAACATGATGTGTAATATAACGTTGAAAAGGACAGGAACGATTTTTGCTTTGCCCCTTCCATGGTTATAAAAATTCCTCCAATCTTTTCTAAGGGGGTGACAGGAACTTAGATTATTGTTTATCTTTTTATTGATACTACATAATTATACAGAATTTTTTTCTGTGTAAAAGGGAAAAAGGGGGAGGGGTCACAAAAATTTTTGGATGGTTGACGAAATTAAGATGATTTTTTTATTGTTATAATAAAGTAATAAATAGCAGCAGAAAACTTTTAAGAAAAAAAACTTTTTTTTTTTCGGGTTATAAATAATTTACAAAATTTTTTGTATAACAAGGATTTTTTTACAAAACTTAATAAAATTATGACCTTCTTAAAATTTGTAGCACACATCAGTGATTATAAGTCACACATAATTACATATGAAGAAAATGTGCACAAATTATTTTTGGATAATTGAAGATATTAAGATGATCATTTTTCTATATTGTTATAATAAAGTGATAAATAGAACAACTGAAAAGTTTAAGAAAAAGTAAAAAAAAAAAAAAGTTATAAGGTATTTAAACGTTGTAAACTGGATTTTTCCCCTTTTTTCCTTATTATTTTTTATGAGGGGGTGGGGGGTAATTTAAATACTTGATCATTTAAATCACTTTAGAATGAAATGTAAAACAATTTAAATATGCTTTTGGGAGAAGAGCAGAAATGTGTGTTTATAAATATTGTATTGACTTGCAGAGTAAAAATGAAACAAGATTGCATTCGTTGGCTTAAAATAATTTATAAAACAAAAGATAGGAGGTGCACAAAAGTTTTGGCTAATTGGGAAAATAAAGATTATTTTTTACCTATAAAATAAAGATTATTCTTTACCTATATACAAAATTTAAAGGAAATCGGAAAATTCTGCATGAAAAAACCCATTTATCTAAATTAAGGGGGAGTTACCCCCCGTTTCCTTCTTTGTACTTAACCAGTGAACCCTCCAAACTAATCAGGAAAGCTCCTTACCACAATGAACATACATACAAAATTTAAAGGAAATCGGAAAATTCTGCATGAAAAACCCATTTATCTAAATTAAGGGGGAGTTACTCCCCGTTTTCCCCCTTTATACTTGATTATGAGATATCATGTTTTTTCATTTTGTACTTTTCTAATCTATCAAATCGTTCTATCACAGCAGTATTCTCATTATAAAAATTAAATTTAAAAATTTAGAGATTGTTTTCAATAATTACATTACAATTATATAGCTATACTGGAGATTGACAATTTTAAATGCAAATATTAATCCATGACGAAGTAAAGTGTATATATCTTACTGTTTAATCTAATAATGATTAATATATTTAAACCTTAATACTGGAATAGATGTTTTATTAAACTTATTATCTACGACTAAAAATTAGAAAAATAAATTGAAGCAGAAAAATTTGTAAAATTAGAAAATTCTCCAGAAACGTCATAAAGTTAATCAATGGCTTTATATATCGACGTCAAAATTTCTCTGTTAGTAATATATACTTTGCATTAGTAAAATATGTCTGTTTTAATTGTATATAATAATCATTAACGATAATATAGCTAATTAAAGCGTCACACAACGCTAAAACGAAATCTAAGTAATGTAATTTCAACGTTTGTTTTCCCCGGGAATGACGCCCTCTACCAGATTATATATAAACTATTTTCTTGACCGGTTTTCGCTTACAGAAATCGTTCAAAATGATAGTCTTTACAGCGACGTGCATCATCGTAGGCTACGTTAGCAAATGCATAGAACAAATGGCGCTGTGAAAAAATTTCGTGTTATTTGGTGTCATAAATACTCCTATTACCATGGAGATCATGCTTATTACTGACGATTGATGGCGCTAGTAGCAGGACAATCATGCGGTCAAAGGAAACTTGCTGATTGTGAGGCCTGATATTATGATAAGGAGCCTTGCTTTGATCAATAAGGTTAACTGAATGAATTATGCCCTCCAGATTCGACCGGGATAGTTCAGTGGTAGAGCGGGGCGGCTTCAGCCAAGCGATCCCAGGTTCGAATCCTAGCCCGGACATTTTTCGTCCAGTTGGAAATTTACAACTTGTATGATTGCTTTACTAATTTGAAATAATTGTGTTAAAAATAATCTAGTATATGTGGGTATATATCTGTTTTGTTTTGTTTTGTTTTTTTAGCTCGCAGGTTATCAAAGCCTGAGAGCTAATGTGCTCGCAGGTTCTGTATGTAAGTATGTATGTATGTACGTAACGCAATAACTCTTTATAGAAATATCTGATTTGCTTCAAATTTTGTAAATAGTTCCATTCTGATAAGGCGCTTCCGTGATTAGTTCCAGGGGTTCATTGGTTAAAGGGTGTAATGGGGGCTATCTCCCTTAAATTAGATAAAAGTGTTTTTCATCTAGAATTATCCGATTTGCTTCAAATTTTGCATATAAGTTCATTGTGATAAGGCGCTTCCCTGATCAGTTTTGTTGGATCACTGGTTAGGTATAAAGGAGGGAACGAGGGGTTAACCCCCCCCCCTTTATTTAGATAAATCAGTTTTCCATGCATAATTATCTGATTTGCTTCAAATTTTGTGTATAGGTTCATTATGATAAGGCACGTCCCTGATTAGTTTTGGGGTTCATTGATTAAGAATAAAGCGGGGGAACGGGGGGCTAATCCCCCTTAATTTAGATAAATGGGTTTTTCGTGCAGAATTATCTGATTTGCTTCAAATTTTGTATATAGGTTCATTGTGATAAGGCACTTCCCTTATGAGTTTTGGGTGTTCATTGGTTAAGTATAAAGAGGGGAACGTGGGGGAGGGCTGATCCCCTCTTAATTTATTGTGGATTTCTTTATTTTTATGAGTGGCATTATTCTTTGAAATAAGAGTATAATATATAATTTGTGTGAATAGCCTGTGAGGTCAATGCATCAGTTTAACTGGGCGTTTTTCTTTTTTATTACAATTTGTTATCTTATAGTGTGCAATTTTTAAAGCTTCGAGATTTGTGTGCTCTAAAACATTTTTCAGCATTCAATTTAAGAAGATTTTTACTATAGTAAAGTACATTTTAAAACCCAAATTATGTCTATTTCGTGCTAAAGCCTAATTCAAAAGCATTAAATTTGAATTAAATATTTCTCTCGTAAATACAGTTATTGTAAGAAAGATTACGTATGAAAGTATTAAAAGTTTTATAAGAATTATCATTTACAAGAGCATTTCTTAAAATTATTACCTGAATGCGAACATTATATGATTAGTTAATTAATAAATATATTCTATTAAGAGTATTGTCACGATTGAAGCTTTAAAATTTCATACATAACAGTATGAATAATTAGATAAGGAACCAATATATTAAATAGGAATTATTTAAAGTAAATAAAGGTGCCTAAATAATTTGTTTAAGAAAATGAAAAGGATTTCTTAAAACCCCCCAAAATGTTGTTTTAAGCTTGTGCACGCTTTTTGTGAACTTTAGTGGATAATTAAACTTTTTAAGCTCTATAATGAAACTTAAAATTGAAAATCTTTGAGAAAAAACTATGTCCAACATGGATATTTTATAAAATATGCCATGATGCAGTTATGTATAACACAGATAAATAAATAAGTTTGTATATACATTCAAACATATATACATGAATATATAAAGGTAAAAGTATGTTAATGGTAATTTAAGTAGACCAGTAGAACCGTGCGATGATTTCGTATTGCAATCCAATAGGTTATTTAGCAATATCTAATCATTTTTAGATGCAGGTTTAAACTTCTAAAGAAATATTAAGATTAAAAACATCTGCAGATTCAGATTCAACCAAGCAGGGTGGCCTACCATGCGGCTTAAGCTCTACAAGCCCTGCTTGGCAAGTTTATTAAAAAAAAAAAAAAAAAAAAAAAAAAAATACAAGTGAGGCCAATAGGCCATTAGGCTTTTACATAGTACTGAATTGAAAGTTTACAATGATATATATACAATTCAGATATGTTTTAAAAGTTTTTACAAATGATTTTAAGTCTTTGTATGATGCGGACATAGTCTATAAATATATTTTAAAAGTTTTTACAGATGATTTTAAGTCTTTTTATGGTGTAGGCATAGTCTATGTATTGAAATGTTCGGTGATTATTAGTCTACAACGTTTCTAGATTAATTGAAGTATTTTGAGCTTTGAGTTTATAGTTTTTCACTGATTTTTGTGAGCACTGTTATAATCATTTTTATTCTTCGTCATCTGAGGACTGGATGTTTCCTAATAAATGCGCTGGAGGCATCTGAAAAAGTTGTTGGTTTTTTTCCAATAGGTGTACACATTCTATGATTTTTTGTTTTAAGTTTGGAGTACTAAGGACATGATGAAACCACACCGATGTTCTCAGTGAAGCCGGTTTTTTTATGTGGAAAGCGGATGTCAGAGGGCAGTTAAGAATGTAGTGAGTGGCGTCTCCTCGTTTGCCACATGTGCAGTATGGAGATGGTGCTTTTCCAAAAAGATAAAGGTATGACGGGAATGGACCATGATTTGTTGTGTATAAATAAATATTCCGGTGTGATATTAGAAAATCTTCTGTGACTTTGGGACAGTGGCTATATGCTTTTCTTCCTCTGTGTTCCATCGTCCATTGATCTTGCCATTTAGATAAATAGTATTGTTTAAGTTGTCCTCTGAGGTATGATGGAGGTGATGGATGGAAAATTTGTTTTATTGGAGTATCTGGTTTCGTAGCTTCTTTAGCTAATCTATCTGCATGTTCATTACCTTCGACTCCAGAATGGCCTTTCACCCATTTGAAGAAAATCTTTGTTGTCGTTTGCTGCAAGTTCTTTATTATTTGACCTATTAAGTAGTTGTCTGTATTTATATCCGTTAACGCCACTAAGCTAGAGCGGCTATCTGAGTTTATTGTTGCTTGACTGTATGCAGATGTTTGCAGCCAGGAGACTGCGTCCAGTATTGCCAACAGCTCTGCTTGATATATCGAGTTTGACGTTCCTAAGTGTATTTGATGTTCCTTTATTAGGTTTTGATTTTCGTATATGCAGAAGGCATATCCTACTCCTTCTTCTGTCTTTGAACCGTCCGTGTATACCTGTATTCTTGGTTGATCTTCCACATCCTCCGCCCAATTAAAATATGTACTGTGTGGTATTATTTCCGTCGGAATGAATTTAGGTTGATATAGATCCGGTTGTATGTCGATCATCGGGATGCCCAGCCTGAGGATTGCTCCTTGCGCTGCTATTTTTTCGGCCCTTAATGAAAGTGGCATTATTCCCGTAAGGACACAGAGAGCAGATGTAGCAGTTTTCTTGTATGCACGAAAGATTAATAATAAGCACTGTGCTTGAATCGCTGATAATAGTCGTAGACCATGAGATTTTTGAAGTTTAGGGTACCACGTTGATGCTGCATAGGTTGTTTTCTTCTCTAAAATTTGATTGTACCATATTTTTAGGATGGATTTTGAAATACTTCGTTGTGGGGCTGCGAATTTCATGAGGTTTTGAGCTATTGTATTAATTTCCGTTCTTTTTGCATGAAGGTGTGGAAGAAAAGAAAGTGTACTGTCCAAGACCAAACCAAGATACTTTAATGTAGGATTGTGTTTAATGGATCTATTGTATATCTTTAAAATGGGTGGACGTTTCAAATATTTCCGGTTCTTGATTTGCAAGGCTGTCACAAACCTTCAGTTAAATGGTGGTCCCCGGATCTCAGGAAATCAAGAAATTATGTACGAGCACTCAGAAGACAAATAAAATCTCCAACTGCCACACAGATACAAAAACAGAAATATAAACAAGAGCGAGCCAAATACAAGCTCCAAATCCATAAGGCCAAACGCGATGCATGGTTACGATTCTGCCAATCAACTACAGATCCCTACGGGAAAACAAAGAGAGTGGCTTTTCAAGACTTCTACAAACAAGAGACCTATGCTCTAGCGAATTCAACAACAATAACACATACTAAGAAATCCTTTTATCAAGAACTCACGGAACATATATATGGAAGATCACAAATTACAGATATAAGACCACCATCACCAGATAAATCGGCTCCACCATTTACCATAAATGAAATAAAAACAGCGATATACAACTTTAATAAAAATAAAGCCCCAGGAATTGATAATATAGATCACTACATTGTAAGACAAATATTCAAAAATCACCAGCAATTAGTACAAGATATGTATAATATACTACTAAAACTTAACTACTTTCCTACAGCTTGGAAACGGGGTGAATTAGTCTTTTTCCTGAAGAGCCGGAAATCACCAACGGAGGGAGACTCATATCGACCGATTTCCTTGCTGCCAATCCTGGGGAAAATCTACGAGAAATTAATACTCAAACGCATATTACATGAATTACATAATACTTCAAAATTAGAACCATCCCAGCACGGTTTCGTCCCTGGTAAGTCTACCGAAACAGCAATTCAAGAAGTGATGTCCACTATAGATTTAAACAAGCAAGACGGGAAGATAAAAACATCTGCAAACAGAATTCGTCAAGCCAGAATATCATCTTATTTAATACATCTAAGTCACAGTAAAAATTGACCAAAGCTAACAAAAGGCACGCGCGAGGAAAAATTAACAATCGTATTTTAACTGCAGCAGAAGATGACATCATCCGTTTTGGGGAAAACATAAAACAAAGAAAGAGAAACTGAATGCATATAAAATATTATTTAATCTAATACAACAAAATATATCTTTTAGGCTACACGCGAAATAACACTGCTTCCAGCAATCGATGGTGTCTTTTTCTTCTAAAAACTTCAATTTCACCTTTGCTTTTTAATCAGAAATATGAAATAAACACAGAAACATCACACTTTATATTCTTTTTATATATTTTTTTCTAATCATTGTTCAACATGATATAAAGCGATATTTCATTTTTGTGGCAACATTGATATGAGAAAAACCTTTCATTTCATTTATGAATATAACGCTGATTTAATTTTTAACTAACTAAAATTTGGAAACAAAAACGTGTTTAAACAAATTTTATTACGCGGTTTTCTCTTTGTGTCAACAGGAAAGAAATAAGTTGATTAAATATAGAAGGTGGTTAAAAAAACGGGTAAAGTGTGGTCTGAGAAATTTTTAAAGTAAACTGTAACTTTACTCATGTTCTAAATGGTCATTCAAATTGGTAAAAAACGCAGATTTGTATAAGGAACATACAAACAGACAATGATTTATGTATAGAGATATTGTTACTTCAGAAGGATTCGCATACACTGTTTTCCTCCAGACTCTATGATTAATCTTGGATACGTTTCTTAATATGATTAATCTAATAATTAATTTTAAATCAGAAGCAGTGGCATAGCCACATGTATTCTATTAATCTTATCAAATGGATGTAACTTTGGTGTCCAGACAATTATTCAGAATACATCTGATCCCGGTCATTCTGGATAAATGGTTTTATACAGTATATAATCTGACTGCCATACAGGAAGTTATGACATATGTAAATTATAATAGATTTAATTAAATGTCAATTTTTAATGAAATTGTTTTTATAACTGAGAAGTGGTTTAAAAGAAATGATTTTCTTAAAGAAATGATTTTCTTAAAAATTATAGGAAATGTGGAAGTAACTCATATGAATATTCGGTACTTCTCCATTATCTCGTCGACATCTTTCCATACAAAAAAAAAAATTCGCGAAACTGTAACGCCAAATAAACAAATGGAAGAATGCTGCCATTGAAACCTCCAAAATAAATAAATAAATAAATAAATAAATATCAAATACAAGAAATTCGGAAAAGTCCCATTCACCAAAATGTCAATTATCAGTATGTTTAAACAATAAATTTTACAATACGGGTATATTATTGAAAACAGAAAAAACATAATCTTGGATATTTATTTAATTACATTATTTTTCTTATTTATCATTTTCGGCTGCAGAATAAATGTTTGTGACTTCAGTTGAAACTGATCTAATGTACGTAACTGTACATCACAACATTTTTTCAGTGATTTATCTTTCTTCATATCAAGGAAGCGCCGTTTAAGGATGTAATTGTTACTCTTATTAATGAAATAGCTAATAAATCAGTAAAACATAATTAAAAATACAGATAAATGTCAAATTAAAAATCAAGGGATGACACAACAAACAAGTGTAACGCTTCTGACGTCAAGGGAATGTGACGTATGTGATCATGTATTTTTGGTGTTAAATCCTATAGTTTGGCGATAATTCTTTGTTATGAAAAGTGATCGACGGGATAACGGAGAAGTACCAAATATTCTTTACATTAAATTCTTTTAAAGTGAATTTAAACTAAGCATCATAAATCAGTTTATTCAAATATAACAAAATACAGTTTTTTTCACCATTTCAGATATAGCAGACGATACCCCACTATTTACTCTTTTCTTTCCCCTTTTTTCACAAAAATGAGTAATTTTGTCGTCCTCATTAGAGAAACTTCGTTAAAAGTCATAAACGAATTAATATCTCGGAAACTAATAGCAATTTTAAATTCTGAGAACATATATAGCATCCTTGAACTATTGTGCATAATTGGTGTTAATTTCATCGCGTTGCGTTCCATATTCTAGGAGTAGTAGTTGTGAAATATTAACAGACAGTCATATTTTAATATAATAGATTCCTGTTTTATTGTTTTACTGATAATACGTAAGTCGCATCGACATTTTTTTCTGCATTGTAAAATATATGCATAGGTGTCCCTGGGACCCCACGACTGGGACTAAGGGATAAATTATTATAACTATAAGAGTTTAACACTTAATCATGTCACTATATTTACGCTCAATTAAATCTTCTTTTAAGTTGGTGTTTATATTTATAATTACAATTTACTATATATCTTTTTTAAAAGAAACTTTAAAAAAATGATTTTCAATGCGCCTTGAATGCATATTTGGTATTGGATATCATATTGAATTTTTAATATGGATGCATAATTAAAGTATCGTCATTTTTAAAGCTTTTTAACATCTGAAAGCGAGATCACTCATCACTAATTAAAATACTTAATATGAACAAAGTTTAGAATTATACATGAAAACGCAGATCATTATAAATATTCTGTATAAAATTAATCATTTCCGTGTTTTTTTTTCCACATAAATAATTATTTACATGAGTTACATTATTGTCGACGTCATACTTATTTTAAAAGAATCTTATGATAATAATGGTGCAGATTTTAATGCTGAATCGTAAACTGGCAGTAAATATTATACGATTTTTCATTTTAGATTCCCAATCCAGTCATTTGGGAAATCATTTTTATAATCTTTGTCTAACGCACTTCGTATCGCATTTTTTAATGTCTAAGCTAACTTGCATTTGCTGCGTCATAAAGGAACTGATAATCGAAGTCATTAAAATTTTTCTTCGCATTGTTTTCACTTTAATGGCAAATCTTTTCAAAATGAAAAATATAACATACAATATTTATCAATTATTATTTTTTACATCGTGATACTCAAACGCGGATGTTTATATTTCACAGAAAGAGAATATAACTGAAAAAAAAAAGAATGGCATAAAATATTTTGTTTTAAGTATATGATTAAAGTTTAAAAAACATTTTTAACCATACATTTTACACAAAGAATGTAAAATATATAAATGAATCTTGTAAACTAGAAAATAGAGGCACTATTTTAAGTTTTTTCAGAGGAGAAAGGGGGGGGGGCAAGTTTTCGTCGAGGGGAGGGCCAAAAAAGTTTTTTTGGTCTGTTTGGGCACAGCTGAGAAGCAATTCATAATTGATTTGTTAAGAATAATGTTTTTTTATTATTAATTTATATCCTTATTTTAGAATACGCAATTCCAGATTTTTTTCATATTCCTTGAGAGGGGGAGGGGGGTAACCCACTAGTCTACCCAAAATGGCACACGTGTTAGGAAGCCTATGAAATGTCTAATTTGTTAACTGTTGAACTAAAACATTCATTATCCATTGTAATAGTTATTTAGATTAATTCTAGTGTCATGTTATATCGCATTAAGAAGTAAATATTGGGTCATCCGGAAAGTTATGCGCTTTTTCAAAAAGCGGAGAGTGGTTTCGTCAAGCTATTTTGCTACTTCTGATAAGGAGTGACCTTAGATGACCCATACATGTACATTCGGACTTTTGTGCTTGCGCTCTATAATTCCTGGTTGTACTTTTTGGAATATGTCGTCTACATGATAGCTCCTGAACTGTGTAACATGGAATTTCAGCAATAACTTCTTTTAAAAGGTCCTCGATTACAGATGATGGTCGTCCAGAGTAGGTATCATCTTCGACGCTGAAATTTCCACGATTAAACTTTTCAAACCACATTCGAACTGTGTTATCTGAAACAGCACTTTGTTCATGTACAGCAAAAATTTTATGAGCAGTCTGACTAGCATTTTAACCTTTGTTGAAATAAAAGAGCATAACATGACGAAAATGAATGTTTGGTTCACCATTCTTAGCACTGAATTGAAACAAAAATTATGCCACAACACAAGCGAGAATAATGCAAGCAGAAAAGACCGAATGTACATATCTAGGTCATTCAAGGTCACTCCTTATGAGCATTAGCAAAATAACTTGACGAAATCGCGCTTCGCTTATAAAAATCAAAGAACTTTCCGGATAACCCAATATATCCACAAAATAAGTATTTTAAAATCCCTCATAGATTTATTATCTAGAATGTCTGTGTAAATAGATATATAAAAACTTATGAGGAGTTTATTCATAATTATATAATTAATTTTTGCATTTGTACATAAAATTTAAAAAAAATGTATATGTCAATTGAAAATTTCAGATACTTTATTTCGTACTATTTATTTTTATATGCATAATTTGCAATAAATAGAAAATTACATTTTCAGCATAAAAATATGATTAAATAGGATTTTAATGTATTTTTAATTGCAATAATATCAAATTTGAGAGTATGATATTTACATGTTTAAAAGAAGTAATTGTTAATGCATTGAAAATTTGAAATAAAATCAAATTCTTAAAAATATTCATTTTAATTATGCTTTAAAGTTTTAGAATATTTGAAAGCCAGGTTTACTAAATTCCTGTAAAAAATACATAGTTGTTTTATATAATAACATTCTGTATTAAAGTAAGATTAAAAATCATATCGGTTTATCTTTTATTACAGTATCATTAAAATACACTGCTTAAAATAATTAAAGGATATTGCAGTTTTAGGTGGATTTTGTATCTGGGAAACTTTTTAGCTGATTGATACATGGTCGACAGACATAGTAGGTTATATGAGAATAAATTACACATGTTTGGCAGAAAAAAATGCATTTTATTGCGCATTTGTGTACAAAAGGAAAAAAAAACACAATTTGTGCATATGAGAAAAAAAGAATAAGAAAAGGTGTTTTCTTCAAAGAAAATCATTTTCAGTAGGGGGTATGGTTTCCACGGGCGGCCAGCAACGTTGAACACCTTTGAGGCGTGGACTCAATAAGGCTATTAATGACGAGTTGGGGTATTCTGCCCCACTTTTCCAGAAGAGCTCTTTCCAGTTCTTGGAGTTTTTGTGGGGGTTGTTGGCGGCCAGAAACTCGTCTTCCTAGAGCGTCCCAAACGTGCTCGATTGGATTCATGTCTGGAGAACACGCTGGCCATTTCATTCGAACGATTCCTTCCTCGAAAAGGAAATCCTCCACCAGGTTTGCACGATGTGGCCTGCAGTTTTCGTCCATTAAAATGAAGTTATCTCCGATTGCTGCAGCGTAAGGGACTACAATAGGTCTGAGGATCTCATCCCTATATCGGCGACCAGTCAGAGCTCCATCTCGAATGATATAGAGGTCAGTGCGCTCGTCAATGGAGATGCCACCATACACCAACATTCCTCCACCGCCAAATCTGACACTTTCGTGCACGAACGCAGGATTATTCCTACTGCCACGGTCCCTCCAGATGAAAATACGCCTATTATCCGGATGCACAGAAAAACGGGACTCGTCAGAAAACAGAATATTGCTCCATTCATTTCTCCTCCAGTTGACATGCTCGGTTGCCCACTCCCTGCGGTCGCGACGATGCCTTGATGTTAATCTAACACATACCATCGGTCAGCGAGCATACAGACCTACAGCATGGAGCCGGTTTCGGACAGTCTGAGTTGAAATCGTGGTGCCTGTAGCCGAGCGAAGGTGTTGTTGGAGAAGAGTAGCGTTCATGTTTCGGTGTCTCCGAGCTGTTAACGCTAAATACCGATCTTCATTGGGCGTTGTTGCCCGTCTACGACCTTGCCCTGGTCTTCGGCCTGCACATCCACTCTCCAAAAAACAGTTCCAGATCCTGGAAATGACAGTTTGTGACACTCCAATGGCTTGCGCTACTTCGGCTTGAGTTTGGCTCCCTTCTAACCTACCAACAATTCTCCAAGCTTCTGAATCTGTCAAATGACTTCGCTGAGACATCGTACTCATCGAAACAAAGCAATCACTGAATGCCGATCATCCTTGTCTTCATTCTCTTTTATCCAGTTGAAAGTCAAATTTCATTCGCTGCCGCTGAAGCGACGTTTTTGACGTCGAACTCAAAATTTGCATACTCCACAGTTTGAAAACCAGAAAAATTTGCATTTGTGATTCTCTTCTTCTATTTTCGGCAAAAAAAAATTTCGTTTATATCTTTATTTTCTATAAAACTTCAAATGTCCTTTAATTGTTTTGAACAGTGTATTACTAGCTCATCCGTCTGGCGTTGCCCAGAAATTAGTAACTTTCATTTGCGTTTCGATAAAAATAATTTTCGGCGCGCATTCTGTTTTAGACAAACCTCTTTCCGAACGAAACCCCGGCACTAGTCCCAGCAAATTACGACATTGTATAGCAGGTGTGCTACGTACGCGCTACAATATCGTTTAGCTTCAATTTCCACCGCTAGAAGGCGCGAAATCATCTTACTTAGTTATCTACAGTGGTGGCCAAAAGTGTGGACATTTTTTGAAAGTTCTATGTTTTTCAACTTTGTGTGCTTGTAGAATATATTAATTTTCACTTAAATACAAACGTTTATATATCAAATTGAAGGTAATTTAATGTAGAATTTAATAATAAAAACAGTATTACAATATCTGTATTACAAAAAAAAGTTATGCAACTAATAGTAAGATCTATCTTAGATTTGCATTTTTTTAAAGTGATACTTACAAAATCATTACTTTGTAGGATAACCCTTATTTTTAAGACAGCTTCACAGCGTCTTTTCATCGAGTGAACGAGTGTTTGAAGTTCATCTTTCGTAATCACATGGTGCCAAAAATCAATTATAGCTTCAATAAGTTGTCTTTTATTGGATGGACGTTTTTTTCGTACAAGAATTTTCAAACATTGCCACAAATTTTGCAATTGGATTGAGATCAGGCTGTTTCCTGGCCATGGTAATATATCTATGCCTTGATTTTGAAACCATGCTTTGCATACTTTTGCTGTGTGGCATGGATCTGAATCCTGCTGAAAAATAAGTGGTGCGTTGTTGGGGAAGATCCCTGATGGAAGGTATCAATTTTGATTCCAGGACAGTTTCGATGTATTTTTTGGCATTCAGGATGCCATCAATCACTTGAATTCGGCCCACACCATCTGCAGACATACATGCCCAAATCATGACATTTGTTGGGTTTTTTGTAGTTGCTTCAATGCAATCAGGATGAAGTGCTTCTCCTACTCTACGTCTCACTATTCAAAACGATTTGTGTTTGTTTGTTCTACTAAAATGAGCATAACTTTTTTTGTAATACAGACATTGCAATACTGTTTTTATTATTAAATTTTACATTAAATTACCTTCAATTTGATATATAAACGTTTGTATTGAAGTGAAAATTAATATATTCTACAAGCACACAAAGTTGAAAAACATGAAACTTTTAAAAAATGTCCAAACTTTTGGCCACCACTGTATATCTTAATTAGTTCATGTTTAGTTGAATGAACCAATTCCCGTTGAAGAAGATTCCAAACATTTTTTGAACACTTTAGTCGAAATATGAAATTGCCCTAGGTCGACCACTTTCAACTATCATATTTCCCACACCCCCACAGCTACAAGCATGCAACCACCTTAGTGTACGATGTTAGACTCGAGGCTACTACCACACATAAACACCAGTAGTCTGCGCTTGGTAGTTGTGGCTGCAAAATGAAATATAGAAACACACGTCTATTTTTATGTATAGATTACGAAATTTAATAAAACCAATTGAGTTTCCAGATGTTTTTGGAAATATATAATTGTAAACTCATAATGTTATTTACTAGTAAAATTTCTACTTTTTATAAATTGTTAATTGCAATAAAATCTGTACTAAAAAGTAATTTGTATTTCTTTCCTATCCAATTAGCTTCGAATAACATTTGAGTTTTTTTTTAAGGAATTCCTATGTATATATATTTTGTAACTGATATAATTATAATTACCATAATTGCTGTAATAATAATTAATATTAGTAAAAATACTTTCTATAAAAAATATTTTGGAAAAAAAAAAAGATGGCAAACGTGCCTGATGTTAAACGTCTGTTTTCTAATTCTATAAAAATATAACATAAAATTGCGGTACATTCGATATAAATCATGAATGCTTAATTTTTTAATCGCGTCCAATGATTTAATTGTATAGTATATACAGGGTGTCCATAATTTGTTATCAGGGTTTCCTGACCTCATAACTTTTGAATTAAGAACATGACAAGAACCACTATTACATATTCGTAAAGTACAAATAAATAATTTTTTAATAACACAAACAAAGTTACATATGCGTAAAGTTTCAACTCAAAACGTTATTAGCCGAATAACAATTATAATAACATAAAAATACTAAAATTTTATCAAATTTATCAAAAATTGTTAATGGATTAGGAGCACGAAGTCCGATAATTACCACTATATGTTTTTAATAAATTTAATAAAATAATATTAATTATTAGTTGATTATAATCGTTATTTGATAAATATTTCCAATCCGTTATATATTTAATATCAACTTGTATATTTAATATTCCCTTTCTGAAGATTTTAAAAGTGTACTTTTGTCAACAACTAATGACGAGTCTAGAAACAGTTCAGGAAAAAGTAATCATGAAAAGTTGGAAAAATGTTAGGAATATTTTTGACGAGTATTACAATGAAGATGTAGATAAAACTTGTTTTCTCCAGATTTCCCAGCAACACTAAATCGTACAAATGTGTCAGGCCGAAAGGCTGCTTTTTTATATCAGAAACAGTGAAAATCTTAGAACAGAACATTGATGAATTGGCTCTAAAGAAAGAATCAATTTGTCGATAAAAATGAGCTAAAACATATCAAATAAAAAAGTTTCAAGGCAACATGCCTTTTGTTATTCTTTTATATGGAATATTTATCCAGTATCTGAGTAGAAAATAGAATGTTCGATGCTCGCGAGTATTGGTTTCTGGGACAGGGGTCTCTCACTTACGGTTACTCACTTTCTCACACTGTCTGACACCTTTGTACAATCTAGTACTGCTGTAAGTTCTAGAATAATCATGGTTTTGTTTCTATATTCTCATTTTAATACTCCTCCAAAACGTATTGTTAACCTTTTTCACCTTTTTATCATTGCTTTTCCTGGACTGTTTCCAGACTCGTCGTAAGTAGTTGTCAAAAATTCACGTATAAAATCTTCAGGAAAGGAATATTACATATACAAGGGATTTTAAATATTTTAGAAGGATTTTAAATATTTTTATAGGGTGTTTGTTTAATTTTCATTGGCATTGCCTACATTTATTATGCACAGTCGTGAAAAACAATCCCCCATAACAGTAGCCAACATTTCATCTGATATAGGAGAGTCTGTAGTCTGCGTCTAGGCAATAATCATGTAATATGCTTTAACACTACCAGCTCAAACATAGGTCATAATGTTAGTACCTGTCCCTTTCGACAGTAGAAGCGTAAAAAAGAGTTCTAATCAATTATTTACTGACATCATATTATGAAGCTGGTAAATGGTACAGCGCTTGAAATATGTATAGGAGTCACATTGCTTCTTTAAATTTTATTATTTTAACGCTTTCAATGAAAATTGGGGATACATTGATACAGACATGTCAAAACCAGGAATTTCGTTTGATGTTGTCGCAAATTTAGTACAAGTTATAAAGCAAGAGGCACTAGACTACGGAAAAAAGTACCTGGAACAAAGAGAAACAAAGCTAAGAGGGAATTAAAAATAATCCTTGGAATTCGAATTATATTTATTTGTGCTGTATCAGAAATAGAAGTAAAATTTATGTCACCAAGAACAATGCACCATGCCTCTGTATACACAAAGTTACAGTCTCAAGATCTGGATGTTCAAGACTTAATTTAAACTCTCTTCAAAAGGAAAAAGAGGACTACGTAATGTTTTTTTACTTTCCTTTTATACACGAAATCTCGGGTCACTGGATATCAAGCTTCATGTTCTCCTGTTGTTGCTGAAGTAGGATTGAATACGCATCAATACTTTCAGCCATTTTCAAGTACACTTCACATATATTTGTTAACCACATGTGGTATTTGTTACAAAAGGAAGTTCAATTTGCTGAAAAACAAGTTATAATTTATTCTACGTGAATCATTCTTGCTCTTAATTTATTCTAGAATAAAACATCGAACCTTTTGTCACATAAACGACTGTTGTTTCAATATTTGGAACCTCTCTGGATATCATGAAGTTGGAACAGACTTTAGAGAAGGATACCAACAAGCTAAAATATAATAAAATATCTACAAATAATACATGAGAACGCGGAATGCACAGTTGCACTTTTTCAAGAATAGAGTGGAATGATAACTCATGAGGAAATGCAGCGACATTTGTACTACACGTTGCTGACGATTATTGAAAAATGTACCCTGACAGCAAGGAAATTGCTTTGTCTAAGCCTTTGCAAAGGTAATAAAATTTTAATCTAAAATAAAAAGCTGGTAATATGCATATTAAATTAACTAAAATATTAAAAAATAATGCATTAAATACGTTGTAAATATATACATTAAGATACAGCTAATATAGTTGTTTTCTAATTTGATACTTCAAGCAATTGAGCTATCTCTAAATATTAAAATTTATAGCTCAAACTCTTTATGTAGCTTTTTTATATCAACAGGAAAAAAGTAAGAGATTGAGACTTGCATATATGAAAATAAATAAATTCGTGGCTTTTATGCTCCACTTCAATAGTGATACATTTTCAATAATTTTTATTGAATGGTTTCAATGTGATGTACTTTATAAAGTTCTCAATTAACCTGAAAGGAAAAATAATATTATTTTTAGCTAATTATTATCAGAAAATAATAATTTTTTTTATAAGTGTACATAACATTCAAAGCAAAGAATATTTTATAATCATTAATAGACATTATTTTGAAATAAGCTCATAGAAATATTTATAAAAATGGGGTATGGCATCTTTTAAATAATAGACACATAAATCATATAGACTTTTTTTCTTACACCCAACATCCCAAACAAATTGAACAAATGAATGTTCAGTTGATCCTAAAACTTGTTTACAGTTTATTCATGCTTTAATGTTTTAAATGCTGTTGAACCATTTGAATTTATGAATTGTGAAATAATACACATGTCATACGGTGAAATACGTTTTTCTCCAAAGAAGTTACGTCTCATAAAAATAATTTTTTTTGTTATCTGTACAAAATTATTTAATAAATACAATTAATTATAATGGCACTACTTGTATTTCAAAACATTAATAAATTTCGATTGGAAAAAAATGAATTATTTTAATTTATTCTCTGTAAAAACGCATTAGAGAAATAGCTCTAAGTATCGTATATCGAGTTATGTACTTAATATAATTCTGAAAAAAAAAATACATATATAAATAAATATGAATAAAAATCAAATAAGTCTGAAAAAATAAATCATTAAATTAAATAGAAAACGATAGCTGGCACTTATGTTTCAGTAAGTTATTTTTTTTTATTAAATAAGTATTTTCAATCGATCTAATCTCATAATCTACTCTCAGAAATTTACTAAAGTATACTTAACTGTTTTAAAGCTTTCTTTACCCTAACAAAATAAAAAATAAAAAATAAAATTAATTTATATTACAACATTGGTTATAAAATCGAATTTAAAATCAAATGTTAAAAAAAAACTCTGAAATGTTGACTAAATTGTTCACATTAGCATTTATTAATTTATTTTAAAAATCTTTTTCATAATTATTCTGCATTTTATTCGGAATGATCTCAACATTTAATGTTCTTGCATGTTTTTTTAAGAAAGCTTAATTTTCAGCTGAAAAAAAAAACTATTGTCTCTATTTTTTAAGGCCCCACCAGTGACTGAGAGGTTCTGCTCTGAAAGCTGATAGACGGTAGGTGCTGGATTCAAACCCCTGTTGCGCTCGTCGACCTAACCGTTCGGAGTTTTCCGTGGTTTTCTACGAACCTTGCCGTAAATATGGGTTATGACCAAAGGTAACTTCAATAGCAGCCCGAGAAAGCTCTTGTTTGTTTCTCTCGCCTTAGGACGGAGTTTCTGACGTCACATCATGTGATATAACGTCAAAACTATAAAGATTAAGTCATTGCCAAACAAATGTTCCATATGTCTAAATAGCACATATGTCTAAGAAAGTACAGAAAATAGTACATATATGTCTAAGAAAATAGTAAATATGTCTAAGAAAATAGATGTATACCTAGGTATTTTTTCATTGAAACAAACGAAGATATCATAATCGGGTATTCGGTGACTATTTCATTAGGGATAATATTTAAATATTTGATAGGAAATGCAAGTTTTTTAAAACTTTTTTTAAAGAACAGGTTTTTAGATCCTTACGTATTGTCTTATTAGGAAGAAAGTTAGAGCCATTTATAATTGTATAATTGTATGAAGATTTTCATTGTGTAAGCCACTCAGAGATTAAGCTCGATTTACAAGTATAACCAAAGCTTGGATAACCATAGATCATAAAAGATAAAGTACAGTCATAATAGATAACAAGTTTATTAGGGATCGACTATTTAATAAAAATTCTAAAGATTTTTAAAACACGACTACTTTTACTCTAAGAGTTAAAATATGCCTTTTCTATGTCACCAGTTTATCCAGATACAGTGCGTGTGGGTGGTGTGCCTAAAAGCAAATATCGTCTACATAGAGTCCAATGTTTGATCTAAGTGTACACGGGATGCCTTTAATGTATATGTTAAACAATATGTTACAGATGACGCTGTCTAGCAATATCCCACAGACAATAAGGTAGAGGGGTTGAGGGGATGTTAATGTGAACATCATAAAGACAATTATTAAGCTATATAAGATGTATAACTCTGGCAGAAAGCTAAACTGAATTAATTTTTATATTAAGCTTTCAGGAAATCATTCCTATTTTTTATTTCTACAATCTCAGTTGAAAATAAATTATTTAAAATTAAAATCGTTTCAATGAAAATAGCTTTGATGTTACGGTTACAGTGGATTCATAATAACTGCAATTGACTTTATGTTTTGAAATTAGAAACTGTCCACTGTTTTAACACTAACGTCAATAAAATATACACAGGAATTTTGTTCCTACCAGTGCCGGGGTTGTAAAGCAGTGAATGCAGAAGTAGTTGTTGGGGGTGTAAATAAACTAATCTGACTACGGTTGTCCAGTTCAAGTTGGATTTGTTTTTAGTCGGCATTACCATGACTGTGTGGTATTCTTCATTGCAAAACTGATAAATATCGATTTTCTGAACGAGGGAAGACGTAAAGTTTTGCGGTAATTTAAAGCACAGTTCTCAAACATATGTTTAAAGAATACTCAAATTTACGACTGCATACAAAATTCATTGACAGAAATAGATGCTATTGAAAACGAGGCTCGCAATCAAGTTAAATTTGGTTGCGCACCAATAAGCCAAAAATCAAGAATCTCCCCGTGGCAACTCCGAATCCAATAACGGCAGCTTAAACATGGCAGAAAAACTTTAAGACATACAGTGAAATTGTTTGGAGCACACATCCTACTATCTTCACCGTGATTACCAGAGGACTGAAGCATTAAAATATTATTTGGAGGGTTTGTAGAAGCTGCAGAGACGTTTGTACGCAATTGTCATGAAATTCAGCCCCTTCCATCTTTCATTTTTATGATAATGGAAAACGAAACAATTAATTTTCCACTGGTAAATATTTATTTTAAAATAAAGACAATTTGTAGAAAAATACTACTGCATTATCAATTGCGTACCTTATGCCAATAAATCTTCAATAAAAGCGTGTTATTTCATGCACTCTTTTTTTCCTACTTTTTAACATTTAAAATATTTCATTGTTACAATTTCACAGCCTGTTAGTATTTTTTAGCTAGAGCAATTTGACGCATAATGAACTTCACTGTCGTAACTGGTAATAGATTCAAAACCTATTTGATAATATGACCTGCGCCCGGATAACAGATTTTTTTTAATTAATTAATTAATGATAAAGTTAAAAATGCTAAAATGCTGTATTATTACCGAAACACACCTGTGTACATAATATTAATACTTACATCACACCAGGAAGTTAGTAAAAAAGATTCCATCTTTACATACATAAACCAAGATAAATTAAACAAATTGGAAATTGTACCTCAAACGTGACAAATGAGTTGCGTTTGTACTGTTATTATTTCAGCGAAATGAATTATATCGTCTGTTATTATGATAAGATTAATTTCTATAATAAAATAAGTGCATTTTAAGTTGGCAACATTTTATCTTTTGTTGACATTTACTGAAAATTCAAATGGGAAACTTTGAAATTTGCCTAAGCCTAAGCCTAACTAAGCCTAGCTTTGAAAATTTCAGAAATTGAAGTACATATTTAGACTTTTTTTTTTCATTTCGTATCTATTTCTCCGGAAACATCTATCCAAAAAACTGTCGGTAGATTATATGATTGCTATAATTAAACAATTTTAGTATTTGAAATTCAGTAATACGGTTTTGAAATTCAGTAATACGTATATAATATGACTCCATCTTAAATAGGACGTAATCACCATGGCAACCTAGAATCATTACCTATCATGGGATTTCATTGAATTAATTACGTATGATAGGGTATAATAGGATGAATAACTTGACTATAATTTGGTCATAAGGGTTATAAAAGGTCATACATGACTATAAATTGCTCATAGAGGTTAGGAAATGCCATATACGTAATATATGACTATAACGTCATACATGTCAGATAACTTGACGATACATCTCGGTCGCTTGACGATTAATCCTCGGAAACTGCTATAACAAAGAAGTACCGATTTAAAAAAATTTCAAATAACTTAATAAATATTTTTATGAATATCTTTTTAAGTTTTGATTCGATTATCATAAAATTTAAAATGACTCGACCAAATTTTGCAACGATTATATATATTCAATTTAAAACCATTTGATTGGGTAGTTTTTGCGTTGTTATATGCGGACAGATTGACGGACGGATCAGACGACGACTATAGTTGCTACGTATTTATATAATTACGAACGCACCTAATAAAATACCTTAATAAAAACAAGTTCTGATTTGTATTTGATTAACGCTTGCAATATTATTAAATATATTGTAGTTATTTTATTGAGACTAAAATAACTATAAATAATTGTTATTGTCATTTTTTTTAAAAATAGATCCAACTTTCAAATTAATTGTGTATATTTATTTACAACAAGCGTAAATAATAAATTATAAAATATAGAAAGATAGAAACTCTTTTCAGAAACATTTAAATAGTAGTACTAAATTGATAGTTAATTTATATTTTCAAATACAGATCTTACTCAAAATAAAATATTTGAAACATGTTTCTCTGACATATTCTACTATGCTTTCCAATGAAATGCTGGAGATAACATTTAAGCTAACCTAATAGTCTAAATATAAGTTTATTCATGACTAGTTTTATGTTAAGAATTTTTTTCAGAGAGACACAAAGCATATCAGAAAATAGTTTGTTTAATTGCTCGTAGTAATAAGAATAGGTTTTTACGACGTCACACAAATGCTCCGGAAACAGATTAATGCTATTACAATTGGGCGAAAGCGTAGTTAAGGATGCATTAATGATATTAGAGTTAATCGAATAATGTCCTTGCATTTAACGGATGCCAATATGCCAAATGCATGAAGAAGTATGCAAAGCAATTTCTTCCAATGTTGAACCATTTTTTGTATGAATAAGATTACAGGATGAGAATTGGATAAGAGTTCCTTTATTTTTGCAAATAGTGTCACTTACGTATAAATATTTGCCTTATTAGTGATTTAAATTTCAAGTAAGACTATATGTGTGACACTATATGTGTACAAACATTTCTATATTCATTTTGAAAATTTTGATAAAAAATTGTAAATTATAGGCATGTCTTTTTTTTTTTCATTTTTCTTTTTTTTAAAATCAGAATATACAATCTTTTTATATTAACTGTAATTGAGGATTATCTGTTAGTTTAGTAGAGTTGCTGAACCGAATTATTTTTGTATAATATTTTTAAGAACGGTTTCCTAAACTGAAAAATTGCCTTTCCGTTACAACTGCTTAAACGAATGTACTGAATATTGTAATTAAACAACGTAAAAGTATTATACAGTATTTCTTTTATTATTTTGAATAGCAATGTCTCTTTAGTTTCTCTTTATATTATAAAGATATACAGTTTTAGTCATCATTTATATGTAATAAAGACTGTAAATCATATTATTTAGCAGTCGTAGTAAATTGATTTGTTTATTATAACAGAAACAGTAAAATATCCGTTGAATTATGCTTTACAGTCGCAAGTGTTTTTAAAAAGCTCATTAATAGGTATTGCCTAAATATTATAGCCGAAAAATTCAACAATGCAGTGTAACAAATTAAATATACCTAATTACAAAATCTACTCAGATTACTATATTGCACTGCAAGCGTAAAAAGGAAAGATTCCCAATTATCATGCTTTTTACATTTCGTAAGATTTTCCGTTGCAAAACTTCATTGGGTTTATAAACGATAAATTCAATTATTTAATTATTACTTAGACATGAAAATTCCCCTTGTTTTTGTACTCAGTTTATAAAATTCTATTTATTTATATTGTTGAAACTTAATAATAGACATCAGAGAACTATAAGACATAATATTCACTTCAATTGTGGATATTTCATGGTACAGTTATCAACAGCTAAATTACGATCCCGACTGCATTTATAATTGTTGAAAATTAGGATAAATAAAGCAATGACTTAATTTACAGTTCTGGAAAAATATTTTATTTTTCAATTCAATCGTTATAAAAGATAGTAATATGAAATATTGGCACAATACCTTGTTCTGAGCGTATAGTTATCAAGTGTTGCGCTTGTGTCTATGTGTTTTCCCACATTATTCCATTACGGTCTATGAAAATTAAAATGATGGAGGTATTCTATGATATATATTTTTCTGGGTGAAACTGTTAAAGAGGATATGTACTGCGTAAACCGTTTTCAAAATAAACATTTGGAAAATTCAAATGTTAGGTAATCTGTTTAGTTTTTTCTTCAGGTATAATCTTTCTTAGTTTACGAAACATAGTTTAAAAGTTGAATTTATACGCATATGCAATAAGGAAATTCAATATTGGCACTAATAGGATAACTATGAAAATTATTTAAATTTTTATCTTTTAAGATGGTTTGTTAAAAATAAATGGAAAGATAGTTTTCAGTTTTGAAAAAAAAAGTTTAAAAGTCATTTAATGGATGAAACTTTTAGGGTCAGAATTTCTGTTTTAAAACTCCCGGAATATATAGTAAATAAATCAGTTTTTATGAATGCTCACTAGTAAAAACACTAGATGCAATTGTAAAAGTTTATGGTATATTACAGAAAACGTTGTTCATAAATTTAAAGAGTTGTATATCTTTTAAATACCTGTACGATAAAATATTTTATACAAAAGTTTTGTTTAATTCTCATTGATGATTAAATGCAATCACATAATATGATTGTATGATGATTATATGATGTAACAAAATAAAGGTAATTAATTTTAAGAAAAACAGTTCGGTATTATTATGCAGAAATTCCATATTAGTGTACTGTATTTTTAAATAGAGACATATCGATGTCTATGTTTTTTTATAAGAGGAATTTCAAATACATTTATTGTTTTTGTAAATTATCCCAATATTGTCAAAAAACAGATGCTTATTCCCATAATTAGTAATATATAAAAAGAACATTATTGTTGATTAGAAAAACACTAATATTTATTATAATAAAAGAATCAACAATAAAATGCATTTTTATTTTAAAAATATTTTTTCAATAAAACATTTTTAGTTATTCTTGGCATAACAGAAATAAGAATGAGTTTCCCAAAAAATAATTATCACTCCATTAAGAACGAATCTTTCAGTTTTAGTAAAGTCATTAACCAGTGAAAAAATTATTTTCCTCCCTTTGATGACACCATTATGAAAGGATACTTCATGATTACTTTTATATCTGAACTCATGAAAATATGGGAAGCTTTGTATGCATCTTTTATCAGTATTTCTTTCCAAGCGATTAGTAATGCTTTTCTGTGAAAATACTATTGCTTCAAAAAATGTTATCGTTTCCAATTTCTAAATGATGTGCTTTTGTGAGATTTCTCGTTATGAAAAAAATATCATTTGCGTTTTTCGTTCTTTTCATTTTTAATTGCAAATTTCGCTCCAGTAAAATGCCATCTAAATTGAAATGACATACGAGTATTTTAAAAAATTGTTGTGTCAAAAATCAATATTTATACATGTATTTTTGCTTGCTCCTACAATATGTAACATAAAACTGTTAATTTTAAAAGTTATATTTTTGTGATATTTTGACACTATTCAAAACACATACTTATAATATTATCGCTAAAAATATTATGATAATTCCTATTAATTGATAAATAATGTATATATAGGTTGAACCAAGACCTTACCAAATTCAGTTGGCAAAGGCGCACGCAGGTGTTTGAAAACAATAAAATACATTATTATTCACATGGTAAGAAACTAAGCAGAAGTATTATCTTACTACTGTAGGGCTAAACAAACACAAACATACACAAACATGTACATATGTCACACAGTTAAACAGTGGTAATTTCTTTCAATAGAGATTACCAATGAAAAAATAATGCAGAAAAACACGAATAACAGTAAATTTAGCATTGTATTTTTTTGGACAGAATAGTGGGGGGGGGGGGGGTAAAAAGCTTTTCAATGATGCCTCATAGTAACGAATTTCCCCGAAATCTTGTCTAGAGCGGTAATTATTTATTCTTTGTGTAACTTTAGGTATAAAAATTACGCAAGTATCATGGGTGAAATAATTCATGATACACTCGGTAAAGTCTCTAATTTGATCTGAAATGCGGATATATGAATCCACGTATATCACTATGTAGTGACAAATTTTCATGTAGCATAAAAGAATAATGGTAAGGCGCTGCAAAGCTCGAGATATTTGTAACACGCCTTACAGTGGTGAATTTCCCCGAAAACTGTTCGAATTGTTTTCTTCTTTTCAGCGCTTCTTTGAAAACAAACTTACAGTCAAGATGCAGAATTGCTTTGCTAAATACTTGGAAGGGGGGGGGGGTCTGTATTACAGTTTACACACGCTTGGGTTCCACTTTTATATTAGGCTTCTCGTTCTGGCGCAAAGTGTACATTATTTTATTTACAAGTTAAACAAGTTGTAAATTGTACATAAAACGTGACAAATGAGGTGCGTCCGTGTATATTATTATTTCAGTGAAATGAATTATATCGTCTGTTATTATGATATGATTCCTTTGCGTAATAAAAAAAAAGGTACATTTTAAGTTGGTAACATTTTATCTTTTATTGACATTTTCTGAAAATTCCAATGGGAAACTTAAGCCTAACTTTAAAAATTTCAGAACTTGAAATGCATATTTAGACTTTATTTTCATTTAATATCTATTTCTCCGGAAGCATCTACCAAAAAAACTGTCGGTAGATTATATGATTGTTATAATTAAATATTTTTTGTATACGAATTCAGTTTCTAAATTCAGTAATACGGAACTAATATGACTACATCTTAAATATGATGTAATCACCATGGCAAGCTAGAATCTTTACTTATCAGGATTTCATTGAATTAATTATATATGATAGGATTTATTAGAATGAAGAATGCGACTATAACTTGGTCATACAGGTTATAAAATGTCAAGTACGTCATGCATGTATGATAATTTGGCCATAAATCTCGGTCGCTTGACGATTAATCCTCGGAAGCTGCAATAACAAGAAAGTAGTGATTAAAAAAAATCAAATTACTTAATAAATCTTTTTACTAATATCTTTTTAAGCTTTGATTCAATTTTTATAAAATTTGAAATGACTCGACAAAATTCTGCAACAATTATATGAATTAAATTTCAAACCATTCGGCTGAGTAGTTTTTGTGCTGTTATATGCGACAGATGGACGGAACAGAAAAAATAATATATAGGGTCCTATTTTTGGTAAAACACAATATCAAATTTTCATAAGAGCGATCTCAATGGTATGTTTTACCAGAACATAGTTTCATTTCGACATTTAAAAAATTTTATAAGACTTTTTTAAAGCTGTTGCCATTTAGTACTTTGAAATCTAACAATGTAAGTTAAAATTTAAGCATTACGTTTTTGGTGACGGGTTACAACCTGTCAATAACGGAAACGTGCCTTAAAAGGAATAGAATACATTTATGATAAATGCTAAGATGAAACCTATATAAAATTGATTTTTCAAAGTGCCTCCTCATCTCGTCTTATCAGATTTGATTGTATTTTAGTTATTATTGTTTTACTGCGATTTAGTTTTGTTATCTAATACAGATAATTCACGCATAAAAATTTCTGAAAATTCAATGGAGTGTTGATTATTTGATGCCATTTTGTCTGTCTGTAAGTTTAATTCGTTAATGAAACATTTTGTTTGGAAAGAATTTTTAGGAGTTCTTCTGTGTATCTATTTTTTATATATTTTTTAATTAATAAGGATGTCAGATTTTCCATTTGTTACGTCCAACTTTCAGGTGTATATATTTTAAACATTTAATGTACTGCGGATGAGATTATGGTTTCTGCTTAAATGAATTTTTATAGATTTATAAAACACCATTTTTATAAAATATTTAATATAGATTTCGCTTTAGACAGCCGGACTAATATTAATATCTCGAAATTGTAATATATAGCCGCTCCTCACATTAGATAAATTTATAATATCACGAAATATAATAGATGTTGATAATGAAAATCCTTAAGAAAGTACATTGAAATATTGTTAGTTTAAGTATTAAAATGTAAATATATTGAATAATATAATTCAATGCATGCTCGTATGTTATAGTTTATTCATAAATTAATTCGAAGTTTGGAAGAAGTAGAATTTGAAAACCTTTGAACAATGTTTGAATAAAGGAAAAGAAAGAATAGTTTTAATCTACGATGAATAACATTATTAAAAATGTGAATGACTGATTTACGATTAATATGAGTGAGTGACTATTCATAAAAAATATATATATAAAATCGAACACATCTATAACTTGGTGATTAGTTAATTTATAAAACTGGATTTTATTACATTTTTTAGGCAGAAATATACAAAATTAACAATCATATAGAGTTTTTATAGATATTAAAAAACTATATATGCGACCGTAGAGTTTAAGGAAATGGATTGAAATTTCGGATGTCGTTATTTTGCTCATGAATGATGCAAAGAACAACAATCGAGATCACTGGGTTACAGTTACAGTGGCACTTTTTTGAAAAATTCAAATAACAACACCCATTTATTTTCATCGTAAGATGCTCTTAATGGTCAAAAACCATAAATAGTGTTTAAAAAATTATTTTTAGCTGTAGAAATGGCGACATAAAACAAACGCAATGAAAAACAGTGAACACAAAAAATGCGCCCACGTAGGCTACAAAAAAAAAGACATAATTTGACGTTTTTAGCTCACAGGCTATCAAAGCCTGAGAGCTTATGTGCCCGCCGGTTCTGTATGTACGTACGTATGTATGTATGTACGTAACGCGATAACTCTTCATAGAAATATCCGTTTTCCTTCAAATTTTGTTTATAGGTTCACTGTGTTAAGGCGCTTCCCTGATTAGTTTTCGGGATTGATTGGTTCAGTATAAAGGGGGGGAACAAGGGGCTAATTCCCCCTTAATTTATATAAATGGGTTTTTCATGCAGAATTATCCCATTTGCTTCAAAATTTGTTTATAGGTTCATTGGGTTAAGACGCTTCCCTGATAATTTTTTGGGATTGATTGGTTAAGTATAAAGGGGGGGAACGGGGGGGAATACCCCCCCTAATTTAGATAAATGAGTTTTCCATGCAGAATTATGCGATTTTCTTCAAATTTTGTATATAGGTTCATTGTGATAATGCGCTTCTCTGAATAGTTTTGGGGGTTCATTGGTTAAGTATAAAGGGGGAAAGGGGGGCTAATCCCCCCTTAATTTAGATAAATGGGTTTTTCATGCAGAATTATCTCATTTTCGTCAAATTTTGTATATAGGTTCATTTTGATAATGCGCTTCTGTCAATAGTTTTGGGGGTTCATTGGTTAAGTCTAAAGGGGGAAAGGGGGGGATAATACCTCCTAATTTAGATAAATGAGTTTTTCATGCAAAATTATCCGATTTTCTTCAAATTTTGTATATAGGTTCATTGTGATAATGCGCTTCTCTGAATAGTTTTGGGGGTTCATTGGTTAAGTATAAAGTGGGAAAGGGGGCTAATCCCCCCTTAATTTAGATAAATGGGTTTTTCATGCAGAATTATCCGATTTTCTTCAAATTTTGTATATATATTCATTGTAATTAGACTTCCCTGATTAGTTTAAGGGGTTCATTAGTTAACTATGGTGGTGGGTAACGGGGGGATGACCCCCCCTTAATATATTGTTGATTATTTTTTTTTCGAGGGGCATACTTCAAATTCTTTGAAATAAGAGTATAATATACAATTAGAGTGAATAGCCTGTGAGCTTAATGCCCTCAGTTTAACTGAGCAGTTTTCTTTTTATTATGCTCACAAACGATCACATATCACACCTTATGATAGCTCCCTTATGATAGCTTCCAAGTGATTATTTGTGCGGAAATAATTTTGGATCTATTGAAATCAACTTCTATAGGTTCAGTTTGTGCTAATTTTGCTAACGCAGTGTGGGGTCTATTTAATCTCAGATCTGCTTGATGTTCTTTTATTCTGTCACGAAATTTCCTCAGCGTCATACCTATGTACATAAAATCTTTGTTATCTTTCTTGAATGGTATGATATATACCCCTGATCTATTGATAGCCTGGATTGGATCAATTTTTCTGTTTAACAAAACCCGCAACTTTGGGGGAGGGACTGCGATTAATGTAATGCCAAACTTAAAGAGGGAATGTCTCATACTTTCAAAAAACACTTTTTTCCGCACAAATAATCACCTGGAAGCTATCATAAGGGAGTCTCTAGAAATAATGTCTAAAAAAGAAATAGTCTGTAACGACGTATTATCATATGATATCCATGCAGTCTGGAATGAATTAATGCATCATTGATTACCTTTCCCATCCCACCTTATATATTCAAACCCTTGAAGTAAAATAGTTTATCCCGGGCAAGCAAGAAAAACGCGAAAAGATAACAACTCAACTCAACAATTTAGTTTTTCCACTGATGATGTACGACTGTACCGAGTAACGGTTGAAAACGTTTTCGAATTTTTTAAAAGGACTTTAATGCGCTTTTAAATGTTTTATGTATGTTTTACGCACCTTCAAGCAATATATTTACATTTAGTTGTATCTTAATGAATTTTAGTTATTAAACAAGGCGAATTTGCACTGAAATTTTAACTTTTATTGACTTTTCTGCATTTTGAAAAAATTATGCCTGATCACATTTTTGTAACATTTTCAAATATATTTTTGTTATTTTGCACATATTCCAACATTGAATAACTTATATTGGAGTTTTGTATTGTACTTTTATGAAAGGAAAAACCTTACTGAGCATATCTAATATTTTTGAGTTACATTTTCCACGCCTTTTTTAGAATAATGACCTACATTTGAAAAAAATGTCTTAAAATTCTTCTCATGTTAAAAAATTGTATTCCTAGTCTCTCTCTCTCTCTTTTTTTTTTTTTTGGAACAGCATGTGCCAAGATATATTGGCAGGGTTAAAAGATCTAGTTCTGTTTACAAGATAAAACAAAATCATTCCATATCCCTAAGGGAGATAAATATATAACTCAAATACTATAAAGCATAAATCTGGACCTCTTCCACAAATATATCACATTTCATTGGAAAACAGAAGTATAGAAAATCGATCTTTTATCATGCAAATAAAAAAGCATTTTTGTGATCTGGTTTTAGGAAATACATATAGTATATATATGGTCACATTTAGAGTGTTCACTGGAGTTTATAATTCATAAAAATCTTATATCACAAATCCACGATTATAATTTGACATATATGAATGAAATGATGCAATAATAACTATTCATTAGTCTTTTAAGAAGTTATAAGCGTTTCACAATTTTATAAATTAAATTTTTTAAATATAATTTTAAGTGTTAATTAAAATATTACTACCAGTAATTAGTTTCTTAAGAAATATTATTTGAAACTAAATATTTACATGAAAATCAAATATTAAATGGGGTGTTTAGTGTTGTCAGTTTAAAATTTTATTGACGGATAACTCTCTAACGTACAATATTACAGTTATTACAATAAATTTCTTCTACTTCCTATTTTAATATATGATTGGTTCGTCATCAAATGCATTGGTGTACTGGAGTAGAACTGTGAACTTTACATTTAATATTAGTGCTTAAAATTAGGGATTGTTTAATAAATTTTTCAGAAACCCTTAAATTTATTAATTTTTTTATCAGACGAAATTTCATCAAGCCGCCTTAGAGTAAAATTCCTGAAAAGTTATACAAATAGAAAAAAATTATGTTCCTGAACGAAATATTAATCTATGGCTGTAGAGGCAATTAAGAAATCATTAAAAGGACAAGTTTTAAGCCTTACTGAATCTGATGCAAAATAAATATCCCGGTCACCATCTATGACGATACTCATATATTGGATAATTTTAGGATAATTAGGATAATTAGTTAGGATAATTTTATTTAAATTTTATATGTTCCTAAATTTAAACATAAATTTATTTGGAGCTAAATTATTTTCTAAATTAATTATTCGTTTGTTAAATTAAATCTTTTAGTCAAATGTTTTGTCTGTTAACTTAAATCTAATTTTATAATTGCTAATTTTAATTAAATTTAATGTCTTAACATTTAGAGGACTAGAATGCTGTGTTATTGAATTTCCAGTGTGTACTCGTATTTACGTCACTGATCAAAAATGCATTTGCGATAATCTAGCATATTCAAATCCATCCAGAAACAGCCAAAATAATTTTTCCCCTCGATATCTTATTCATACCATCTGTTCATGCTTTTATGTAAAAATATACATTTGCATATATTCAGTATAAGAAACATAATCAAAGAACCACATAATAGAACAAAATTTCTATATATTTATTAGTTTCTGTGATCTTAAAATAATTAATGGTTTATATGTTAATATCCTTATTATATGCACTACGAATGAAATGCAATATTTATAAAACTGCTACTAAGACTTTCAATTAAATGCATATTATACCTTAATTAAGACAGCTTCTGCTGTAGACTGAGAAAATATTTAATATTAACATATTGGCAGATGGTGTAACGAAAAGCATTTTTATTCCTTTATTATCAGCCGAAATTATTTTCTCCATTTCTTTCAACTGCAATTTGTAGCATGCATAACTATCGTCAAAGAAGATAACAAATTGAATGGAATATAATTTTCTAAAAAATAAATCTCGGTAAAGTTATTAATAAGATTATCTGAAAAGCTCTTCATAAGAGTTTTTTTTTTCAGCAATACTTTTTGTGTTCTTTCTAATTAAAATCTGCAACTGCAACAATATTACTGTGGATGTGGCTAAAGACATTTCTATCGCGATTTACGGTATTACTAAATTTATATATCGGGTGCCCATAATTAAAGTGTACGTGTTTGAACTGCTCTACAAGCTAAACGATTTGGAATATTTAAAATATATTTGGTATTTATACTATTTAGAGCATGCGGAAAGAAGTTCTGCAATGCAAAAATAATTCTAAAACTTTTCCGACAGATGGTGCTGTATATCATTAAAAGAAAAAAGAAAAAGAAAAGAAAAATACAGATTTTCCTACCAACTAAATTTCAAAAATATTTTATGTCGAATTTTAAATGATTCTTTCTTAATTGGAAACTGTTAAAAAAATTTCCTTTTAATTTTTTTGCTTATTTTTTTATGTAACTCTTATAGTTTAATGCTTTTTTTTACCCATTTTCCTGTTTTCTTATCTTCCAGACAATCTGCCAGCGATTTTTGATTTCATTAAAAATGACCCTAAGGGGGGGATAGGGGTTTCAGAAGAAAAAAAATCATAACTTTGTCAGTTCCCAAGATATCAAATCCGATTAAATTTGTTATAAATCTCCTTAAAATTATCTACAACTTTTATATTGACAAGTTTTTTATAGGACCAACTCTTACGGCAAAATAAATAAATAAATAAATAAATAATAAAAACAAAAAAATCTCTGCTGGCTCCGCCTACAAGCAGACGTGAAAACAGAAAAAAACCATAACTTCTTAATTTTTATACATATCGAATCCGTTTAAAGCTATTATTACTTCTAGGAAAAGGGCTAAAATTTATGTATGACAGATTTTTGATTTCATTAAAAATGCCTCCAAGGAGGGGAGGGAAGAAAAGGGTTTCAGAAGAAAAAAATTCATATCTTCGTCAATTCCAAAGATATCAAATCCGCTTAAATTTATTATAAATCTTTTTAATATTATCTGAAATTTTTATAGAACCAACTCTTACGGTAAAAAAAAAAATTAAAAGCAAACAAATCCCTGCTGGCTCCGCCAATAGGCAGCAGTATATTTCGAAGTGGGTGGTCCCAAATGCCACATCATGGCAAATATGTCTTTCTTCTGCAATGCAGGTGCCCCACGGTCTGCGTCTTCAAAATCTACCTGTGCCTGTAGGCCGAGCCGTCAGGGATTTTTTTAAAAATAATATTGCTTGGTTGCCACCACTTTTTTGAAGTAACAAATTCGCCTTTTTTTTTAATAATTATTGCAAGAATAAGGCCAATTACGCTATTTTAAAGAAGTGGTGGGAATCAAACAATCTCAATTTTAAAAAAGTATCCTACTGGCAACACTGCTCTAAACGGTATAAATACCAAATTTTAAAAAATACTCCAAATAGTTTAACTTAAAGAGCCCTTCAAACACATGGACTTTAATTATGGCCACCCTGTACATTCATTAAACGTCTTGGTAAGGTACTTATAATCCCATTCATTTTAGTCCACTTCCGTTTAATAAATTTGTAATTTTAACAGGATTTAAATGATTTGTTAGTACAACGTAAAGAGAACAGATCATTGACATATGAGTTTGCACTGTACATTTTCTGAAATTGATGTGAATTTATGTAAAATGTGTTTTACATATTTATGTACGGTTTGCGAAAAAAACAAATCGATCTGTTACATATTGATAGAATAAAACTGAGAAATATTGTTATATTTTATAAAAAGTTATGTATCTGTATGAACGTTATGTATAAGTGTATATGATAAATTTTCATAACGGGTTATTTAAATATTGCAAGTTTTAATAGGTTATTTGAAACGGCTCTGTTTTAAAAATAAGGTCATAAAAATTTTACTCAATTGTGAATTTCTGATTAGTAAAATGTATATTATTTAAAAATGAATCGAAAAGTGTTAACGAAGCACGTTGATTAATTAGACATTATGATAATTTAACCTTTTTTTATTTTTACGATTTTTTGTAAAAGTTCATAGGTTATACGCAGGCGCGCTTTAAACAAAATTTTTTAAATGCTAAATTTTTGTTAAAATATTTAAAAAAAAATAAAAAAAGTAAAAACTTTTATAATCATCTTTACAAAACTGTAGTAAATAAAAGCTCTTTTCATTCTTATCATTAAACAACATGGAAAAAATATGTATAAACGGTAGATTCAATACTGTAATAATAAATTTCTAGACATGTAAACATCTAAAACTATGATGCGCATTGTATCAAGAATGTGAAAAAACTTTATTACAGCATACGTTTACGGAAGGATGGAAAATAAAGCTAAACAGTATGCACTTATTTTCAATGGGTAGAAAGAGCTCCTAACTGCAATGTTTTTTTCTCTGAATTTTTTATATGCTAAAAAGAATGTTATTTCAACATGATGAAAAAAATATTGGATTGTATATTTGAAGATAAATTATTAAAGTATTAGTTCTCAATTAATGTTCAAAATATGCGTTAAAATTGCAGAATTATAGGATTGTAACCCAGTAGTAGTCGTGTATCAGTATTTTTGTGGTCCATGTCTATTAAATTATCCTAACTCCTCTCCCTTTAAAAATACAATGGCGATGATACATGTAACTGACCGTAAAAGTTTCTTCGACATCATATTAAAGTTACTAGAGACCCCTGCGGTGTCAAAAAGACCGAACGCGCTCAATAGCGTTCTAATATATCATGACTGCTCTCGTGTACACGTACATGTACACATACATGTACACATTCATGTACATACGTGTACATGTAAAGGTACAGTTTTTGAAATAGTATGCTCGGCATTGAAAGCGAGAGGATTAACGCAACTCAAGAATGAGTTGGTAAATTGTTCACGTGAAAACATCACTAGTAATGTCTCTATTCGAAAATATGGCTTTTCCACATTGGATTGCTTTGCTTTGGTCTCGCCTGTAAAAAAAAAAACAAAAGTCACCAAAAGGACACTTTCAGTTTTAGACGTTTCATCGAATATCTACAGAAATACTTGACGAATTATTCTAGAACTTCAGGAATATAGAGAAATTGCTTGACATTATATTTTTCCGTGAAAGTTTAAATACTAAGAAAATTAGGGGATCAACAAAAAAATAAAATAATAATAATAATTTTCGCAATCAATATGTGTAAAAAGTATGTGCTAATGTAGTTGATATTTTGAAATAATGAAGATATACACTACAGAATATCTTATACCTTAGTCACAAAATGAACATGAGACAGGATATTAAAGCTTACTGATGCTTCTGTATGTGATAATAATGTATTTTCATCTACTGATATATATTTAAGAAATAGCGTGATTATCAGGTGAGATAGGTTTACACAAGTCAGCTCATGAATATCAAGGAAATGTAGGATAGAAAATTATATTAAATTTAGTGCAATTTTGGATTTATGTGGAAAGAATTCGAATAAGATATTGAATATGTAGATATAATGTTGCTAAAATTATTTAACATTTCAAATGGCATGCCAGTGCGTAAGTTTTACCATCAAAATGATGTTTCTTTCTTCTCAAAAACGGCACTGAAATTATCTGCAGGTCATTGTTATTCTTCAATCCATTACTTCCATTCGAATTAATACCAGTTTCTACCATTTATTCCGTGTCCTTATCAAGCTTGAAGTAGATAAATTTAATAATTATTTTGCGTTTTCAACATATAGTTAGAAATGTATTTATTAAATATTTTGGCAAATTAGCTTCAAAACCAATATATCTTATGACTATACAAAATAGTCAATTGAAGATACAAATTTTTAAATTTTATAAGAAAGTATATACAAAATGATGTAAATAGAATAGCCCAAGAACTAAAAAACGCGAAAGGTATACATTATGAAAGTTCTTTCTGGCATAAAATGTTCTACGACAAATATAGAAAAATTCTTCAAGCATGCAGGCAGCGACACGGCACTGAATGTAATATAGCTGACTTTTTGAGTGCCGAGGACATTCAAATCTGCCTATATGAATTACTACTCATCTTTCCTGTATCCGTGTTTTGCCACTTTGCCCTTCACACTGAGGTACGAGAAAACAGCACTGTCCAGCTCTTTGTAAAATTGAATCACATACGTGTGGAGCATCTATATTTTGTCTTTGGTCAAAGTGACTAAATCGCGATTTTTTCCCAACATTTCACGTTTAGTATTTGTTAGATGAAGTCTATACATCCAGGCACATATATCATACGACAACATTCAAACATACGCAGGAATGAGACAGCATAGACACGATTTTTGCATAACACTGGCTATCTGTAGTTCAGTGACACTTCAATATAATTTTTAATATCATTATAATAATCTCATTCTAAATGGGTATGTTGACTTTTAAAGAAATCCTTGCTTTTTATTTTCTTGAAGTGTTTCTGCTTTACTAATTTTATCTTCCGTATTAACTATGGTAACCTTACTTTATTTTAAATTTTATAATACAGTAATAGCTAATCTTCTTAAATCATACTCGCACAGTTTCGAAATTTCATTCTATATTAAATAAGGTAGTTTTGTAGAAAATCAAGAATACCAAATATATACATTTATGTTTTAGTATTATTGTTAGTACTTTTTTAACTTTTTAATACTTACTTTTTTAAATCCTTTCGACACAGAAAGGATATTTAAATCACAATCCAATATTTTGTGTTTATTTTACTTCTTTGAACATCTCTCATAATTTTATAAAAATGAAATAATTAATATCAACATTCTCTAATATTGAGTGATATATAATCGTGTGTATTACGAAATTTCTATTAAATAAACATTCTTCCATAAATTATTAATCATTCATAAAAATATTGCATTCAAAATTTTCGTACAAAATAAAACTGTCAACTGTTATTGATCTTCAGTTTTCCTGTCAAGTTGTGGGACATTTTGCATTAGACATATAACATCAGCCAAAATAAAAGTGCAGAAAAAATGCAACAAATCGTTAAAAACTTCTTTTGTTTTTGATAAGAGGAACGATGAATGACAGTTTTATTATAATCCCTAGACAGCAGATAAGATTAAGGACATTTTTTTCTGGGAAGACAAAAACATATCAATCCAAGTGAAAGGTAATCTGATCATAACAGTAGATTATTTGAACATACGTAAAAAATGGCACAATTTTCTGATACAAAAAATTAAGACGGCAAAATAAAAATTTAAATTACTAAGAGAATGTACTTAAATATATACTTATATGCATCTCACAATTTATATATACACTGCAAAAAAATGTTGATTTTACAGTATAATACCGGCACCCTAGCTGCTAGTATTATACCGTAAAATTAACCGTAATAAACAGTAAAATGAGCAGTAATACGCTGTTTATTACTGTTAATTTTACGGTATAATACTAGCAGCTGGGGTGCCAGTATTATACTGTAAAATCAATTTTTTTCAGTGTCAGCATATATACAGTTAGATCTTTTCGAATAGGACACATTTACGCTTTATACAAAATTATATGCGAAGCTTGCTATAAGTCTGAAGAAATAATTTTCCTCTCTTCATATAACATTACAATATTATATTACATCATGCTAATGATATTAACCCTTTGACTACGTATTGGGACATATGTGTCCCAGTAAGCTATTTTTTAATTATTTCGTACTACTTTTTAAAAGTTAATCTCTGACATACACTTATACTAGAATATTTTTAATAGAAATTCAATTTGCCACAAATAATTTTATTTTTAAATTGTGGTACGATTGAATATAAAAATATTCGCTGGCTCTTAATCAAAGTGTTAATATTACTATACAGGTAATTTTAACATAATGCAAGATCAAACTCATGCAGTCATATACATGGCTCCTAGAAACTTTATCTAGGAGGCTCAGTAGCAGAATTTTCTGTGTTAACCAAGCCATGTTTGCTGAACCAAACTTACTATTATAAGAAATTATAGTTGCCTATAAAATAAGCAAAAGTTGCATTTAGAAAGAAAATACAATAAATCTGGAGACAAAAAATAAATTTTAGCGATTTGTCTTAGCTCAGAATTTTTTTAAAGCTGTTAGATTGATCTCCAAGGTATAAAAAAAAAAAAAAATCCGCAGCGCCCGGTGCCATGCTGCTCTGTTTCTGCTACTTTCTAATGGATATTCTCAATGGAGATGTTCATTGAATGATGCACACTGTAAATTCTTGTATGCTTATCAATACCACTTTAGCATTTTTGCACTCAACCATGTAACAATGTTTAGTCCTTTACACTTAAAAAGAAAGAAAAAAATTACAAAGCAGATGTATTAAGTCTTTTCCCAAAAGATCTAACAAAGAAGTTTTCTTCCACTATTTAATAAAGTCAGAAAATTAAAGTGCAGTGAAAATAAAATATAACAAACTGTTGAAATTATTTAAAGTCCATATCCTTTATCAAGAAATTTCTATATTTTCCTTTTAAAAAATAATGCACTTACCTGAGTAAATATACTTTTACACGATTTAGTCATTTATTTTACATATGCAAATATGCATCTTTATTTGAATTGCTAATGAGAACTTTAAAGCTGTGCATGATATAATTAAATATCTTCATATGCATTGCTATAGCTATTTAGATAATCTTCTGTTTAAACAGAAGATTCCACGTGTTACTTTTAATTTACTTCTAATTTAGTACCGGGTATGTTTTATTCATTATAAAAATAATTTTAATTTTAAATTGAATAGCTTAAAATTAATTTATGCCGTGTAATTAATTTTCGAAAAAACACGGTTACTACTTAAACATGAATATTGAACGCATTTCCCAAATGCATTCTATTAGTGTATTATTAACAGGATAATGATCTTAAACGGTTTTTTTATATATAAATTAGAAAACTTGTGAGAATTTCTTTTTATTATTTTAGAAGACGAACATGCTAGAAATATTAGGTTACAAATTAGAAAAAAATTCTAGTTAAGAGCTAGAATGTAGGATAATTTAGCGAATCTCATGAATTATGTATGTTTCACTTATGAGGACACATTATGTTTTCTTTAAAGAATCGTGTAAGATTGAGTGGAAAAGCTACAAGTGATGCCAAATTATTATTTTAATAATAAATATGTGAAAAACATTAAAAGTAGGGAAAAATTGTTAGTTACATTTTTAATAAAATGTCTTGAGTTATTTGCAAACTAATTAGTACACATTATAGAGCACAGTAAAAAGAAGTATGACCTTTTTAATACTTTCTAACATAGTTTAAAAGGATTTATAATTTCGGTTTATCTGTCTGCGATCTCTCTGGCAGAGTTCTAACTCTCGTAAATATATACTCTGATTGTCATGTATTTGATACATGTCATTATGGTTTACTATAGCATATTCGCTATTGAAATTGAAGTGTGTAGAATATGTAAGTTCATTTACAGGGGTACACAAAAGAATTATATTATGTTCTAAGGAAAAATTCATTTGCATCTTAGTGAAGTTACGATACTTCAAACATATTGAAATTGATATGAGTAAGTGAGGTAGGCTACATCATACTTTCCTAGGGGTTAGAGTAAGTAGCATTTATAGTTCATTTACAGAGATACACAAAATAATTTCTTTGAATTATGATTTATAGGGAAAACAAATTTTTGAGTATTTTCTATGGTATTACACTACTACAACAACAACGCTGTTACACTACTTCTTGTTACATTACGAAGCATAATGGAATTGATTTGAATCATTGAGGTGCAATACAACATGTTTACAGTAGATTATGGAGTGCGTACATTTATTGTTCATTTACAGCGACACACAAAAAGAATCGGTTACAGAACTGACTATGGGCGATAACTACTAGAAGTGATTTTTCAGCTGTGGTTTGCAATTTTAAACTTAATTTACTTTTATTGTATTATGCGGTACATATACATTATACAGGTACAGGGCTTAACGAAAGAATTCGCATACACATTACTGGCAGCAATTGTTGAAAATGGATTTTTACTGCTTTGAGTGTTTCTTAAATTGTTTATTTAGATATGTAATTTCTTTGTATAAAAAAATAAAATTCCTAACAATATTCCAATAGTGTTGGTTAGTTTATCATTGTATATTGTTTCATAATCATGCCTGTTTTTTCGTTCTTACTTAAATTTTATCTGAGTAACCAAAAAACGTGAATGCTTTCAAAAGTTTATTTTCTTTTTTCTGATACGAAGTGAATCATGTAATTATTAAATGCCAGTTTATAAGTTTCATTTTTTAAAGACATTTATTTTATTCAAATATAGTGAAATGCATTTTTTATTTACAATGATAACTGATCTTTGAAAGGAAGAAAATTTACTAAAAGAAATATTCTAAAGTTTAAAATCACAAAAGAAAAAGTGCATACTCAAGCTTAATTCTTTCACGAAAGAGAATTTTCAGAAATATTACTCTATTCATAAATCTTTCATCAATGTTTTTAGGTTATATTTTTGGTGTAAATTCCGACTTTCCACGTACAGTCGGCCAAACACACGCACACACACACACAAAAATAACACGCTTATACACTTTAATGACCAAATTGTCCCAGGAAGAAATGGAAGTAGCCCTTTGACTGTAAATTAAGTACTCTTTCAATTTATGTTAAGAAATAAGCTTAGGGGGCCGTCTTTATAGTGAAATTGAACCACACTCTGAAATTTCCAATACAAACATCTAATTTCTACATCATATTTAGCTTCTGTGGTACATTTTAACTTATTATACCAAACGAGAAGTGATTCGACCAAGTTGTCTAGCAATTATGCAGGTTTAAAGTGTGGAAACCTAATGTTAATTAATTTGTAAACTGAAAATAACAGTAGTTTTTTAAAAATAACAAAACAATTACTCAGCGGAATGAGCTTTAATTATGTATTTGCAAATTTGAAACTTCAATTAGTTGATTTCTTATAAAAGATGTATAGGTTACTATGCATATTTGAAAAAGAAAACATATTTTGCAATTATTTTTTTAATGTATGAAATGTAATCTATGAATTATGCGACTCCACATTACAGCTCATTCCTCCATGTAGTTCTTGAGTTATGTATAAAAGAGTATCTGCATTGCAATCTGTTTCGAAATCGTTACAAATGAATTTAACGTTTAGAGTTCCAAGATTTAAACATCCATAATTTCTAAAATATTTGACCGAATAACTTCCTGTTCGGTAGCCTAAGGTAAAATTTAGTAAAAAAGGCCAAATAGAATGTGAAAGTTTTGGTGTTCGGACTAAAAATCAAAAACTTTAAGAATTTGTTTACTTTCACAATGAAGACAACTCCTAAGCTTATTTATTTTAACATAAATTTAACATTGCCAGTCGAATAGCTATTTCCGTTTGTTTTAGGGATAATTTGATGATTAATATCTAAAGGATGTTTTCTATTTTTGGACGACTGTACATCTTTCAATAAAATATTTGTATTTGATACCAAACAAAGAACCAAATTTTTTTTTATTTAGTTTGTTTTTAAAATAAAATAATTTTTTTTATATGCTATTATTATTGCATCCATTCAAGTTCTTATATGGAAAAAATACATGACTTTGCTAAATGATATTAAGAAATAAGCATTTGAAAAATTAAAGTTATTTAAGTTATATATGCTAAATTCGTAGAAAAAAAATTGTGATGCTTTAGAGAAATATTAAAAATCAATTTACTTAAATATTTAACTAAAATTATATTTGTTATAAAATAGGAATTAGTTTCTATGAAACGTTTTCATTATGCGATATGAAAAATTTTCTAAGCTAGTTGAAAAATAAAATAAAATAAAAAATGAAATGGACAAAATAGTTTATTGGATAAATTGAGCATTTTTATTGTGAAGTATGTGAAAAAAACTGCAATGTCACTGCTGGTTTAGTACATATGCCGATGAAATATCTTCTTGAAAAAAATCCGTTTGCTGCTCTTTCGATATGTATACGTTTATTTTATATACTACTGCATTTACTCGTTTAAAATGCGGAATCATGTATAATGCACGATGTGTTAAAAAAAAAAAAAAAAAAAAAAAAAAAAAAAAAAGATAAGAAAAAAAGAAAAGAAAAGAAAAAGAAACATTGCACCATATGCACCGAGCTATTTTAACTGCAAGCTAAGTGTTGGACATAACAATCAACATGGCACATTTGAAACTTCTTTATTTAAATTTTCATTCATCGGCAGCATATATGCGTATTGTTGTGTTATGCATATTGTTGTGGCAGCATATTTGCATGTATGCATATTGTCATGTTTATATTCAACAGAAGTAAAACAAAATATTACTACTTATTAAATAATAATTTTAAAAGAAATAAAAATTAAAATAAAAAGAAAAGAGTAGTCTTTATTTATACAAAAATTTGCAATATGTGAAACAGTTGCTGCCTCATATTTTTTTGATATCGATTTACAGATTGTTATGTATATTTGTCATTTTATATGCATGTGTATTGTTTATAACAGATGTTCACACTTAGGATCCCCATTTGTTTTTTGGTATTATGTTCCAAATTTTACGCATTTTTGCTCTACCTTTCGCGAAGTCAGCACGGTTGTAATTAAATGTAAATATATCACAGGCTCAACCACTCATACATTCACTAACACACACAGAGCACACAATGGTTGTGAAAATTATTTTCCTAAACAATTGTCATCTTACATTTGCAGAGAACCAGAAGATGAAGATGATCAAGTGACTCAACGACACAAATGTTCTGAATGAGGTTGACAGGCCATGCTAAACAACCACTTCATTCTACACGGACAGTTCATTGTATTTTTTTTACCTTTTTTTTTATTGTGCAAAAAGGTGAGAGCCGTGTTGGATATAGACAATCAACATGGCACATTTTAAATTTCTTGATTTAAGTTAGATTTTATTTTCATTAATAATGTATTTTAACAATCGTTTTCTTTAAAGTATTAATTTTAGCCATTGTTATATTTCTAAAACTTTCTTTTTTTTAAAATATCTTGTTTAATTTTTATATTACATCCATAATTATGGATATCATTTTAATGCATTTAAATAGTTCTAATCTCAGAATTATATTTGTTTTTCCATTAATAAAATATTCTAAATTTTATTCCATATTATTATTTTGGATCAGCGGGTTTTTGGCAATTGTCAGCCCAGTAACTATGTCTCCAAATATCCTCCGTAGTTACACAAGAAATGTACGTGTTGTTTTGGAAAGGTGACCTAACAATAATATCACGTAAACAATTTCAGAGTCACTTTACAGAAAGTGACCACCAACGTATTACATCAGCATATACCCAGCCAATCTCGACGAAAGAAGAGGGGATGCGAAAAAGGCCCCCCAAGTGTAGGTGAAAAGATTCACTCAAAAAACCTTCAGTTTCCTGAATTTTTTGGAGGTGCATACATGCAATCGTCCAAGCAACGAAAATGCCCGGGTCGGGGCGACCTGGTCACAGCGCCTAGATGCCAGATTCCTTCAGCGATCGTTATGGGTGAGCCAATTTCAAACTCAGATTTCTTTATTACCATGCTGGTTCATAATAATTTTATTTTTTTAAGCAACTTTGGCTTCATTATGTAATTCTTAAACTTACCGGTTTCTAAATTATTCTTTTATAAAAAGTTAAATCATAATTTTCAAGGCAACATTGTGACCATATTGATTCATTCTCACCGCTTCCACAATGTCTCGTAATAGTGATTATCAGAATTGTAAAATTGTATATTATTCATCAATCAAACACACGATAAAAATACTAATGTCAACGTTCTATAAAATCATGAACCAGGACTTATGTAGTTCCATGGTGGCTGTATAAAAAGTGTCTGTACATCTCCAAAATAATAAGAAGAAATAAATTACCAATTTTAATTCTAATTTTGGACTGTTGTTATTTTGGCCTATAGTGAATTTTCCTTCTATGAAATCTGTTGTTTCAATGGCTGAGAAATTTCGGTGATATAGTACTTCTTGTACTAATTAAAATGAATTTTACACCCGTGAAATTATGCATCTATTACTTAAAATATATCTGAAATCAATAATATTGTTAGTAAATCAATAATTATATAAACAACAGTTTGAAAGATATTATAAGCAACATTACCAAGATTTAATTTTTCGAGGAGTGTGTATGGAGGCAAAAATGAAGTAATTAATATCTACATGTTAGATAACACCTTTAACACAACAATTTTAATAATTTTCTCTTTAGTGTTCCGGCTGAATTTTTTTTTTAAAAATCTATCTTTCCTTTACTTATCAGTTTCATTCAACTTCCCCCCCCCCCCTTCTCTTATTTTTGGCTGGAAGTTTATAATACGTACTTTTTTAGTCCACGTGACTTCAAATTTGCGGTCAGATATTTAGATATATTTCGACAACCAATCATTATTTTGAAAACAATTCATTAATCAGTTTCTGTCTTATACAATAGCTGTCAACTTATCGGATTTTTCGTCACCAGAGATTTCGAAAAGAATTCATCGCCTTATTTAATCACAGAATAAGGTGATAAAATGAAGGCGAGAACTCTTTGCAAAATTGTTGGTAATCGAAACTCGTAAAAGTCAGAAGCTGTGTCTTATACACTCCTTCTTTGTTACAAATTATCTAGGTTGCTGTCGCCCGAAAGATCTATGAGCAATGTCTCTTATTACCAATTTATAATGGAATTTCAATTCATGTCACAGTCGCATTTATTCTTATCGGGAAATTTTGAAACGATAAATGTATTTATTTAAGTTCTTCGTCCTTACATTTTTATTATCTATTATACATAAAAAGAAAAAAAAAGAAAAATCATTTGCAGATTTCATTTTTTACCTTTGCTAAAGTAGGTTCTCAGTAAGTGGTATTTCTTATACAACTGATGACGGACTTTTCTAACTATAATCTCCAGAACTATAGATATATTTTTACCAATTATGAAGGACATTTATAGTGGCCAACAAAGCAGTTTGCAAAAATTTTAATACTGTATGGCAATTATGCACTCATCCATCTTTATAATGCCGATACTTAATGAAAATCTTTCAGATAGTATTTGCACATTTTTGAAAAATTAATTTCAATGTCCTTCATCTAGTTTTCAGCTAAGATTTGATACCACCTAATAAAAAATGAAAAGTGACTATAAATTTTAAATAATAAAAATATAGTATGTAATGAATATCTATCAACTTCAGCTTCTTAACCCTTTCAAGGGCGGTGGTATGTTTATGAAACCACTTAATTTTAATTCCAAAATGCCATTTTGACACCAGAAATTCGGTAATAAAATTTTACATTTATTATGTATGTGAAATATAGATTTTCCTTATATACAAATAAATTCGTTTATAAATTCCGGTGTCATTCATTCATTTCAACATTTTAGCAGTGGAAGTGATTTGCCCCTGAAAGGGTTAATACTTTTAAAAACAAAAACAAAATATTATGTAAAAATATTCTTTGAAAATTCTAAAATGCATTTTTGATTTAGTTTTTCAAATACTGTGAAACACGTTTATTACGAAAACTCTTAACATGAAAAATCGGTTAACACGAAACGATATGGTGGTCCGGGCAGTATACTATGCAATTTAATGCATTTTTTTAACACGAAGCAGAAATCGTTTAACACGAAAAGAATTCGCTTTCGAGCTTCAGTGGCATGTTTGCTACGTCTCTGTAGAATTTATTTATGCAGTTGTTTAACTTCCGGGAATCGGTTCTTCTTCCTTCACGACCCTTTCCCCCTCTCTTTTTTTGCCAGTGGTCATCATCCATCATTGCTATCCCCCTCCCCCAATGAACAGCGTTTCTTTCAGACAATTGGCTTCGGGGGGATTTGAATGGTTTGGATACGGCAGAGTAAATAAAATGTTAAAGAAAACTTAGGCTCCGATTTTCTGCGGTGGATTTGCTTCGGGGGTGCACTGCCCTCCCTGAGGGATGCCTGAAAGAAACACTGCCAATGAATAGAATCCTTATCTGTACCAAAGAATGGCCGATTGCGGGAACCCAGTTTGGTTGTGCTTTTCTCGCCCGAAGAAAGGAATGTCGGGAGTTTGGTAAGAAATTCTCAGGCATTTCAGGATTAGTACTGCTCTTTAGTTAGTTTCCAAAGTCGGTTAGTTTGAGTTGAAATTCGTGAATTTTGTGTTAAAACCTTGAATTTTGCGTGAAAATCAGTGAATTTTGTGTGTTTTGTAAATTAGCTTATGTTTTATGAGCACAATGGTTGAGAAATCGGTACGAAAACAAACCGCTATTTCGCTTAAAATGAAGATGAAGCTGCTTAATGCAGTTGATGAAAAACGCAGGACGGAAACAGAAATCTGCAAAGAGTTTGGCATTGCCAATTCTACTTTATCAACGATAATAAAAAACAGAGATAACATTACGTTAATGTTTGAGCGCAGTATGTTTGAACCAGAGAGAAAACGCACGAGAACTGCTAAGCACGAAGATTTAGAGACAGCTTTGCTTATTTGGTTCACACAAGCTAGATCTCAGAATGCTCCTATATCAGGTCCTTTATTGCTGGAAAAAGCAGATGAACTGGCAAAACAAATGCGTATTGAATTTTCGGCAAATCCAGGCTGGTTGGAACGATTCAAAAAAGGAACCACATTGTGTTAAAAAATGTTTGTGGTGAAGCTAATAACGTTTTACCAACTATGACCATAGAATGGTTGCAATCTACGTTGCCTTCAATACTTGAAGAATATGACCCAAAAGATGTCTTCAACGCCGACGAAACTGGCTTATTTTACCGCTGCTTACCCAATAAAACTTTATCGTTTAAAGGACAGTCGTGTTCAGGAGGAAAAATCTCTACAGAAAGAATTACAGTATTGGTTGGATGCAATTCAGATGGATCTGAAAAACTACCCTTATTTGTCATTGGTAAAAGTTTAAAACCGCGGGGTTTTAAAAATGTAAGAAAATTACCTGTTACATACACGGCAAACAAAAAAGCATGGATGGTGGCAACTATTTTCAATGATTGGCTTATCAAATTGGATAAGCGATTTTTAGGAGAAAAGCGTAAATTCGCGCTTATCATTGATAACTGTCCAGCACACCTCTATATTGAATTAAAAGCTATAAAGCTTATATATCTGCCTCCAAATACCACAAGTGTTTTACAACCATGTGATCAAGGCATTATACAAAATTTGAAATTAAATTATTGAAAGCAATTGTTTCGCAAATATTTAGTCGCGATCGAAGCGAAAGAAGACTCCATCAATTTATTGGATGCATTACATATGTTGAGCTCAGCATGGAATTTAGTGAAGCCTACGACAATTGAAAATTGTTTTCGCCATGCGGGAGTCTCCAAAGTGTTAAATTCTTTGGCACCTCAAGAATCAGCCGATATTGAGACTGAGCCGACATTTAATGAAATGCTTGGAAAAGTCTCAACATTACTAGACTGTCCTACAATATCATTAAATGAATATGTTGCAGTCGATGATGATGTGTCTACAGCACCGATTCTGACAGACACAGACATTTTGGAGATCGTTCATAATCCAAATGATTCCACCTTTGTAGATTCCGACGATGAATCTGACAACGGAATCAATAATGGAGTTCCTGTCCCCTCTACTTCAGAAATGCAGAATATGATTAAAAGTATGCGCAGTTATTTAGATGCGCATTCGAATGGAGAGATGAATAAAACAATGGATGATCTCGAACAATTTGTGGACAATATGGTTTTGAAAAAGACACTTCAAAAAAAGATATCTGATTTTTTCCCCAAAAAACAATAATATTTTTGCTTGTTTTTTTATTCTAATGGGTGTAACCTACTAGTATAGTTTAACTGGAAATCGAAATAAAATTTCGCGACATCGAAAATATTGGTGAGTTTTGTCCTTTTTTATGAATGGTTTAACGCGAGGTTTAACACGAGGTTTAAGGTTTAACACGAAATTCTTTTAACACGAAAAAAAATTTTGGTCCTCTCCGTTTCGTGTTAAACCTAACCATAATCTCCAGAACTATAGATATATTTTTACCAATTATGAAGGGCATTTATAGTGGCCAACAAAGCAGTTTGCAAAAATTTTAATACTGTATGGCAATTATGCACTCATCCATCTTTATAATGGCGATACTTTAAAGAAAATCTTTCACATAGTATTCGCACATTTTAAAAAAATTAATTTCAATGTCCTTCATCTAGTATTCAGCTAAGATTTGATACCACCTAATAAAAAATTAAAAGTGACTATAAATATTAAATAATAAAAATATAGTATGTAATGAATATCTATCAGCTTCAGCTTCTTAACCCTTTCAAGGGCGGTGGTATGTTTATGAAACCACTTAATTTTAATTCCAAAATGCCATTTTGACACCAGAAAGTTGGTAATAAAATTTTACATTTATTATGTATGTGAAATATAGATTTTCCTTATTTGGAAATAAATTCGTTTATAAATTACGGTGTCATTCATTCATTTCAACATTTTAGCAGTGGAATTGATTTGCCCCTGAAAGGGTTAATACTTTTAAAAACAAAAACAAAATATTATATAAAAATATTCTTTGAAAATTTTAAAATGCATTTTTCATTTAGTTTTTCAAATACTTAGAAAGTCTCTAATATACATTATTTTTAAAGAAATCTAAAATTACTTGGAAGAATCTGCATTGAATACTGGTCTCCAAAAGTTAAGGTACAACATGTTTTTCGAAGCTCACCAAACAAAAAGTGGCAGTCAGATTAAACTTCATAGTTTATATGAATGACAATAATAAGCTTTAAAAAAACTTACACAAAAATTACAGCTACCACTTTTATTTTATAGAAAAGAATAGGTATTCGTGAGTGAGAGAAAAATATGCAATTACGAAGCTTTCGTAATTACGCGTGAAAATTTTGTTGTATTCAAACTATTGTTATCAGTTTTGTTCACAACAGCCAGTAGAGTTTAGAAATGTCTAGAAGAAATCGTTTTCCTGATTTATTAATGTGGCGGGCGGTAGGATGGATGGAAATGGGGTTGTTACAGGCCGATACTGCTAAACGGCTCAATGTGTCTTTCGGCCCGAAGGAGAAGACGCACTACTGTGCCGCAACTCATTGCAGACCACTTTGCAGCATCAGGGAGAAGAATCTCCGCTACTACGGTGCGAAGACGTCTTCACATTGCAGGTCTCTATGCAAGGCGACGAGTTGTGTGTGTCCCCCTCAACAGACGACAGAGAAGGGCCCACTTATGTTGGGCAAGAGAATATGTTTCCTGAACCAGACAACAGTGGGCTTCTGTACTCTTCACGGACGAGTCCAGATTCACACTGGACAGCGATTCAGGACGTCTTCTGATCTGGAGAGAACAATGCACTCGATACCATCAATCAAACACTGTCGAAACACACAGGTACAGAAATGGTGGAATCACGGTTTGGGCAGGGATCTCACTCGGAGGTCACACTGACCTGCATGTGTTCCATGGAGGAACTGTGACTGGTGCGAGATATCGGGATGAGATCCTTGATTCATGTGTGCGCCCATATGCCGGTGCTATTGGCAATGGTTTCATTCTAATGGATGATAATGCGAGACCACACCGAGCTGTGTTTGTTGAGGATTATCTTGAGGATCACGGTTTGGAGAGAATGGAATGGCCAGCTCACTCTCCAGACTTGAATCCGGTAGAACATCTTTGGGAATACCTTGGAAGACAGGTTGCGGTTTTAAGTCCTCCTCCAAGGTCATTAAATGAGATGGAACAAGGCTTACTCCAAGTCTTTTCAGCGTTACCTATTTCGGCGTCCGACAATTTAATAGAGAGCATGGAAAGTCGATGCCGCCAATGCATTCAAGTCCGAGGTGGACATATTCTGTATTAGAACCAGTTTTTTAATGTTTCTGTCACATTTTACTGCATAATACTGCGATGTACTGATTTCTCCAAGAATGGATTTACACCATTTTCCACAGCGAATGCTTTTTTGTTGTAATTTCATTTATACGTTTAACTTAAGTAAATTTCTATGTCGCATTTAATAAATAACAGTTTAGCGCACATTTCCTCCAAATTTGTTGTTTCTATATTCATTCATTTGCAAATTAGACGCAAAAAACCGGTTGTACCTTAACTTTTGGAGGCTAGTGTAATTCACTACTTAGTATCTAAATAAGATACATAGGGATATATAAGCATCTTTAGGATATTTTAAAATATACGATTTATAAAACTTGCGCAACGCAATATAATTATAAATTAAACTACTTTACCCGTTACAAGTTCTGTAAAATGGAAAAATAAGCCTATAAAACACTACGTATATGAAAATATTCATTTCGTAATGCGCTTTGGAAATCACGATCCTAGAAATGCCTATATTATTCAAATAATATGATTTCTACTACAAGCACTAAGAAGATTGTGAGTCCATCGTTTATATTTATTAAATCATAATATTAAATATTCACCAAAGTATCTGCTTATACTACTTACTTATCTTTACTTTATGCCATAAGCAATGATTTTCAATAACGTTTGTACTTTGAAATGGATCTACTTATTTATAATATGAAGTCATGTATATACGCAATAACATATAGATAAAATAATTTTTACTTTATTTTGCGACCCACGAAATTCTAATAATCTGATTTCAATTTATTTCAATTGTTCAATGAAGGAAAATAAATAAAAATAAAAAGGATCAGTAACATGTCACTTATAACTAAATTTTTAAACTTTAACTTTGATTGTTATTTTTTAAGACAACGGCAACAACCTAAACATTTTTTTGCTAAAAGTTTTCCTTGTTGATGAGTAACGTTTTTTGGTTGTAAAAAATTTTGGACTTGTTTGAATATTAAATGTACACACTAGTGCAATTTGTAATTCGGTAACTGCAACTGCGTATAACTTTGTTGCCAATATTGTGATAAAAAAATAGTCATTGGGGGCCATCGTAATATACTCACCCATCATGGATATGCATAATATAAAATATGAAAATGAAACATGTGTAAACTACTTATAAAATGCTTTGCAATTCGAATAAAATCGTGGCTTGAGGACGTCATAAACTTTAAATGCTCTATTACTGAATTGTGTAAAAGGAACATCTCAATAACTCCAAAATTGATAATCATATTAACTAACGGTTTACTGCGTTGGATTAAGTATCTAATTTCCAATTTAAATATATCTTTGAATTGAAATTTGAATGAAATAAAGGGTCATGAGAAATCGAAGAGTGTGGTAATAGGATTACAAATATCTCGGAAACTCATTATCCAATCGATTTCATTATTTATGCAATATTTATGTTTTTTATTGTCTTTTACATTCACTCCTTAAAATAAACAATTTCAAAAAATTTTATATACATTTTATCCGAATGAATATTTCGAGGGTCCGAAAAAAGTAGTTCCGGATAATCGAGGTTACTGAAATTCAATAAGCTTCTTTCCATTATTACATACTAAGTACACACCAAATTTCAAGTCTCTATCTCAATTTGTTCGGGAGATAGATCGTTTACAGACATGCAAACAAACGGAAGGCAATTTTTTTTTCTAAAAATATGTTTTTTGGAATATCCAGTGTCTGAAACGTGTAAATCCGTCAATTTTTTTTTCAAAACAAGTAAAAAATATGACGCATGATTCCTATACGAAATTAATAAAAAATCGAAAAGTGGTATTTAATTTGTTAATGAAAAATGGAAAGTAATGAAAGATGTTTTCGAAAAATGCCAACATTTAAACATTTAATCGGTGCGATTTCGTACTTGTGTGGAGTTCACGTGAAGTACGGGCCACCTCTTTAAAATGCAAAAAAGGCTCCAAAATATCTGTAAAATGGGGACTTTTATTTCTTATTTTTATTTATTACTTACCCATCATACGTATAGGGTAAATCTTGTAATCGTTTTGAAAATCGAAAAAAAAAATTGACGGATTTACACCTTTCAGACACTGGAGATTCCGAAAAACATATTTTTAGAAAAAAAAATTTGCCGTCCGTCTGTGTGTCTGTGTGTCTGTGTGTCTGTGTGTCTGTGTGTCTGTGTGTCTGTAAACGCTCTATCTCCCGAAAAAATTGAGATAGAGACTTGCAATTTGGTATGTACTTAGTATGTAATAATGGGAAGAAGCCTATTTCATTTCAATAACCTCGATTAATCGGAACAATTTTTTTCGGACTCTCGAAATATTCGTTCCGATAAAAGGTATATAAAAATTTTCGAAATTGTTTATTTTAAGAAATGAACATAAAAGACAATAAAAAAACATAAATTTTGCATGAAGCATGAAGTCGATCGGAAAATGAGTTGCCGAGATATTTGGAATCCTATTTGCCACACTCTTCGATTTTTCATGATCCTGTATTTCATCCAAATTTTACTTCAAAGATATATTTTAATTGGAAATTTGACGCTTAATCAGATGCAATAAACCGCTAGTTAATAGGATTATTATGTTTGGAGTTATAAGGAAAAACCTCTTTCAAGCAATTCAGTAATCGAGCCTTTAAAGTTTATGGCGTCATCCAGCCACGATTTTATTTGAATTGCAATGCATTTTATAAGTAGTTTACACATTTTTATTTTAATATTTTACATTATGCATATCCATGATGGGTAAGTATTACGGTGGCCCCCCAACGACTAGTTTTTACGTAGCATTTTTTATTTTCTTGGAGTGGAACATTTGCTTCATTTCCACACTGTTTCAGGAAATTTATCTAACCGGGACATCTGAATGTGATCAACAGGCTGTTAACGATATGACATCATGATGTACTACTCGAAACCACTCGGATAACTGAACATACAACTGCACATACTACAACTATACTCTATCTATAGTATATAGGGAACATAAAAAAAGCTGTTTAATGAGATATATGAATTCGGCTAAGCCACTTTCAGGAATAATATTTGTTGCAATATGAGTTTCAGTGCATGTAGAATTTAGAAAACATTTCCCGAATGAAGGGGCTTCCAAAATGTTACTGTACTTCCCTTAATAGGAGAGGTTAATCGTGCCCTGGTGACTACTGCTGAGCCAAGCTTTAAAGACTGATCACATGAGTAGCAGATCTGAGTACAACGAGTCTACTATTAATAATATTGAAATAGTGAACGAAAGGGAAGTCTTTCCTATTTTGCTTTTGTGGGAAAGGAATAGGAAAATTCCACTAGTTTCGTATTTACTAGTACAAGAACAGCCAGTGAAGAAATGACATGCACTCAGGCGGGTTAAAAGAAACCTGAACTTTGTCTCCTCCTAATATAAGCTACGCTCCTTTAGTAATGGTCTATTTTTTTGGCAGCATGCCAAGAGCCGTCTTTTAAGACTGGTAAAGATCTTCAAGGCTTTAAACACACATCCTGAAAATGTATAAAAGCGCGAGCTTGTGATAAACATATTCGAAAGAATACTGAAATATTTTATGCATCAATTATTTAAGTGATTCATCACTCAATATAAAAACAAATCTGAATATATATATTTTTTTATAATGAATATTTTAACTGTATATAAAACGGATAATATGTTCCATTGCTTTAACTATAAAAAATAAAATAAGTATACAAATCCGTAAATTAAAATATGATAAATCTGTAAATAACGGTTAACCGAAATAAAAACAATGAAGCATTTTTCATAACTGCTTGAGAATACACAGAAAGGTAAACAAAAACGTCATTAAAAAGTCATATATTTAATAGACCAATAATAATAATGATTCTGTAAGCCGAATAACAGACGAATTAAAGCGGTGAGTTTATGTATGAACAGAAAACAATATCAGGGCACAGGTTTAATTTATAATCAGTTTTCTTTTTTATCGCGACTAAAGAGAGAGTTGCATCAATATAAAATAAATTTAAAAAAGTCATTTACATATGTAATATTCAGTTCCATCCTTACGAAAAGTTTCATACTATTGACTGTTTATTGAGCCGGCTAAAATTAAAGATCCTTCTGCAATCGCCTATTTACACCATTGAATGACTCAAACACAGGGCCTGATTAATGCACGGGCCACCAGGGCCTCGGCCCTGGGCCCACCAATTTCATGGGCCCGCAAATTATGTGGCTGATTTTTTCCCTTAATCAAATACTTTTCAAATAATATTGTTTTATAAAATATGAAACGTAAAATTTAAATATTCTGAATGACTCAATAAAATTTTTAGAAGTTTTTAACCTAGGCACTTTTACTTGAAAAAGTGAATGACCAAGAACCGAACATGGACTTTATTCACGCTTGATAACTCTCGAATGGTCATTACTCCCGATTTGGGAACGAGAGTATAAAACCTCACCATGTGCGTTTTCCTGCATGTAAAATTTCTCACGTTTTAAGTTTTTCCACTGTTTGCATTTTATATTTTGGTCCCTGACGTAAAAACAAAGTTTTACTGTAATAAAAAACCTCCATATTTAATTTTTCTGTAAAAGTCCTTTTCAATTTGAGAGTACCTATAATTTCAAAAACTTGCCGTATCAAGAAAATCAAATTTGGGGAAAATGCCAAAAACTGCATACTGTGTCAATGTAAACGAGGATTTTACAATGTCAGAATTATAGTTTAAAATGATTACTAGACTGTTAGGGAAAACATAATTTTTATGATTTTGGATAAGGCGAGTTTTGAAAAAGACGTCCTCATTTATTCTGTAACATAAACTGTGGATCATAGATGTTTGTGAATTATACAAATGCTTATTTGAGAAAGTGGACGGTTATTCATTTTCTTGATTATTCTTGTAAGTTAATTTATTTTTGTAAACTTGAATCTTTCACCCAAACAACTTTGTTAACTCATCAAATAAACCTACTTTTTTTCTGAAAGTGCCACCGGGAATGGTAAGGTAGGGGGGAGGGCAACTTTTTAACAGGCCCTGGGCCCAACTTCAGCTTGATCGGGCTCTGCTCAAACATTCCTTGATGCATTGCCAAACAGAAGACACGAGGTGAATAAAAATAAGAGATGTAGGTAAAATTAAGAGAGTCATAAAGAAGACGAAATCTTGAAAAAAAAATGCTAAAGTTTCCCCTATAATTTATATTTTGATAAACTACGTCCCTTCGCAAGGCACTGCAGAGTGCGATCGTTTAGATCGACTGCTTTTAGATTTTTTGGTATGGGTTTAGATACTGCACAAACTCCGGTTTTTCATAGCAAACATATAAATCACCTGATTTCAACCCACAATTTTTAAATATATAAAATTATTTAAATTTAATAAATATAAAAATATATATTAATAAATTCGAATATAAATATAGTGTTAGCTACAAAGTTTTACATTTTTATAGATTTAAGGAAAATTAAGAAGAAAATATCTACGCAGATTATTTCCTACATTTCACAAAATTTGGCTTTTGTTGAAATATATCTGCAGTTTTTTACATGAATACACATTTATTTTTCTTTGCGAAATAAATTAAAATATGTTACGAAAAATTTAAAGACGCCTTTAATTAATTTTTCTATTTCAGTTTTCCCCCCTTATCCTAACATTTTTAAAAATGTTATTATTTTCAACAACTCCCTTTTATTTTATGAATAAATAATTTTTTAATCTTGGATTCTTGTTTTTACTGTTTGAGAAATTATCTACGTAATAACAGTTTTTGACAATTAAAAGTATTTTTATTGTTCTTAAGAAAAGCGTTGTATCTTATAAAAAGTTACATCTTGTAATAAATTATGCATTTTGCTATATAATACGTTACGTCTTATTAATACAAATCTAGTCGGAAAATGCTCAATAATAATAAATGCTCTTAGAGACACCTTTGCACGTGCCTTTATACCATACAATTATAGGGTATAGTACAGTATAATACAGGATAAATTAGTTGAATAGAATTTTCTGCATACATGTTAAATTTGCAGTTACAGTTTCTCAATAACACACCTAGTTTACTTATATTGTACTTTATGCATAAAGACGAATATCATACTACAAACCTGTATATTATTCTATATTAAATGGAAGCGTTCCAAAATTTCTAATAAAAAAGTATACATTAAATAAATATTTGGCCATCACTAACAGACTAAAAAATTCCAATTTTTCCAAAGAAATAAATATTTTCATAAATTATTCATTGCTCCTAAAATGTGACAGTGTAAAAAAAAAAGAAACTTATAAGAAGAAAGAACTTTCAAGTATCATTAATCTTCATCTTTAAATTAAGGTAGAACAAAATTTACATTAGAGGCGTAATTTAAGAAAAAGAAAAACCACACAAAAATTTATAAAATTAAAAAATAAAGATAACTTTTTTTTTAGCAGAACAATATGTGATAGTTCACGTAACATATTGGACAGTTTTATCTGAAGTGTTAGATAGCGAGTAATATTCTGAAAAAAAGTTTACCGATAAAGATAAAAAAATAAAATCGAAACCAAACAAAGTAAATGTTTTAATCGAAAAAAATAATAAAAAAATATTTGGCGATAGCATCATGCTGACATTAAGTTTTGCTAAGATGAGAATATTTAAGGTAAAGTTGATTTTATTGAAGTTGTGAAAATAAAATGCTAATTTATAAAGATGAAATGTACGTAATCTATTTTTTAAAAAGTAGATGCTTGCTTATAAAACATATTTACAAATATTACATAGAGTACATTATTATAATTTAATTTAAATAAGATTTTGCAACATTTTAAAATTTTTAATTTTTACAAATTTTTGTCATTAAATAAGGAAGGACAGAAAAGTCATTTAAAAGATTTCAAAATAATTTTAACTTTTTTTTTCATTTTGAACATTTTTGTGACCGATTGATTTGAGTGCATACTTATTTTACATGTCATGAGTTACGGATTCGTTAACCAAACTTTCAAAATGCTGTGTGCTAAATTATACATTTATGCATCTATGACATCTATCTCTTGTAATACACATATACACACATTAGTCAAAATGTAATAATTACATTCTCAACGTAATAATGCGCTCGCCTAAATGCCGTTGATGGCACGTGACGGCCTAAGAATGGTATTTAGAAGCTTGTGGGACTGTAATCATTTTGCCGAATAAGATTGTATGTATTGTGAAAAGCCGCTGTGATAAGCGACATTAAAATACTGGATACTGTGTTGTCCCGAAGACAGGGAAGAAGGATTTCCAAAATGACATAGCTCGTTGAGAGTCCGCCAGATGGCACAACTAGCAAGTTTTAAATGTGAAAGTCTGGAGGTGAAATCTATCTGGGATATCAAGAGGTTGGATGATGCTCACGCTTGATGAAGAACTATGGACATCAGGTATTGTTTCGCACAATGATGGTACATAGGGGAATCAACTGAAGAATCTACTCACAGTGTCTGAGTGGAAAAAGTGGAAAACTAGGGGAATCTTTTCATAATCTGTTAGATATAAGTATTCACCATAAACGCACCTTTTATACAAAATACCTTAACGTAACATCCTCGACGGTTATTCGGCAATGAAATATTATGACTGTGACATGCAAGAAAGGCAAAGATTCCCTGATTAAACAATCTAAATTTGATTTATTTGATTAACAGAATATGGTGTTTCCTCTTCAAAAAGTTGTTCCACATGTTACCACATAGTACACAGGCTGGTAGTGGAAATGTTATGCTTTGGAGAGTATTCAGATGGACCCGTAGTTCTTATAAAATACACCATGAAAACTGCAGGCTATCTGAATATTGTTGTGGACTAAGCACAAAATTATTGTTTCTGTCTTCCTCGCCAGATATGATGACTTCAAACGCCTCGTCACAAGGCCTGTATTGTACGCAGTTTTCCCTTTAATCGCACGGTTTCCTAACACACATGGCATTGATCACTTTGAAGACATCCGAGAGATTATGGAGCGGAACGTCCTAACACAAAAGCTATTCTCTAATAATTTAAAGTAAATGATGCCATCTGCCTAACAATCTCTTGTATTCCCTCTCAGGACATGTAAGCTTGGTAGCATCAAAAACAACATATTGAAATTGTTGTGCATCAGAGAAGTGGATAAAAAGGCATTAAAAATATGAGTATAATACTTTGACTCACGAGCGTTTATTGAACATTTTATCTAATTTCTATATGATTCTTCGTAGCATCTCAAAAGATAAATACATTAAAGATTTCTACACTCATCATAAAAATAATACTTTCTGGTACAAACGAATATCATTATGAAGAGTATTTTTAACATTAAATCAATGACATACGTCTTACTAAACACAGATTTTATTGGGATGATTTTTCTTTTATCATGTTTCTTCTAAAAAGGAAAAACTAGTTATTGAATCATTGGATACAATTATACTATGCTAACGGACAATTACCGTAATTTGGCGCGTATACGTCGCACCTCAGACAATTCGATTTCCTGCCAGAATTTATTTTAAATAAAATGTGACTTCCTTCTGCTTAGCACTTATTTGACTTCTTATTTTCGATAAAATTTCCGGTATGAAAAAGACTTAACTAAGCTGCGGTGCATACGCGCGAAATTACATTATACTATTAATAAGATAGTTAATGTTTGTACCTACGAAGATCGCTATGCCTTTGTTAATTTTCTTTTACCTATGCACAGTGTGGTATTTAGTCCCAAAACCTGGCCAAAATTATTTTTTACCTTTAAAAGCTACAAATCTACGTTTTTATTAGCTTACAGGCTATCAAAGCATGAGAGCTAATGTGCCCACTGGCTCTGTATGTACGTACGTATGTATGTACGTACGTATGTATGTATGTACGTATGCATGTACGTAACGCGATAACTCTTGATAGAAATAACCGTTTTGCTTCAAATTTTGTTTATAGGTTCATTGTGATAAGGCGCTACTCTGATTAGTTTTGGGCTTTCATTGGTTAAGTATAAAGGGGGGGAAAGGGGGGCTAACGACCCCTTAATTTATAAAAATGACTTTTTCATGCAGAATTATACGATTTTCTTCAAATTTTGAATATATATTCATTGTAATAAGGCACTTCTCTGATTAATTTTGGGAGTTCATTGGTTAAATATTAAGGGGGGAATGGGGGGGGGGATGATCCCCCTTAATATATATATATATATATATATATAGTCGATTTCTTTATTTTTCGAGAGGCAAGAGTATAATATATAATTAGTGTGAAAAGCCTGTGAGCTCAATGCCCTCAGTTTAACTGAGCAGTTTTCTTTTTTATTTGAATTGTAGGGTGAAAACGGTAAAATAAAGTCTTATTTATAAATGGAAGTATTTGTGCATCAGTTTCATCACTATTACTATCTTTAAGAAAATTAACATTTGTAATATCACTTTCTGGTAACAGATAAGAAACTTCAAAAGATAAGGGCTTTCTTTTCTTGTTCGTGTTGAATTTCATGTCAGTTATTAGGGGGTCAGAAGTTAAAAGATACCTATTCAGGACACCTATGTACAGGCCACTCGCGAAAACTTTCTTCTGTAGTTTAATCTAAATGACCTAATATTTTATTGCGAGCCTCTGCAGCCTCTTCAGATAATTGGCCTATTGGCAGAATAGCTTCTTTTATAACGTCTGCTCCATGACGAAGTACCTTGTGCATTGTAGGGGACATGGGATAAAAACCATATAGCGACACATACCGTTCAGCCGTTTCTTAGCAATATTTTTCAAATTCTTCTGTATTAATTTTGTATCAGTATTGTTTTCTCTAAATCTTGTTCTTGTTTTTATGAGTAGCTACCCATTTTTGTTTGAACTGATTTTTAATAACGGAGAGCTTTTGCTTCATCTCAGCTATCCTTGGATCACCTTCAGAATAATTTCTGAATAATTCTTGCCCCATAAATTGACGATTTCCATCAAATGTCACTCAGTTGATCATTGTATGATGGTATAAAACTCATTTCGAGTCATAGATCTCAATTCAGAAGGCTCTGTTACCAAAATAAATAAAAAAATAAATAGCAGTAATTTATATAAGAAATTGTAGGAACCAACAAGAAAATTCGTTAAAAATAGGGGGGCGGTTTCGGGCGGCTGATTTTTTTATAATTGCCTTGTATACTAAGTACTGAATATTACACAATAGTTTTCATCGCTTAAGTATGTTTAAAAATATAACAAAATCATTTCTAAATATTATAAATAATTATTTATGCCACTATTAACTATACCTAAGTTGTCGACCATATATACAAAAAATCCGCAGGATATTCATTAGGCAAATGTAGTGTGTATAAAGTACATACCCGGTTCAGAATAATCCATCACAACAACAACCACTAAATCGTTTAGATACAAAACTACGAGAGATTTTAAAACACTAAATTCTGAGCGCATCGTAAAATCACAGGACCACTGGAAGCGAACGGCAACTTCGGACTGATCGCGTGGCGGGCTGTGTCGTGCTAGCGCATTGCACGTTTCGCCTTTGGATGCAGTAACTATTAAACTTTTTGAGGAATAATATACAGGTTAGGAAACCGATTTTTAAAAAAATCATTTTTGGCCATGTTTTGGGACTAAATACCACACTGTGCTATGTGGTGAAGAATAAAAGCAATACGCGTCTATTTAAACAGACGAATTGTGAGTTCAACTAGTCCAAAAATGGGACGGATGACCTTTTTTATAAGCTGAAGAAAAAGAGAGAAAAAGGCTAAGTTAACATAGAATGAAATATTCTAAATGTATTTCACAAGGTAAAACAAATACAAAATGATTTACTGTTCACTGAATGCGTGGTAGAAGAAACATAAGGAAAAGCCAGACCTTAATTCCAACGAAAACAAAAGGAGTAATTTCAGGTACATACAGAGTTTAATATTTCAAAAAGGTTTAAATATAACAACAGTTCAGCTTTAATAATACAATAATAATACAGAGCCTAATGTTGGGAATAATAATACAGAGCCTGTTAAAAGGAATTTTGAATTTAATTTAGGGATATTCAGGTCGGAGGCTTATATCTTAAATTCCTGCTTGGAGTTAAAATTTTTCAAATTTTAAAAAGTATAGATCGATGTAAGTGTGTTTTTTCTGTGGGTATTTCGTATTTTCCACATAATCGCTAAGGAGGTTTGCTATCATTATTAGAAGAATATGAACTTGAATTAGTTGTTTCAGAATTTTTCATATAATTAATTTTACCAAGTATATCTATCAGTCGCTTTAGGAAACTCATCAGAAGGATTCTGTGGCTTGTGAGGTTGAATAGGCATATTTTTGTTTCATTTCAGACATTTGGTTAAAATGGCATCTTTTATAGTTTGAAGGATGTGAAATTCCACAATTTGAACAAGTGAGGGGTGATTCTCGTTTCGTAAAGGCATCCCATAGTTAGATGATTTTAGACACACTTAACAAATCTGGGTTTTAGAACACAAATATCAGAGTCGTAGCGGTAATTCTGATAGCAGTAACATATATAGGGATTCAATTTGAATCTTTCAACAACTGCAGTATTATAACATTATTCATAGATTTTTTCGAGGTTACACACAAGGGAGGATATTAACCATATAAATCGGCATAGTCTTCTAAGTCTTAAGATTTGTTTTATCATAGCAGCAGTGGCTTTAAATCGATGCACAGTAAGGGCAGATAATAAGTTGTGAGTCAATACTGCTTGGAATATATTTTATGTAGTTTATTTTTAGGTTGACTGTTGTCCTCACTAAGATGAGAAAAGTTTATTTATTTCCCCGTTAAAGCACAATCAGGATTTTTAAACATCTCTGTGTGAATTTCAGTGGAGCCGTTAAATTATCGCGGATAAAATTAACACGTGGTGTAGAATCACACAATTCCTTAATCACTTTAATTTGGTTATGCCACCTTGCACTGTTTTAAATTAGGAAGCAAGGATATTTAGGAGTTTAATTTGGGCCGAATCAGTATCATTACTAGAGAAATCCTGATCAATATTATCAGTACTTTCATATTTGACCTGGGAAGACCCATTGACAACAGTTTCTTGTTCCATATCGGAACCTTCGGAATGATTAGGGCTATCAATTTTCTATGAAGAACTAGCAATAACCTTTTTTTTAGATTTACTTAACTATAATTTGTTTTGACGAACTTTAAATATAAAGTTTAAATTCCGGCTTATCTAAAACAGATGTGAAAGAGGAACAGTTACAGATAGAAAGAAATGCTTGAAAATACTCCTTTAACTTAGGGATCAGAGGGTTGGGACTTCTTTTGCTCACGTAGGGTGCAGCTCGAACACAAAAATTAATCCGTTTGAACATAAAACATTAGGAATAGTTCAGCATTTGTTTCTGGGTAATATTCCGTAACAAAATTAAAGCTTCATTAATAAATAAATAAAAAAATATAAATAAGCACAAATTTAACAGACATGTAATCAAACTGACCGCTTAAAACACTGAAATTATCAGAATAAAAAAGGCTACTAAGAACATTGGCATTCTGTTTGTCTAATAACTCCAAGCAATACAAAAGTATCGCCTTTAATAAATTAAAAAAATATTTGAATACATAAGTGATATGCTTCATATAAAAATGCCTTTTGTTGCTGTTAATGGGAAATTAAAAAATAAATTAATTCTAAAAATCTATGAGAGTTCTCAATATTTATTTTACTTATATTCTGTAACTTGCGAAGCCCGGGTTGAATACCCTATTATATAATACTTGAGTGATATTTAAATAGAAGTATCCGCCAATAATAAAAAAATGCATTATGTCAATGAAAAAGAAAGCTACAACAAAAGGTTTTGATTATATGATCACTGTAGAATAGGTAAACATATTTATTTAATCTTAGTCGATAAGAGCTTACTGCGTCAGCATTATACATTTTTGAAGCAAAATTCCATTTAAGAGTATTCAAAATTTTTAAATACAAAGCCATTCATTTTACAATAATTAGTTCATAAACGAATTAGAAATGTCGATTGATTTATTAGTCATAAATCATTAGTATCTTTTAAGAAGTAATTTGGGGGCAAATTACTTTTCGAAATACACCGTTCCTATTGTCTTACCGATAAGATTCCTATAAACAATTTCTTTTGTCGCAAACAAAAATCATTAATAACAAAATCAAATTATGGTCTTAGAAGACATACATTTTCTGTTAATTCAATGAATGTTTTTAAAGATGTCTTTAAGATTGTTTACTAGGCTTTCTACAATTGTCTATTAAACACATGATACACAAATCGAATAACGATAATTAATGTACGTATTTAGAAAATATTTAATATGATTTATAAAATATATGTATTTGAGTTATATTGAAAAGCTATTATAAAAATATTTCCATAAATGGGATTTTAATTTTATCGACATTACTTAATGTTATCATGAAAACTATATTTCAAGATGACTTACATATGAAACGACACAATATATAAACAAAATGTTTAACAACTGTGTTTTGAAGTATAAGCTCTTTAAAAATAAATAAACTTTAATATAAAATACAGATATAATAAGACTTTAGACGATTTTATTAATTATTATAAAAAATATGGAAACTGTCAAAACGGATGAAATTTGGGAGTACACCTTTAGGAACCAAGGCTTTTATTATAGATTTACGTGCAAAGAATTTTGACTTTAGATTTTCGTAAAATTAATTATTAAATATAGTATGCAAAAAAACTCCTAAAAATTACATGTCAGACCGTATATTAAATATTAGAAATTGTCTTCTTCTGACAGTAATGGTTTAAAATGTTTTTTTGCAATTATCTATGATTGTTGAAAAAACTTGACTTAATTCAGAAAAACTTCTTTAACTTTATTATTTACATTAGTAGTAGTTTGATAGCATAAGAGTTACTCTAAAAATCTTATATCTCCCTATCAAATCAAGAGTTTTATGAAACAGCATTTTGAATTTCTAAATACAGATTTTTCAAAAATAAACTTTTCCGTTTAAACTTAAGAAACGAAATTTTTTGAACCGATTGCCACTCGATACCAATTTTATAATATATTTAAGAAGGTTTCCTGAAATTTAAGTAATGATTTTAATCAAAACTCTTATAATTTTTGTATATATTTTAATTACCCAATGCAAAGAACATGTGCAAGATTGCCATAGATCTTGCTAGGCATCATTTTAAGCATCACAAAAGTCAGTTTTGTTGAATGAGTAGCAGCGGAATTGAGTTCACTTTAGAATAATATTTTTTAATTACATATTTCAATTTTGGAGAACTAACGACAAGATAAGTGATTCATGAACTTCCCTGAAACTTGTTTTACTTTATTAAATTCAAATTACACCATAATGAAATATTTTTGATAATATTTCTAAAAAGGAAAATTCATATGCTATATTTCTATTTAAAAATATATCATTATATAATTTTAAAGAAGTTAAATAGATAAATGAATTAAGTTACCGATAAATTAACAGGAAACAAATATTCAGCGAGCATTAGAATTATGTTTGGTACTTAATCGGTAACTATTTTGATGAACTTAGTTCTATAAAAGTTCAACAATAATTATTTTATGAATTTTTATATTTAAAAATCTTTAAAAGTTTGGTAATTTATTTTTATATATTTTTGTATTTTTTAGTTCGTAAATACTTTTTGGAGAAGAACCTAATCTGTATTTTAAAAATATTTCACACGCCGGTATTTGTCTAAGCACGTATTCCGCATGTCCATGATAAAGAAAATCGTATATTTAAACTATATTTAGCTCTATGAAATCGTTTTATGAATTCGATTCTAAATATTACAGTACATTTTCTCACACTCTATAAATCATTGCTTCTGAATTCAATTTTACGCACACTTGCTTCGAAAAACAAATGAGAAATAACTTGTCCCATTTTCTTTCATTAAAAGCTTGACAGTAATAGAAATTTTTCGTTGCGAACTGACTTTTATGAACGACTTAACATACCGGTAAATAGTACAGTAATAAGGATCTTAAAGCTATCTGCAATTGTAATAATGAGTTTTGTTAGATTTTTTAAAAATTGTTCTTTCGAAAAATTCATATATCTTTATCATTTGCAAACCGTAATTCCTAATTTAATTGATATACTTTAAATAATTTTTTAAGGGTTTTGATTGTTTTATATAAATTATTTTTCTATTAATTTTATTCAGTCTCGTGTTTAAAAATGTTAATTTTGAATTATAAGAGTATTTTTATGTATTTTTTTTTACATACATTCAGTTTTTAGAATTAAGTATAATACCACACGAATCTGGAAAAACTAACGATTTTTTAAAATTCTTAGTCAGATATTTTATTATACAATGTAAACTAAATAGTAATATTACATATCAGTTCATTACCAGATACATACTAGTTTACTGGTAAAGAACTACATGTTTTCGTTTAAACTTAAGTTATTGAACTAGAGTTGAACCACAGCAATTATATATTACCATGCAGGTAACCTAACAGAATTAAATAAACACTTTTTGCACGTTGGTGTTTCAATAACAATATTTAAAATTAAGGGTTTATTTATTTATTTTCAATTACCTACTAATAATGATTCTTCAAACTCTGGTATTCATTTAGAATATCATTAAAAACCTCAAAGTGTTATTAAAAGTTAACTGAAACAATTCCCTTATTTATACGGAAAGAAAATGTATGGAAATGCTTTTAAATAGAAATTCAAAATAGTATTGTTTAAATTTTTTAGATGAAATTGTTTTAAACTGGTTTTTAAGTCATGAATTTATTACGCGAAAATAATTTTTTTTTATAAAATACAGCAAAAATACAGATTTTTTAAAAAGAAAAATATTAACATTGTAAAATGGAAACTTGGTAAATTTGAATACCTTTTTGCGTGTATATCTATATAGAATTTCCGTAAAGATATATAAATTAAAATTTTTATATTTTGATAATTTTACTAATATTTTATTCTTTAGAAGTTTATTTTTATGTTTTGATAAAATAAACTTCACTTCAAATAATGTGAGGTCTTTTTAACCCTTTATGCACTGAATTATGAATTCATGAAAATTTTATCTTCTAAAGCATTTTTTGTGAATTTTTGAAAAAGATTTCCATAATCATTTAATAAATTTTAGATTGATTTTAGAAGAATTATTTAAATGTGAATTTATAAGGATTTTTGCAATATTTATAACCCCATTTAAATATTTTATTTTAAATATTTTTTTTAGTATGTTGTAGAATTAGGAAATGTACAAATATGATGTTCTTACAATAGAAATATAGAAATATTTCTTAATTGAAAATTCCCCCCCCCTCCCAACGGCAAGAAAGCTGAAAAGATGCAAAAGCAAAAAAAAAAAAAAAAAAAAAAAAAAAAACATCTTTCTAAAAATGTTTTTGTTCTGTGTAACAATAACGCTTTTGGAACAAGATAAATTAATGCATCTTTAACTCATTCTAAACTGTATTACTACTAATATAAGTATTAAATGAATTTTATAACAAGTTATTTTACTGGTACTTATAAGTACCGTCAGTAGATAAAGGGTTAAAGATTTGTCTTTGTATCTTATAAATTAATTATCATTGTAAGCCTCTTGCATAATCAATGATGCTTTCCTTTCTAAAATACTTCGACAGTCATTTTTTTTCAGGTGTTTTCAACCGGTGTGCTTCAAAATTTCCAGACACATCCTATCAATATTTTATGTAGTAATAAAAACAAGTATACTTTTTAACATAGCATACACAAACAACGCGATTTATTTTGTGGTGAGCTTTGATGTAGTAAAGTAAAATTTCGTGTGGTTTTATTTCAATGCTGGAATACTGGTAATAAGGGTATGCGGGAAAATCCTCTTCAGATATAGAGTTAATACTTTCTGAGAAAAATCCTATCTTTAGAAAAAATAGAGTTTTAAATATTTGAACTAATGATTTTTATCCAGGGTAAATTGTATAAAAGCTTTTTTGAACAAATTTTTATAAACTTAAGACTATTGTACACAAATTCTGAAAAAAAAATTCACCTGCAACTTATAGAGTAAAAATTAAGAGTACGCCTACCTGAACATTCGCTCTTGCAAAAAAAATATTCTAAAAATTCCAAGTTGATGTGCCTCTTTACGTATAATATATAATAAAGTGAAAAAGGAAGAATAATTAAAAAATAATAATGTTTATAATATATTTTATGTTTTTATAAGTTGTTATGATGTATCTTTTTATGTTTATAAAATATTTTAAAAATGTATTAATTTCACATTCTTTTATCTTCAAAATAAAAATGTGTCGAGGAAGTTCAACTATGCATTCCTGTGTACCGCAATTAAGTGTGTCGTAACGGGGAACCCTCTACGTGGTTTTCCCTTATTTTTCTTTTCCCCAAAAAACAAATTAAATTAACTGTAGAAAAATATTTTTTTTAACATAATTGTATTATAAGACTTATGTAAAATAAAGATATATGAATTGTATTTTTTAATAAAAAACAGGGAAAGAAAATTTAAATTAATATTAGTTTTACAAACATTTAACAACGTCTCAGAGCCTCACTAGATGGCGGCACGAATGCGTGCAGTGAGAAAGAACATAAAACAAATTTGTTTAGTGTCAGTTCCACGCAATTTTCAAAGTGTCTCCCTGGGCATCATATTCAACTAAATATCGTATTTTTATCGTTAAAAATTGGTATTTATTTGGTTAAAATGTGGTGACACCATTAACAGTTAGTTTAAAATCCGAGTTAAGGCCTATCAATATCCAAATCGTTATCCTGGTGCATTGCATTGGTCACCTTATTCACCAGATTTGAATCCATGTGATTTCTATCTTTTGGGTCATATGAACGATTTCGTTTACAAGAAGTCGACAGACCTTATTAGCCTCAAAAGTGCCATAACTGACTCATTTTCAAGCATCAAAAAACAAATGTTCCATTTTGTTACTGACAACTTTGTGACTAAGTTTTGCTATTGTATCACCACTGAAGGTTCTCACTTTGAAAACGTTATCCATTAAATTCCTTTTTCAATAAAAAAATGTTTGTAGTGCTATCTGGAACGACCCAAGAGGTATTTCAGTTAAAAGCTGTAGGTTAATTAAAAGACACCCTGTACATAAAAGCCCTTAGTAGCTTAATACTGAAGAACTCTTCAAGAACATGATTTTTTTTAAAAATAATTAAAATAATCAGCACTTAAATACGAGCATTTCCAAATTTAAGTGTCCTATTTTTAGGTTTTTTGATTGTTATTAACATTATATATTTTAATAAAAATGTGACATTTTAGTATACACACGTCGCTCTTTTGTGTAAACTAATTACGCAAAACTTAATTAAGAATAATGTGATTAAGAAAATGTTCTATAGAACAGATAATTTGAATTCTATTATAATTTGCTGAATGCTAATTTTCTTGAAATTTTAAACTTTTAGTACAGATCTTTTTGATTGAAATAATTTAATCTGTTGAATAAATATACCTTGGCTCAATTTAGTCATTTAGTTAAATTATTCAAACAGCAACCAAATTTTAATTGTGAATTCAGAGCTTAAAATATACATATGATAGAATTATTTTCAGTTTTAAGCACAGCAACTGTCTTTTAGATAAGTTTTTGTTCAAATAGAAAAGAGTATATTATGTTACTTTTATTCTATTCTTATTTTAATACTCAGAATATGTTATATATTATTAAGGTAAATTACTTATATCCTGGTACAACGAAACAGTAACAATAAAAGTATTAAATGAAATTCAAAAACCCCAAAAATTAAAAAAGAATGGTTTTATGAACACTTTAAGTTGAAAAGACGTTCAACCTTATGGGCTTACTGAAGAAAGTGTACAATTTTTACCGCTAAAATTTCATTAATGTTTAACAATATTTGAAAGTCTTGTTAACCCTCTAAGTGTGTGGAACGTAATATTCCGTTCACTAAGCTCCAGGTCTCGCTGCAATATATGCAATGTTTAAGATAATATAATTCTATAGATTTAATGAATTTTCAAAACATTGAAGAATTATTAATAATCTTAAGGGTTACATTCATATTTTTAATTAAGTTTTATTTATAATGCTGAAAGAATCATATTTTTTTTAGCATTTAAAACAAAATACAGAGAAAACAACATTATAATTTTACCCTTTTCCAAAACGCTCAGAGGGTTAACAAAGTATTCTTTTTTTACAATAACAAGTTCATAAACAAAGGATAAATGTCATTTGATTTATTTTAATCAGAAAACATTCATATATTATAAGAAGTAATTTGATGGCAAATTATTTTGGGAAATACATTCTTCCCATTGTCTTACCAATAAGATTTAAGCGACCAGTATTTCTTTTGTTGCAAACAAAAGTCATTAATAACACTTTGTCATTACCATGTTAGAAGACATATTTTCTGATAATTCAAGGAATGTTTTTATAAATGGTATTTTGAGTATTTACTTGACTATCTATAGTCGTCCATTGTACATAAGATATATCTATCTAATAATCATGATTAATGTCTTTAGAAATGCTTTAATATGATTCTTAAGGTATGTATGTTTGAATAATATGCCCAAATTGTTATTATATATTTAAAAGATATTTTTAAAAATGGGATTTTAATTCTCGCTTACCATTTTTCCTGACTTTACGAAAAATGTACTTCAAGACTTGTGTTATATATGAAACGATATAATAACAAGATATTTAAAAATAAAATGACTCTTTTTCGAAAATGTAGCCTTAGAAAAAAATACATAAACGAAATAAAAAATAATAATAATAATAAGTTTTTATATATATTTATTAATTCCTATTAAAATATGAAAGCATCAAATCGGCAGAATATGCATTAGAATTTAGATGTCTTAAAAAGCGAAACTGTTACAAATTATCTTTTTTAATAATATCAATGCTATTTATTTTATAAAAGTCTGGATGTTGTCATATAACTACAGGAAAATTCTTCTTTAAATATACAGAGTGGGTCAAAAGTCCTCGGTACATTTTAAAATTCATTAATTAAAAATGTGTACTTCGCGTATGGCTTAGATATGCTTCTCAAGATCGACAGTTTTATTTAAGCAAATAATAATAAAAAAAATGTTTCAAACATTTCCATAGACGGCGCTATTCCTTCAAATTTGCAAAAAAAACTCAAGAGAAGTTAGAGGGTTTTATTTATATGTTTATTTATTTTTTACAATCAACTACCATATTTCAACGGGTAGAGTGGCGTAATTAAATATTGTGTGCATGTGATTTGAGTTGCAAAGACCGCACACTTTGAAATATTGCAGTAGATTGTACAAAATACATTTTCTGTAACTGATCCAAAGTTATCATGCTTTTTACTTTGACGGCGTGGTGCTAAGCGATGACATATTTTAAACTAACGTTTTGCTTAGTCAAATTTTGATTATGAGATGCATTTTAGTGCAAACCGCCATCTGCATGATTGCAATAAAACTTACTTAGTCCTTATTTATTTGCTTATTTGGAAACATATGAAAAGTTGTTTTCTTTTATAAAGAGTAAAAGCACAATTTTTTCCACTATTAGTTGGGTATGTCCACATATTTAAATAATAAACTCGCCGGAAAACATGCCATTTATAAAATTATCTGAATAAGTTCCTTTTGTTTTATTAGATTCAAATTCAACCACGATGGTATAGTTTTGGTGGACATTTCAAAAAGGAAAATCCATAGACGGTAATTTTTATATAAAAAGTTATTATGAAATATGATCTCATTAAAAAAAAAAATACTGAATGCATGAATTAAATAACCCATCAGTAACAAATAAATATTTAGGAGGCATTTAAAATATTTTCAAGCTTGAATTGGGTATTTTGTTTAGACTTACTTGGGAAATAAATGAAAAACTTTGTTTCATGAGATGATATTTTTTTTAAACTTAATGTATTTTCCTATTATTTTTCTCACCAGTAAGTGTTTTTTAAATAAAAAAATTAAGGAAGGTATTTCACACGACATACTTTTCCTAATATAGTATTTAACACAGAAGAAAAATATTTCTTCCTTATACAAAAATGCTTTTCCGAGAAAAATGTATAAGATATAATATGTTTTATAATTTAATACCAGACTTTAGTATTTTTATTCCAGTATCTCAGATATGTAGTAGGGATTGTAAATGTATCACTTCATTTTTGCGTTTTCTATTTCTCACGGCATACTTTTCCTAAGCTAGTATTTCACACAGAGGCAAAATAATTTTTCCTTATACAAAAATATTTATTCGAGGAAAATTTATAAGATATAATGTGTTTTATAATTTAATACCAGACTTTAGAGTAGTATTTTTATTCCAGTATCTCAGATATGTTGCAGTGATTGAAAATATATCACTTCATTTTTGTGTGTGGTTTTTTTAAAATTATTTTACATGTTTGTTAATTTTTCGTGAAGTAGCCATGGGCTTATTATGTATTTATTCTTAAATTTATGTTAACACAGGTTATTTTATGTTTAATTTTCAAACTCTTATTTTTGTTTTCCTTTTTCAATCTTTCCATTTTGAAACAAAAGAATTTTATAAAGACATGTAAATTTCCTTTTAAAAGATGAATTTGTTTCTAAGAAAAGAAAGTTATATTACTACTTAAACCACTATTTATGTGATGATTATTTATACAATAAACAAAAAATGTTCCTTTATTTTACTGAAATAAGTATTTTCAAAATATGATGTTCCGAAAATCAAATGAAACGGTAAAACCTTTATTTTTTGTGCGGTTTAATGATTTTTATTTCCAGATACTATTTTATAATATTATTTGAAAATAAAAATCATTAAAACACCCAAAAATAAAAGGTTTTACCGTTTTATTTAATTACCGTAGATATAATTGAAGCATTTTAAATACTCACTCAGCAATACTTTTCATTGCTAATAATTTCTTGAAATTTAAATGGCCTCTTTGAATATTAATTACTTCACAAACTTGTTTCATTTTTCTTTTTGTCAAATTAATGGTCATGACTTAGTTGTAAATTTAAATTACATTCAGGTATGTGATAGCATCTGTGAGTTAGATGCCAAATGTTAAAAGTACGTTCTCACTCATTACATAAATTGTTTCTAAAAATTCTATTTCACGCATTCTTGCAATGAGAAGAAATAAGCTGTCGCAATTTCCTTTATTTAACCCCTTAAGCACCATAGTCAATTTAGTAGTAGTATGCTGAATACCAGATATATTATATTTTGTCAAAAGTAAATTATATCATTATTTTTATCTATTAGAGATACAAAAAATACAAAACCGAAATCTAAATACTACAATGTACGAAACACTACAATTTACGAAACTCAACTGAACAAAATGACCAACACATAAACAAATGAACAACGAAAAAAGAAACAAAGCAGTGGGAAAATTAATGAGGGTTCTTTTTTTTTACGTAATGCCATCTATTGAGTGCGAAAACAAACATTCTTATAAAGCCTGTACAAAACCAATCTCAATAGCAAATAGGTGACGCAAAAAACCAGATGCTTAGAGCATTGCAGTCTGGATTTAAAATGATGACGTACGCAGATATGTTAGTGGGTTCCATAATTACATCCCGTGTGCAATTTTATGATTAAGTATTGTGAGTGGTCTCATTTTTATCCTTATGTATTATAGATTAAGAAAAGTGATGGTGGACATCCGGGACCCATGAGGGGGGGGGAGGGCTAAAGGGAGGAAGAGAAAAAAAATATTTTTTCAGTTTCAATAAAATATACGTATATATTAATGTTTAAAACTGTTTTATAGAATTAGAAAACTGATGGTGGACATCCGGGACCCGCGATTCGGCATGGGGGAGGGCAGGCAAAAGAGTTGAAGGGGGGGAGAAAAAATAGTTTTTTTCTGTTTCAGTTATACATATGTACATATATTAATGTTTAAAACTGTTTTATAGAATGAGAAAAGTGATGGTGGACATCCGTGACCACAACTGGGGAGGGGAGGGGAGAGGGGAGGGGAGGGGAGAGGGAAGGGGAGGGGAAAGGTTTTAAGGGAGGAAGAAAAAAAATACTTTTTTCTGTTTCAATAAAATATATGTATGTATATTAATGTTTAAAACTGTTTTATGGAATGAGAAAAAGGTTATGTCACCGGTGGCCACCGGGACCTGCGACTGGGGAGAGGGAGGGGAGGGGAAAGGGTTGAAGGGAGAAAGAAAAAAAATTCTGTGTTTTAGTTGAATGTGTAGTTAATGTTTAAAATGTTTAAAAATTTAATTTATGGTACCTGGACCCACAACAAGACGGTTCAAGGGGAGTTTGAGTAGGAAGAGTCAATTTTTTTAAGTGTTGGTATAATTTTTTATGTAAGAATCATAACGTTTATCACTATATTATGGTATTTCCTAAATTTACAGATACTTAAGGGCATACCTGTGTAAAACTAAAGTCTAAAATGATGTCATTTTGACACTAAAATTTTTCATCACTAAAATCATCAAAAAGATTTTGCCACTGAAATCTTTTTGTTGCAGGAAAGTACTGAATACAAAGAAGAATTATTAACAATAATGGGGTCAGTAGAAAGAGGAGAACCATCTGAGAGAAAAAGATGGAATGATGTTTGTATACCGTATAAAAGAGAAAGTAGTGAATTTTTTTTTTAAAAGTGCTTAAGAAGAAGCTTTTAAAAATCTATCAAAGGCAATAATTAGATTTTTTAAATGGAAAGATGAGCAATGTGATACAGGATTTAAGTGGAATAAATGGAATATATCATCGATACAATTGTATAGATACTGGATAATTTAGGTGGTGATGCTTCAATAGGAAATATACAACAGCTTCGATTGAACTGACATCTAACTTGTTACAAATGACTGACTTATAAGAAAAAATGGAAAACTGTAGAAAGATGCTATTTGATGATGCAAAATAAAGCAGATGTAATGATTTCTGAAGAAGCTTGTACCTCAAAACCATTTACTCGAGCTCAACCCATATCAAAGTATGATAAGCAACTGTGCTTTTTCTGTGATGGAAAAGTAATAAGAAAACATCCACTTCATCATGTCTCATATGATACAGGAGGTTCTAATTTGAAAGAAGTAGTCGAACTAAGTGTAATATATCATCCAGACAAGATCTTGCACTGCTGAATTTGTAAGGTATAGTGTCTTATGTGATGATGGAATATCAATATTCATTGTTGGACTTTGCGGTGCCCTTGAGAGCGAATATTCTAGGGCTGGGAAAAGTTCGTCTGGAATGTCAACATTTTCTTCATAAGAAACCAGTTTGAGATCTTCAGTTACATCGCCTTCTTCAATAGTTTGGTAAATAACCTCTATTGTTCCGTGTTCCGTGAAGAGTATTCAGACTATGAGGAGTGTCTTCTTGAAAATCCATGTTATCAATAACAAAATAAGTGAACGTATCTTACATTATGTCCGATGGCAAGTAAAGTCCTTCATTACCATTTATTTTAACCGCTACATACTTATCTATTCTATTTAACATTTTCCAGATATGAGAGTAGTGTACAGAGAGGTCTAGTGAATGAATAAAATTCACAAGATTAGAGCTGCGAGTCAACTGATAAACTGAACCAGTGAAAACTTGCTCTGGATGTTCACGTGTAAGCTTGCTTACTTTTGATTTGGATCTTGAAGCCTGGTAACCAGATAACCAGCCAAATATTAGTGTTTGAGACAAACGATTAGCCCGATCATCAACTTCATTCACACGTTTTTCTCTGAAGTGATATCACCTTTTCCAACGAGACACCATTTAATGGAAATATTTAATAATTCGGATTTTTGATCAGTATCAGCATTTAAATTTCCTTTAAATGTCCAGCGCTTTGCGTTCAAAGCTGCTTTTCGTAATATTTTGACTGCAGAAATAAGTACCTTAAATTGTTTATTTGGAAGTATCATCTTCCAGTTTCCAATAGCAATATTTTTATTTATTTTTAAAATACACTTTCAGATTCGTTTTTTCGTCTAGGCACAGAAAACTCAACACCGGGAACTGCTTCTTCAAGAAAAGCCTTTAATTCCTTTCTTGATTTAAAACCCGTGTTGATCGATCAACGTCATTAGAAAAACATACATTAATGTAAGTGTTATGCAAATTAAGTAACATGTCCTTGAGTAAGAAAATCTTCCAACATACAGAGAAATTCAGTTTCTGTCGTTACAGTAGCTGCTAAACTTTCATTGTGTTGTTCATAGAATTTATTTCTACGAATCACATATGTAACATTTCTAATCCAGTAGATTCTATGATACAAATTGTCGATTGCATGGGCGTCGTTTGGGTTGATATACTCGCTAAGCCTCGCATGGCAAGTATTATTTCCACTTAGTTCGACTGCTTCTCTCAAACTAGAACCTCCTGTATCATATGAGACATGATGAAGTGGATGTTTTCTAGTTTCTGTTCCAACACAGAAAAAGCAAAGTTGTTTATCATATTTTGATGTGTGGTTTTCATACTTTGACAGTCGCGGGTCCCGATCGCTTTTCTCATTCCATAAAAAAGTTTTAAACATTAATATATATGCATATATTTTATTGAAACAGAATTTTTTTTCCTCCCTTCAACACTGTACCCTCTCCTCTCCGTCCCCTGCCTAGTCGCTGGTATCGGATGCCCACCATCACTTTTCTCATTCTATGAAACAGTTTTAAACATTATTATATATACATATTTTATTGAAACAGAGAAAAGACATTTTTTACCTCCTTCCTTCAATCAATTCCCCTCCGTTCCCCTCCCCAGTCGCGGGTCCCGGATGTCCACCATCGCTTTTCTCATTCTATAAAACAGTTTTAAACATTAATATGTACATATGTACATATGTGTAATTGAAACAGAAAAAAATAATTTTTTCTTGCCCTTCCCCTTCCCCAGTCGCGGCTCCCGGATTTCCATCATCTGTTTTTTCATTCCATAAAAAAATTTTAAACATTAATATATATATATATGTTTAATTGAAACAGAAAAAATTACTTTTTCTCCCCCCCTTCAACCCTTTCCCCTCTTTCCCCCACCCCCTCCCGAGTTGCGGGTCCCGGATTTCCACCATCGCTTTTCCCATTCTATAAAACAGTTTTAAACATTAATATATGTACATATGTTGAATTGAAACAGAAATATTTTTTCTTCTTCTCCCCTTTAACCTTTTCCCCTCCCCTCGCCTCCCCCTCCCCAATCGCGTGTCCCGAATGCTTTTAGTGATGATTTTAGTGATGAAAAATCTCAGTGTCAAAATGGCATCATTTTAGACTTTAGTTTTACACAGGTATGCCCTTAAGTATCTGTAAATTTTGGGAATACTATAATATAGTGATAAACGTTATGATTCTTACATAAAAAATTATGCCAACACTTAAAAAAATTGACTCTCCCACTCAAACTCCCCTTGAAACCTCTTGTTGTGGGTCCAGGTACCATCAATTAAATTTTTAAATATTTTAAACACTAAATATACATTCAACTAAAACACAGAATTTTTTTTCTTTCTCCCTTCAACCCTTTCTCCTCCCCTCCCTATCCCCAATCGCAGGTCCCGGTGGCCACCGGTGGCATTACCCTTTTCTCATCCCATAAAACAGTTTTAAACATTAAAATATATACATATATTTTATTGAAACAGAAAAAAGTATTTTTTTTCTTCCTCTCTTCAAACCTTTCCCCTCCCGTCTCTGTACCCCACCCCAGTCGTGGGTCACAGATATCCACCATAGCTTTTCTCGTTCTATAAAACAGTTTTAAACATTAATATATGTACATATGTTTAATTGAAACAGAAAAAAAAAAAATTCTCCCCCCCTTTCAACCCTTTTCCCTCCCCTCCCCCTCCCGAATCGCGGGTCCCGGATGTCCACCATCACTTTTCTCATTCTATAAAACAGTTTTAAACAGTAATATATATACATATATTTTATTGAAACAGAACAAATAATTTTTTTTCTCTTCCTCCCTTCAGCCCTTTCCCCTCCCCTCCCCCTCCCCAGTCACGGGTCCCGGATGTCCACCATCACTTTTCTTAATCTACAATACATAAGGGAAAAAATGAGACCACTCACAATACTTAATCATAAAATTGCACATGGGCCTAAGAATAATGGTAGTTAGAAAACCCACTACGTCCAGATATTTCAAATAGACTAGTTCATGACGTACGCAGGTACGTCGTGGTTCTTAAGGGGTTAAGCTATGGCATTTATCGATGATTTTCACTGGGACGATAATTTTATGAATACCAAACATATCAGTATGTACGTTATTGAGTAAAAACATTAAAACACCTTTTCCGTCCTTTTAATGTACCATAAAAATCTGTTTCAAAAGTAATTAATCTGTTGTCAGACATAGCTGATTTTTTTCATTTGTTTGAAATGAAAAATTTGAAAAGTAGTTGTTTCGAAAGGCAAACAAAACTGTAAAAAGTAGTTCTACAGTGAGTTTACGAAAAGTAAAAATACTTGGTATAATATAGAAAAGAACGAAAAATTATGCATCAGGTATAGATTATGAAACACATTCCTCAATTAACAGATTATTATTAATACATTTAATTTTTACATAAAATGACATGAGATTGTCTAAATAAGAAATTTAAAAACCATACATCTCAGTAGAAATCCATATTCAGCATTTGCTGCCCCAATCCGGTAATGGTTGTAAATTCTTTTGTGTAGCCCTATATATAACCTATAGAATTTATAAACACCACTTAACAGATTAAAAATTAGATAAGTTTAAAGGAGATCCGAACCCCAATTTCAGCAAAAAAATAACAAAAGTTCAAATTTTTATTTTTATCAGAAACCGATAATATACATATTCGCGAATGTCCATGCAAAATTTTAGAACTTGGAGTTACCTGGAACAGGTAGTAGATGAGCTTTTTTAATTGTAATCACCAGAGTTTAAAGGGCTAGCGGCCATTAAAAAAACTCATACATCTTTGTTTACTTTTATATTACACTTTTACAGAGTTAGGTACAGTTAATAACATTTTAATTTCAGTATGATTAATCAAAGAAGAATACATAATAATAAAAAAATTACAAATAATACAAAATTTTACACATGTTTTGTAAAAGCGAAATATTTTCATCGAAAACGAAATTGGCAGCAAAAATTTTTGTGTTTAATATAAAAAATAGTCTTGCTATATTAGAAATTAATATAAAAAATAGTTTTAACACAAAGTAAGTTTTGTTTTACTAATTTTTTTTTGTATTTTACAATTCTTTTTTTTTTTTTTTTTTTTTTTTCGATTTTGCCTAGGTTTGGTTCAATGGTAAAATATTTTACAGACAAACAGTTTATATTTTTAGAATCTTGAAGAAATAAGCAAAACACGTAATGAGATATATATATATATTTAATATTTCTGAAAATTGTATATAAATTGGTAAACATAAAAATTATAACGATTTTAAAGAAATTTACCATGTGTAATTAAATCCCCCCCCCCCAAGATAATTAAAAAAATATATCTTCCTAAGTCTTTACCATATACCATAACTCTATTTAAGAAATATTAGTTATACTAAAATATTGAAAATTGAATGAGGAGTAGTATTTTTAAAAAGTGTAATTTTCTTCGATGAAAATCGAGATATTTTCTTCGAAGATAAAACTGGCTACTGTTTTTTTCTGTTGTATTCAATATAAAAAGTTTTTCTTAAAAAATAGCCTTGATATATTACAAATTAATATAAAAAATAGTTTTAACATGAAAGAGGTTTTTTTAACTACTTTCTCTTGCATTTTATACTTTAAATGCGTTTTCCTGAAAATTACATTTTTTCATAGTTTGCCTAAGTTCAAAGTACTAAGGCTCGGTGGTAAAATAATTTAGAAACAAGGTGTTTATATTTTTTGAATCTTAAAATTTTTTTAACGAAACTAAGTAGAGATTTTTTTAAAAAATATTTCTGAAAATTTTACATAAATTGGTAAACATGAAAATTACAACGATTTTTATGAAATTTACCATATGTAATTTAATTGTTTTTTTCAAGCTCATTAAAGAAGAAAATTCAAAATTTCTCTCCCTAGGTCTTTTCCATATACCATAACACTATTTCAGAAATTTTAGTAATACCAAAATATTGAAAATTGAATAAAGAGTAGTAATTTTAAAAGATTATATTTCAACAAAAAAAATCATAAAAATCCCCATAAAAATATGATTTTTAATAAAAAGTGGATTTTTTTACTGATTGTTCCTTACAAAAGGATTCTTAAATAGTACACCAAAATTAATTACTTTAAAATCAATAATAAAAATTTGGGGGGTTTTCTTACGGGTCTCCCTTAAAAATGCATAACATAGTGGAAAATGCAAATCCAGAAATTATCGATCATTATCAGTGATTTAACCGAATTCTTTTGTGCATCTCTGTAAATGAACAATAACTACTATGTACTCCTTAACCTATAGAAAACATGTTGCAGTGCATATTAGTGGTTATTGTAAATTTTATAATGCTTTAACAATTTTACCCTATATATCATAATGTAATGGCATTCTTTTGTGCGCCCCTGTAAAGGAACTATAAATGCTACTTTAAAATGCTTATTCTATATGCCTGAGAAAACATTATGTAGTCCATCTGAGTGATGTATACCAATCTCATTATCTTTGAAATATCGTATCATTAAATGACATCTTCAATTACTTTTTTTCTATAGGCCATAATGTAACAGAAATATTTCGTGTGTCCATGTAAACTAACTAGATACACAAATAATTTTCAATACCGAGCATTGTACAGTAAACCTAGGTAACATATAAAAGTTACGTGACAATCACAGCATATTTACAAGAGTTAGAGAACGGGCTGACGAACAGACGAGACGGACAGACAGACAGACAAACCGAATTCCTAAACACGTTTCAACTATGTTGGAAATTGTTAATAAAAATATATTATAAATACACATTCAGCAATAATTTTCATTGATAATAAATTAGTGTGATTTAGATTGTCACTTTACAAATTACCTCACAAGTGCTCTAATTTTTCTTTTAGTCAGGTAACTGTTCCCGACAATGAAAATTGCGAATTTAAATTATTTTTAGCTCTCTGAAATATCGTTTTATAAATTAGATGTTAAATGTTATACGCACGTTCTGTCTGGCTGCATAAATTATTGCTTCAAAATTGCATTTTACGCATACGTGCTTCGAAAGATAAGTAAGGAGAAATATCCTGTCTCATACTCCTTCATTTATGACATTTATTGAATATTTTTGCCGGGGAGAGATTTTTATGAACTTCCAACCATACAAGTAAAATTTTTATTTTTCAGTGCCTTTTAAAAGTTAATAACCCTGTGAAACTATGACAAACATTTAAAAAATTATCTCTCCAAATTTCACCAAATGTAACAATTAATTGATTTATTCCTTTCATTTTAATTTTTTAATTTTAAAATTTAGAGAATAACTTTCTTTTCTTCTTTTTTCTTTGAATCTTTTTATACGGTGCTGCATATTTTTAAAGTTACAACTCCATTATAAGAATTGTTTTATATCAAAGTTTCTGTTATTAATTCATTTTACAGGGTGTAGTACGATACTTATATATCTTAAATAAGCAACATATTAATTTAATTGATGTTATAAAATTTATGTAAATGAAGTAAATAAATAAAAATCTCTTAGGAAAAGAAATGGCTATAAAAAGAAAACACAACAAAAGAAAATCACAAAGATTTCAATTTTATAAAATAATTAAATTATTTTAGTATTTAGAACTATAAGATTTTAGTGAATTTTAATTAATTTTTCCTTTAATTTTTTTAATTATTTTTATTACCATTTATTAAAATTGGTGATAAATAAATGTTACATTTTCATAAAGACATTTTGTTATTTCAGAAAACATCGGCTATCTTTAAAACCCCCAGAAACCAATTTATTTTCCAGATTTAAAGAAGCAATTATAAAATGGAAATTTCTTTATCTGTCATTGAATTTTAGAAACGTTTGCTAATAGGCTTTACAATATAAATCTATTTTCTAAACCCGAAATATTGGTTTTTCGGATGCTATCATGTATATACATTTGCATTTTCAAGAAATAGGTTTTACACACAAACATGATAAATTAAAAGCATTAGCACTAATATAAATATTATTTTATTATTCTTGCACGTATTAATTAAGCATCTGAAAATGTTTAATTGAAAATTTATAGCAACCAAACAACTGATATTCTGGTTCAATAAAAAGGATTAATATACGTTAACAACTACTTATAAAAGTTGCATAAAATCAGTGAAAGCAGAAGAACTTTGTTTTTATAAATGAGAGGGTCGGGGCAAGAGAGTGCCAATCCTTATTTTTGAACTTCTGAGATATTTCAATTTGAAAATTTGATCAAATAGTCAAATCAAGATACATAACCTAAAGTTTTTTTCACCAATGTCTTAGTAACATTTGAGATATTATGAGTAACATTATGGCATTACTTTAATGATATTACTATTACGTTTTTTGTAAATAAGCTATCTTCATTAGGGGGAATAAACATCCGGGGCAAAAACGAAATCTGTCACATATTGTGCCACCAAGTGACATTAGAAACAAATTGTATGTTGGATATTATAATTTACAATATTAAGCAACAGATTACAGTGTTAGATTTATTTCACCAAAAATGTGGCTACGCACTTTTTTGTCCCGACCCCCTCAAATGTTTCTTTAAATATAAAAAATAAACTGATTAAAGATAATGCACGCTTTTCGGAATCATGAGCAACTTAGAAGAGTGTAAATTTATATTTTCGTTCGGGTTTATATTATACTTTTCTAGATTAACCAAATTTTCTTTACAGTGTGTTTAGTGAAATAATACGGGTTTTTAACTCCTACAGCCATTTAATAGGCATCTTTTTTGGTTAATTAAGAAACCGCCATATTTCAATTGCTTACACTATTAAAACAAAACATTTTATGATAAGTGATTTATCAATCATACATAAAAATTCACATATTTTTGTGTTTCCAACACTGCTTTTTCTATGTTATTTAAACACACTGAACAATTAAAATATTATCGTTCGAAACTTAAGTGTCTTATTATAAGACTTTTTCACAATTTATAACATTAAATATGTTAATTAAATTATTACATTTTTGTATCCATTCATCATCCGTTAAATACACAAAAACAATCACTGTATGATAAGTGATATTTAAATCATGCATATATTTTATAAAAATAAAACTTTTAAATAAACTACGATTACAACTAATAGTTGAAAAGAAAAATAATGTAGAAAAGTATGATTAAAGGATGGTGTGATTAAGAAAATGTGTTGCAGAAAATACTCGTTTTAAGTATTATGAAGCAGGGCGGTCGCTCTGCCAAGCCAAGCTAAAAAAAAAAAGCGCCAAACAATCAACGCCAAGAACTGGACTTTAGACCGCTACTGCTTACTTACAGCAATCAACTTCGCAATGTTAAATCGACCAAACATGCCAGATTAAAATATCAGATACCAAATGAACCAAGCGTCATAGAAAAAAAAACGAAAACTAAAAGAATCTAATGAAGAAATTCTTCAATTTGAGACCAAACTCATCTTCATAAGTGTACAATAAACAGAGATATAGAATTTTTTTAAAACGTCGAGTTACTTAAAATGATCACTATTTTCTTCGTCAAACTTTTTTTTTCAAACAACCTACAGATTTAAATATAGGACAGAAATGAAAAACGATTGCATTTGGACAAGTAATAACCTAATCTACGTGCTTTGATAAAATACAGTGAAAAAATAAATACATTTCTATCCTTAATTAGCAAAAAACTGTTAATTAACTTGGCAACTAAAAAATTATGCCAAAACAGAGATAAAACCCCGCCAACGACCGTGTACCATCTGTATTATAATAGCACAAATCAGTTACGGGTTAATCATATCAAATTTCATCTGCAAGTCAGCCATTTTTTCTGAAGATATTTTTTTTAATAAAACTTCCGGAACAGATGTGTTACACTGACGCTAAAATGTAAACAAAAGATTGGCGACTGTTTGGTTGGCGCGATTTCCAAGACTGCGCCAAGCTACTATTTTCCGTTACCATTTTGGAAACATAAAAAACAGAACATTTATAAATAACGTATTCGAAAACGTAACAGAAAATCGTATTTCTACACAACAATTAAAATAAACCAAAAATACATTTTTTACAACATAAATTTTAATGGAAAATGTTAATTACGTCATTTCAATCTTTTAAAGTGCACTACTATATTACAGTAATCCTTCGCTGATGCTAATTTTAATTTCACACAAACTTTTAGTTAAAATCATTACGTCATTTCAATCTTTTAAAGTGCCCTACTATATCAGAGTAAACATTCGATTATTTAGTTTCTAATTTCATGACGAACACAACATTTATAAATAATGACGTATTAGTAAAACCAGAAAGTAAATATCAAAATAAATGAAAAATAAATTTTTTTAACATAAATTTAATAGAAAATACATTACCTACGTTATTCTTCTATGCAAATTTATTCCCCTCCCATATATGGTTCTATATTACGCGACTCAGCAACCAATAACGTGCAATAGAACGTTCTGCTACAACCAATCCCGTTTTCTCTATTTTTCATCATCAATGACGTAATACAGACAGGCGCAAACATTTCCCTTAACATCCACGCAAATACAGATTACAATAACAAATTTCAACACCAGTAACTAAATACAAGCTTAATAGTCGGGTTGCCATAAAAGAAAAAACAGTCCCCAAAGTTTGGCGACTTTTTTCTTTTTTTTAACCGATTAATTATTTTTTTTTTAGCGTCAGTGTAAAGCATCTAAGCCAAACTTCCTAATTATAAGAACGCACATTTTATCAGACAATTAAATGTGACTGCAAATTGTGGCCGATGACTATTTCCAACCGGAATAAGAATGAGAAATTGCCGAGTTAGAATATCTATCTGGGTGGCTTAGTGGTAAAACGTTAGCACGGTACGCTGAAGGTCCCAGGTTCGAGTCCTGGCGCAGGTCAATTTTTCACTCATGTTGGTTTAGTGCATTTAATTTTCTGATAAAATGTGTGTTCTTATAATATTGTAAAATAAAGTAATCAGACGTAGTGTTCATGCTTTTTAATATATATAAAATTTACATTTTTAGAAAGATCTTTTTAAAAAAATTAATTTTGAGGGAAGAGGTACCATCTGAAATGTATACATTAAGTGTTATCGGCATTTAAAATTTCTCTCCAAACGTAAACAAACTTTTCGAAATGGAATTGAATATGATTAATTTATTTCTATAAAAGCACGGTAAAGGACAAGCATTTCGTTCACAGGCTGAGATCCTTTGACGTCATTTTTCTATAAATTAATGGAATCCAGTTGTTAAATTGTTTTTGTTTTAGAAGTTAAGTTTCCATTTAAATTTATTGTAAGAGTACAGTGTTTAATTGAATAAAATAATGTAAATCTAAGAAATTGCTAAGATGTTTTGCTACTTTTCACCATTAACTACGTTTTATAAAGATTCGCCAATCAATGAGATTTAATGCTAATAATAAAAGAGCATGATATCACGTTTGATTTCAAAAGCAGCGCTGACGCGCTATGTACATATTCCATTCTTACTCATCTCATTGATTAGTCAGTGATATTTTTTAACGAAGGATAACAAGTATTATAACAAGCCACATTTAGTATGTTGTTTTTAAGGGTGTAATTTGTTTAATTGAAAAATCTACTGGTATTTCTAGTTAACCCTTTAAACAATAACTGAAAGTAAAATGTAATTTTACATAACATTCTCATGTTAATTTCATAGAGTAGATTATATATATTATGTATAATCTATTTAAAAAAAAAGAAATGATATCTACAAAAAATAACTTTTCAAAAGTAAAAAAACAGCCGAGCTTAAAAAAAAAAAACGAAAGTTGTGGCTAAAAAATGGTGTGATATCAAATTTCCAAGCTTTTATTATAGTACTTATTTAACTTTTTTCCATTAAATAAGTTATCATATATATAAGTCGAGTGCTACGTATATGTTAATAGAAATCGTTTTCTCCTGTACTAAATACATCCTAACGTGTTTCTGAAAATTCATTTTTTTTTCAAATTATGCATGATGGGCTTGGCAGCCATCTTTCCATATTTCTAAGCACCCAAATTTCTAAAGTAAAAGCGTAATATGTTTGCAATGTAATATGTTTATAACAATGTCGAACTTCAGATTTTAACTACGGACAGATAAATTGAGGAAGACTGATATTTTGATAAATTGATTTTTACTACTTTGAAATGATTAATTACTCTAAAAAATAAATCATAAGATGAATCCTTAAGGTAAGTCATCATTATTTTAAGACACAATTTTCAGAACATACAAGTCCATAAACGAAACGCTTAAAATATTTGCTTAAGTTACAATTTTAAACTTCGGATTTTAACTACGGATAGGGGTGCTTAGAATTTTGTGTATAATATGGAAAGATGGCCGCCAAGCCCATCATGCATAATTTGAAAAAAATTGAATTTTCAGAAACACGTTAGGATGTATTTAGTACAGGAGAAAACGATTTCTATTAACATATACGTAGCACTCGACTTATATATATGATAACTTATTTAATGGAAAAAAGTTAAATAAGTACTATAATAAAAGCTTGGAAATTTGATATCACACCATTTTTTAGCCACAACTTTCTTTTTTTTTTTTTTTTTTTTTTAAGCTCGGCTGTTTTTTTGCTTTTGAAAAGTTATTTTTTGTAGATTGTATTTTCTAAACGATAATTTTCTTTATTCTTGAATCATTTAATACTTCTGAAATGAAATAATGTAATCAAATGAATAAATATCTTCGCACAATTTAAACACTTATTTTAATTATGCAAATACTCAACTCGATTTTAATTGAAACTTCAGACCTTTGAATATGCACATGATATAATTAATTCATTTTTGTATACAGCAGCTGCTTAGAAATGCTTTTGTTTAAACAGAACGTTCAATCATATTACTTTTATTTTACACTTATTTTCATATTGAAAACTGAAGACTGATATGTTAATCTCGAAAACATGCATAATTGTTAAATGTAAATATGAATAACTAGAGCATTTTTGTAGCGCACGTTATTCATACTGGGATACATTTTTATATTATTTTAACTAAAACCCAAATTTTTAACATAAAACATAAAAATTCCCAACTTCGGATCAAAGTCTTGAATCCAAAATATTTTGCATATGATATACATTATACATACAGAGATATTTTAATATATGTCGCAAACGTGAAAAACCAAATTAGTCATCCTGGCTAACAAATTAGAGTTTTCAGAGTCGTGGGTAACTTGGAAGAGGTTATTGCATATTTTCATTTGTGGTTATATTATATTTTCCTCGATTAAGAAAAATTCTTTAGAATGTGTTTATTGAAATAATTCGGATATTTAACGCATACACAGATATTTTATGGAAATATTTTGAAGTTAACTTAGAAACCGTCATATTTAAATTACGTATACTGTTAAACTAAACATATTATAATATTTGGTTTATTAGTCATGCAAAAAAATGCACATATATTGCAGATTTTATGTGTCCAACTTCGTTTTTCATTTGTAATTTAAACACACAGAAAAATTAAATGATCTTATATTAAGATTTTTTAATTTATAGAGTTAAAGATTTTACTACAAGTATTACATTTTTACATACATTCGCCATCCTTTAATTAAACAAAAGCAAACATTTTATGATTTGAATATAATGAAGTAACTCAAATAATGTAATCATGCATATATTTTTCAAAAATAAAACCTAAATGTTCTAGTGTAACAAATAGTATTTAAAAAGAGAAATAACATAAAAAAGTTGATTAAATATGGCATGATTAAGATAATGTGTTGTAGAAAACAGTCCTTTTAAGTGTTATTGCATTTTCTAAACGATCATTTTCTTTATTCTTGAATCATTTAATACTTCTGAACTCAAATAATGTAATCAAATGAATAAATATCTTCGCACAATTTAAACACCTATTTTAATTATGCAAATACGCAACTCAATTTTAATTGAAAATTCAGCCCTTTGAATATGCACATGATATAATTAATTCATTTTTGTACACAGCAGCTGTTTAGAAATGCTTTTGTTTAAACAGAACGTTCAATCATATATTACTTTTATTTTACTCTTATTTTCAAATTGAAAACTGACGGCGGATCTATTAATCTCGAAAACATGCATAATTGCTAAATGTAAATATAAATAACTAAAGAATTTTTATAGTGCATGTTACTCAAATTGGGATAGATTTTTATATTATTTTAATTTAAAGCCAAATTTTTAAATATAAAACTTACAAATTCCAAACTTTGGATCAAAGTCTTGAATCCAAAATCTTTTGCATATGATTTACAATAAGCATGCACAGTTATTTTAATATATGTCGCAAACGTGAAAAAACAAATTAGGCGTCCTGGCTAACAAATTAGTTTTCAGAGTTGTGGGTAACTTGGAAGAGGTTATTCTATATTTTCATTCGTGGTTATATTATATTTTCCTCGATTAAGAAAACTTTCTTTACAGTGTGTTTATTGAAATAATTCGGATATTTAACGCATACAGACATTTTATGGAAATGTTTTGAAGTTAATTTAGAAACCGTCATATTTAACCCTCTGAGCGTTTTGAAAAAGGGTAAAATTGTAATGTTGTTTTCTCTGCATTTTGTTTTAAGTGCCAAAAAAAAAAGATTCTTTCAGCATTATAAATAAAACTTAATTACAAATATGAATGTAACCCTTTAGGGTATTAATCATTCTTCAATGTTTTGAAAATTCATTAAATCTATAGAATTATATTATCTTAAACATTGCACATATTGCAGTGAAACCTGGAGTTCAGTGAACGGAATATTACGTTCTACACGCTTAGAGGGTTAAATTACGTATACTGTTAAAACTAAACATATTATAATATTTGGTTTATCAGTCATGCATAACAATGCACTTATATTGCAGATTTTGTGTGTCCAACTTCGTTTTTCATTTGTAATTTAAACACACTGAAAAATTAAATGATCTTATATTAAGATTTTTTTAATTTATAAAGTTAAAGATTTTAGTAGAAGTGTTACATTTTTGTATACATTCGTCATTCTTTAATTAAACAAAAACAAACATTTTATGATATAAATATATTAATGTAACTGAAATAATGTAATCATGCATATATTTTTCAAAAATAAAACCTAAATGATCTAGGGTTACAGATAGTAGTTAAAAAGAGAAATAATGTAAAAATGTTTGATTAAATATGGCGTGATTAAGAAAATGTGTCGTAGAAAACAGTCCTTTTAAGTGTTATTGTATTTTCTAAAAGATCATTTTCTTTATTCTTGAATTATTTAATACTTCTGAACTCAAATAATGTAATCAAATGAGTAAATATCTTCGCACAATTTAAACAATTATTTTCACTATGCAAATACGCAACTCGAGTTTAGTTGAAAATTCAGCACTTTGAATATGCACATGATATAATTAATTCTTTTTCGTACACAGCAGCTGCTTAGAAAAGCTTTTGTTCAAACAGAACGTTCAATCATATTACATTCATGTTACTCTTATTTTCATACTAGCTAACCCACCTGGCGTTGCCCGGGCCCGAGATAATTACAATCTCAGAGAAAGGCGTTAACCCCCTCCCGCCCCATACCCGCAAATATAATGAATAATTTGTTCAAGAGAACCACCGTCACCTACATTAACGCGATCATTAAAAAAAGAATTACATTTTTCTGATAATTAGAACATAACGAAAACGCTACGCTAAAATAGCCGGCAGATGACACCCCTTCCTGACCTCAATTTCAAATCTATATCTTAATTTGTTACCTAAATTTTTGTTCATTAGTAAAAATTGGCAATTATTTCCTTTCATTTTCGCAAACTAAATGGAGGGTTCGGTCCGAGAAACAGATCTCTTTGTAGTTCAGTTTTTAATGAAAGCAGACCCCTGTCTGAAACATTCTCGGATCGTTTTCACTGGCGCCGGCAGATTTTTGGCAGTTTTTTGCATAAATAAAAAAAATTACCAACCGAATTTTCAAAAATCACATATTCAGATGCAGAATATTTTTTTTACATATGCTCAGAAATTTTCAAATTGATATCTCAATTAGTTTTCTTAAAATTCGCTAATTAGTAAAATAATTTCGAATTTGTTCATTTCCGATTGCAAATCCAACGCGCCAGTTCGTTTCTTTCGCCATTTTGACTTAAAAGATGACATTTTAGAAGCGATGGTTAATGAGAATCTAATTAATATCTAGGCTAAATATCAAAATATTAAAATTCTGAGGCTCAGTTGCACATGGCCAGACCTTGGACTATCCACACCTAAATTTCCAGACTTCTAGGTGGGCTAGAGTTTGCTAGCCATCGCCAACAGACACACACACAGACACACACACACGGACACACAGATAGAGCGAAACTTTCTTTTATTAATATAGATATAAAATATTAATATTAATAAATTTGCAATAGAAAGTTTCAAGAATTCTCGCTAAACTATCCGCAGCTCAAGCAAGAACTTAAGAATTGGCAATTTGTAGTGACAAATTTGCCTGTTAGAAGTGTTCTAATTTTTTATTTAATTTTAAAAAAAAAAAATCTTATTATCCAAATTTATGGTGATTTAGATAAGATTTTTTAATTTATAAAGTTAAAGATTTTAGTAGAAGTGTTACATTTTTGTATACATTCGTCATTCTTTAATTAAACAAAAACAAACATTTTATGATATAAATATAATAATGTAACTCAAATAATGTATTCATGCATATATTTTTCAAAAATAAAACCTAAATGTTCAAGTGTTACAGATAGTATTTAAAAAGAGAAATAACGTAAAAAATTTGATTAAATATGGCATGATTAAGATAATGTGTTGTAGAAAACAGTCCTTTTAAGTGTTATTGTGTTTTCTAAAAGATAATTTTCGTTATTCTTGAATCATTTAATATTTCTGAAATGAAATAATGTAATCAAATGAATAAATATATTCGCACAATTTAAACAGTTATTTTAATTATGCAAATACGCAACTCGATTTTAATTGAAAATTCAGCTCTTTGAATATGCACATGATATAATTAATTCATTTTTGTACACAGCAGCTGCTCAGAAAAGCTTTTGTTCAAACAGAACGTTCAATCATATTACTTTTATTTTACTCTTATTTTCATATTGAAAACTGACGACGGATCTATTAATCTCGAAAACACGCATAATTTCTAAATGTAAATATAAATAACTAAAGCATTTTTACAGTGCATGTTAATCAAATTGGGATAGATTTTTATATTATTTTAATTAAAACCCAAATTTTTAAATATAAAACATACAAATTCCAAACTTTGGATCAAAGTTCTTGAATCCAAAATCTTTTGCATTTGATTTAAATTAAGCATACAGAGTTATTTTAATGTACTTCGCAAAAACAAATTAGACGTCCTGGCTAACAAATTAGAGTTTTCAGAGTCGTGGGTAACTTGGAAGAGGTTATTGTATATTTTCATTCGTGGTTATATTATATTTTCCTCGATTAAGAAAACTTTCTTTACAGTGTGTTTATTGAAATAATTTGCATATTTAACGCATACAGGCATTTTATGAAAATATTTTGAAGTTAATTTAGAAACCGACATATTTAAATTACGTATACTATTAAAACTAAACGTTTTATAATAAGTGGTTTATCAGTCATGTATAAAAATGCACTTATATTGCAGATTTTACATGTCCAACATCGTTTTTCATTTGTAATTTAAACACACTGAAAAATTAAATGATCTTACATTAAGATTTTGTAATTTACAAAGTTAAAGGTTTGAATAGAAGTATTACATTTTTATATACATTTGCCATCCTTTAATTAAACAAAAACAAACATTCAGTGATGTGAATTTTAAGTCATGCATATATATTTAAAAAATAAAACATAAATGAACTAGGGTTACAGATAGTAGTTAAAAAGAAAAATAACGAAAAAGACTTTGATTAAATATGGCGTGATTAAGAAAATGTGTTGTAGAAAAAAATTGTTTTAAGTGTTATTGTGTTTTCTAAACGATCATTTCCTTTATTCTTGAATCATTTAATACTTGACAACTCAAGTAATTTAATCAAATGAGTAAATATCTTCGCACAATTTAAAGACTTGTTTTAATTATGCAAATACGCAAGTCTATTTTAGTTAGAAATCGAGCCCTTTGAATAAGCACACGATATAATTAATTGCATTTTTGTACGCAGCAGTTCCTTAAATAAGCTTTTGTTTAAACAGAAAGCTCAATCATATTACTTTTATTTTACTCTTCTTTTCATACTTATAATAATATATTAATCTCGAAAAGACGCATAATTACTAAATGTGAATATGAAAGAACTAAAGCATTTTTCACATTTAAGTGTGGAATAAACTTGTCTGATACCGCAAAAGCATAAAAAAATTCTTAATAACACCATAAAATAATAAATGCACTAGGCCTTTTGAAAGAACTTTGTCTTTCTTCTACAGGCGCAGAGACGACATGCTACCACTTAGAAGGAAGCTTAGAAGGCTCTTGCCTTGCTCCTCCCTGTTTCTTCGTATCATTGACCAATTAGTGCAGGAATAAGGGGATAAAAAAGAGCAAATAAAGGAAAGTTTTGGTGTATTTTCTAATTTTGGGTCCCTTTATGTTTTTTGGGTCGCTGAACACGAATCCGAGGTTTTCCAACAAAACTTTTTCCGGGAACTATGTTTTTTTACAAAAAAAGTATAAAAAACCGGACTTTTCTCCGTTTTTTCAAAATGACTCCAAAACTGTGCATTTTTCGTGAAAGTCGGCAGTATATGAATTAAAGAAAATAAAATTTCTTATATTTTATGTAAGGAAAGTTTTTTTCTCTGATTAATGGTTTAGCCGTGAGAGTGCCGCAAAAAAGGGTGTTAAAAACAAAAAACTGTAAAAAAAACGGGAATTACGGTAGTGCATGTCGATGTAACATGGAAACTAACCATTTTACGCTAACGGTAACCATTAATGATACTAAAGATTATATGTTTGTCTATATTTCATGCATTTGAGGTAGAGGAAATGTGCGGATCCTGCGCCAGGGGAAGGTCGGAGCAGTGGAGCAGTTCCACCTCCTCTCATGAGTCGAGGGTATTCCTCCGCCGGAGTGCTCGTACTCTAAGAGGCGGTAAAATTGGGAGGTGTAAAAGACAAAAAACTGTAAAAAACGGGAATTAGGACCTTGTACGTCGATATAACATGAAAATTAACCATTTACAACAAACGTTGACTATTAATGATACTAAAAACTATGTGATTGACTACATTTTACAATGAAGTTGCCTGATAATAAATACGGAGACTCATTATGAATCATTATTTAATTATAAATTATTATGTACATTAGTAACAAACATTAGTATGTTTACATGAAGTCAAAAAGCAAAATTCTTATTTCCGCAATCTTTTATTTGAAGGTCCCTGCTGTTCATCGACATCTACAACATAGAAAATAGACGTATGGAATTAGTGGATTTTTCATTTACTACCAATATTATAGAATAAATGTTTTCTTAATGGTAAATATTTCATACCTTGTGATATGGCTTGTTCCTCTTCCATTGGGTCCACGGATTCAATGGGTGCTCAATCCATCTCCAGCTCGGTTTCAGGGTATAACTCGTCTTCCTCATCTTGATTCACCACTGAGATGTTGTTGCAGTTCCCTTCGCAGTTGAGACACATATTGGAACAACAAAGAACTGCCTTCTTGCACCCACAATTTTGTTGGCAGTTCTTTTTGCACTTACATGATACAAGCCTCCACAAAGCAGGGGGAACAGGGGGTAGTAAAGTAAATACAGGCTCAAGGCTTTTTTTTCCATCGCCACTCTTCAGCATTTTTTTCAACTTCCAGCCATTTCTGCAGCAGGTGATATACTTTTAAAGAGTGCTGTCGTGCTGCAGCTGCAGATGGTGGTAAAGCAGCAATATTTGAATTGTATTTAAATGCTGACTTCTTGTACGAAATATACCTTAGGTGGTTGAGCGAAGGTACATTCGTCCTACTATAGCCGTACAGCGAGACAATCAGACATTCCCCAGCAGCTGCAATCATCTCTTGAGTAGCATTGGAGTCTTTAAATACTTTAACAGCATTAGCAACATCTGAATTCTTCACAAGAGTTTTGAGGAACATCATTTTTACTTGCATAAACGGTGCTGACGTTGTATCAAACCCGCTCAGTACTAAGAGGATGTTTTCCGCAACCGTTGAACTCACAGCATTTATTGGAGAAAATATCACTGGAGAAACAGTGTCCTTTCCAGTTTTTAAAAAGAAAATGTTTTCAGCCCTGCAGCGAGCTATGAAAATGACCAAGAGATCTACATCCTCCACAACTATAATCACCGTTTCATTTGATGGAGCCAAAGACAAAGCAGTGTTTATAATCAAGGTGTCTGCGTCTTCTTTTGCTTGCTTGTATGTAATATCTGCTGATGAGAACTTGTCACTCATCATAGATATTAACCGACCCTTGTTTTTTAAGTTAGCAAGAAACTTTTCTTTGCAAATGGTAGGTCTCATTGTACCGTCAAGCAATATATCCGTTGAAGAATATTTCCTTGCTCGTCTCATGCGCTCAACAGTTTTTGTACCACCTTGTAAGTCATCAGGGTAGACATCAAAGACAACTACTGCCTGCGGTTGGTATCGTGACTGTACGTACTCAACCTATTTATCGCAGATTGGTGAAAAGGCTGATCTCCTCAGAGGCATAAAATATAGTTAATCATATGATCTTTAGTACCATTAATTCTCAACGTTTGCGTAAAATGGTTAGTTTCTATGTTACATCGGTGTACAGTGCCGTAATTCCCGCTTTTTGTTTTTAACACCTATTTTTGCGGCACTTACCAATATTTGTTGCCGCAATACATACTTATTACCGCAATTACATAATTATTTATAATTAAATAATGATTCATAATGAGTAGTCGTATTTATTATCAGGCAACTTCATTGTAAAATTTAGTTAATCCCATAGTTTTTAGTATCATTAACAGTCAACGTTTGCTTAAAATGGGTTAATTTTCATATTACATCGATACAGGGCCATAATTCCCGTTTTTCACAGTTTTTTGTCTTTTATCCACTCCCAATGTTACCGCCTCTTAGAATACGAACTCTCCGGAGGAGTAGCACCTTCGAATAATGAGAGTAGCTGGATCTGCCATACTTCTCCCAGCTTCCCCTGGTGTCGGATTCCCACTTTTCCTCTATCTCAAATGCATAAAATATAGTCAAACATATAATCTTTAGTATCATTAATAATTAACATTTGCGTAAAATGGTTAGTTTCCATGTTACATTGACATACAATACCATAATTCCCGTTTTTTACAGTTTTTTGTCTTTTATCCACTCGTAATGTTCCCCCCTTATAGAATACGAGATCTCCGGAGTAGTAGCACCCTCGACTAATGAAAGTAGCTGGATCTGCCATACTGCTCCCACCTTCCCCTGGTGTCGGATCCCCACTTTTCCTCTATCTCAAATGCATAAAATATAGTTAAGCATATAATCTTTAGTATCATTAATAATTAACATTTGCGTAAAATGGTTAGTTTCCATGTTACATTGACATACAATACCGTAATTCCCGTTTTTTTACAGTTTTTTGTTTTTAACACCCATTTTTGCGGCACTCTCACCACTAAACTATTGATCAGAGAAAAAACTTTCAATATATAAAATGTAGAAAATTTTATTATTTTTAATTCATAAACTGCCGACTTTCATGCAAAATGCATAGTTTTGGAGTTATTTTGAAAAAAAACGGAGAAAAGTCCGTTTTTTATATTTCCCGGGAAAAAAATTGTTGGAAAACCTCGGATTTTTGTTCAGCGACCCAAAAAACATAGAGGGACCCAAAATTCAAAACCACACCAAAATTTTCCTTTATTTTCTACCAAATGACTGGACTAAATAACTATTTACTAAACCGTTATTTTTAGAGTTCCAAATTCAAAATTTTTTCTAACGTTGTTCTTCATCATGTGAAAGTCAATTTACGCCAAAATAATAATTTTCGAAAACTTTTCGAAATTAAAATTTTTATACAATCTCTGAGCCAAATCCATTATATTTAGACAAACTTTCTTCATCCTGATACAAGTAGAACAGTAAATATTCTATTCTTTGAATATTATGAATTTTCGGTATTTTACTTTTTAAATGCTAGGAAGAACCGAAATTAGATGGAATTCAAAGACCATAATTCGGTAAGCTTTGGTCGTACAAAAATATAATTTTTATCGTTTTACTTCTTAGTGTATGGATAATATTTTTCTAAATATAATTTAAAAGATCCAAGGACCGTATAAAGTATTCAAATTCGGTACTTTAAAAAAATAATTATTATGACATAAATGTCATTTGATGAACAACAACATTTAAAAGATTTTTAAAATTGAAACTATGCGTCTAAAGTAAGGGTTTACGAATCAGCTATTGGTCAACGATAAAATGGACACCTTCTAAAAATGTTTGGCAAACACTTTTAACTAAAAGTATTTCGAAAAGTAAACTAAACTTTTTAATTTGTTTTAAAATATTTCATAAATTCATTGCATTGTAACAAAATTAATTTACTTCTAGTTATTAATTTCAACTCTACATTCCTCGAAGTTAATTGTTTCATGCCTTTTTTACTAGAAATAAATAACAGAAATCATATTTTGCAATTAATTTTTGTTTCACAGCTCTGGTAATTAATATTTCTGTTCTAATGTTCAGTTCCTTATTCAAACGTAATGCCAGAAAATGCACATAAATTAAATAACGATAATACATAAATTTGACTCACTGACACACCTAAATGATTGGAAGAAAACAGCTTTGAACTTGTAAAAATAAAAATACCAAAGATAACACATAAAATTTACAATGTATACGAGGATGGGTTGCCGTCTTATGTAATTAGCAACAGCAACATATCTGATTAAAATCGTCTTTACACACTTCTATAGAATGTTTCTGCATTCTAATACCACCATCGTAAAGCCGTCTTGCTTCGTCGGTGACATTCAACTCACTCACTGCTAGACTGCCGCGCTAATCTCATCTCCGCTGCACTACTGACTTGGCGTGAGCAATGTCATCTGTAGTCCCAGTGTCACCTCTCACTTGACAGTGTTTCGTGATGTAAATCAAGATGCTCCGTTTGTTGGCATCTGATTGGCAAAAGCTTTCTAGCTTGTTAAAAACAGGGAAAATACAATCCCACATCTCGTCCATGCTGATAAGTCAGCTGTCCTCAGGTGAATAAGTCAAATTAAAATGGCTGCCGGTAAGAGTAACTGGATCCTCTGAAAAGAAACAAAAAGGAAAGAGCAGCATCCAAAGTTTTTTGTTTATTTAAAAATACAATTTAACACCTTAATTTGACATGATGTGCTTTTCAAGGTGCTGCTGATGCCTATCACAGTTCACAGACCACGAAAATCTTCAAAACAGTTTTTTTTAACTACATCAGGAACGGTCATATACTTAACATAAAAAGATAAAGTTCGTCAAAGAGTCACAAAATTCGTTAAATGATCACAAAGTTAGTCGTTAGAAAACACAAAGTTTGTCGGACAGTCAACGGTTAAGAGTTAAAACAATTCATCTTTCAAAAAACACATCCATCATAAGGGCAATTAACGTCATTAAACATCATTTCAAGATGTTTCTTCTTTTTTTTTTTTACTTTGCGTCTTTTCTTCGTATTTGTCTTATTTCTATTTTTTTTACTTCTACCATCACATTTAATAATCATTGCTGGATAAATTTTTATCATTTCTTCGGAATGAAACATAATCTTCAAAATCAAGGGATTTGTCAGGATCGATATCATATTTGTCAAGATGGGTAAAATTGTCGTCTTTGGAATTGCTAGTGTCACTTTCGGAATTTACTTTTACTTTTTTCCAGGAAAGATTTTCTATCAACAGGCTTCGTTTAAGTATACTTTTGTTTGCATTTCATAACTTCAAAATCTTCATAAGAATTTATATGCGATTCATCTTCAAATGCATCTGATGTTTTATAGACAGCTTTAATTTTAGGAACATTATTCAACAATTTCTTATTAGTAGACATTTTTTTACCTTTTCTCATATATTCATCCTTTCTTACTTCTAAATTAGGTTTGTTCTCAGTTTTAGGGATATACGTCATTTTTTCGCTATTTTCAAAATCTGCGTAATCTGAATCATTCTTGATAATTTTGGAATTATTACTTCGCTTACTTTGGGTCTTAAGTTTAATAAATTCTTAAGATTTTCGATATCTTCCTGGGAATTATCTAAATTTCTTTGAATTCTTCTATAAGAATCTTTTATTTTAGAACAGCTTCGCAATCTTCTAACAGTCTTTCTAATTGTTTAGAATGTTTATTATCGTTCTCTATATTGTTCTGAACATTTTCTTTCTTCATCTAATTGAGATTTTATATCGTGCAAGCACATCTCTAATTTTCTGTGTGATTTGGAGATATTTCGCCTTTCTCTTACTTCTTTTTCTAGATTAATTTCTATATCATATAATTTAGATTCCAAGGATTTCATTGCAATTCTTGTTTTTGCTTTTTCCGACAAAAATGCTTCTGTGAATTCAAGTTTCTAACTTTTTTTATTTCATTTCCGCTTCTTTAAATTGATCTCATTAAATTCTTATTTTTAGAACGTAATTCTTTAATTTCTGTGCTAGAGTAGTTAATTTGATTAAATAGCAAATTGTTATTCTTTTTTCGAACTCGTGAGGAACTATTCTGAAATGTGGAAGAAAAAGGGTTAAATTTTGAATTTACAGTCAATTCGCCTGCATAAATAACATTAACAAAAGAATTGTTAGAATAATTTTCATATTCATTTATTTTTATATCACTACCAGAAATAGATAAAGTACCCTGATTTATTATGTACCAGTTATCACATCAAAAATTATAGAATTATCATTTATCACAAAAGAAGAGGTTTGATATTTAAAATCATCAACTTCAATTTCTGCTTGAAAGGAAATGGTCTGTATAAATTTTTAAATAATCCAGTCAAACGCGTATCTGTTTCTTCTAATTTTACAAAATCCTTAATTTTATTATAATTACTTTTCTTTAAAATTGTTCGTTGGCTACCTGTACCTACTAATGAAGTTAAATTTAATGAATGCAGTTTAACTTCTTTAAGAGTTAAATTTTGAGAACTCGTTACATTATTTACATGAGAATATTCATTAGAAAATTTTACATATTTTCTCTTACTTAGAGTTGCAAAAAAAACGGTTTATTTCCAATAGACCCAGTTTATTCCCAGTTTTATTGCCAAAAGACCTGGTTTATTCCCAAAAAACCAAGTTTATTGTCAAAAAACCCGGTTTATTCTCAGGTTTAAACGGGGTATTTTCTAGCCTTTGCAACTCTACTCTTACTACATTTAAATGATTTGTGGCTGTTGTAATTGGGAATTCATTTCCTGTTACATCATCCAAATCCCCCTTTTCTTCTCAAAGTTTTGAAACGTAAAAAGCATCTACGCAATGTAGAGGTAGGAATGTGCTCTGATTAGCTGAAAAGAGACAATGAAACTGGCGCATGCGCGCAACATTATGTTTTTCTTCTCTCCTGTAACTGTTCTTGAATATTTTTATGAGAACTTTAGTTTGTACTCTAACTTTTAGTTTAGTTTTTATGATTATGATTTTTTGAGAGCATGTTGTTCAGTTAAAAGGCTGTAAATACTTAAAATGTTGTGTTCGTCTTGTGAAGTGTCAATTAAATAGAAATGTATAATAATCTCCTTGAATTTATTTCGTGTCAAGAAGTCTCTCGTGAATGTCTTGTGGATTCGTTCGGAATAAAACTTTGGTTTACTGAAAGATGTTCTCTGTTGAAGAACCGGAGCACCGATGTCCCGTTTTGGAACTTAGAGGTAAGAAAATTTGTTTCTTACTAATTTTATTAGAAATCAATTTAGATTAAAATTGATTATTTATATGTCGGCAGCTTAGACTGGATTTTAATATAGGCAGTCGGAGTTGCCACATAATTGTGGCATACCTGCCCGGACGGGTGCTCCGTAGATGATTGGAATTAGAGATTAGAAAGTTAATTAAAAGACATTTAGAAAGTTAATTAGAAGTTAGTTAACTAGAATTGAACATTAAGTATGGATAAATTAAGGAAATCAAGGACGCCAGTGCGTTCCAACTTCACAAAGTTGATAAAAGTAATAGAAGATACTTTGCAGGCTAAATGTGATGATATCGATAGTCTGTCGTCTCTTTTAGATAGGTTAGAATCAAAACATGAAGAGCTCTCATTAATCGATAAACAAATCTTAGATAGTTTATCTGAAGATAAAAATTGTCAACAAGACGCCTTCGATTCGGAATATGAGCAAATAGACAAGTATAATATAAATTACTGGGAAAATAAAAATAAACTATCTAGATACATCAAAAAATTAGAAAAAGAGAGCAGTCAGGATACCTCGTTGTCTTCAGATAGTATAGCCACTAGAAGAAAGTTTAAATTGCCAAAATTGGAACTTAAGCCCTTTAATGGCGACATAAAAAATTGGCTATCTTTTTGGGGGCAATTTGAAAAAATCCACGAAGATCTCGATATAGTAAACGAAGATAAAATTCAGTATCTAATTCAGGCTACCCAGAAGGGATCTAGAGCTCGGGAAATCGTTTTTTTTCCTGCAGCCGATAGCTATCCAGAGGCGATACAATCGTTGAAGGCACGGTTCGGTAGAACAGATATTTTAATTGAAGTATACATACGCGAAGTGCTAGGATTACTTGTAAATAATTCTTTGGGACAAGGCCAGAGACTGTCCCTTGTTAAGTTGTATGATAAAATAGAAACATACCTTCGGTCATTAAAAATGTTAGGCGTATCGAGCGAAAACTATTCTTCGATTTTATATCCATTGGTCGAATCAGCATTGCCTTCAGATATTCTTAAATTATGGGAAAGACATTTTGGCACTTTATTCCTGACAAATTGAATCCTGCTGACCTGCCTTCAAGGGGTTGTACCGCTGAGGTTTTAGCCCGAGATAAATGGCGCGAGGGACCGCAGTGGTTGAGAAAACCAATGGACGAGTGGCCAAAATCAGAAATGTTTCCTGATTTCGAAACTATCGATGCAGAAAGAAGAAAAACAATTATTAGTACTACAAATGTAGATGTTCACAGTGAACAATTTTACACTAGAATTTCTTCCTACGATAAATTAGTAAAAGTAATCGCGTGGATATACAGATTTTACAAAAATTGTAAGGGAGCTAAAGAAGAGAGAGAATTTAAAATTTTAACTGTAGAAGAACAGAATGACGCTGAAAACGTATTATTGAAATTAGTTTAAAAATCGTTTACTGGTCCTCAAGATAAAAGTCTAAAGGCATTTCAGACCATGACAGATTCGGCTGGAGTTCTGCGGCTGAAATCACGGATACATTTAAGAGAGGATCTTATGAATTTCAGATTTCCTATTATCCTTCCACATGACCATCCAGTAGTTGAAAAATTAATTAGATTTAGATATTTGAAACTAGGACATGTTGGTGTACAAATTATGATGTCTAATTTAAGGGAAGATTTTTGGATCTTAAAATTCCGAAAAACTGTCAGAAAAATTATTAGAACCTGTGTAAGATGTAGACGACACGATTTTAAACCAGTAGAAATTTCCACTCCTCCCTTACCTGAAGATAGAGTAAGAGAAGCTGCCATTTTCCAAATTGTTGGTCTGGATTATACCGGTCCGCTTATTCTAAATAGGAAAATCTGGCTAGTAATATAACACTTGTGCTGTTTTTCGAGCAGTTCATTTTGAACTAGCTACCTCATTATCAAATGAAGTGTTTTTACTGACGTTGAGAAGATTCATAGCCCGTAGAGGCAGACCTTCTATTATCTATACAGATAATGGTAAAAATTTTGTAGGAACGGAAAATTTGTTTAAAGAAATAAACTGGAATTCAGTACAAAATGATAGTATATCAAGGAAAATTATTTGGAAATTTATACCTCCTTCAGCTCCGTGGTGGGGAGGGTGGTGGGAGCGATTGATTGGCCTAACCAAGAGAATACTCAGGAAGGTTTTAGGAAAAAGTTCTCTGAATTATGAAGAAATACAAACCATTATATGTGACCTAGAAAGTGTTATAAACAGTCGCCCCTTACTTATGTGTCAGAAGATTTAAATGATCTCGTACCTCTCACTCCGTCCATGTTCTTGCTAGAAGTGAAAGGTAGTGGTACACCCGATATTGATATTCTAGATACCAAATCATTGAACAAAATGCTTGTTTATCAACAGAAAATAAGACAAGACCTTCGTAAACGATTTAGATCAGAATATTTAGGCCAATTGCCACAACCTAGTAGATGGAAGAAAATACAGAAACCTTTAGCAATAGGTGATGTTGTGATTGTTTCCAGTGACAATAATAAAAGAATTGATTGGCCTCTGGCCAAAGTGACTAAACTTTTTCCATCTAAGGATGGACACATCCGCTTAGTGAAAATAAGAATGAAACTGGGGAATATTTAAGACCTACAAGCAGGTTAATACCCTTAGAAGTATCACAAGATAACGACAGTATGAGAAACCATTTCAAGGACATTAAAAAGAAACATGATTTTAATGAACATAAAGGTGCTAGTAACACTCCTAGGGGTTCGGTCAGCGACAGTACATCGGACGTTTCGGTTCGTCGCTCCAGATACGGGCGTATCATAAAACATCGAACGAATTGGATTTGAGTTTCAGATCCCGAAACTCAAAGGTGGGAGGATGTTGTAATTGGGAATTCATTTCCTGTTGCATCATCCAAAACCCTCTTTTCTTCTCAAAGTTTTGAAACGTACAAAGCATCTACGCAATGTAGAGGTAGGAATGTGCTCTGATTAACTGAAAAGAGACAATGAAACTGGCGCATGCGCGCAACATTCTGTTTTTCTTCTCTCCTGTAACTGTTCTTGAATATTTTTATGAGAACTTTAGTTTGAACTCTAACTTTTAGTTTAGTTTTTATGATTATGATTTTTTGAGAGCATGTTGCTCAGTTAAAAGGCTGTAAATACTTAAAATGTTGTGTTCGTCTTGTGAAGTGTCAATTAAATAGAAATGTATAATAATCTCCTTGAATTTATTTCGTGTCAAGAAGTCTCTCGTGAATGTCTTGTGGATTCGTTCGGAATAAAACTTTGGTTTACTGAAAGATGTTCTCTGTTGAAGAACCGGAGCACCGATGTCCCGTTTTGGAACTTAGAGATAAGAAAATTTGTTTCTTACTAATTTTATTAGAAATCCATTTAGATTAAAATTGATTATTTATATGTCGCCAGCTTTGACTGCATTTTAATATAGGCAGTCGGAGTTGCCACAGTGGCCATAGAAATTACAAGCAAAACAAAGGGGAACTTTATCTATAGATCTACAATTAATACTTCTATGACTTTTATCACCACAATTCTAACAGCAAAATTCAGACTTAACAGGTTTGGTTTTGTACTTAAATTCTACTTTAGGTTTTTTTAGGCCTATCGTCCTTTTCTGCTTTTATATTTTCATAATCAGACACTAATTTTTCATATATTTTAAGTTTTTGTTTAAACTCATAAATATCAGAACAGCCGTATAAAAATGATTTTTTATTAATCTGGGCCTTTAACACCATTTATTACATATTTAATCAATGCAGAATCTTCAATATTTCCACGAGAACATAACTGCTTCATATTTAATACATACATACAAATAATGAGTGTTTTGATATCCTTCATTTTTCTTTCAGATAACAATTGACGTTGTTCTGCTGAATTACATGTTGTGCTAAATTCAGAAATAAGTAATTGATCTTAATTTAGGCCAAGAATTCAATTTACTTTTGCTTTTGATCAGTAATTTTGCTTTTTTTTGTCATACAGCTTTTTGCCAAAATTAATCTTTGTATATCATTTAAATTAAATAATGCAATGACATCGTCAAATTCATTAATCCATTTTTCAATGTTTTGATACTGATTGTCATCATATGTAGCAACCATGTTCTCAACATCAGTAATACTAATAGAATGTTTCAAAACAAAATCAGGAATCAGAAGTTGCGCCTTTTCGTTTTTTTTGTACTACCAGAACCATTTCTTTCAGAAATAGAATTAACAGCATTAATTTTATTACTAGAATTATTACCAGCACTAGTATTAGAATTATTTTCAACCAGTTTTCCAAATCATTATCACTGTTATCATTATCTTCAGTAATTATATTTGATTTAAATACACTTAAACTGTGCAAACAAAAAATTATTCTGGCAGCTATTTCATCAAAAGTCCTGAAGTTATCAATGCACAACACGTTGCAATTCGTAATTAATACAATAGAAAAACCATCTTTAGTTTGCTGAATGTTATCTATATATTCATCAGTATCGATTTCGGAGAGAAAACTCATGAAATTTCTAGTTCTATGACTATTTTTCTTGCCACCATCATGACCGAAAATAAAGTGATGTAAATTCTTAATACTGGATGATTTTTAAGTTCTGAAAGAAACCTCAAATTTCCGAAACTCTATTAACTTAGACATAATAAAAATAAAAATAGAAAACTCACTTCATAAGGAGTATCTACTTCACAAGAACATTAAAATACAGATTACGTCTTCACTAAGACTCCTATAATAGGAGCTGACGCATATCCATTTTGTTTCGGATTATTGGTGCCCAGTTCAGCATCAATCTACCGCAGCCGGAGTTGGGGTTGCCTAAGACTCGGTTCTGATTGGCTGAACCGGTTCTGGTTAGCTTGGTCTTTCGACTGGGCTCCAATTCAGGCGCGGAAACTGCGATATTATAGGAGTTCTAGTCTTCACTATTTTTCGCAATGTTGTCGTCAATTTGCAAAATAAATCATCGTCATTATAATTAAAACAACATTTCACGTCGGATCCAAATTCTGCAATTTTTTGGCGTTGCGTTCTCATCCCAGTTCTGAGCACCAAAACAGAAATTCGAATCATTGACACACATAAATGAGTGGACGAAAACAGTTTTGAACTTTTTAAAAGAAATATATTGAAGATAACAGATAATATTTACAATGTATACGAGGATGGGTTGTCGTCTTATATAATTAGCAACAGCAATATATCTGATTAAAATCGTCTTTAAAAACTTCTATAGAATGTTTTTACATTCTAATAACACCATAGTAAAGCCATCTTGATTCGTCGGCATTCAACTGACATCCTGCTAGTCTGCCGCGCAAATGTCATATCCGCTTCACTCACAGAGTTAAGAAAAAGAATAGAGAGGCAGAGAACCGTAAAAACGGCTTGTGATATGAAGCCGGTTATCACTTAAATCACTAGGCCCAAACAAACCACTTCATTGGACGGAGAGAGGCTGCACGTGGAACGAGGACTGGATTCATTGGACGGGGAGAGATTTTCAAAGCAAGCCGCCTGTTGTTTGGGCCGACTTTAGGGTTGAATTTTTGGCGTCATGCCAAACGTAAACATTTTATCTCTAGTTCCTCTTTACTCCGTGGCTGCACTACTGACTTGATGTGGGCAATGTCATCGGGAGCGTGCGTACCTCACACTTGACAGTCCTTTGTGACGTAAATCATGGTGCATCGTTTGATGGCATCTGATTTGTTGAGGTTTCTCGCTTGCTAGAGACATGGAAACGCAATCCCACATTAATATTTTCAACAACCATGATAAAAGTTTGAAATGTCCCATTAGAATATTCTACAATTTAAGGTATGAATATTTACTGTAGTATGTTTTATAAAGTCTGCTGTTGTGCATTTTTAAAACTAATTTTTGGTAACATAGGACGTTGTTTATAAATTAAAATAAATTTCTAGGCTGTAATTCCAATTTCCAGTTGGAAATTTTAACTACTTTATATACTGCCAATAATTAAAAAATTTTTATTGAAATTACATCTGATTTTTTAGCTTACTGAGAAATTCGATAAAAACAAGTTAAAATATATCTTATTTTTGCAGCTTTAATAAAATGAACGTCTTAAGTTTTAGACATTTTAAAGTGAAATGCAATAACATTATTGATTTTTTCTCTTCTTTTTTTACAGACTGGATTCTGCACGACAATGCTCCTAAAACAAAATATTTTCAGCCATTGAAATGAGCTTTGAAAATAGTATTTTCTAATTTTTTTTTACAACGACTTTATCTTGCGGCTTTCACAAGATTTGACAATCTGGTACCCGGAAAACATTCGAAAATTTCTAGAAAGTGAAATTGACGTGTGCGTCTAATTACTGATAACAAAATATTTATGTCAAATAACTTATTATAGTTTTAAATTATTATCACAATGTACTAAAACGTAATTTAAAATCAATTATAGAAAATATCATTATTTTTACAGAATTTATCCTTACAACGTACGATTTTGTATCTCATGAAAAAAAAATGTATTTCCCTTTATGAAAACAATTTAAAAAAAAAAATAAGAGAGAAATTCTTTTGCATACCCTTTTTGCATACTCTAATATTTTGTTAGATATGAATTTTTATCGATTTCCACTATGCATTATTACTACTATTTGGTATTAAAAATACAAAAAATATACTTAAATGTTTTAACGCACAATTTTCCCAATATATACCAATTATATGTTTGAAATTTTGCACAAATAACTTTTAGTGAAATTTGAAATTTTTTAAGTAGTATAGCACAGCGATGAAAAAAATGAACAAAATACTCGATAGTTGCACTTAGGCTTATACCTAGTGATTTTGTTTGTACGGAAATGTTTTCACATTACTTGAATTTTCTACAATATACCTTAGATATCTCTGTCTTTCACTTTTTTAGTACTGTGGACAATAGTATCTGTTGCCCCCAACACGAAGTGGTGCAGTATAGGACTTATAGATTATATAAATCAAAGATTATAAACAAATTAGGCTTAAATTAACTTTGATGAAAGATATTAAACCTGAAACTATTATTTCAATAACATCTTTCGCAAGAATGAATAATTAAATGGTCACAAACTTAATCGATATGACATCAACGTTTTCTGAACAAAAATTTATTTCAGAATTACATCGCTGAACAAAAAATATGTTTCTTATAAACAAAAAGCTGTCAACAAAATATTATTTTCTAGAAGAAAAAGCACTCATGAGAAAAATAAACTGCTTCCGTGGAAACTTCTAGACAGTTTTCTTTCATTTTCATCTTTACGCGAAATACTGGGGCGAAATGGCTACAAATAATATTGAAACATTGATTAAACGTGATTATTATATTTTCGTCCATTTTTTGTCTAATAGCATTAATTTGATCTCATCTCTTTTAATTGATAGGTATTCCTACAGTAGAAAACAAATAATTGTATATACATATTGTGTTACATAGTGTATATCCTTATTAAATGTAATCAAATATATAAATTTCTTAAAATGATTTTCTGTATTGTGTTCTATGACACAGTAAGATTTTTAATATTACGTAACCCGTAAGGCATGGTGACGTCACGGCGACGTCACTGCGAAGTCACACTGTGACTTTGTGACCGTCGTCGTGACGTCAAGTGACGTCGATGTGAAGTCATTGTGACGTAAATGTGAGGTCGTTATGGCCGTTTTCAAGGCTTTCTGTGACCTCACAATGTGACTACTTTGTGAAGTCACGGTGTGACAAATTTGTGAAGAATATGACATTTGTGACGATTTTGTCTTTAACTTTGTGAAGCAGATATGACCTCAGTGACGATGTTGTGAATTCACCCTGTGACTAATTTATAAAAAGTGTGTCGTTTGTGACGATTTTGCCATTAATTTTATGACGAACCCATTTGGGTCCTGTCCAGTGCTGGATGATTTGAATTTATTAAAACCCGACCCAAAGAGTTAGTTGTATTTATTTTACTCTGCATTGGATTTTAGGTAGATTTCGTAAGAGATACTACCTATTTCATTCTCCCCTAGGTTGGAATTTCTGGAAACAATTTTCAGATCTACACCGATCATGACTCCCAGAACCCAAAACCACCCCACCCCCAGTTCAAAACTTTATATTATATATATATATATATATATGTCACTTTTTTATGGACACGATAACTTCAAAAATTCTGCACAAATATCTTCCAAACTGATACACAAAATCAAGGTGAATAAAATCTCGGTCAAGTTCGTTAATGGGTAAAATCGAACCAAGGTGGGGAAATAGGGGGGGGGGCTTTTTGTGAAAACAGAAAATTCCCCATAACTTCTTAATTGTGATACGTGTCGAATCCGTTTAAAGTTATTATTACTCCTAGGAAAAGGGCCGACAATTTATGCATGGCGGTCTTTTGATATAATTAAAAATGGCGTCAAGGAGGGGAAAAAATAGAGGTTTGAGAAGAACAAAATCCATAACTTTGTCAATTCACAAGGTATCAAACCGCTTAAATTTATCATACATCCTGTTAATATTATCTGCAACTTTTATATTGACAAGTATTTTATAAAACCAACATTTATAGCAAAAAAATAATAATTATTATAAATAAATAAATAAAATAAAATATAATAATAATAATAATAAAATTGCCGGCTCCGACAACTTGACACAGGTAGATTTCGAAGTGGGCGGTCCGAACTACCGCATCCTGGCAAAAATGTCGTTTATTCTGCAATTCTCAATAAACAGGCTCCCCACGGTCCGCATCTTCGAAATCTACCTGTGCCTGTAGGTCGAGCCGTCAGGGATTTTTAGAGTATTTTGCTGCTTTTCGTGTTAAGGCTGCATGTACCCATCTCACACCGTGGGTTGAATTCACTAGAGATTATTTTCTTTCGAGTTGGATTAACTGATTCTCGTTTTTTTTAAGAGATGTTCGAGCTATTATTTGGTACTCGTGGATGTGTCATTGGTACTCGGCATACCTAACTCAAACCGTGATTTGCAGCGAGTCAGTTTCTGCTAGGTATTACAGATTTTTGTGTACGTCTAGTTCAGGTTGTCTTTTGTTTCTATATGGATTAGGACTGGCTGTACCCCAATCCAATCCGCTAATTAAATTGTCTGCATTTTTTTTTATTTGGGTAAAGTTTTGGTCAGGTTAGCAATTTTTTTTTTTTTTTTTTTTTTTTTTTTACAGTTGAGTTTGGGTTGTGTTTTGTTTCAAATGGGTCGGATCCATATTTTATTTCAGATAAAAATATCTCTATTTTTGAATGTGATATATATGTTTTAATTTGTATTTATTTCATGAAAATAATATTTAACTTATACATATGATTATAGATATTTTTTTCATAACTTATTTTACATATGATTTTAATAACAATTTCTATAATCTTGAAATTCCGGTCGAGCATTATTGGTCAGTATTGGGAATATTCTGTCTTCAGTGTTTGACTTTTCATTTCTGACAGTGTAACTACATATACAAAATGCTATAAATAGTAATTACATTTATAGTATCAATTAAGCTAGTAAATCCGCAGATCAGGGGTCTTAAACGTCAGTTCCATAGTTTTATATCGAAATCATTTTATGAAGGAATTTAAAACATTCAACCCGCAATTTTATTTGTATCATTTTTTTATTGCTCATTACTACAAGTAATAGGGTAGATGTGCCAGTAATGGACACCCTTAAGGAATTTCTTAAAAATATATTTTTTAATTAATAGTTATAATTGTTATATTCCACATTTTTTAATATTATATTAATCTACCAACAATATTTAACCATGCTCATAGTCACATTTCCCAATGTGAATCGAAATTTAATTGTAAATAACAGAAATAAATCAAAACACCCTAAATTCCAGTAATGGACACCCCACAAAAAGTAATAGATAATTGATATTATGATTGTATTCAAAACTAGAATTTAAAGAAAACATATAATTGAAATAAAAAAGGCTGAATTTTTATTGTTTATTTTTTTATAAACCAAAAATATTGAAGGTGGCTGATTACTGGAAGGCGGTCCATTACTGGCACATCTACCCTATATCAAATAGTTTCTGAAAAATTAACTCTTAAGGCTGTTCGTTAGTAAACTTTCCGATTCCCCTCGCTGATGTTAAACATTTGGACTATAGGATGCATTCGTATATTTAAAATATCTCTCCAGAAAATTAATATTCTTAATTTTGTTTTCTGTGTACACTTCTTAAAGGATGTATTTTTTTCCCCCTTAGTTATCAAAATATTTCTTAAATATGTGCTTAATTTATAATTATATGTGTTAAAATATGAATTTAATACTTCTCATAAAATTAAGTATATATTTTAGAAATATTTTGATAACTAAGGAAAAAAAAAGAGACATAGTTTAAAACGAGTACACAGAAAAATAGTTTATTTAGAAGTTAGTTTCTTTAGAGGTTAGTTCATAGAAGTTAAAAATATTAATTTCTCAAGGAGATATTTTAAATATACGAATGCATCCTTCGCCCATAGGTTTAACATTAGCTAGAGCAGGAAGTTCACTGACGAACAGCCTTAAGAATTGTGACGGGAAACACAATTCCATGTATTCTGATACTCCGAAAAATGTTCTCATTACACACACACACACACACACACACACACACACACACACACACACACACACACACACACACACACACATATATATATATATATTAAACTCTACACAAAATCACTGTCTCAGTAATTTAACAAATGTAATTCTCTAAAATTCAGTATTTTAAATATTTTATCGAAATACATAAAGTATTCATCTTGTGATAATAAAAATTATTAGCTTGAACAATTAAGTTTAAACATAAATATTTTATTAATTATTGATATCCTAATTGGTCAATGTATTTCAAAACGAATATTGTGTTTATTTAGTATAATTCCATTAAGTTCAGATTCGAAACGCATTTATAAAATAATTACCTATTACCAGGCCTGTATTTTGGATGTGTGACGCCCTGTGTAATCAATTATTTAACACCCTCCTTCTTTTACTTATATAAAAATCTATATTTTTAAAATCATTTATTTCAATTTTAAATACTATAAAACATTTAAAATTAACTGAATACACAAAGCATAAAACAAACATGCAAGCTTAAGTTTTAATAATTTTTGCAGAAAACAATAAGTGGTTAATACACAAAAAAATATAACTACAGTTAATCAGCGCTGTTAAAAATATAGCACAAAACTCCACTTTTGTTTAGCAAAAAATATATTATAGAAATGACAAAAAAAAAAAAAAAAAAAAAAAAAAAAAAAAAAACACTTGATTTTTAACAGTACCATTAAAAATCACATACAAACTTTCAATTTTATCTAGCAAAATGTATGATAGAAATACATTGAAAAAAATCACCACAATTTAATGGAAAATATTTAAAAAATTATATCTTAGAACCATCCTAATTAGTCTGTAAGAAATATGTTTTACAAACTCGATATTTAGTAATCATTTTACAATACTTACGGAACTCTTCTCATTTTTGCATTTGCGAAAGCATTTATAACTTAGTCGAAATCGAGCATAACAACATCATAAAATAAGAAAAACATCATAAATAGGAATATATTGTTTTATATTATGAATTTAAAATAATAAAAAATGATTTATTTAAAACAATGTAATTTGTAACTCTTAAGTGCAGACAAATTGAACTTAATTTTAGAACTAGATGGAACCCGTCAAAATTTGACGGCAAAAAACTTGATAGTACCATAAAAATAAAATTCATAGCTGCTTTAAAATGTTTGAAACTTTTGCAGAATAATTCAAATAAATAAAAAACCCACTTTGAATTAAAGCTAGGTTGAAGAACAGCAATTGGCTAAGTTTCACTGGCACATGTACTCGCGGAATTTCTTTCATCTGACACATTTAGCGCTGTTGTGCAAGTAAATGGTAAGTGCCCCCTTGGGGAGGGGGAAATGGCGGGATGGACCAAGGAGATGCATAACATGAATAAGCAGTCAAAGACCTTTCAAACAATATGTAACATGAGGGGTGTGTGCAAAATTTTAAAAAGTACCCCCTTGGGGGGGGGTAAAGTAGAGGATGGACACGGAACATGCATAATATGATTAAGTGGTGGTCACAGACCTTTCCAACGATATATAACATGAGGGTTGTGTGCAAAATTTAGAAAAGTACCTCTTTGGGTGTGGGGGGGTGGGGCAAAGCGGGGAGATGGACATCAGAGGTATGCATATGATTAAGCAGTCACAGACCTTTCCAACGATATATGACATGAGGGTTGTCTGCAAAATTTAGAAAAGTACCCCCTTGGGGGAGGGGGGGGCAAAGTGGGGAAATGGACATTGGAGATATGCATATGATTAAGCAGTCACAGACCTTTCCAACGATATATGACATGAGGGGTGTCAACAAAATTTAGAAAATTGCCCCCCTTAAGGGGGGGGGGAGTGGCGGGATGGACCCCGGAGATGCATAACATGAATAAGCAGTCAAAGACCTTTCCAACAATACATAACATGAAGGGATTGTGCAAAATTTACAAAAAGTACCCCCTTGGGGGGGGGGGCAAAGTGGGGGAATGGACACCGGAGATGCATAATATGATTAAGCGGTCACAGACCTTTTTAACGATATATAACATGAGTGGTATGTGCAAAATTTAGAAAAGTGTCCCAATTGGCGGGGGGGGAGGGGGATGGACCACACAGATGCATAACATGAAAAGGCAGTCACAGGCCTTTCCAACGATATATCATATGAGTGGTGTCAACAAAGAAAAGTCTCCGCCCCGTGTAGGCAAAACATACTCCCCCCCCGCCGCCATAATTATTGATGCGGACTCATTTTTTAAATTCGTTCGCACCCCTCTTCTCCCGCAAAATGTTGTGAATTTTAAAAACTCCACTTACAAATTTTTTTATACCAAAAGCACTTATGTCTGTCGTCTGCATGCAGAGTTTTGTGCTTACAGACGCCAGACACAACAACACTCACACAGACAGACGTTTACCGACATTAATAGTATAGATGATACTCAGTGCCTACACATTTCACCCTTCATAATTCAGCCAATGAGTTGACGGTTGTTCATTTCCAGAAACGAAACAATAATTCTTTAGGATGAATTTTGCTTGTTTGATACACCGTGGCAGAATGCGTGCAATGCAGCGACAGGCGTCACAAACTTTTTAGGGCACCTGCAGACTAAAAACATATAATCAATCTTCGCGGGAAAAAAATCCTAGATTTCGTCAAATGATCACGGGAAAAACACTAATTTCATCAAAGGATCATGTAAAACGTGAATTTCGTTAAAAGGCCACAGAAAAACGCGATTTACACAAAAGATGAGCAAATTTTGTCAAAGAATCGCAAAACAGGAAATTTCACCCAAAGATAGCCCTTTCTTGCCAAACTTTCTCTAAAAATTGCGGAATAAAATGTATTTTATCAAAAAATCGCTGGAAAACGCACATTTCGTTAAAGTATCGCGAGAAAAATGCGAATTTCATAAAAGAATCGTGGAAAATAACGCAAATTTCGTGAAAAAAAAAATCGCAGAAAAAACACAAATTTCGTCAAATTATCACTGAAAAAAAACCACGAATTACGTCATAGGATAGCTGAAAAAATTATGAATCTCGACAAAAAAAAGATACAGAAAAAAATGCGAATTTCATTAAAGAATCACGAAAAAAAATGCGAATTTTGTTAAAGAATTGCGCAAAGAATGTGAATTTTCGTTCGTGTGAAAAATGAAACTGTCTGTATTAAAAACAGCACACACACAAACATCTATACAAACCTCAATACACACAAACATATTATAGGCAGGGCTTGAAATTCAATTTTTCCAAAGACGGGAGTCTCCCTACCAACATTTTTAAATGGAGGAGAGTTGTAATGTTTGGGAGGGAGAAAAAAAATCTTTAAACCCCACTATTCTTTTACGTGCTATTTAAAGAATTACATTAATGCAGACATGACAAAATACCATTGAAAAAAATTAAGTCAACTGAGAATGATTATGTAAAATGTTTATTTTTATTATAAAAAAGGGAAGAAAGTTAAGTTTTATATATGCAGTGTATTTTTCAAGTTCCATTAAATGTGTTAGGGACCCTTAACAATTAGGTTGTTAAATAAATTTCTGACTTTAGATTTTACTTGATTGAGATTCACCGATCGATCGTGGAAAAGACGCAAAGTTCATCAATCTGTCGCGGAAAAAATGCTAAGTTCGTCGATCTGTCACCAAAAAACGCAAAGTTCGTTGATCAGTCGTGGGAAAAAAGCAAATTTCGTCGATCGATTGCAGAATAAACACAAAGTTCGTCGATATGTCCCCAAAAAACGCAAGGTTCGTCGATCAGTCGCTTAAAAAACGCAATGTTCGTCGATCTGTCGCAGAAAAAAAATCAAAGTTCGTTGATCTGTCACAGAAAAAACCACAAAGTTCGTCGATCAGTCGCGGAAAAAACACAAAGTCCGTCAATCGGTTGCGGGGAAAAAAAATCACGAAATTTATCGTTCGGTTGCAGGTAAATTAAATAATGCAAATTTCTCCAAAAATGCTGAAATTTTTTGGGCGGGAGGCTCCCGCTCATGATCTGTTTTGGGCGGGATTTCAAAATTTTCCGTGCGAATCCCGCCCTGAAAGGTATAGTTTTAATCTGAAATAATATACTGAACTTGAATTAACTTTTGAAACATCGGGTTAACCCAAATCCAACTTGCAGAAATCTACACTCAGTCTGAAATCGACTCGAACCATAAAGACAGTTAACCCAACTTGCAACAAAAATAATTATTTTCTGTGAATTTTCTGATTTTTTCTTTTCTCAGAAATGCTGTAGTCATTTTGTCCCCCAATTTTGCCCTTTACAATTCAGCCAATGAGTGGAGGGGGCCAAAGGAGCGTTCCTTATCACAAACGAAAGATGAGATACGTTCGTTTGATGTCGTTGTTGAAAATTTATGGATTTCTATTATTAAAGTAATTTTTTCATTTTACCGTATTTATTTTCTTTTTGTGTTGTATGTATTTTGCTACTTTGAATTTTTTTAAACTAACCCTTTTTTTTTTTTTGGAGAGTGAGAGAGAGAGATTTAGTAATTTGGTGACACAAAGTTCAGCAAATTCTTAAAATCCACAAATCGTTTTCAATGTAAACAATGAAATTTACAATTAAGTTGCAAGTGCAAAATTTCAGTTTTTTTAAATTTTCATGTCATTCTGTACACATTTTAATATGTCATTCTGATCATTATACATATTTAGTTATGCATTATTAATTATTTACTTGACCTTTACTTTAAATATTTTAAATATTTCAAACTTACAGCTGAATGTAATTATTAAAACATTTGAAATACTGCATTCGAAAAATGAAATTTCAGCTTAGAAACTCGACAATTAAAAAATTTAAAGTAGAAAAGTACTTATGATATAAAAAGAAGAAAAAAAAATACACCAGAATTTATCTGTATTACGAAAGCGGGAGAAATGATTTTCTGTGCTGTACGAAAAGATATCCAAATAACTCAATCATGAACATAGAAATAGGTATCGGTTTTTATGTTCAGGTGCACTCAATCCAAACTTGAAACTTTTAAAACGGTCATTGAATGAATGAAATTCATCTCCGCCTTTCACATCCAGAAAACTTGCTGTGTCGCCAATTATGTTTATATTTTATATATATATAAAAAAATAATAATTCAGGCACTTTTCCGTTATACGGACACCATTGTCGCCAAACATACATACATACATACATTTTGGCATAGTATCCATATAACAGAAAAGTACTAAAGTTCATGGTTTAAAATCACAATAAAATATCATGAAATTTATTGATTAGTTGTGGGAAAATAATGTGTTTTTCGTGAATTTTTTGTTTTGTTAACAATGTGGTTAGAGAGACAGGGAGAAATCCAGAAAACTTGCTGTGTCGCCAATTATGTTTATATTTTATATATATATATATATAAATAATAATTCAGGCACTTTTCCGTTATACGTACACCATTGTCGCCAAACATACATACATACATTTACATACATACATACATTTTGGCATAGTGTCCGTATAACAGAAAAGTACTAAAGTTCATGGTTTAAAATCGCAATAAAATATCATGAAATTTATTGATTAGTTGTGGGAAAATATCGGGGAAATAATGTGTTTTTGTGAAATTTTTTGTTTTGTGTTGTTGTGTTTAATTGTAAGCATTCATTATAATTTTCAGTGCATTATTAAATTGAAATTTTTGTTTAAAATATGTAAACAAAACAGTGACCAGAAACCTGCACAATTTCTAATATAGATAGATAGATGCATGCATGTAGTACTTTTAATTATTTGGTAAAAATACTGTGATCGTCACTGAGAAAACCTGAATTTAACCTAAAAGTAATTGTCGAGTGTTTAAGCTGAAATTTCATTTTACGAATACAGTATTTCAAATGTTTTAATAATTACATTTAGCTGTAAGTTTGAAATATTAAAAGTAAAGGCCAAGTAAATAATTAATAATGCATAACTAAAAGTAATTGTCGAGTGTTTAAGCTGAAATTTCATTTTACGAATACAGTATTTCAAATGTTTTAATAGTTACATTCAACTGTAAGTTTGAAATATTAAAAGTAAAGGCCAAGTAAATAATTAATAATGCATAACTAAAAGTAATTGTCGAGTGTTTAAACTAATTTCATTTTACGAATACAGTATTTCAAATGTTTTAATAGTTACATTCAGCTGTAAGTTTGAAATATTAAAAGTAAAGGCCAAGTAAATAATTAATAATGCATAAGTAAAAGTAATTGTCGAGTGTTTAAGCTGAAATTTCATTTTACGAATACAGTATTTCAAATGTTTTAATAGTTACATTCAACTGTAAGTTTGAAATATTAAAAGTAAAGGCCAAGTAAATAATTAATAATGCATAACTAAAAGTAATTGTCGAGTGTTTAAGCTGAAATTTCATTTTACGAATACAGTATTTCAAATGTTTTAATAGTTACATTCAGCTGTAAATTTGAAATATTAAAAGTAAAGGCCAAGTAAATAATTAATAATGCATAACTAAAAGTAATTGTCGAGTGTTTAAGCTGAAATTTCATTTTACGAATACAGTATTTCAAATGTTTTAATAGTTACATTCAACTGTAAGTTTGAAATATTAAAAGTAAAGGCCAAGTAAATAATTAATAATGCATAACTAAAAGTAATTGTCGAGTGTTTAAGCTGAAATTTCATTTTACGAATACAGTATTTCAAATGTTTTAATAGTTACATTCAGCTGTAAGTTTGAAATATTAAAAGTAAAGGCCAAGTAAATAATTAATAATGCAAAACTAAATATGTATAATGATGAGATTTTTTTTTTCTTGAATTATTCAGTGAAACTCGTCTTATAAATGTACGCAAATAATTCACATCAAAATCTTAAAATAACAAAGTTTTCTTTCGTGTTTAGCTATGCTTAATAACCAAAAAAGCTTGATTAATACAAAAATTATTTGGTAAAAATACTGTGATCGTCGCTGAGAAAACCTGAATTTAATCATATCACACAGAATTACATTTTAAAAGTTTAAAATTAGTTTGTTTACATCGGAAACGATTCGCGAAATTTCGTGCCACGAAATCTCTCTCTCTCTCAAAAAAAAGGTTTAGTTATAAAAAATTCAAAGTACTAAAATACATACGACTTAAAAAGAAAATAAATACGGTAAAATGAAAAAATACCTTAATAAAAGAAATCTATAAAGTTTCAACAACCGAACAACCAAATGGAACACATACGCTTCTAGAGAGAGGAAAAAGCCTTCACCTCATTGGCTGGAACATCGCGTCTGAAGATAGTAAAAGCCTCTAGCTGATTAGCTGAATGCTCGCGCATGCGTATAAATAGCATTTTTGCACGAAAAACTAAAAAGCAGGTTAGCTTTAAGTATATGGATATTTTGTACTTACCAAATCCTTAATGCATATCCCTCTAAAAATTCTTCGTGAGTTACTTTATCCATTTTTAGCAAATTGTTAATGATCTCATATCATATGTAGTTTCCAGCAAGAAATTTTGGAATGCTGATTATAAAAAATCAATGACGGCTCGGCCTACAGGCAGAGGTAGAATTCGAAGACACAGACCGTGGGACGCCTGTTTGTTGGGAATTGCAGAAGAAATGACCTTTTTTGGGACCGCCTACTTTTAAATCTACCTGTGTCTGTAGGTGGAGCCATCAGGGATTTTATTTATTTACTTACTTTTTACTGTAAGGGTTGGTCCTATAAAAAACTTGTCAATATGAATGTTGTAGATAATATTAAGTGAATTTTTAATAAATTTAAGCGGATATGATATATTGTAAATTGATAAAAAGTTATGAAACTTTTTCTTCTTAAACTCCTATCCCCCCCCCCTTGAGGTCATTTTTAATGGTATCGAACATCTGTCATACATAAATTTTCGGCCCTTTTTCCTAGAAGTAATAATAACTTTAAGCGTATTCGATACGTATGATAATTAAGACATTATGGGTATTTTTCTGTTTTCACAACCCCCTCCCGCCCTCCCCCGTTGGCTCGATTTTGCCCATTAACGAACTTGTCTGAGATTTTATGCCCCTTGATTTTATGTATCAGTTTGGAAGAGATTTGGGGAGAATTATTGAAGTTATCGTGTCCATAAAGAAGTGATATAGATAGCTAGATAAAGTTTTGATCTGGGGGTGGTTTTGGGTTCTGAGAGTCATGATCGGCGTAGATCTGCATAAATTTTCGAGAAATTCCAACACAGAGGAGAATGTAATAGGTAGTATTTCTTAGTAGTACTTCTTAGGTGGTATTTCTTTATAGGTAGTAAATCTACCTAAAAGCAAGATTAGTACTGACTTTTTTTTAAATGAAGGGGTTTACAAGCTTTTTGACCAGGCCCTGAACCACCCGCTAAAAATAAATTTTAACCGTAACTAAAAACTCTCTTCAACATGGAGATCAGGAAATAGGGGGTGGACGTAGGCGATCTCCTTTTCTGTTAGAACTTATAATTTTGTTCCTCTACTAAATCTCGTGAATTAATACAACGTTAGCACATTTTAAGAATTTTAAAGATTTTTTAATGCTATAATAATGGCTTCAAATACTTCTAAATCATTATATATAATTCATAAATAAATTACTACTCCAAATTAAAAAATAACATTGCAAAATTACTATGATTGGAATTTTCCTAATGAAATGGTAACATATTTTGTAAAAATATTGTGAAAAGTTATTTATTTATAATTTGTTGTTGTTTAGACTAATCTAAACTATCCTGAAATATGATAATTTTTAAATGTAAAGTTTTCAATATTTGTCTTCTTCATATTTTAAATTAATACAAATCTTTAAAATTTCAAAAAATAATGAAAAGTATTCACAGTATATAGTAAAAAAATAACTTTTATTAGTTTAGCAACCTATTCAATTTTTTATAGAACCATCAGAATACAATAATTTTGAAATAAAACAAGATTTGTGCAGTTGTACCGGAGTTATGCCTAAAAGTATACGTAAACATAAGATACATTTTTTTATTACAGAAAAGTATTTACAATATGTAAACACTTTTCCTAATTGCCTAACTTTTATGCGTAAATATATACATAATTTTATATATGTATATGAAACTTCTTTTTACCATATAAAAATATTTATGACATGTAAAACAATTTAGAAAATGCACGGTTTTTGCAATTTGATCATTTTCGCTGGAAAATGAAATTCTCATGCCGTCATAAAAAATATTTTTTTAAGGAAATTTCTTGAATACCAACATCCTAAACGTATTCAAAGGTGAACAAAATATGAAATTTCAGTTATAGTTTAATAATTTCTAATAATAGTCAAGTTAAATCATTATTTAAATTACAAAGATTGTATAAGTATTAAGGGAAAATCAAACATTCGTTAATTCTTTAATGTTCTTATAAAGTTATGAATAACTGCTATTAGGGTTATTTCAACTTAATTATATTATATAACATGAGCAATTTTTATTACATCTTAAATTTAAAAAATATACTATATGTGTGACTTTGAATAAAACTAATGCAAACTTCGCATTTAATGATTAACATATTTGTAAAATATTTTAGTTTAGAATTAAGTAGCAACAAACTATAGATGAATAACTAATTAATTTCCAGATAGATTTATTTAAAAAATAAGTAACAATTAAATTATGCATTTCCAAAAGAAAATTGTATCATTTTTTCTCCTAGAATATGCGGGTCAGTAATTTATAAAGAAATATATGCAGCAATTTATAAATTTAAAAGCATTACTATAGCATTGAAAACACTTTAAAATATTTAAAATGACTTACGTGGAATTAGTTCACACTCTTTATTAGAAAAACATGTTCTACTCAAATGTCCGCAGAATAAAAAAAAATCGTTTGCTTAACGTGTTCTTCCAAGTAGTACTGCGCAGCTTCGTCTGAGCAGACAGGCAGGTGTTTATCGTATCTGAACTAACAATAACAAAAGAACTTAATATGCTGATTATTTTAAATCGGAAAATAGTCTTTCTTTCTTTCCCCCCCCTTTTTTTTTTTTCACCAGGGGAATAAGCTATGAAAAATTGCATTTACATGTATATTTTTATTAATTGCAGTTACTCAAAATCACTCCAATTTAATCAAGAATTGTACTAAAAAATGGATTTTATGGCATTTATGAAGTAATTTATATAGAAATATCAATACTTTTTTACAAATAAATTGATTAAATATGAATTTACTTCATTTATATATCATTGAATAAAAAAGCAATATATTTATTTGTGATAGAGGAAGAGATTCTTTTTAAATACAAGACAGTTTTGGTCAAATTGCTAAAGAAAATATGCCAAGTTAACAGCGTCTTTTAGTCCCCTTTTCTCAAAAAAAAAAATAATAAAAAAAAATAAATAAATAAATATAAATATAAATAAATATAAATATATATATATATATAATGTCTGAAAGTAGTTTACACCCGGGCCCCAATCTGTCCTCTATAATTATAAGGCCACATATGACTATAAGGTATTTTGTGTTATCTCTATCTGTGTTACGAAATTAATTAAGGTCCCGTACACTTTCTTGGACCTAGGGTCACTTATAGAGAATCTCTGATAGAGAATATTATCATTTTCGTAGCAGACACTGGTGCTGATGAAGGAGCTGAGGAAGCATACCGCACCCAAGTTTTCATGTTTTAAATTTTTTCTTTATCATTAATGATTTAAACAAAAAATAATTATAAATAAAACATATTTTTCTCAAGTTTTTAAAACTAACTAAATTGTAAGAGTAAAAATAATAATTAAGTGCATAAAAATGTTATTTAGTATTATCATGACATCAGTGTGTGACAAAACTCTCCCTCCCCCACAAAAAATTAGATTTCGTTCTGTCAGAGTTGATTGTTTTTGTTATCATATTTGTGTCGTGAAGTATGTGACTTGCAGTGACGTCACTGTGATGTCCCAAAAATTTTAAATATTGTCAAATGTACATTTTTTAGGATGAATAATATGTTTTGAAGTGTTCTTGTTTCTTTTTAAAAGTTTTGAAGAAGTTCACATTTTAGTAACAATGTGACGTCACAGAGTGGTGGCATTTTGATCACAGATGTGACGTGACCACTGCGACTCGCAATGACGTCACTGTGACGTCACTGCGACCATGCATGCTATACGGGAAATTATCAAATATTTGAATATTAGCAAGCACTTTATACCATTAAGCCTTTTATTAACAGAACGTTTTACTCTCTTATGTCATTATAGCGATGCTTGTCTAATAGCGTACGTTTGTCCATAATCTTCATATTACATATAAGTTAATTGCTGATAAGAATCCTAACACCCCAGTGACCAGTACACCCTGGAATGTGCATTGCACATGCACATTTTATTTTTGCTCAGTAAATTTTTTTTTTAAATGTCACAAGCAATTTTATACCAATTCATTGGTTGCTAATGAAACTGATGAATTTATTGGTATCTAATCAAAATTTAGTTATAACCAGATGCTTTTTATAACTTTTCGAACTTCCTTCGATGTGCAAGTGATGTTACCATGTATGTGACTTACATAAATACTCATATTCAAATAACCTTCGGGATATTGTTCGGAAGAGAATTTTTTAATTAAATAAAGACGTTTGAGCAGTTCAAATATAGCTGCAAGCAGAGCCATAATATATAAATGAAAGCTTGTCATGGGAGTTCGCTACGTTTCAATGTATCGATATTCCGAATTGTTAAATATGTTAATTGAGAAAGTTTCTGAGCACTTATACATCATTTCACGAATTAGGAGGTAATTAAAAAAATGATGCTGCTATCAAACACTGCTATCAAAATATATGGAATATAAATAAAATAGATAATATTCTAACTGTAATCATAATTAACTATCATCCTATGTAAATGAAACGATTATATAACATTAGGTAATATGACAAAGAAATAATTAAAATCTTTTTATAAATAGTGTAACCAATAACTAACTCAATAAGGAATTGGAGAGGAATTTTATTGAAAATAATCATTTCTCAATCAATATTGTCCTTTATGAGCTTCATTTTGGTTTGGAATTTACACAAGAAACATTCCTTTTATACTTTTACACATCTTTTACATTTTTAATAACCTTTTTATAATTTTATACGTCAACGAAAAATTTTAATACTAATTTATATAACATGGAATAGATAAAATATAAAGATTTTGAACATAAAGATTTCTAAAAAAGTTTTCATATACTGTATATTGAATGTTCAAATAGGATATTTGAAAACCTTTTAAAAAGGTTTTCAAAGCTATATCTTTCATCTTGAAGATGGATATCTATCATTTGGAAGTTATATCGATCTGCGAATGATATTACCAATAAAGTAAGTCACGAAAAATATTCATATTGAAATAAGCTTCGGGATATAGTTCTGACGAGATTTTTTATTGAAGGTAGATGTAAAAGGGTTTGAAATACAGCATAACTTTAAGAGGATTCAATGAAAATATCGTTTTGAAATTAAATATGAAACTGAAATCAACCACAGAACATTTCCAATTTTGAATATTTTACACTAATACATGATCGTCAAAATCGATTTACGTTTATTGAAACATTAATAAAAGCGGTAATTGAAATTACAGCGGTATTGATGAGTACCAATGATATTACATATATGTGGTAAATTAGTGCTACATTTTGACATAATTCCATTTGATCAATAAAACGCTGTTCGAACAGAAATAATTACTTAATAAAATTAACATGAGATAGATGATAAATCGATTTTTGTTAAATTTTAACGATCTTAATCTAATGGTAACATCTTGGACGATTTCCAGTAAAAGCGAAATGCAAATATATATTCATATATATATTTTTTCATTTTGGAGCTTCCAATTTTTTTTTAATTGGAATCATCGACATATGATTTAAAGTAAGGTATTTTCGTATTTTTTTGTAAAACATTATTAAACAGAATAAAATACGAAATTGTTCATAGATGCTTTATGTTCAAATAGTAGAAAACGATTATGTATATAAAAAAATATATTATTTGACAGCGTTGAGAGTTTTTTATAAATAGAATTTTTATTAAGTAAAGATAAACTAGTGTTTATTTTGTAGTTAAAAGTGAATAATAAACGAAAGCTGCTTGTGTCCTTAATTTATGTTATTTACTTATATCTTTATATTAAAAAAAATCTTTTTAATGCATTTTGATAAGTGCTATTATATGTGGCAGGATTTCCGTCTTTAAATCAAACAAAAAGGTTTCTATTTGAGAACTAGACAAGTACAACAGCCATATTGAAAACAGGTAATACTTTTAATACTATAAATATAATTTTGTTTTTGTTAAAAAATAAATTTTTTATGTAAAAGATTTCAATCTGTCAGCTTCATTTTGTTTCAATGACAAATAAGAAAAATTACTTTTACTACTTCTAGAGGCATATTTTATTAACCTCTTCATGGTTTTATATCTCAATGCATAAATTTCAATATTAAATGATATATCATAGAATAGATATAAATTAAAGATTTTCAACATAACTATTTCCAAAAACGTTTTCCTATACTCTACACAGAATGTTCAAAGCTAGATATTTGATGGTTCAAATAACTTTTTAAATGTTATCAAAGCTAAATATTTCATTCTAAAGATGAATATCTGTCTGTTGAGAGTGATCTCGATCTGCGAGTTATATTACCAACAAAGCGACTCACAAAAAGTATTCATACTGAAATAAGCTTCGGGATATTAGATCTAAAGAGATTTTTTATTAAAAACGAAATAAAAGGATTTGAAGTACAGCTTATCTGCAAGAGGAGTCTAAGAAAATATCATTCTCAAGTCAAAGATAAAAATGAAATCAATTATAGAACGTTTAAAACTTTTAAATATTTTATATTTGTACATCCGTTTTAATGAAAAGATGTGTACAATTTAATCTATTCAAATAGATTAAATTGTTGTAATAAGAGGATATGTCGTTCAGTAAACGATAAAATTTATTAAAATTCTTTCAAAATGTTTTTTTTAAATAAATATTAAAATATTAATTATGTTTATCTTTTATAAATTGTAAAACATTTCAGTGATATTGAACTATGATAGTGTTATTAATATGATGTATAGTAATGTTACAAAATAAGATAATTTAATTTTATCAATAAAAAGTTTCTTCAGAAGATATAAGTAGATAATAAAATCAATAGTGTTACAAGAAAAACAGATGGTACTGGATTTTATGGAGATTAACTTAATGGTAATATTTTGTATATTTTTTAGTAAAGAAGAAATGCAAAATATTTGTTTTGCACTTAAGAACTTTTCTAGATTAAGTACGAATATTTAATCTTTAAAATGATGAATATAAATTTTCAAGAGGGTCATAAGACATTAATTTTTAACACATCCTTGAATATTTTCTAAATCATTGTTAATTATTTATAATAAAATATAATATTATTCATTAATATTTTGTTATCAGTTAGTACAAGGCAATTTTGTATATAACAAATTATATTATTTGATATCGATAAATATTTAAATCTTAAAGGAATTTTGGTTAAGTAGAGAGAAAGTGTTTTTAATTTAGTAGTTTAAACAGAACAATAAAAGAAATGCGTCCGTGTCCTTTGCTTATGTTACTTAATTATGCTTATTAAAAGGATTTGTTTTAATACAACGTGTCTTTTGGCGTAATACCAGCTGACTTGGAGCGCTTTTGCCGTTGGCACCGGGAGATTTTGTTTTGTTTTTAGATTGAGCTTAGACATGGAAAGAACATGACGTATATATTAACATTTGGATATAAAGTTTTATTTTTTTATAAAGTATTAATCGTCACTCATTATGGAGAATATATTAGGATTTTTTAAACTCCTTTTTATGTCCTTTCTTATGATCTAGTACTGTTGTTTAAGTTAATCATCTTCTTAAATAACGAAAACCTCATGATTCATAATGTTCCTGGCTCAATATGAGAAAGCCAAAAATTACACGTGATATTAATTTAAACTGTGGAAGCTGTATTATTTAAAATAGCTTAAAAATTAGTGAAATACATTTTGGATTATATTTTTACGAGAATGCATTAACAAGTAAACAAATATTATTTTAATCGTTCGCTTCTCACGATTCCTGAAATTGATTTTTTCTATCAGAATTAAGCATCGCGTGTTTTTTTCAGTTTGGTAAGGTCCTTATATGCGGCAGCACTTCTTTTTTATTCTTTATTTAAAAAAAATATCTTTTTGAGAAGACTGTAAGTACACTAGGCTTATTAAAAGCATGTAATAGCTTAAACGCTATAGTTATAGTTTCACTTCTGTTAAAAACCAACTTTCTTAATGAAATATTTTCCAATTTATTTGCATAACATTCTTTTAAATTTTGAATAAGGAAATTTGTTTTAACCATTTTTAGAAGTATAATAAAATATAGCACCTTGTAATAGTATATTACTTTTAAATGCTAAAGGTGTAAAATTAACAACTATAATATAAATTATAAACAACTAATAAAAGTTATTTTAATTTATATTATAGTTGTTAATTTTACACCTTTAGCATTTAAAAGTAATATACATTTTTAGAAGTGTTTTCTTAATGTCCATAAGCTTATATCTTAGCTCATAAATATTTAGATTAATTCATAAAACATGGAATGGGATTAACATTTTCAGTATATTACGCTGAAAAGTTTTCCGTATACTACACACTGTGTCGAGTCTACACAGAATTTTCCGTATCAGATAGTTGATATTTCAAATCCTTTAAAAATATTTCAAAGCTATATCTTACATCAAACAGTTGGATATCTAATCAGAATGGAGTAATATCGATCTGTGAATGCTATTACCAACAAAGTGCCTCACGAAAACTATATATATTGATATAAGCTTCAGGATATCATATGAAGTGATTTTTGTTGATGAAGGATATGAAAGGGGTTGAAAAATAGCTGCAAGAGTATTCTAAGATAATATCAAGATAATCTGAAGTTAAAGATGAAAATGAAATCAATCACAGAGCTTTTTCTATTTTGACTATTTTATAGTTTTACATGTATTTTAATAAAAGATGGGTAATTCTATTTAGATAGACTTTATTACTGCAACTAGAAGATTCGCCGTGAACGAAAAATGTACAGTTTATTAATATTTTAAATATATATATGTTGCCGAACAAATCTGTTAGGGATGACATGAAAAGTTCAAAACCTCGACTTAAAAGTCAAGGCGCTACTGCAAGTAATGCCATTAATGTGTAGTACGGATATAAATTATACAATGCAAAAGAAAAATCCGTGCAACAGTAACCGTGTAATTTGTAATTGTGAGATTAAATAAAATCACATGTTTGTACTGGAAATCCCAAATTTTTACCAATAGTGGTAAACGCAATACAGCAAGAGGTAGCACAGCCATTTTCGTTTATATACAGTTTCATGTTGTATCAGCCATAATTGCGTGACTGTGAATTCATTAAGCAATATGTACAGTGTGTTTCACCTCAAATAAATGGTGAACCGAGTTAGTTACACTGATGAACGGGAAGTCTAGGTGACATAAAACGAGTACGCGGTAAACGTTGAGGAACATGGCAGCGCCTTCTAGTGGTAAACGGTGAAAATAGCGGTCCTATCTCGAAAAAGTACAAGCTAGAAGGAAAAGTCAATTACAAAGTTGTAGAGGGTTCCCGATTTAGTATGAAATTATATGTGAAAATGACTTTATTACAAGCTATGAAATGTAATTTTTTATATCCGATTACGAGCTTAAATGTCACTAATTGCTTGCAGATGTGTGATATCATAAGACAAAGTATATATACTAATCGAACTAAAACATGTAAGACATCATTTCATATTAAATCAGGACGCTCTACAACTTTTTAGTTCACGTTTTTTTCCCTCTAACTTGTACCGTTTTTGAGATAGGAACGCTAACTCCACGTATTTGCAGCTAGAATACGTTGTCATTTACCTCATAGTGAAACGCATACACGTTCTACTATATATATAATATATTTAATATAGGTTATATATATAATATGCATATTATATATATATTAAATATATAATATACAATATACTTATAATATATATTATATATATATATACTATACTTATTATATATATTATAATTCCATCCCTTATTAAATTTATTGTATAAAACATTCCTTTTATTAATATTCCGTTTACATCCCTAGTTTATTAACATATTCCCTTTCTTAAAAATATTCCATTACTATCCACATTTAAAACTTTTTGTATCTTAACCCTTTGAGGGGCGGTGGTATATATTATATACCACCTAATTTTAATCCAATTCAAACCAGAAACTTTTAATCAAATTTTACTTTTTTAACTTTGACGAGAAAAAGTTGAAAAATTGCTTATTCTTATTTTGAACTAAATTATTTCCTAAATTCCGGTGGGAATTCAACGTTACAGGAGCACAAGTGCTTGCCCCTGAAAGGGTTAATCTACTTAAATTCACATTTTATTCCTGACAAATAAGATGTAAAATTCACATTTCATAAGAATATTTCTTCTTAAAGAACCTATTTTCTTAAATTCTTTATTAAATATTTCCTATTTATTCCCGCATTTAAATCTCATTTATTTCTTTAATCTGTGTAAATTCATCATTTCTCTCTCCTAATAGTCTAAAATAATCGTTCCTTTAAATTGTTTTCATAACGCAAAAACCGAGACTTATTCTTTCAGTTTCCCGCGTTTTTTACTTTCGATAATTTTCTAGAAAATTCTTTCCCCGCCAAAAGCATAGGATATATTTATTTATTCAATATAAATTCACCGATAAAAATGAGTGTGAGCGAAAGTTGAACTTGCATTGGTTAAAGAAAGTCACGTGTTACAAAATTCTTCTTGCTCCTCTTAACTTAAAACAAACTGATAGACGCAGAGAGGGAGAGATTTTTTTCGTCGAAATTATTGTTAAAGTAAAATGTTGCTGGCGTTCTAGTATGTTTTAACATAGATAATTGATAAGCGAGTGCAATCCCCTAGAATTTAAAGATGAGTGGGTTTAAATAAATGAATTCGATTGCCATGATGTTCTTCTTTCCTTCATTCTACATACTACTCGGCCTACTACTGCTTAAATTTCAAACTACGACTGCATTAATTTGGAGATGTTTGCCATCTTTTTTCTTCATCTGTTGTATTGGAGCTAAAACAACAGCAGAATACAATATATATATTAAATATATAATATACATATAATATATATTAAATATATATTATATATATAATATACATAATATCTATGTAACATCTATACAGATATAAAATATGTATTATTTCACAATTATTAACATCATTTTTATTCATTTAAGCATTGTTCTCTCTGTTGAGATTTGAACTTTTTTTCTACCGTATAAAATACCATATCACAGTGAATAATATTCGGCAAAGCACAAATCTCCCAGATCCAAATACCTTTATTTTTAGCACGTTTTAGTTTTGCTTCGTATTTTTTAATTCCCGGCATATTAAAAAATTGATTTCACACCGACAGTTTCCTGAGTCTTATTTATTCTATATTATTTTAAACTGTAAGAGTAAACTACAACACGGATAGATTAAAATATATTTCTTCTATTGCACGCTCATTGATACAAACTGATGAATACATAACGATTGATTGAATCCATATACACTGATTCATTTACATTGGAACAGTATTACCAACTGCAAATAAATCTTTGTAATAATATTTTTTATTTTTTTGAAAGAAATTTAATAGTGTAATATCAAATAACCATGTACTCTGTGTTAATGGCGACTCTGAAATCAGAAATCTGAATTTGCGCGTATTTGGAATAGAATGCTTTATTGTATAATGATATAATCAGATAGGTTCAGACACGTTCGCGTTTGAATTGTAACGTAACGAGTATGCTTTGAATAATTAGCTAGTACATAACATAGCTGAAACTAGCTCACACGGAATGACCACGAGGAAAATAGCGTAATTCGCACAATATCCTTATTGAAGTGCTATGCTGAGACAGCACTAATTCCATGCAAAATATTTATTCATTCAACAGTGTTGCACCATTTATTACGAAGAATTGTTTAAATATGCTAACGAGAAATTTATCTTTTCAATCATAACATAAACGTAAGAATTCTTTATGAAAGTTTATTATAGTATGAAAATATTAGTATTCCTAACTGTTAAATAAAATGTGACATACGTAAGGAACGTTTTAAAGTACTTATAAGGTAAAGCTAGGATAGTCTGCGCACAATTCAAAAGAATGGCAATAAAAAATCTAAATATAAATTTTTTGCTAAACTATTCATGAATAATTTTTACTTCATTTGTTTTTTATGCATTTCCATTGCTATTTTGTTGTTATGTTGCAATTTAATAGAACAGTTGTAATAAAACCAAAAAAGTTATTTTGCGCAATCTGTCCTTACATGGTTGGTGTGATTGCGCACATGGGTAGGAGAGATTGTTCCTAACAATAACTACAATTAAATTGTTAACAATAATAATTACACTTAAATGACATTGCTGTAAGGTTTTTGTGAACAAATATTATTGTATTAGGAGTGAATATTTCAACCTAATGATTAAAGAATCAGAAAAAGGAAATAATTTTAAAAACGATTAAAAAAATTTAATTAAAGGGAAAAAAATTAAAGAATCAGAAAAAGCAAGTCCACACAAGATTACAAGATACAATTATGTTACTTAATAACACGTTTAACTTAAAATTAGTCCATTTTCATTTTTCATTTTTTATGCAAATTTACCAATTAGCTGCGTAATCTCTCCCAGCATTGAAACTAATGGGAACACTGCGCCATCTCTCCTAATTAGCAGATGCGCAAACTCTCCAATTTCGGTAGGAGAGATTGCACAGCCTTTTATTTAAACATGACCTCTTCTAAATCGAACCGTTGATGTTCACATTGTTAGTCTAGATTAGTAGATTATGAGAAATCGTTTAAGTTTAAAATATTTTGTACTATCGACATTGTATTGAAATTCTGATGAATAGCTATGAAAATTCAAGCACTTACTTTGTGAAAACAAAACATAATAGCAATACTTTATCTTAGACGCTCAAAGCAACGTGCACTTTCAAGTAGACACTCCACTACTGTTGTTTTACAACTACCTGGAGTCGCTGCGCACTCACTGTACTCCTTCCCCCCGAACCTCTATGTGCGCAATCTCTCCGACCACACCATCTCTCCTGGATTTACCTTACACCGTTTCATGAATTAGGTTTTTATCTCATAAAAACGTACAAATCACATTGCTATCAAAAGGTATTAAATTTCAATTAAATATGTAATATTCTAGTTAAAATTATAATGAAATACGTTTCAATTTATGCATGAATAATATTTCTTTATTGATTCCAGGCTAAATATACATTAGATGGTCCATTGTACGACTCGAATGAATGAAAATGCTAAAAATAGTTTTTGAAATGTTTTTATATATTTTGTTATAGAGAGAATAATATTTCACTATCATCTAACGTATATTAAATAGTATACATAAAATTATGTAAGATTAAAAGGAATAAATATTTATCAATATTTATAATTAAAATATGTAATTATACTCAAAAACGAAATGTGAGTTAAAATTACAATTACGCAAAGGAGCAAATAAGGGTGTCTTATTTCCTCTTTTTTCTCGAGTGTATTACTCGAGAAAAAAAAAAGCAAATAAGACACCATTAACTCTTTAGCAAAGGAACATATCAACATGTCATTGGCACCAATTGATTAGTAATAAAGTCTACAAATTGATTCTATGCATAAATTTGTTTTAGGGGTCATCTACATATAGGCACTTTATCAAAATTTTAAATTTTCAATGCCAACACCTAAATTTGATATCATATTTTGATTCGTATGTACATTTTATCTTGGAATACAAAACAGGAAGTCATTCATTCAAGTAGTATAGGAATTAAGAAAAGTTTTAAGTTTGGAACTATTATGTTAAATTAATTTTAATTGTAATTTTTACTCTACTTTTTCAATATGTAGATGACCATCGAAGCAGAAGTTAAATACACCATGAATTAATAGACGTTATTACTAATTGATTGATACCAGCTATATTTTTACAGAGTGATTTGCAATATAGTTAGGGTTAGCAGGTCTCTTTTTTCTTGACGACTGTACATTACCATTTTTTAAGAACATTTAAAAACTAGTCGTTGGGGGCCACCGGGATACTTACCCATCATGGATATACATAATATAAAATATGAAAATAAAACATGTGTAAACTATTTATAAAAAGCATTGCAATTCGAATAAAATCATGGTTTGATGGCGTCATAAACTTTAAATGTTCTATTACTCAATTGCGTAAGAGAAACATCCTTATAACTCTAAAAATGATAACCCAATTAACTAACAGTTTACTGCGTAGGATTAAGCATCTCTTTACTAATTTAAATATATCTTTGAATTGAAATTTGAATGAAATACGTGGTCAGCAAAAATCGAAGAGTGTGGAAAATGAGATTACAAATATCTTGGCAAATAATTATCCGATCGACTTCATTCTTAATGCAAAATTTATGTTTTCTTTATTGTCTTTTATATTCACTCCTTAAAAAAACAAATTGGAAAATTTTTATATACCTTTCATCAGAACAAATATTTCAAGAGTTCGAAAAAAGTAGTTCCCGATAATCGAGGTTACTGAAATTCAATATGCTTCTTCCCATAATTACATACCAAGTACATACCAAATTTCAAGTCTACATCTCATTTTTTTCGGGAGATAGAGCGTTTACAGACACACACACAGACAGACGGACGGTAATTTTTTTTTCTAAAAATATGTTTTTCGGAATCTCCAGTGTCTGAAACGTGTAAATCCGTCAATTTTTTTTCGATTTTCAAAACGATTACAAGACTTACCCTATACTACGTATGATGGGTTAGTAATATCACTGATTAGGTGTGTATAATTTTGAAAAGTGTAACAAAAGTTTCATGTCCAAATGTTAAAACAAATACCTTAAGAAAATATACACCCTTTATGTTTAATCTTTCATAGACACATGGGTGTGTCTTTGACTTCAAAAAGTGAATTTCGTTTCCTGCTTTTTCCGAATGGCTGGCATTTTATAACTATTCTCTCGAAGCTAATTTTAAACAATTAAACACAAAAATGAAATATACATTTTTGTAGCGTTGGGAATCACCAAGCGGTGTTTGTTGCAAAATTTTAAACGCAATTTTCCAGCGATAATAATTTTAAATCGTTACCGGAAATATCTAAGAAACTCACTAACACCGTTTTCATTTAAATAAAACTTTGTATGTTTTTTAAATCTTCAACCAATACTTTTCTTTTAAAATTTGAACAATTAAATTACAAGTAACGTTGAAATATGAAATTTAGCACATGCAAATCCTTCCTTAATTAAACAATATTTGGTTCAATTATTACTTTTTATTTATATTTATTATTTTCTGTACAATTTAAGTAATATTTTAAATGCTAGTTTCGTTTTATCTTGGTTTCTTTATTATTTCCAATTATTAATATATATTATTTATTAATATTTATTAATATTTATTAATATTTATTAATATAATCAGAAGAGTAAATATGTCTTTTCACGGTTTAGTCATTTATATAAAGTATGTAAATAAGCAACTAGTTTTAATTCCAAATTCCATGCTTTAAATATTTATATCATATAAATTATTTTATTTTGAACCTTCTCACCACCGAGAACTGATATATCCGTTCACTGTTCTGTAGGTTTCATGGCAATAGTTGCATTGTATAAATTAATATAATTCCACAAATATAATGTAGTTTTAAAACATCGAGTAAAGTTTAGTATTCTGAAGATTTATACTCATATATATAATTACTTTTTTTTATATCAAGTTTGAAATGTTATATTTTTTTAGTATTTTAAACAAATTACAGAGAAAGCAACATTACAAATTTGCCTTTTTGCTTTGCGAGCAGGAGGTTAACCACGACAGCTCTTTAGATAAGCTTCTGTTTAAACAGAAGACTTATTATATTAATGTGAATTAACTCGCTTTTTAGTAATGGGAAATTCATAATGATACACAATTATTGAAGAAACGTATTTAATTGCATGCTTGAAAAACTACAGTGTTTTTGTACTGGAGTATATTTGTTCTTTTTATAATTTTTACAAAATATTGAATATTTGTACACTTTTATGAATTTTTTTTCTAGGTTGAATCCAATTTTGGGTGTGCAATAGCGGCGACCATAAGATGGTGAAATCTCATTCCAGCGTTTGGAACTTTGGTTCAAACGTAACGCCAAATGTTGGAACGATATTTCACCATATTACGGCTGTAGCTACTGCAGCGAAAAAAGTTGGCTCAACCTAGTACAAAATCTTGATAAAAAAACATTAGTCAAGAAATTAAAGTGTTCTGAATAAATGTCTTCAATAGAAAATCATTACTCTTTTATTAGACACCAGTGCCGCATATTTTAAACGGTGATAGAGCATATTGCAACAAGCAATTTTTCTATAGAAAATCTGGGTCTCAATCCACTTCTTCATTCATAAATACAAGGACTGGATAATTATAGCGATTTTAAGTTATTTTGTTTTTTGTAGTTTCAAATTAAACTACTCAGACTAATGAAACCAAATCACTGATATGCGGAAACACATCACGCCGAGCAACATAAAAGAAAAACGAGTTCAGAAAGCATGTTTTGCAATTAAAATTGATAAACATTTGGTTTTGAAAAGTACAAAATATGTGTTTCTCTAACCAAAAATCTACATATTTTTACTTTGTTCCTGAACTTTGAGGGGAAAAGACAGAAAAAGAAAACCTTCATAAAGTAAGTTTTTTATCAATCCGAAAAAGTGCCATGCCCCTTAAGTCTATGTTTATTTATAATGTTTTGAAAAAATTGATTTTTTCTCCCATCTTGTGAAATGGTCTGTAGAATGTGATGCTAAAAGGGATTTAAATTCCATTCATTATTTACGTTGCTATGGCCTATCAAACTTACGGTTATTCCGTCCGGAAAATGACGTCCAGGTTATAAATCAGTGCAAATGCAACAGCCGTAGTGGAGTGTCTACTTGAAAGTGCACGTTGATTGTTTTGAGCGTCTAAGATAAATTATTGCTATTTTGTTTTGTTTTCCCAAAGTAATTGCTTGAATTTTTATAACTATTCATCAGAATTTCTATACAATGTCAGTAGTACATAATACTTTAAACTTAAACGATTTCTCATAAGCTACTAATCTAGACTAACAATGTGAACATCAATGGTTCGTTTTAGTATCGGCCATGTTTATATAAAAGGCCGCGCAATCTCTCCTACCGAAATTGGAGATTTGCGCATCTGCTACTTAGGAGAGATGGCGCATTGTTCCCATTAGTTTCCATGCAAGGAGATATTACGCATCTCATTGGTAAATTCGCGTAAAAAAATGAAAAATTAAAATGGACTAATTTTAAGTTAAACGTGTTATCAAGTAACTTAATGTTATTTTGTAATCTTATCTAGACTTGATTTTTCTGATTTTTTATTTTTTTTCCTTTAATTAAAATTTTTAAATCGTTTTTAAAATTATTTCCTTTTTCTGATTCTTTTATCATTAGGTTGAAATATTCTCACCTAATACAATAATAGTTGTTCAAAAAACCTTACAACAATGTCATTTAAGAGTAATTATTATTGTTAGCAATTTAATTGTAGTTATTATTAGTAACAATCTCTCCTACACATGTGCGCAATCACACCCACCCTATAAGGACAGATTGCGCAAAATAACTTTTTTGGTTTTATTACAACTTTTCTATTAAATTACAACATAACAACAAAATAGCAATAGAAATGCACAAAAAACAAATGAAGTAAAAATTATTCATGAATAGTTTAGCAAAAAATTAATATTTAGATTTTTTATTGTTATTCTTTTGAATTGTACGCAGACTGTCCTAGCTTTACCTTACTCAGAATATTTTGAAAAAAAAAAGTGCTAATGAAACTACTTATCTACTTTGTAAAAGATCAGTCAAATTTAGCTGTTCAAAAATAAAATACATTCGAGTATTTGGGTGCAAAAAGGCACGATTTGGCTAGCAACACCTTTTCCTTCCAAAATGCAAGCGATTTTAACGCATTTTGAAATTGCTTCTTAAATGAGTGTTTCATTACTTAGTATTTAATTAATTCAAACTTAAACGATGAAATAGTTTATTATTACTGCTATAAGCTTATATAATATATATAAGTTGCGTGTCGGCTGTAATTATTTTATTTTACACGGTTTCAACCAGCTGGATAAGTTTAAAATGCATTTTAAAAGTATCATTGCCTGATTAAGAATACTATCGTTATAAAATATTGAATAAGTTGTTGTTTCAATGGAACAATACTGTTCTCTTGTCTCCGACAATATCAAAGCCAACAGTGCCTAGAACAGCACTTTAATTTTATGTTTGATATAATTTTTATCAATTTAAATATTGTTTTAAATCGTATAATACGATACCGTAATTTCCGGCGTATAATCCGCGGATCAAACAATTCTGTTTCAAAGCAGACATTTTATTCAATAATTGAATTCAAACATTTACAGCGATTTCGGGAGTTACATTTTATAAAATGAAATTTCTGGGTCGAAATATGATTGTTTGATCTGCGAATTATACGCCGGAAATTGCGGTAGTTAAATTTCATTATATATACATACAAATGTATATGACAAAACTGTAGTCATAAAAGTGTATTCATTTAACTTACTTAAACTAGTTCAGTATGAAGAGCAGAAACAGTTTTTCTTTAAAGAATATTTATCATAAAAGTGTATTTTTTGAAATTTCATTGTGTCGCAACCGACGATAAATCGCATAAAAAAATTAAATTCTCGCTATTGTTTTACGGACGTTATATTGGGGTACCGCAGGAAAGTTTTTATAGACATATGTATCCTCATGACAGGAATATTCTATGATTTTTTTCAAGTGTTTCTGAGTATGGGCTTATGGAGACCTTCCTTGTAAGTAGAGATCAAGATAAATAGATTCATACACTTTAAAAACAGCATTTACAAAATTGAGCAAAGAACAAAACTCAAATCAAAGTATGTATCATAGTCAAAATGACTCCGAATCAAAATTACTCGAGTTTGAAACCTCTATATACTCATTTCTGAAAACATGCACACACTCAAGAATAAAACATCATGTGCTCATATTTGAGTATGTCCATGTTTCAAGATTGAGTATGAACTGACTACTATGGGCTCATTTTTGAGTATTTCCATGTTTCAAAATGGGTTTAAACTGATCCTAATCATTTTTGAGTATGTTCATGTTTCAAAAATGAGTATGAACTGACCTCTATGTGCTCAGTTTTTAGTATGTCCATGTTTCAATATTCTGAGTATTTCTGATATTTCAGAATTGAAAGCATTGGTTCTTCATATCTGAAACAAAAACTTTCATAACAAAATGAAAACATCGATTTACTCAGATTTGAAAGTGTCATTTTTCTCCAGTATTTTTACAAAAACTGATTTTCTGTAAAATGGACAGCTATCGCAAATGTCAACGATAAACAAATAACGTATTTTTTAAAAGACTCAAGAAAATTAAAAAAAATAAAATTAAAGGACATTCTTACCTTATTCCTAGAATTTGCATTAGTATACCTAAGAGTCCATTAGTACCTTCATTTGTTTAATTTTTTCAGTTACAAATTTAAACTTTAATCATTTTTTTTAATATTTTGATATAAATAAAAAGAAAATATAAACCATTTCTGATAACTTTCTGTTTATCTTATTTTAGACTACTAGATTCAAAACAGATTTGTTTTTCCGTTTCACAACACGTTATTTGTAATTTCAAGAAATGAAGGTTCTAATAACACTTTAAAAATATAAATAATTTAGTTTTAGAATAAGAATACTCTTTTGTCTTTGTTGCATATTTTGAATGTTTATGAAAAAGAAATAGTATAATTCGTACATATCCATAATATTGCATATAACAATATAATACATAATCTTAAAGTTTAATATTAAACTTATCTTACTTTTCTTAAAATTGTTCCTGTACAATATGTTTTATTTTAAAAGAAAAATTCAAAATGTATTTTAGATCAAAAACTCTAAAATGATGAAAAATCCGATAAATCTAAACGCGGAAATAAATCTGAGAGGAAACATGTTTTAACAATAATATAAGAATATTTTTCTTCAAATACAAAAATAATAACATCGAAAATATTAAACTAAACGGTCCTATCATATGAAACAGTGATGAAATAATAGAAAAATAATATAAAGTAATAGATATAAATTAATAAAAATTTTATTAAAATTTATAATATTACTCTTTTTATCATTACAATTAAAATATGTAAACAGCGTATAAATGCCTAATATTTTAGCATACAAATATTCCATGAACAAATTCTCTATTTTACATTTTAATGTTTTTATAAATATTTCCAATTTACGTAAATGCTAATGCAGATTTCTCTAACAGCAAATAACTTTTGCAATGAAATAGGAAAGATAAATAAATGAGAGATTAGAAAAGTACGATTTGTTTATTTTCAATGTTTATATTTTAATTTCCACAGCTCTAAATTCCCTTTACATGTTTTAAGAAAACAGATTGCGTTAAAATTATATTTGTACTAGATGCATTCTGCATATTGAATTTTGCAATGATTAAAAATCCGACACATCTGTGATATTTCCATTATTATTTTTTCAGGGAAAATCAATTTTAAACGAATTATCCTATGCATCTCAAAATTTAATATTTATTTTTACTTTTATTAGAAACAAATCTAATACTAGAAGATAGGACTGACTAGGGTAGTAAAATAAGACACGGAATTTTTTCTCTTCTCTTTTTTTTCTTCTTTTACTACACCCAGAAAAAGTTTTGTTGAATCAACAAGAATTTGGTTGACCCAACAAAACTTTTTGTTTAAATATAGGTCAATGGAAATTTTGTTTGAATCAACAAAAAAAATTTTGTATCGTCAGCAAAAAATGTTTTGTTAATTCAAGTAAAATGGTTCAATTTTACTTGAATTTTGCTAAAACAACCAAAATGTACTCAACAAAACATGTTTTGTAGTTTTAATCAATTACTTTTTCTGTGTGTATTTAAAATAAAAGAAAATTAATGCAGACTTTCTAATCCTGTAAATTTTTAAATACAGGGTGTTTTTTTTTAAACTGACACTATTCAGAGCCGCCTGTAGCTCGTTCTAATAACTGGATTGACACAAAATTTTGTGAATGGACTAAGAAAACCATGGTAAAAAAGATTCCAACAAAAAAAAAAATTAGTTCCAATCACCGCCGATAGGGGTAAATGTGGCGCTGTGGTAATTTATGCAACTGAGAATTAGCATAAAATACGGGCAATAAATGCAAATGCAAATTTTTGCTTACGCAAGCGACAGTAGCGTCAATAGTTTAAGCTATAAATGCATGCGAAAAACTCCGAGAAACAATTTCAGCTCAGGTTGAAAATGAATCTCACGTTACCGCAGCGCGCGTTACTTGTGAAGTTATATTATTGTAATCAGTGCAATGCAAAAGCCGCTCTTCGTTTATTTAGAACACGACATAAACTGCGCAAAGGACCTTTATCCCTTAATGCATTGAAAGCAATGATTCTGAAATTCGAAGAAACAGGTTCGCTAGCAGTTCGGCCAGGCAGAGGACGTAAACCGGTGTCAGAAAAAGTGACAATGGATGTTGCAGCTGCGATTAACGATAGGTCACAGAGTACCTCTGCTGTTTGTAGTAGCAGCGCACGGGGTGTTGCGCGAGAACTGGATTTAAATGTTTCGACAGTATGGAAAGTCTTGCGGCGAATTCTCCACTACTATCCATACAAGATATGCTGCTTGCAACAACTTCATCCCAATGATTACGATAAACGACTGACATTTGCTCTGACATTTCTTGCAAGAATGGAGAATTTTATGGGGAGATGAGGCCCATTTTCATCTGAATGGGTCTATTAATACTCATAACTATAGAATTTGGTCCACTGAACAACCTCATACAGTTCTAGAAACTCCGTTACATTCACCAAAGCTCACTGTTTGATGTGGCTTTACAGCTGAATTTATCCTTGGACCATTCTTTTTTGAGAACATTACTGCGACAGGACCAGTGACGTGTACCGTTAACGCAGAAAGGTATCATAATATGCTGACTAGTTTTGTCATTCCACAACTTCAACAGAGACAATGTCTGGATCAGATAATTTTTATGCAGGATGGTGCACCACCACATATTGGTCTAAAAGTACAGCAGCTGTTGCGCCATCACTTCACTGACCAAAGAGTTATCAGTCGTTGATTTCAATATGTCTGGCCGCCCCGGTCTCCGGATTTAACTCCATGCGATTTTTGGCTCTGGGGTTATTTGAAATCGAAAGTCTATCTTGGGGGAGTAACAAATCTGAGTATCTTAAAAGACAACATAATACATGCAGTAAGGGCTATTCCATGTGACATGTTACGCTCGGCCGTCGAAAATGTTGTACAAAGAATGCAAGGTGTGGTGCACGAGAAAGGTGGTCACATTGAATGTGGTCGAATTCCTTGTCGGAAAAGTGTATATGATGAATAAAACATGGCATTTTATCCAAATTATAAATTTTGTCTGCTTCTGATGTTTTTTTTCAATATACAGCGCCACATTTACCCCTATCGGCGGTGATTGGAACTAATTATTTTTGTTGGAATCTTTTTTCCCATGGTTTTCTTAGTCCATTCACAAAAGTTTGTGTCAATCCAGTTATTAGAACGAGCTACAGGCGGCTCTGAATAGTGTCAGTTTTAAAAAAAACACCCTGTACATTAAAAATATGCGATATAAGCATTTGTAAAATGCATAGAAATGAAATTGAAAAAACAAAAATAGGAAAAAGTAGAATTTAGTAATAAAATCATACAATGTCTTTTTCATGTACGCTATTGTAAAAGAAATGATGTACCACACAAAATATAATCACCAAATTGTCACAGATTCGATTAGAAATCATGTCTTCTTTCAATTAATGGTATAAAATAATCTTAGAGAAATGTTTTCAAGCTGTAATTGTACATACCTCTGAACACGAAAACCCAATTTGGTCAGCATACTTGGCTGTTTTGTTACATTTTACATTCAGATGCAAAACGGGAAATTATTCGGTCAAATAGTTTAGGAATTATGATGGTTCAAAATTTGGAACTTGTAATGTTAAATTCCTTTTTAATCATTGCAAAACAGGTTGAAATGCCATTAGTTTGCAAGGCATCAATAAAAAGCTGCTTATTTGAAAGAGCTATAATTTTTGATTTGCATATTTAAGCCTTCTAGAAATCAATTTTTGTTAAAACCAAAATGTCGAAATTCGTATTTTCGAAATTAATTAAATATATATATATATAAATTGTATTCTATAAATGTTTTAATAGGAATAATTCTCTAGAAAATTCAAATCTCTGAACAAAAAATTACAGCTGATTCCGACAAGTAGTTTTTGGATTATGCTTTAAAAATAAATGATTTTTTTGAAATATTAGCAAATATTTCACATATGGTTTATTTCTACATAACTTTCTTTAGCTTATGCACCTTTCCCCACACTTTGGGAGATTTTTGTTTTATTCTTGTAAAAATGATCAGGACGTTCATGAAGACAATTGCATCCAAATTCTTCGAATATTTTTTCTTCTAACGCAATTCTTATGAATTCTAACAAACATTAGTCCGAGAATGGTACGTTTTTACGACAAGGAGAGTGTTCAAGTGTTATCCAGTGAAATTTCTCTATTTTTTATTCTCTTTCACTAAGTCTTGCCTACTTTTGAGGTAGAAGAACATTTCGCGTTTGAGTGAACCATTTTTATCGAGAAAGTACTGATTAAATCTTCTCCAAAATCTCACGGTACGTACACACTTCCTGGAGAAAGTTTATGTACAGAACAACTCATAAATACCAAAAAATTGCATTCAGAACTGGCAACGTTTCGCTTTCAGTGGAGAAATTTAACTTTTGTCGCCATTCTATTGGTCCGTTTCTTCTTCTGGACCGCTTTCTGTCATCTTCTTCACGGCCATTTTTGAGCAACTTGTATCATTTGTACAATATTTGTACCCTACGGGGAACATCCCGGGGGAGGTGCTAACGCTCTACAGCCTTTTGTCGCCATTCTATTGGTCCGTTTCTTCTTCTGGACCGCTTTCTGTCATCTTCTTCACGGCCATTTTTGAGCAACTTGTATCATTTGTACAATATTTGTACCCTACGGGGAACATCCCGGGGGAGGTGCTAACGCTCTACAGCCTGGCTTTGCTGGGCCGAGTGGCCTCCCTTAGGCATTCAATGTTTGTACCCTGAGACTTCGATAGGCTGTCATTACTCAACTGTGCATTCAATCGGCACAATGTCTGTAGGTTTGGCGTTTTCATTTGTTAAATTTTAATAATAATACTGTGTGCAACCACATTAGGCACTTCCAATTAGGTATCCAATCCTATTTGTAGAGAATAAATAAATGTAGGAACATATGAAGAATAAATCGATTCCTCGTTATTTTTTAAACCGTAAACAACTTATCATGGATTACATGACAATATATATAAATCATTTATTTCAATTATATAAGTTACGTATTTATCTCTTTATAAAAGTCCAATTTATATCTCTGTATAAAAATCTCACTTATATCTCTTTATAAATTTATTCTAAAAAAAAGTTTTGCATTATTCTCATATTTCAGTTTTATATAAAAGAATATTTTTTTGTGATTGAAGACTTTTTCTTTTTAAATTACCTGTGAATAAAAATATTTTAATTACAACGTGGTCGCTACTTGCAAGCTTTTTTTATTTAGAGAAATAAAATATAAAATATCAAAATAAATCTAATTATTAATTCCAATTAAAATTTTGCGACATCAGTCTAAGTGAAATGATTTATTTTTTGTTGTTGTTATACGAGGACTTAATTACAAATGAATAGGAAAATATAAAAAAATAGAAATTGTCTTTAAAAGTAAATTTTTCTTTAAAAAATAATAAATTTCGATCATTAACATTTTTAAATTCCAACCTCAAAACTGTTAAATCATAAAAATAAAAAATAAATATATATATATCAGATTAAAAAACAAAAAACAGCGTACAGTATTTAAAAAAAAATGCTGAACTTATCTCTACTTTAAGTTTTTTTTAATTAAAAATATGTAGAATATCTTAATTTAATTGTTGGTTTAATTATATAAAACTGTATTTTGTCTCCAAAATTAGTAATGAATTACTATGAGTAAACAAAACAGTTTTTAGTGTTATAAAATTAATCAGTTACTTATTAATCTCACATAAGCAACTTTTAAACAAAAAATAAAAAAAATTGAAAAGACTAATTTTGGAAGAACCTAAGCTGGAAATGTAAATTTAGAAACATAAAAGTAAATAGTTATTTTGTTTGTAAAAATCTGACAAAAAATTACCGAATAACCATTTTTGTGGAAAATGTTTCTCAGCGATTTACAAGAAAAAAAAAATAAAATAAAAATAAATACAATTTTGAAAAAGATTTTTTTTTTCTTTTCCGTATTTCATAAACCCAACAGTAGCTGAGATGTTTTGTTCTCAAAGCTCGGAAGTGCTGTGTTCGAACCCAGTCGTACTGGTCGCACAAACCGTTCATGGATTTCCATGTTTTATTCTAACATTGATTAGCTTGCGTAAATACGTGTTTAGTTCGTCGTAGAAAGATCCCAATGGAGGAAAATTCCTCCATGTTTTATTCTGACCTTGATTAGCTTGCGTAAATACGTGTTTAGTTCGTCGTAGAAAGATCCCAATGGAGGAAAATTCCTCCATGTTTTATTCTGACCTTGATTAGCTTGCGTAAATACGTGCTTAGTTCGTCGTAGAAAGTTCCCAATGGAGGAAAATTCCCATTATTGTCTATATCCAGCAAAAAGAAAAAAAAACACTAAGCACTTGATTTTGTATTATTACATATGAAAATAGTTCAACTCATATTAAAATGGCAATTTTATTCGCAGAATGCACATTTTTCAGGAGTGAATTATCCACAAAAACGAATACTTAAAAAGTGATATGTTTAAAAGTATATTTGTACTTCATCCCATGCTTTTCTTATTACATGTTTTTATGAGTAACAAATGTCAAAATGTGTTAACTAGCAAATTGAACCAAAAATGCAACACGGTTTTCATTATACATTCTTTAATTCTATTTTATCCAAACATTTTAAATTTTCCAAATATTTTATTTACATATCATAAATGTTTTTTCAAGTATATAAAATATAATTAAAAATGTAATAACAAAATATAAATACAAATTTAATAAGAAAAAATATGTTGACAGAATGGGACCAGAATTAAATAGTAAATTTTTCATTTTGTTTTTCATATAAATGCCTTAAACGTATTAACGCAGAAAACAATAGATTTGATTAGCATGGATGTATATTTTGCTTTATGTGAATTAGTATCACAATACCAATCGAGTATTTTCAAATATGCGGAAAGCAAGTCCCTAAAGCAAGTAGACAACTTCTGGACAGACGAGAGTGAGAGCTACATAAAGAGCACCATGATCAAAGTGCAACCTTATTGGAGTGATTTTCAAAGTGTGCGGCAGCAATCTTCAAAGAGTGAAAAGTCTTTTCAGTTTGTATTGAAATAAGTTAAACCTCGATAAAGTTTGTAGTTTTAGTTTAATTTTTTTAATTAAAATTAAGCATTGATAAACAATGCTTCTAATTTTCGTTAGAGTGTCTTTCATGCCTCCAATTTTGCACAGAATCTTATTCTTTAAATATTTATATTTTGAAAATGCTTTATCTCTCATTTCACTCTCTTCTGCTGCTATTCAAGAATTCAGAATTTGACTATTTTCTTCACATATAATTGCTTTATGTATACAAAGAGAACAACCAAAAATTAATGTATGAAACAAAATTCATAACTGAATATTATATATGAACTTATTACACTGTTGACAAAGAAGGGGCATGTAGATTTTGGTAGCTCACGGGACCCGCAGCAAAATAGTTTGAAAATCCCTGCCTTATATCCCTCATTGTCATCACGTGACGTGTGAGATTAGTTTTAGCCTAATTCCTGTGACGCCAATATATTCCATATTGTGACGAACTCTAAATGAATAAAATTATTTTCAGTAACATCACATTGGAGTCTAGAACAACGTTGGTCAGTTGATAGTCATAATGTGTAGAATAAAATTGTAATTTTCATATTTTAGTCACTGATCATGTGTGACCATTTTGATATCATAGATGTGAAGAGGGTTTAACTTCACATATTTCACTTTCATAAAAATTGATTCCCCAACCCTACCTTTCTTTTTCTACATTTTTTTTCTTTAAAATTTTTTTTTCGAGTCATAAACTCTAGCTACTCTCTGTATTCCCCTTTTATTAAGCTTTCTTTAATTCATTCGTAATATTTCCTCACCGCATAAAACGCTCCGTTAAAAAAAGGGAAAATAATTTATTCCCATTGTAACTCACTCTTTTCGATATGCATTCAATATTTACTCAGATGCTTTACGCCTACAACTTTGTTCGTTAAGGTTTCATTTCTTTTAACTTATTAGATTATTTCTCAGTTGTCCAGATGCCTTTTCATTTAATATCTGTAGCGTACCGCTTCTATTTTTAACGCCGACTCTCAATTCTCCATGGGAACTGTACTATGCAGTTTCGCTAGTTTACCGAAATTCCATATCTTCACTCTGGAGCTTAAATTTATAATTTTCCTTCATTTCTCTCCCATAGGCTTTTCGTTAACAGGAAATCACCACCTGTCTCTTTTCGCATGGGTCTCTCCAAAACAGTACGTTATTTGGCTAATTGACGTTATGTGATTATCGTAATGCCTTCACTGCAATCACTAAAGAAATTGTGTAATTGATACCTCTCTCTCGCCGGCTGCTTTTGATCATTGTGCACACAACTTAAGCTTCTTCCTCAATATTGCAATATTTGCAGGCCGGTGAGTTATGTAACAGAACAAGGTGTCAACTGCATTATAATAAAGCCTGTAATTGTGAAAAGACGTTTACGTTGATTCAACATCTTGCAGTCCTTTATTTCTTACAGATCAGATTTTCGGCTATCTATAACCTACATGTGACGGGCTAAAACCATCGTCACAATAGTGACATCCTATCGAATGTTTGTGCTATTTAACCAATAGAAGCTATTAGATCAAAAGCTTAGAGCCTACATCAGTCATGCGAAAAAACGCTCAAGCTAACGTTACGTCTAAGGGAAGGTTCTAGCGCAATTTCTCGCTCGCATTTTAATATTTTTAAATGGTTTTTTTTTTGCATAGGATAGCTGAGGTCAATCTCCAAAGTTATTAGTTTTTACTTTTTCGATTTTGGATCCAGTTATTTTATATAAAGGTACTTTCACTTTCAGAAACGGTTCCAACCGGTTCCAAAATTAAAAATGCTTATAAACAAACTGCCACAAAAATCGAAAAAGTAAAAACTAACAACGTTGGAGATTGACCTCAGCTATCCTACGCAAAAAAAACATTTAAAAATATTAAAATGCGAGAGAGAAATCGCGCTAGAACCCTCCCATAGACTTAACATTAGTTTGAGCGTTTCTTCCCGTAACTAGTGTAGGCTCATAAGCAGTCTTAAGCATGAAAGCTTTGTTAAAGTTTGATGATTTTTAAGGCTTACACATTTAAGTCTGTCATCAATTATAAAATTAAAAATGTATCATTAAAAACAGGTTTAGATAAAAATGGATTGCCATTAACGACAGGCTCATCGTTATAGACTTTTCATTGTTTTATCGTTTAAACTGCACGATAAACATAAGCCTAAAAAAAACGAAAATTAATATATTTGAAAAGGATGGTATCTCTATTTCAGGAAAATGTGATGAAGTATCTATTTTTAAATTTGAAAAATACTTATAAGTTCTCATCTAATTAATTAATTCGAAGATATTAAAATATTTTTAATATCTTAAATCAACAATTGATGGAGTTTTGCATAAAGTAATTATTCAACAAAAATACTGCAAACGTACGAAATCAAATTTAATTTTATTCACATAGTTACCGCAATAATAAAACTTTGTTAAAGTTTATATTAATATTATCTTAAATCGAAGTATATAGTCGCGTTAAAAATAATTTACAGGATTTTTCTGAAAGATTTTTCAACGCTAATATGTTGAAGTGCAGTTGAATTATGTTTAATATAAATTTACGAAGCAATCTATGAAATTCAAGGGGGAGGGGGGGGGGAGAGAAATAGTTCTGTAGCAATATGCTAGCAAAATGTGAATTCTTAAATAATAATAACCAAAAACAAACTTTTTAAAGAAAATTATAATGTTCTTTAAAAAAATATGTTGACAGTTTCTGTTATTAAAATTGCATTCATAACACATTCATAATTAAGTTTTAACTTTGTAAGCAGAAATGCGTTAATAATTTGTATTAAACGAAGTAATTGTTATGACAAATATGAAGTTGAAGAATTCTGAGCCAGAAGCATTTTATCTCAGATGTAATGGAAAAAAAATATTTTTCAATTTTGGAAACGAAATCATTTTTTAAAATAACTTTGCACCGAACTTCTTACAATAAAGCGTGAGATTTCAGAAATGTTTTATATTTTTTATTTATTTTACCAGAAATAAAAGAAAAATATTTTCTCGAACTTTTTAGGTTTTATATATATTTTTTTAAAAACTGCTTTTATTCTGTAAATAATTTCAAAGTGAAACAAAATGACTTTTAGGAAAAAACACATAGTCCATACAAATATCTCATTTAAGTATGATGTTGTGATTTTTTCAAAAATTTTTAATTAAGTACTTTGTTTTTTGTTTTATAACAAGTTCATTTTCGAAATTTAAAAATTTAAGCAATTCAAAGTCAGGACTTTAATTGTTATTATAAATTCACTATTACATATAACTGCTTCAATTTATCTCAAAAGCTCACACTTGCTTTGCCATATAATTTCAGTGATACACTTATATGTTTTAAATATGAATTAATTAATCAATTCCAACTTTTACATGGCAATATACAGGGTGAATCTAAACTCTTGGGCAAAACTTTGAGGGGTGATAGTACACATCAAGATAAACAATACTAAATAGGAAACTAAGGGTCCCAAACGTCTTCCGAAGGAGATAGGCGCCATTAAAGTTTAGGGTCCAAAATTTCAAATATTTATAAAAAACGGAAAAATTGGTCGATTCGTTTACGGTTTTCACTAAAACTATTCTTTATGTCAGTATTTTCTTAAAAATAAATTTTAAAGGAAAAGTTAAAAAAATGTCAATAGACATTTAGACTCTTTAGACTTTGGAGTAACGAACAACTAATTTTTACGTTATTTTTTGTATCTTATTAAATGCTTTCAAAAGCTTAGACTTAAACTTAAATTTTGAGCTCAAAATCTGAATCGTTGGGAGTGGATAAGTAGCGCAAACTGAATTGTGTTTAGGAGTTGAAATTTGAACCCCCCTTGAACACAGTTCAGTTATTCCCGATCTTGGTGTCGTAGACCAGGCAGAAACTACTATACCCCCTACTATACCTCCTATACTACCCCTACACGTAAAATAAACGATAGAGGAATGACAAAATTAAATAAAAAATGTATTTAAAAAATACATTTTAAAGATAAAGTTTAAAAATGCCGATAGAGGGCGCTTTAGACTTTGGAGTAATGAACGACTATTTTTTACCGTCGACTCCGAAGAGGACCTTGTTGCGAGGATTGCCGTCGTAGCAGGCAATATCCGGGAGATGCCCGGGGTATTCATTAATGTTCACAAGTCCCTCCGCCGGCGGTGTGAGGCCTGCATCGTTGCTGGTGGGAACTCTTTCGAGTAGTTTTTTTGATTCCTCACGAACATCATGCGTGTACCATTTCCTACGTGTCAACCTTCATTCATATTGTGCACTACATGCATAAATCAAATTGTTTCTTTTTATTTTGCGCGGAGAAATTGTTCATGTCTATTATGAATAGATTTTCTATTTAATTTTGTCATTACTCTATCGTTTATTTTTCGTGTAGGGGGTAGTAGTTTCTGCCTGGAGTAATTTCAACACAATTATTCAAATTGGTAAAGAAATAATATGAGTAGTAATTTTCCAACTGGACGAAAAATATCCGGTCCAGGATAAGAACCTGGGATCGCTTGGATGAAGCTGCCATGCTCTACCAACTGAGCTATCCCGGTTGAATCTGGAGGGCATGATTCAACCGGGATAACTCAGTTGGTAGTGCATGGCAGCTTCAGCCAAGAGATCCTAGGTTCAAATCCTGGCTCGGACATTTTTCGTCAAGTTGGAAAATTACAACTCATATTGTTTCTGCCTGGTCTACGACACTAAGATCGAGAATAACTGAACCATGTATAGGAGTGGGAGGGGGGAGGTGTTTCAAATTTCAACTCCTGAACGCAGTTCAGTTTGCGCTACATAATCACTCCCAACGAGTCAGATTTTGAGTTCAAAATTTAAGTTTAAATCTAAGCTTATGAAAGCAATTAATAAGATACAAAAAATAACGGTAAAAATAGTTTTTCGTTACTCCAAAGTCTAAAGCGCCCTCTATCGGCACTTTTTGAACTTTATCTTTAAAATTTATTTTCAAGAAAATACTGACATAAAGGATAGTTTTAGCGATAACCGCAAACGAAGCGATCAATTTTTCCGTTTCTTATAATCATTTGAAATTTCGAACCCTAAACTTAAATGGCGCCTTTCTCCTTCGGAAGACGTTTGGGACCTTTAGTTTTCTATTTAATATTGTTTGTCTTAATGTGTATTATCACCCCTTAAAATTTTGCCCAAGAGTTTAGATTCACCCTGTATATATATATATATATATATATATATATACATGTATATGAGTGTGTGTGACGATTTCCACAAATATCTTGTCTAAAGAGGGATCTCTGACACACCCACTGCCCAGACCGTTTTACTTTTCAAACGAAAGAAAGCAATCGTGGTTTGAAGCAACAGATCAGGATATATTGGTGAGGTCAATGCATAATTCACTCCAAAATTCACTGATAGAAGACAGCAAGCAGTTTCTTCTAAAGCATTTTTATTCAAAGATCCAAATCTACAGGATTTTCGGGAAGACTCTCCGTTCATGACAAGAACTAAGTTCACTGAACGTATAGAAGTGTTGGAAATTTTATTATAAGTCCATAACTTAACATTAACTCAAACACTATAATGTTCTGATGTTACACAGTGTCCAAATGGAAACATAATCAGGTATGTCTCTAATGTAAACATAATTATTATTATTCGATTATCACACGCCCAATATTATTCTAAAGCGCTCGTGTGGCTACGTGAAGTTCGTTGAAAAACTAGCAAAAAATCTTTCTCTGAGTGCGTGCATAAGCTTTTATCGACCAAGGCGTATGAGTCCCGAAATTCTGCACTGTGATAAACTGTTTTAGCCAGCCAATGCGCCCGACGGAAACCTTGAATGGTGTTTGGAGAAAATGATGTAATACGACAAATAAAGTGGCGGCAAAAATCTCAGAACACCTCCAGCGTAAATAGAATATACTAAATTGAAATGAATTTTGATACGAAAAAACTAAGATAGCAGGCGTAGATACAATTGAAATTTTGTTGTTATGAAAGGTGTAGTTTTATGAAAATCAGCATTATCTTTACGAATTACATTCTATATGAATGCTATATATATATATACATGGTGATAATAATTAAAGTTGCACTTTCAAAAGGCTGTAAAAAAAGAACCACTGGTCAAAACCTGATATTTCCTCAGAGTGTACGTGAAGCAATGGGATTTTGTTTTGTGAAAGAAAAAAGTTCAAATGTTAATCGATAGATGGCACTGTACTCGTCATAAGATGCTAATTAAAAGACGTGACATGTTGTTCTTGCACTCTTTGTCAGTAATCGGGCCAGAGCCGCCAAAAGCGGAGCCCGATCCTTCAATTATAGAGTCATGATTACCTTCTCAGACGTAAAATTACAGGAATTGTATGTTCCCAGCCTTTTTATCATAAGTGTAATGTGCGCAATAAAAATGGCAACTTTAATATCCCTAAATATATATATATTTTTAATACTGACCAAGTATTTTTCCGTTTTGCAATCCGATGTATATTTCTCGAGTTATTCGACCTTTTCCAGAGTTTTCAAGGAAAACGATTCACACTGTACTTTACTCGATTACAGCGCCATCTACGATTTTCCGAAGAAAATGATAAATATAAAAGTTACATATTTTTTTCCTGTAGAATCTGAATCTGCAATAAGGATGGGAGGTTATCATTTCAGATTTCAAACTTGCTATAGTTTCCCCCATGGGCCAGAGTTGGGGGACGGGGGTCAACTTTTATATTCCTAAATGGATTTTTCAAAAATATTGAGCATGTATTTTTACATTTTTCAATCCAACGTATAATTCACCAGTTACTCGACCGTTTCCAAAATTTTCAATGGTAACGATTTTCACGGCATTTTACTCAATTACAGCGCCATCTACGATTTTCCGAAGAAAATATTAAACACAGAAGTTTCGTATTTTTTTCCTGTAGAATGCGAATCTGCAATAAAAAAGGGGAGGTTATCATTTAAGATTTCAAAGTTGCCCTCCTTTCCCCAGGGGGCAGAATTGGGGAGGTCAACTTTGAAATCCCTAAAGAGATTTCTGAACAATATTGAACATGTATTTTTATATTTTTCAATCCGATGTATATTTCTACAGTTATTCCACCGTTTCCAGACTTCCCAATGGAAACGATTCTCACTGCATTTTACACGATCTGCATTTTACGCCATCTACCATTTTCGGAAGAAAATGTTAAGTATAAAAGTTACGTGTTTTTCCCGTATAATGCGAGTCTGCCATAAAAAAGGGGGGTTATCATTTCAGATTTCAAAGTTGCCCCCCTCCTCCCAGGGGACGGAGGGCTGACTGACTGACTCATCAACGTTCAGCTGTAACGACTAAAGTCAGGATCACGAAATTTGGATAGTAGATTGCTGTTATGACCTAGGCAAGCAATAAGAATGTGGTTTTGAAAATTCCTCCCCCCAAAGGGGATTAAAAGGAGGGGGTCGAAAATTTTATGTCATTTCGCCATATCTCAGCAGCAGTTTTAGGTAGGAGCGCGAAATTCAAGAAAATAAATCTACTAAAAATATGGTTAAACACGTATTTTAGCGATTTTAGAAAGTCCCACCCTATTTGGGCTTAATGGGGTTTTTAGATAAAAAAAAGAATGAACCTTGCAAAAATACAGTTACAAAAACAAAGTCCCAACTATAGTTATAACAATGAAATTATAACAATGAAATTAAAACAATGAAATGCACAAAATACAGCTAAACCAATCTACTAAAAATAGTTAAACATGTATTTCAGATATTTTAACGATTTCGTTGCCAACATCGGTAATGAACCCGATTATGAAAGATTAGACGAATAAGACAACTATTGCTAATTTCTTATTAGATATTTTGCTCAAGACATTTTTCCAAGGAGGTCGACACTTTGTCCATCCGAGCGAAGCCGGGATCACTAGTGATGTAATAAAAATAAAATATAATTTGGGACAAGTGCCCTTTCTATACTGAAATGACGATAAATTATATATAAAAAGGTAGTTTGACTTAAAATAGGCAACAAAACTTAGAAAAAAGGTATATTGAGCAAACATTAAGATACATTGATTGATACATTATGTAATACATGGGAAAACTATACTGTAATTGAATCAGACATTCTAGAAAGGACACTAGTCCTATTTGTTTATTATAGGACAAGTGTAGAATGATTGATTCAATTATTCTTTTTATTTATCAATAGTGTGCTCAATTTCATTGGTTGGCCATACTAGTCTTAAAAAAATCTTTTAAATTCATCAAGAATGTAAACACTGAGTCGATTTAAGTCCTCAATATATTTTACATTAATGGGAACTGGTCCTTCATATAATTTTTCAGATGGCTGCTCAACATTGTCTTTAAGCTTAAGTGAGAAGGATTTTCTGTTTAATCCATAAACGTATTCTCTTGTAGTGACGATTCCTGGACTGTCAGATGTATATTAAAAGTATATGAAAGCTGCTGGCTGAAATCCTACTTTAGCATTTTTGGAGACATTCCTCCCTTTTGATTCTTCTGAAATGACACTTCATTTTGTACAGGGATGGCCATCCAATAACATAATTTAACATGTCATTTATATAGATATAGATCATATAGACTAGTGAGTGTATCAGAGCAATTTCTTATTTTCGTATATTTTTTTTTATATAAAACTAGTAAACAAAATATTTCATACAATTTAACTAAGAAGTAGTTTTTCAATACTGAAAGCTGTTTCCCTTTCCTTTTATATATATATCAATAATATTTAAAGGCCCGATTAGGACTCTTTATTTTAAAATGTGATATAATATGGGGTAAAGTATCATATTCTGCAATAAAACCATTTTTGAAAATTTTCGAATAGTGTCCTTTCTAGAATGACATATTCAATTATATAGTTAACAAAAACGAGGAGGTTTGCCTTCCCATTTTTTATAAGATATGTATTTAATTGATTTTTTCTAAACCTCGCTGAAATATTACATAAATGCTTGTAAATATAATTGTATACATTGCGTAAGCTGAAGGTTACAACTTTTCCAAAATGAGCTATTAACTTCGGCATTGGGACTAATAGAAAAGTTCAAATTTCTTTGTTCAGAAATAACAAATAAAAATAAAATGATACATCAGATATAGATTAAGATATACTTTTCTCAATCAAGAAATGTATAGTATTTAAATTCTGATAGATAAATTATTTTTGTCAAAATATAACACTATATACACTATAAAGATTCTAGAAATTAATATTGCTTCGAAAAACAAAATACTGAAATACATAACCGAATACACCATTACTGTTTTAAATTTTATTCTACTAATACTTATGTATATTACCGAAACAGTTCCATGCTTTAGTGGCATTTCAGAATTCTCCATCAACCTTTATTTAAACTTATTCGATAAGGGATTTCTCAATTCGTAGGGAATCACAATTCAACTAACAAGAACTATCTATAATATCTTCACTCCATCCTTATGACTCAAATAATGATGCATTTTAAAATAATCTAATCTTTTCTAAATAAAGACAAGAGCACACACACCGGGTGTAATATGCCCAGAAATCTTATTTTCTCTCATAATAACAAAGATAAACAAATTAGAAATTGTACGTCAAATGTTCGTACAAATATTCATGACAAATGTTCGTACTATAACTAGTCTTACAAATATTCAGATCTTGGTGCAATAGCTGTTGCATTCTTACGGATAAATGCATAAATACAAAATTTGTTTTATGTGCAGATTTTCATATTACAGATATTAATTTTATTTTATGAAAATTGGTTTCAATGCACTTTTACAAACAATTAATTACAATTCTGTTACATTAAAATTATACTAAGCGCAAATATCCAATGAAGACAAAGTAAAAAATTCATCGTTATTATGTCACTGAAAAAATGAATTATATCGTCTGTTATTATGATACGATTAATTTCCGTAATAAAATTAGTGCATTTTAAGTTGGCAACATTTTATCTTTTGTTGACATTTACTGAAAATTCTAAGGAGAAACTTAAGCCTAGCTTTGAAAATTTCGGAACTTGAAATCCATATTTAGACTATTTTCCCATTTAATATCTATTTCCCAGGAAACATCTATCCAAAAAATGTCGGTAGATTATATGATTACTATAATTAAACAATTTTAGTATGGAAATCAGGTTTTTAAATTCATTAATGCGGAACTAATATGACTCCATCTTAAATATGACGTAATCGCCATGGAAACCTAGAATCATTACCTATCATGGAATATCATTGAATTAATTACGTATGATAGGATTTAATAGAATGAAGAAAACTTTTATTAATATCTTTTTCAGTTTTGATTCAATTTTCACAAAAATTTTAAATGACTCGAGGAAATTCTGCAAAGATTATATATATTAAATTTCAAACCATTCGGATGGTACTTTTTGTGCTGTTATATGCGGACAGACGAACAGACGGACGGACCAGACGACAACTAATAATCGTAATAAAGAAAGCACTTTTAATAAAGTAATTACGAGCATGGAGAAAAAAGAGAAGAAAAGCTTCAATAAACAAAATTCAAAGTTATCTACTTTACGATATTTCCGTGGATTTTTTGAAAGATTGAAATATAAACTTAGCAAATTCAATATATGTCTTATCGCAAAACCGTCCATAAAATTACAAAACGTAGTTTGTAAGAAAATAGACCTAATAGAGCCATATTAACTATCAGGCGTTTATGAAATCCCTTTCAACAGAGCAGATGGTACATTACAATATTATACAGGGATGACCACTAGAAAGTTTAAAACAAGATTAAAAGAGCACATGGCAGATATCAAATATGACAGAATAACTACAGCACTGGCAAGACTACATAGAACCGATACTTTAAAAATTGATTTAAAAAAATAATAATAATTTATCCATCAAGGCTTTATATTCCATCTATTATCCGTGAATCAATAGAAATCTATATGCGTAACGTGAACATTTGCAATCAATCCACCTCATTTGAATTATCTAAAATTTGGCACGAGGTACTTTTCAATTAAAAAAAAGCCATAAGGAAATATTAATTTTTACGTTTACAGTCGACCTGCTTTTTTTTAGATATATAATCTCGTGATTTAGGTTTTCAAGTTTATTTTAAAAAATTTACGAGAATATTTTTGTTTATCGTTATATATCTTGAAAATAGCGCTGTATGACCGCTGAAACATATGTCGATCATTAAAAGCCTGTTTTTGTTTCTCTTTGTATCACTTAAGCATTTTATCTATATTTCAATATTTATTGTACAAAAATCATTTTTTATTGTATTTCTCACGATCTAGATCTTAAATAAAAACACATAATATTTTGCACATGAAAATTTAAATCGCACACTGAAAGTTTGAATTTTGACGATGTGAGTCGACGAGAAAATCTTAGAAAACTTGAACTATAAACATACCAAAATGCTTTGAAATAATGTGAAGAAGTAGACTTAAAATATTATAAAGGAAAGACTTTATTTAGCAATTACCGTTATAAAGTGTAACTATTCGGGGATTCACTTAGATCTAATGTCGCACGAAATTCAATACTGTCCACAGTGGCTTGATTATATACGTTGGCCAGTTTAGGTTACTATTTATGCAGTAATGATAGTTAATCACAGGAGAAGGAATACAAAACCATTCATCGATAAACATATGTTTTATCTAATATAAAACTATTTATACATGCAAACTCAATCCGAAACTTGTATTGAACATAAGCATACATTACATATAATTTTTCATTCGAATTTTACCTTTTTTAATGATAAAAATAAAGGTTAACAATTCTAACAAAAATGTCATTTACAAACTCTGTAATTTATAAAAATTATTATTACTCTATTTTAATGAAAAAATTGTACAAATGTTCAATTTTTTGTAACTAGTTAATGGAAATTTAATGCACTCAAAATTTTGTGTAATTTTATGTTTCACAGCTATGATCATTAATCTTAAAAAACAGTTCATACATTTATGCACTTTATCTCTAGTCTATATTCATTATGAAAATAAGGAGATGATATATAATGATGTACGTAAAAAAACAATAAGAAAAGATAATGGATTACTAATGTTTAGCAGGAGAAGAATATTTTATTTTCGCTTTTAGTGTGCAAATAAACATACCGTGTTTACACGGTGAGTTAATATGTTTTCTTTTAAAATACATTTATATTTTATAGATTTTATTCGATGTCATTATTTATCAGTTAATTTTTAAAAAGTACGTTTGTTGCCTTTGAACAGTGAACGGTAAAAAATTATTACGCATTTACATAAAACTTATTTTATGATTTATAACTTTTAGGAATTTCTATTATGCAAACAAACATTTACTGTAAAATAATTAATTATGAAGCTTTTATTAGACCTATAAATAAAAAAAGAATACATACAAAATTTTTATTTTTAATAATTAGAAATCTTCTAGTGTAATATTCCTTAGAGAAAAACAAAGCTTCCACTACTTTGCAATTTTCATATACGCAATTTAGTTCAATATATTCAGCAATACATATTTATTTATACACGACTACGTAATGGAAAACTAATAACAGTCTATAAACTATAAAATTAGTGTAAATAAAAGCGGTTTTATCTTCAAATTATAAAATGTAATGTATACTCTTTCATCAGATAAGGGATTTTATTTTTCAATGTATGGATTTCGCAGAAATAAAGGATTTTGCTTTTAATTAAAATTTCCGAAATGCACAAGATACAAATTGTTTCACTCTTTACTCTATAATTTATTATTTATATTTTCTGCATTCCAGAATTTATTGGTAAATATTGGACACACATTTTCTTCTGAAGCAACTAAAAAGTGATTAATAATATGTATAAAGGAAAAATTTATTTAAAATAAAAATTTATCAAATTCATATACACAAAAACAGTAATTTCATGTCAGTAATTTCATGTGATTTTTGGAGAATTGCAGACTGAACTCGTTAGACATTTATCTAAATTGATTATAAACTAATAAAATTTATGTTTTCACTGCACATTTTGTTTTCTCAATCGATGTACCGATGGAGATATTTAGTATATAAATTTATCGATTGAATCTATTTATTACATTATAATATTATTTTTTTAGCGTTTTATCTTCAATCAAAATAAAATTGAAGCAACATTTTCACTGAATGTTAACTGCAGGAGGTATATTGCTATCGCTACCGTTTAATTTCATTTAATATATAGTTATGCTGTAAGACATATTATGACATAAAATAAGTGAACGGTAGCTGCCATTATTTACTATTTATTTAAAAATTTTGCTTTTAATTAAAGCGAGGTAAAAATAAAATCGTTGTGCTACAATTATACTATGATATTGTGCGGATACAAATATAAAATACAAATTATTACGCTTAAAAACTACAATATTCTGCTGTTTATATACTTTTAGTACACATATGTTTATTACTTTTAAATGCTAAAGGTGCACAATTAACAACTATAATATAAATTAAAATAACTTTTATTAGTTGTTTTACATGTTTCGACTCTTTCCGAGTCATTTTCAAAAACAAAATGAGAATATTCTAAAGCTGAACGGGCTTTGAAGTTATTAGTTTCATGTACTTTTTTAAAAAATACGCACTTTATCTATTATTTTTTACTTGATTATTTATTTTCATATCTTTGATCATGGAGTAACTCTAGCCACAGTTTCGGTAAATTAAAAGATGCCGCATCGAAACTACCGTACCGAAACTGTGGCTAGAGTTACTCCATGGTCAAAGATATGAAAATAAACAACCAAGTAAAAAATAATAGATAACGTGCGTAATTTTTAAAAAAGTACATGAAAAAAATAACTTCAAAGCCCGTGCAGCTTTAGAATATTCTCATTTTGTTTTTGAAAATGACTCGGAAAGAGTCGAAACATGTAAAACAACTAATAAAAGTTATTTTAATTTATATTATAGTTGTTAATTTTACACCTTTAGCATTTAAAAGTAATATACTATTACAAGGTGTTATAATTTATTATATTGTTACACATATGTTGTTTTATTATAAACAAAATCCCTGAAATTGTTTAAACGCTACATAAAAAGCCATGCTGATTGAATTAAACGACGCTTTTTTTTAAATTCTGATTACCACAACGTTCAAAGCCATTCAAATATATCCAATAATTGTTTTCATGAATATATAAGGTGTCTCTAAATAGTTCCCTTCTATATTTTACTTGTTGGAGATAAGTAACCAATGTAAAATGCAAAAAGACTCAAACTACGGCAAGAAATAAGATTATGTAAATGAAATAGCACCCTCATTCATTTTCAGAAAGTTACACTTTTTAAATGATTATACAACCCCGTCCCCTCCCCTAAAGAAAATTGATTAAATAGAATTTTTAATCTTTACTGCAATAACATCCTTACAAAAAAGTACTCACATGTAACTTTAAAATGAACTAAATCATAATGAAGGAAAAAATCTGACTTTTACAACTTCCGCATATCATTTAAAATTATATTTCGTTAATGTAAATAGGAACTATGTATATATTGGCAATAACGTCCTTTAGGTTAAAAGTATGTTAAGAATTATGAAAGAAATGTATCGCATATAGAATCAAATAAAATATTTCGCTGTCAGAAATCATGTAAGGGGACAAATGTAATTTGAAATCCCATAGTTTTAATTTAAAAAATGCAATTCTCAAAGCATTATCAAAGTGTTTTACAGACTATACATAACTGAATTCTTCTAATAATGCTTCTGTAAATATATCGCCACAAATCATCTTTCATAGACCGGGAGGCGGCAGCACAGACAATCACCTCATCGAGTTCATGGCTGAAATTCCAGAATTAGTTGAAACTCGATTCGCATATTAAAATGCAATCGGTCTGCCAAGTCGTATCTTCGTGGAAAACACCTTAAAACCCGATTTTAGTGGTTGACTCGTAAATTTACCATTGTGTTTTCCTGCACCCAAAAGTATAAACATGGAGAACTGGGTGCAGGAAAACACAATGGTAAACCTACGAGTCAACCGCTAAAATCGGGCTTTCACGTGTTTTCCACCAAGATATGACTTGGCAGACCGATTGCATTTTAATATGTGAATCGAGTTTTAGCAAATTTTGGAATTTCAGCCGTGAACTCGATGAGGTGATTGTCTGTGCTGCCGCTTCCTGGTCTATCAAACATCGATTATCTTTTACATCAAGTTCAACTACATATGTAATTGTTCAAGTTCAATTGCATATATGTATTATCGCTCATGTTTCCTCTTTCTTATAATATCTCACAGATTTACATTTCTAAGTTGATATATGATCCATATTCACAATAATAAATTTTTATTTAAGCATAACTCCGTCAATTTTGAAGCAGCTTTAAAGTTACATTTATGCAACTTTTTGTAATGGTCATTTTTCAGCAAACGGAAAAAAAATTTAGTTATGTACGAGGATCATACAAAAAATTAACAAGTGTAACATTTTGAAAATTAATGGAAGAACTGTTCCATCAAGTAACCTTATTAACTACTTTATTTTGGACACTTTTGAAAATTGCACTGCCTGTTTATCTCCAATAGGTAAAATATCAAATTGCTTTTCAACCATTTTCGGACACCCTTTATAATTGATATACGTAGACTTAACAATCTTTAAGAAAAATAAACACACTTATTTTTCGAAATATTTTACCGTTGTTCATTTATGTGGCTTAGCATCTTGCACATATTTCACATATATTTTCGTATTGTTGTTTCCTGCAAGTTTAAAAGCTTTTAATAATTTATATTTCATGCCTCAGTAATTCATTGTATTCAGTCCATTGTATTTCACTATCTTGTGATAAGAAATAGAATCAGCGGATTGTTATTCTCAAGTATTTACAAAATAAAATCCATTATGTCAAAACTTGCACCTTTGTTTACAAACTTCTTTCATCTTAACGATAGACAGAAATGTCGTATCAATATATAGTAATTATTCAATTTGTATTCATAAATAAAATTCCATTTACCACGTTTTTTATATCAGTTCTATATATAAATGCGTTTTAAAATACTAGGGTTTAGAAAACAATCTTTGGAGAACAGTGACACATGCATGGTATAGGAAAAATCGTGATCCTCGTGGAAAAAAATGTTTTTTTCAAGAAATTTTAGTAGAGAAATATATTACTTATGTATCATTTAATTCTTTTTCATATAATTATTGCATTTAATGTTTTTCCATTATTATATATTTCATATTATTTATTTTTCATATTTTAATTTACATTATTTTTCATAATTGTTGGTTTTTAAGATATAGCTGTACTTTTAATAATAAAATGTAATTTAAAAAAACTTTTTTAAAAGTGCTAAGTATAATAGTTAAATTACTTTAAATCAATTAATCAAACTTTCATAAGTATGCGGTTAGACTTTTTAATTAACAATAATTTCTGAAATACGGTCTACTAATTTCTTTCAGTGATAAATATATAAAAGTCTTACAATATCGAAGAAATATTTATTAAAAAACAAATCCAACCGTGATTTTCTGTCAAATTAATTAAACCAAAAATTATTTAGAAAAAATATTACATCTATAGAAAAGTTATTTATAATGTAAATATAATATTAATATGAAAAACTAGAGGTTGTTAAATAAATATATTAAAAATAAGACTCTTCATAACTTTTATAAAAATTAAGTTAATAAAATGATTTTTAAATTAATAAATACTTACTTCAGTTTGTAAATGTCAAGCAGGCCACATAATCATCAGTTAGTTTTTTTTTAATTACTAGTAGAAATGCGATTTTCTATTTACATTTCCCTTTTGATTAATTTATGAAAAGAAGAGTATTCTAAGTATCATCATTAGTTTTTCTTATTTAGTAACTGGTTTTCAATTTGAATAAATTATATAAACTTTGCTTTAAAGTAATATTAACTATTCATACCCTTAATGAAATAATAAGAATATAATACAAAAAATATATAAATGGAATAATTATTTCTTACTTTACAAACTAGTTGCTCATTTTCATGTGGCTATTTTTAACCACATGGAAAAAGTTATGACAGACTACAGGGTGTGCCAAAAGTCCCGCTTCATAGAAAACACATGTATTGTTACAATATGTTCTCAATATGATTGCCTCCGTTGTCAAAACAGAACTTCAGTTAATCGTTGATGTTCCTCAGAATGTTGGCCACTATTATTGGCGTTATGGCATGGCACTCAGTAGCAATTCACTTACGCAAATGGTTTTATCCCTGATCTTCTCACTGTAAACTTTCGATTTAAGGTAACCCCATACAGCAAATTCTATACGCTCTTCAGCAGTCAGCATTTTCACCTACAAATTAAAAAAATAAAAACCAAATTAAAAAATTAAAAACCAAATTAAAAAATTAAAAAACTCCTATGATGTAGGACTTTTAGCCCACCCTGTATTAAGATAAAATAATTTTCTTCGGTAGATTTCACACGGATAGTAATTTTCCCATCTAAGCGAAAATGTATCCAGGCTGGCACACGAACCCAGAATCTTTTGCTTCAATTGCCACTGTTCTTCCAGTTGACCTATCTGGACAACATCCAAGCCAATACAATATTTCGCCCAGAACAACCATTTGGTCTTCATATCTGGAATTTTATTTGAATCCACACAGCAGAATAAACCACAGTTAAAGGGATTCCAACAAACTATGGGTGAGTAATTGCATTAGTTACAATAGTTAGTAGCAAAAGTCATATTTCTTTCACTTCGGATGTACCGTTGTCGTCAGAATTGGGTAGGACCCTTTTGTTTGACTGCCAGAAGAACCGTATGCGCTTTTTGCACAATGTGGTGAAATTACTACATATAGATGAGAATGAGAGACTAGTGTGTTTATGTATATTTCCATTTGCCCGACCGTTGCCTCGTTTTGGCACGTTTCCCCAAAACGAAAATTTTAGAGCGTAAAGTGTATTGTATTTGATTAGTGCATCATATTATGCAAAATACACATGTGTGACGTAGTAAATTGTTCGGCATGATGTTAGGTGAATGTGTGCATGCTTAGTTTTAAAGAAAACCGAATAATAAAGCAAGACTAAGTAAGATAATTTTCTAGGTATTGATTACGTTGCTATTTCGAATAAGAGTGTTATTTTTGTTCAGCAGAGTTCCTCGAAAGAGTTATCATTTGAAAAACATGCTACGATTTTTGCTCTAAAACAAGCAATTTCATAGCTTGCGGGATATCGCTCGTTTACAGAAAGTTTCCGTTGGGGGGGGGGGAGGGGGTTACAGAACACTCTTAAGAGGCATGCTAAATCCAAATGTGTTTTTGAACGCTCACGTATTGGACAACTTCGAAAAACTTCAAAATAAGAAAATAAGTTTTTTTTAAAGTGATATCCAAAAGAAATAATTTTGAAACAGTCCGTCAATTTTGTGCTGAAGTGATGGAAACAGAAGAAACTAGCATATCAATCTACACTGAAACGTCGCCTCCATGCCGCTGACTTAAACGGCTATGTGACAACAAAAAAACCCTTCTACGGCAGATTGATAAAAAGAAAGGTGTTTAACTAGAAAACAAAAGGATTGCATCCCATGATCAGTGAAAAAGGGTACTTTTCACTGACGAACTGAAATTCGAAATATTTGGTTCTAAGAGGCTACTTTTCGTTTGTCGTGCTGTTGGTCAGAGTCTGTTATCCGTTTGTATCCAATCTGCTATCAAGCATACAGTGGGTTCTATCATGATTTTGGGAAGTTTTAGTGGTGGTGTAGTTGATGATCTTGTAAAAATAGATTGGATCATGGACTCCAAACGATACCACAACATCCGTACATACCACATTGTGCGGCATGCTATTTCCTCTATCACTTTCCTTATTGATCGGTGATTTATACTACAACAGGATAAAGACACGAAACATACTTCAAATATGTGTATAAAGTATGTTCAAACCAAACAACGTCAAAAATATGTTTTCGTCGCCCCAGAGTCCAGACTGCAACCCTATTGAACTACTTTGGGATCATTTGGACAGGTGGATCAGAGTTATAAATATTACAAGACAAAATCATCTGTGGGAGCGGATTTAATGCAATTGGAATAACATCGCACCCGAAATTTTGGATAAATTAACCAATAGAATGTCCCTAGTGTGCGCGACGGCGATCGCTTTTAAAGTTGGTTACTTTTATGAAGGGAATATTTAAAACAAAATTCTGTTGTGTATGCGAGATTATGTAATGGAATATATTTTTTTCAATTAATTTTATTCAAGTTACAGAAATATACATCTATCTTAAACTTGCGAAATTTCCTACTTAGACATGAGTAGAACAATTTAGCTAATTGATATATCAGATGAAACGTATTAAAAACTAGTGGTTTTCTATCATTTCACACCGTAAAATAGTTGACATTTGCTCCTTTAAAAAGTTCTAGTACACTGTAAAAAGTAATCAATGTTTCTTATTTTATGAAAATATACTATAACCACGAACAAAAATATAATATAATCTTCTGAGTTATCCGAAATTCCGAATAGCGCGTTACATTGTCTTTTGAATCCCCAGAAACCAATACATTTCCAAAATTTAAAGAATTATTTATAAAAACAAAGTATTTTTCGCTGCCCGTATTTTCCAGAAACATTTCCGAAGGGTTTTTATAGTGTATTAATGAGTGTCCTCAGCCTGGAATACTTCTTTTTCGAAAGCTATCAGTTTTCAAGTAAACATTTTCATGCTCAAAAACTATGTTTAACAGAAAAAGATGCAAAATTAACAGCGTTAACAATAACATTAAAAGGAAGATTATTTCTTTACTCTTTCATGTGTAAATTAACTTATGAGGCTGAAAACATTTACATGAGAATTGATGACATTCGAAAAACAGGTATTCCAGGCTGAGGACACTAATTAATACACTATAAAAACCCTTCGGAAGCGTTTCTGAAAAATACGGGCAGCGAAAAATACTTTGTTTTTATAAATATATTTTTTTTAATTTTGGAAATGTATTGGTTTCTGGGGATTCAAAAGACAATGGAACACGCTATTCGGAATCTCGGATAACTCAGAAGATTATATTATATTTTCGTTCGTGGTTATAGTATATTTCCATAAAATAAGAAACATTGGTCATTTTTTACAGTGTATACCGTAAAGATACAGATGTTTCTTAATCTAGGAACATATAATACAACCACGAACGAAAATATACAATAACCTTTTTCAAGCTACCCTTGATTCCAAAAAGCGTTCTTTATTTTTAGAAACTTTAGAAACGCATATATTTTCAATATTAAAAGAAGCATCTATAAAAACACATTTTTTTTTGCTGCCAATGATTTTAGGAAACGTTTCTAAGTACTTTTTCTGAGTAGTGTATAAATCCTTTTTTTTTTCAACTGAGAATCTAGGAGTTTTTCGGATGTTATCAATTATTAGGTAAACATTTTCGAGTGCAACAAACATATTTTACAGACAAACCTGATGAATTGACAGCATTAACATTAACATTAAAATTAGTATTATTTAATTGCTCTGGCATGTATAAATTTAATTATGCAGCTGAAAATGTTTACCTAAGAATTGATAGCATCTTAAAAAACCTATATTCCGGGTTGAGAAAACTGATTAATGCATTACAGATACTATTCAGTAACCTTCCCGAAAAAAAGTGGCGTTAAAGAAACGCTGTTTTTATAAATGCTTCCTTAAACCTAAAAAATATACAAGTTTCTGAGGTTTATAAAGAACGCTTTTTGGAATCGTGGGTAACTCGGACGTGGTTATATTATTTTTTTGTAGATTAAGTTACATTTGTCCTTTTTTCACAGTGTACTAATAAATTATTTAAAAATAAATATTTGAAATTTGTTTAAACTGACTAATAAAGTTTAGTCAGTGGCTTCACACTCCCTTTAAATATTTGGAATAATTTCGATTATAAATGTCAATCAGATTATGATAAGAAATAGCGACAATTTCTACCTTACAGGTCCTGGTCCATTTTGCCAATATTTCAAATGTACTGACAAGTCATACTTTGTCATTCTATTATTAATATTTCCAATGTAAAGCTAATATTTCTACAACATTGACGTTTCATAGCAAAACATTCTAATTTGGCGTCATTACTTTTGTAATAGAGGCATTTCATTACAAACATTTCAACCAATATTTATATTTCATTCAATTTATTTCAGAAGATTGCAATGATGGCACTAACATTACCAATGTGGGAAATAAATGGCAGAAATGCTAGGGTTTATATTTAAAATATTTATTTAATAATAAGTTTTAATAAAATATTTTCATATTAAATATTAGACTCTTGCTTATCACAAAAACAAAATTAAATAATGCAACTTAAAAATTGTTTTAGTTACTAAATAAGAAACATATAACTCAATATGTTCCCTTTTTATATCTATTTTTTCAAATTTTGTATATTTTTTGGTGTATTTTTTGATGTGGTACTTGAAAAAGTAACAAATCGTCTTACATAAGTCATAATAAATATTTTTTTTTATTTTTTGAAAAAACGTAATTTTTATTTAAATAACAAATATATATATATATATATATATATATATATATATATATATATATATATTGAAAATTATTTTACAGTTTTAAACCATAAAGAACTATTTTTGTGGAAATTATACTAATTATATTAAAGTAAAATAGCTTTTCTACGTTTTTTTAATGAACCATTTTTGACGCAAAAATGTTTCATAAAAAACCGTTTCATTAGGAGGTTGTTAATGTATTTTTATTTTATTTGCATGGAAGAAAAATATATTAAAATATTTCTTTGTAAATATTTTTAAAAAATGTTCAGAAGAATAAAAATATTAATTAGATTTATCTTTTTAGTGTGCTTTATTTAAAATGTTCTTTAAAATGTATGAATTCCACACATTTGTTTCAATACACTTATAAAAAATGGCATGCTTTGTGTTGCATCTAAAAGAGGTTTTTAAATTTAAATGCTGCATAACTTTCTTATTTATTTCTCTCTTACTTATCGCAAAAACAAAATAAAATAACGAAACTTAAAAATTGTTTAAACAATAAACAAGGAGCATGTAACTCAAAATGTTCATTTTATAAATTAAATATTAGTTATTTAATGACATATATTAGGTAGGAAAATTTATTTTCAACAAAATGTAAAAAGTTTAGCATACCTACACTGTTAAAATTTTCCAGCAAACTGTTCAGTCATTGGACCGTTTTTATCCAGTGTAATCCACTACCAGTGCTACAAACTTTAAAATGTCACAGATAGCACTGAAACAAAGATTTTTTTGTATCGGGAAGCGGGGTCTCATTCCATTTATTCAGACATAAATGCCTGGACGTGGTCTCACTTCAAGCTGAAACGTGTTTTTGCAACTTTAACAATAATGAAAATAACTTAGCGATATTTTCAACGGACTTATTTTGCTTTCTATGGAATGCGTTAACTTCCCGAAAATTGCTGGAAATAGCCACCATCAGCATCCAAACAACATTGATCTAGATGCTACTTAATTTGGGCTGTAGCTCAGACAACATATAGATCATTGAATGAATTACAGCGTAGTGTAGTCCCCTGAAATCATATTCTTTCATACGTAGTAAAGGAAGTATTTTGTAAATATCGATAAATTATCTTCTTTACTGTTAAAGTTATGAATGAAAATCTGGGTTCGACTTGAAGTAAGACACTATCTATTTATTACTGAATAAGTGGATTGCGACCCAGCTTTTTATACAAATATTGTTTTTTGCAGTGTTCTCTAACCCCTCTTTAAGTTTGTCGCTCTAGTAGTGAATCACTCTATAGAAAATGGGTACATAATTGTAATTTAATTCTATTCTTATCATGGTCAATAATATGGTCAGATATGCTTCATAATATGTTTAATCTTTCCATTAAGTTTGTATTGAAAGTAGTAAAGAGTCCATATATAACTGTTCTAATTCTTTTTTAAGTGAAATTTGATAGAAATGAAAGAAATCCATGACAATTAACTGTTGACGACCAATCCTTTAATGAAATGAACTGTAGTTTGTGTGGCTTGCATCCACATTCTGAAAATTGTGAGACAGCATTTGAAAAGCATACGACGCCATACAGGACTGCAATAAATGCCTGATAACAAAATTTAACATCACTTTGAGATTAATAGATAATTCGAAAATGTGGAAAACCCAATGTTTTAGTTTTGGAAAACATTCTGAAAAATAGACGATAGAATCATCAATGTGTCCACCGTGTCTACAGCACGACCTTCAAATTTCCAAAATGTATGTTATTGCTATTTGAAATAAAAACTACAAGTACTCTTTCCAAAGATAAAATACTCTATTCATTTAAATATATGCAGATATTTCGCACATTTTGAATTATGTCATGTAAAATTCGTAAATATAAAGACATCATGAAAAATCCTCATTGAGTTAATTATGGACTGCCTTGTATATTAATGCTAAAAGAATCATCTTAATTCTAATTAGACCACACCATGTGTTTAACTTTCTATATAAACAGCGTATGAGAATTGTGGAATATGAATATCAGTTCCTGTATAATCAAAAATATCTATTAGGTTTATACATATTATTCTGTTTTAAACTACACATATCGAGTTCACTCGCGATAATTCGAATTCGAAGTAATAATAAAATTTCGAAAACTATGCTTTGGAACAAACGTTAAAATTAGTTCGGTAATTCGCGGCTATTTTTAAGACATAGAAAAAGAAATAATGGAGATGTGATATTGCTAGTTATTCTTAGAACGGACAATTTTATTCCTGTGCACTGTGCTGCTATCGGCTTATAATCATCACTGGCATTATGGCATTAATACCACAATTGCCAGTGCATTAATTCATTATTAATTTTAATGGAATTACAATGTATGCCACGTAAAATGCTGACGAACAAGAAAGGGTATTAAATTACTTATACAATGCCGAATTTACAGACGAAAAAAAATGAAGCACAACATTGGGATAGCAACAGTATGCCAGAATTTCCTAATTTAAGAGGAAAATTCAAATGCAATAAAATATAACATTTTCGGAATATGTGGAAGCTGATAATGATGCAAAATATGTCAGAAATTTGTCAGAAATATGTCAGAATATTTTAATCCTATTACAATTGTGTCTCAAAGGTCTGTGATTCCCCCTTTCTCTTCCAATTAACGTTTCCTTACAAGCTTGCTTCGGTTTTCTGTTGCATAAGAATGTTTCTTTAGGTTCATTAAAACATTATGTTTTATTCAATAGTTTAGCGTAATATTTAGAAATATTATAAGTATTACTGGAACAATAATAACTGCCGTGATTAAATTATATTCCATTGTATAAACTTAAAATGTTTTTAATGTTATGGCAGCAATTTTCTTATGAGATTATGGTCCGTGCACTGTACAAATTTGCTACAAAATATCTATTTATTCAACTGTTTTTATATAAAACGGTTACTTAACCGCAATTTACCTCTATTCTAACCAATAATAATGGTTCATAATATAGCCAAGTAAACGTTATCTATAAAAACGGATGAATTACGGGACAGTTTGCTTCAAATGTTTTAGTGTTGAAACAACATATTGTAATTTCTTAGCAATTTTAGCTGCTTGATATAAAACGTAGATATCAATTTAACTTTCAGTTCCTTTGGTTTTTTTTATTCAAAGAACTGTCCAAGGTTCTGTAATAATAATAAAAAAATACCTACAATGGCGTAAAAATAGATTTAATAGTAATAAGTTTTATTTCAGAAAAACGTTAACGAAGTTTTATCATGGTGGAATCTGAAAAAAAAAAATTCAAACATTACATATTTTATTAATTTATTTTCATCAGGGACCATCAGAAAAACAAGCAACTTCAAAGAAGGAATAAAAAGTCAAGCGTGAATAAATAATTAAATTAGATACATGTTTTATATGTTTTGAAGGCTATTAAAAACTGATTTTTAGGAAATATAATTCTACCACTAATATAAATGTAAAGTGACAAAAAAAAATATATGAAGCTGATAAAATTATTTTTTGATGCTTCATTATACATTTATTTCATTGTTGTCGTAGGAAATAGTTTGATTGTAATAGTAAACTCACATTAAAATAATTTATTTAACGTATGCCTGTAAAAACATTTTAATTCCAAATTTAGCACTTTTACGTTCTCAACGTAAGGATTAATTTTATTTTCATCATAGCTGGGGGAAGTAGTAGAATGTTTTTGTCAAAAATAAAATTAATTTTGTTGCATTGTTTTTAATTTTACTTAGAATTAATTTTTTGACGTACATATTTAAATGCTGCTAAAACTATTTAAATATAACTTGTTGTCACTTAAATAGAATCAGCTTTATCTCGGCTCTTTAAATAAAGGAACTAAAAATAAGCATGATATTTTTGTAAATTAGTTATCATTTAAAATATAGTGCTCGGAGGTTATAATTAATAATTTTAGTTTTATTCAGTAACTTAAAAGCGTAATTTATGTCTCTTGTACATCAAAGAAAATATGTAAAAAAAGAAAAAGGAAATATTAATATCATTTTTAACACAGAAAAATTAGGCATTCAGTCATACGTGGATTTTTAATATTTACAAAAAATATAACATTTCAAATTGGATGTCATTTCAATGGATGTATGTCCGACAGCAAAATAGAAAGCATGAGCACTGCGAGAAGCATGATGTATTTGCATTTTTTATGGGTGTGGATGAAGTGATCGTGTCCATAATAGAAATAAGATGTTCAGCGTATAAGACAGTTATTGTTAGAAGCGTAGTATTAAAGGAAAGGAATCCATTGACAATTCTGAATGTGTGAGTCTCCTCAGTACGTCTTAATTTAATAACGACAAAGAAGAGTACATTTGGCCTATTTAAATTTATATTATATTAGTGTTAGGATTAGGATTATATTTCCTATAAAAATTCGCTTTTAATAGACTCCAAAAAAGGCTGTTAGTAAATTAAAATATTCTTTTAATAACTGTTACCTAAATGCCACGAAGATCTTTTACATCGCTAACTGTATTCGTTCCCAACTTTGGGAAACATTTCTCACAAGTGGAATATGTAGCCATTATAAAGCGGGTAGATCGTCCTCCCAGTCTGACAAGACAATAAAGATAGGTCCACTGTCCTAATAATTTAAGGGGTAACACTACTTTCACGCTGTTTTTGGAAATTTGTTTTTTTAATTAATGCAGTTTCTTTAAAATATCCATTTAAAATAATTCCTTATGCATATATTAAAATAGAAAACAATTTTTTATAAAGAGTGGATTTGTTTAACAATGGCGGCTACACAGTTGATGCGCGGCTGCGTTTAAAAAAAAGTGAAGTTGTGGATACATGAACACATAGTAGAATTGGCTTAGAACAATGTAGTTAGTTTTCTTAGTCCAAAAGCTAATAAAATGCATAGATTTTGTAAAAAATATGCATTTTTATCGAAATGGCATGTATTTAAGCATTCAACATGCTTTAATTACCTTTCCTTAAAGAATGAAACACCCGAAGTTTAAGACTTTTTCGGAATTTTTTTATTTAAGCAACATGTTTATAAGTATCTATTTACACCAATTTATTATGCATATACTAAAGCCAAAAACCACATTTTTGGTTAGTTGTGTATATTAAAATAATATATTAAAAATATATTAAAAACTACATGTTAAAAAAATGGCGGCTTGATAGGTGATGGACGGAAGCACTTAAAAAGAAGAGGGTCAAACGGTGGCAGGCTTGTAGTATTCGTAGACGGGATCTAGAGCAATGTAACAAAAGTGTTAGTTTTCATACTTCAATAGCTAATGAAATACATAGCGATTTACAAAATAATCATTTTTATTAAAATGACAATAATTCAAACTAAAATTCAAAGTTTTTAACTATAAATTTCGTTACTTAAATTTGCACAGAACAGCGCGATATCAATATTTCGAATAAATTCTACTAATTTAACTAGAAAAAAGTATGTGTCAATTAAACCTAAAACAGATAGACGTTTATTGACTAAATATTGGTAGAGTTAGAGTACCGAACGATTTTGTATATGTGTTTTTAGAAGCAAAGCACTTAAAATTTTCGTGACTGCTCACTCGATGTGACGCTCTTGTACTTCCATAGATCAAAATTTAGCTTTTTATTTTTCATATTGATTTCCAACAAATGAAATGCAATTTTTGTGTCTATGAAAAATGCTTTGAATGCCATTCTTTTTCGAAATTTTTAATCGGTCAAGGGGGGGGGGGGTTTACCTTTTAACAGGAGTAGGCCCACAGTTGATAAGTAAACTTCGCGCTGTCACAGTCAAATAAATATTTAGCAAAATTGATGTGCCCTCTGCAATAACATGGCAAGTGAAAATGGAGTTTTCAGCTACAAATCTTTTAAATTTACTTTCAACATTTTCATTTAGAATTTTATATATTCCTATTAAGAAGAGTTTTCTAGCATCCTTTCTTTGCTTATGATCATTAAATTTATATTTCCTGATATGCTGAGTAATACATTACATAAATCTGAAAATTGAGATGAAATGTAAGTCAACTTGCCTTGAAATTACAGAGGGCCCCTCAATTATAGCAAGGCGCGTCCAACATATAGAGGTTTACGCTCTAAGACCTTTTGTGTGTCTTCCACATTCAAACGCTATCCGTGGAGGCCGTTTGAAATGTTGTTGTCATCATCGTAAATGGATTGAAAATGAATGAGCAAGTGTGTTATTCTCAAACGATATTAATTACACTCATTTTTGTTTGTAGACGTGTTCCGATATGTAAGATGCATTGATTATTGAATATAAAATTCCATGAAAGAAATATATGTGGTTCTTAAAGTGTGATGGTATGCGCCGGCCGGCAGTATGGTTTTAGTCGCTCACCGTTACATGTGCTTGTATGCAGAACTATGACTGATGATCAGTACATTTTTTTTTCGTGGAAGCTAACTTGCCATATCAGTGTACAACTGTTACGCAGGACTGTCTTGACAGCGAAAGTATTCAGCGGATTACTTATTTATTACGTTCAACTGACAAAAAACTATTGAAATGATTACGCTGTTTCGAGGATACTTGCTGCTGCTTGACTACTTTTCACAAACTCGTCAGTGCACTCAACAAGAGTGGATCGATTTGCTATAACAGCTCCTGGATCCGATATCTCTCAGTACGCCCCAATGTGTGGACGTTTAGATAGCTCTTCACATAGATCATATCGCATACTTACGTGTCTTCTAGGATACGTAAGGTCAGCAATTTGTATTTCTTACAGCTGTCTCTTTGTAGTAATTTGTAACTTTAACACCAATAGTTATTTCTATAAAATCTGTACACAGATCCATAGAAATCTGGTTATCCGAAAAGCATATGACAGAAACAATTTCGGTTAATCGAGGTTCCATAAAATTTTTCAGATAATAAATAATATTTTTTCTTATCGTCTCTGGAGACAAATATCAACCGATTTATACCCTGGCATAATTTGTGGCCTGATGCTTAGTCTGTAATACTTGAGAAAACAATTCACTCTTCAAATGATTGAATTTGAGCTGTTAATGCGTCTCCTGATTTTGAATTCTTCTCGGACATCTGTGAGATGTTTCCTGCAAAATTAACAGAAAAATACATTAAAGAGTGTCTTGAAGCAGCCAATGGTAACGTGTGTTTTACAGCTGAATCGCATACTGAGATGTCTATTTGGATACTTGAGGTCAGTAATCTGTATTTTTTACAGCTGTCTCTTCGTAGTAATTTGTAAATTTACATTGTTTAGTTTACCACAATCTGTAGTGTACATATATATAGAATACAATAGAAATCTGGTTTCCGAGAAGCATATTACAGAAATAATTTAGGTTAACCGAGGCTTCATAGAATTTTTTAGATATTCAAGAAACTTTCTTTGTAACTTTACTTGATAACAGATGTCAACCGATTAGATCCTGGCATAAATTGTGGCCTAATGTTTAGTCAGTAATTTTTGAGAAAATAATTGACTCTTCAAATGATAGAAATTTCAGATGGCAATGCATTTCCTGATATTAACTTCTTGGACATCTGTGAGATGTTTCCTGCAAAATTAACAGAAAACAACATTATAGAGTGCCTTGACCTAACCAATGATCACCTTTGTTTTACGGATGAAGAAATTGTTGAAGCTGTAAATATGGAAAACGTGGCATTTTATGAGGAATGCAAAGACACAGAGAAAAATATTACTCAAGCGAAAGCTATAAAAATACTAGCTACATCTCTTCTTTGCATTGAACAACAAGAAGATGCTACTATTTCTGATATTCTGTGGTTCACAAGATGGCGTGTCAAAGAGGTTTGGAATTGATGTCCAACTAAACATATATAATACTGCATATTTTGGAATGAAATAAAATTCAATGGTCAAAGCAAGGCATTTCTTGTAGCTACTTTCGCAAAAGTTTTGAAATGCTTTAGTTTTTATAATAATAAACGTGTAATGCTATTATGTATTAAATATATTTCAGTTTGTTTAAAGATAAATTTAAAACGAAGTATGTTTCTAAGTATTTTTAAATGTGTTTCGCGAAGTAAGACCAGAGTTTAAGTTTGTTCGGTTAAGCTGATTTTCGGATATTAGGGATTCGGAAAACCAACGTTCTATTGTAAAAACTTTAGCACTTAATGTTAAAAATTCTGACTTCTCCAATTTTTTGCTTAGTCTAGAAATCTTAATTAGTCTTTACGCTACACAATCATTGGTGCAACGTTAGTTATCATTTCATATGAGGATTTTTTTTTCATTTAGAACGAATTTCTAAATAAAATTGCTAATAAAAATAATAATGAATTTAGTATTTTTATTTCATTCACATTCATTTTTTAAAAAGAAATGCTTATAATTGTCTTGATTTTTTAATGTATATACTTATGCTGCTTGAAAATTGCGAGTGAAAAAAAATTCTAAATAATTTTCCATAAGTTTTTATTTATTATATTTTTATAACAATCCATTTGTTTAGAATTTGCAATCTTTCATATATTCTCATAAAAATAAAATACGTCAAAAAATAGCGTCAGGAAGTTTAATCATAAAAGGGACAAATGATAAAGAAACGTAATATCTTAGAAAACACGCAATATATTACTTAAGTGGAAGATGACGAAGGAAATTGATTTGCTGATAAAGAAAAGAGATGATTAAACATCCGGGAATGATAGAAGTAGGAATTAAAGTCTGTAAATTAAATAAATTAATTTGCATAGGAAACGTTTTACTGATTAATGTATGAACCTTTCTAGCTCAAATTATTTAATTGATATTTTCATAATCTAATATGTAAAAAAAAATTCATTTGATTATTAAACATGACAATTTTCATCAAATGAAGTTCTAAGGCATTTATTATAATTAATGTAAAAAATAATATAAATAATGTAAAGGAAACGATAATTATTGTTTCTTTTATCTTGAATAGTTTTTTTTACGTTTTCTATTTTTTTTTTTTAGATAAAAGATTTACATCAGTGTTGACACACGTACTTTCAAAACAATCGATTACATAGTTAATTTTAATGTGTCCAATTTTGAATTCTGGTGCTTTTGCGAATCTTTAACTGAAATCAAAACCAATAGCTAAATGAAGTATTAGAAATTGAGCAAAAATGGAAACTTTATCATAGATAAATTTTAATCATAAATACACTTTAAACATTGGGAGAAACGTTTCCTGAGATAGAAGAAATGTGAGCGAAAATTCACTGCAAAAGTTCCCGTGATTCTAGAAAATGTATCGTTATCTTCATTCCAATTTACAAGGAAAATCAATTAGAAGCCTCAGAAACCAATAAGATTTCTAATTTTACAGATATGTCTTTTCCTAAAGTGACTTACTATTTTCACGAAAATTTAATACAGTTTCACACCTGGAATGCATCCTACTTTCTATTCAAAAATTTCTGGATACATTGAAATAGCATCTTCGAGGCATTCGATAATTTTCACTTGTGAGGTATTCGAGTTGTTTGGCTCTTCCGAATCAATCTGTTTTAGGCTAATTCCGAGACTTCGAATCAATACACGTCCCAGCAAAGCATCGAAATTTTCCGGGACGATATAAAGTTATTCACGTGACGTTTTCCCTGGTATAATACATTTACAGTGACTTTTCCATCTGGAAGAAAATCATCAGTGTATGATTGGAAAGCAATATTTGAACCTTGAAGTTGACCAGGAGATTCCAATTTATAACATATATCTCGATGAATAAAAGTAAACCACTGAATCCACCTCAAACGGTACCTTGTAGTCTTCAGTGTTCACTGTAACAAAATTTGTTTCAAGATCTTCAGATTTTCCCTTTTTATTTTGAAAAAAATCTCTTATTTTATTCACACCATAGTGAGAAAATATTTCTTTTTCCTAATATAATTTGCTGCATTTACCTTATCTGTGTAAGTATTCCTTTTTCCGCCTAACAATGTGTAAATGCACGCTTTTGCAAGATGGTCCGTTGTATTACATGCACGGAATTTAAAAGAATTGCGATCGAACCTGCACCTTTTTTCAGTGTGATTGTTTTTACCGCATCGAAGACAAATTCTTTATGCCTAATTTTGCGTAATGAAGTTCTGACCGTGAACTTGATCTTTGCTTAAAAGAATCATTTGGCGTAGAACAAAAGCGCTAAAAATACGATGACATCTGGAACGTCGATATATCAAAACCTTTTTAATTTTCGATGCGTTAGATTCACCTATATCAGCTACAATGTTTGACTTTTTGAAAAAATTCACAATTTTCATTTCTGGAAACTTTCAAAGCTATACCGATTTTTGGTTACATCATCAAATTTATTAACGCTTGACTGTAAAATTTGCTCACGAATAGAAGCTTCGTAAATGCCACGAATAAATTGAGCAAGTAAAAATATATATGAGCGATAGACACTTTACAATCACAAAAATAAATAAATTCACAGTTCACTATATCGCATCTAAATGTAGCAATATAATCTGAAACTGTTTGATTTTCACCCTGATATGGTGGAAGAAACTTGTGTTGTGACATGATAATATTTTTCGTGGGACAAAGGTGTTCTTTGAAAGCCTGTACTAGTTCCGTATAAGTTAATTATGATAATACTTTACGAGATATCAATAACATATTGCAATTTGTTGATACCTGATAACATATTGTAATGTGTTGCACCTATACACTCTTAAAACTGTACCGCTTATTTAAAAGGCACAAGCACATTGTGCCTTCTATTACTTTAATGTAAGAGGCACGTAGACAGTGTGCCTCTGATTAGGAGAAAAACGTTAGAGGCAACATGAAATGAAAGGCTCCCATAACACAGCGAAATATCTCAGAGGCACACAGTTCGCCTCTGACAGATTGGTGCCTTTAAAAAAAAAACATGTCGAGTTTCAGAGGTACACTCAGAAACGGACATGCGCTATTACAGTCGTTTACCCGTCATGCATTGGGATCAGTGGGAGGGAAGCAGAGCAAAAGCAATGGCCGCCAATGTAAATAAGCCTGTGAACAACGTTGAGTCGAAGCAAATAATGAGTCTGGAATAAGTAAGTAGTATATTTAACTTTGTATTCTTTTCTGTGAATGTTATAATGTAAAACAGGATTCTTTATACACTCGTGATTAGGGGGGGGGGCAACGATAAATACTTCGTCAAACTCTTAGTTACTCAAGTTATATCTTACTATTTTCAAAGGTTTAGGGGAATGGCGGCATTACCCTGCAACCTCTAGCGTACATGCATGTGTGTATATGTATATATTAGGTATGTGTATCTCTCAGCAAATCTTTGTTTTTATGTGCATATAAATAGGACTTAATAAATAATAAAATGAATAATACATAGTAAATCATTCTTTAATCATATATAGTATTTCCAAAACCGTAGTCAGATTTTTTTTCTGGTGTTTGTGTGTGTTAGGAGGGAAAGGGAGGGGAGGAGGGCTACCTTGTAGATGTTAAGCTACAGTGCCTTTCTTTTAAATAAAGTATAATATGAATTGATTCTTCCCACTACAGCCTTGAATACTTTCTACATTTTATAAAGTTTCACAAATCGCAATGTTGATTCAAATTTTACACTCTAAAATATTATTTGTATATTTCAAGTAAAAGTTCCTTAAAAAAATATTATTTGTTTAAAAAAAATAGAATTTAATTAAACTGTCATTGATCATTCTCCCTGTTGATAAAAATAAAAATATTTTTTTATTTTATTTTTATTGCATTAAATTTTCGTATAATAATTTATTGAAATTTTGAAAAATCACCGTTTTTTGGCTTCCATAAATGTTTGCAATTTTAAATATCTCAAGTTCTATCAAATGTAGAAAATTTTATGATCCCTCATTTTAAAGAGGAGTTTATGAATTTTAATTTAATATTAAAATTGACTATGTTTAGTTTTAAAAAGTAATTTTTTTTTTAAGAAAAAAAAAAGAAAAAGAATCATGTTTGTTGTAATATTATAAACTTAAAATTATGAAATTTTTTGAGTGGGATCTCAATGGTATCAGGAGTTATCAAATAGAAGCTGAAAAATTGCGATTTAAATAACAATCTAACGCGCCTGCATCATTTTTCATGTTTTTAATGTTTGTCTTATTTGTTTTTAATAAAGCTTTTATGCCTTTTTATGTATTTTGTTATGCACAAAATAAATTCAAATGTTGACAAGGTTCTTTATTGAACCACAGAACTGACTTAGGCCACATGGACACACATTTTAATATTTATTTCATATTTATTTCAATAAATTGGGGGTGAGAAAATTTTCTTTTATAGTATTCTGCCTTAGACAAAATTTAATCTATGTCTTCGGATATGCCATGCTGGGAAATCTTGCTGCAGTAGACAGAATTTAATGTAAAGATATAAATTTAATATAAAATATAATTAAATTACAGTCTGCACCTCTTATAATGGTGGCACATGCATGTGCCACCATTATAACAGGCACAGAATGTATTTTTAAATAAGAGGCACTTGAATATATAAATTGAGTGGCACACTGTGTCACTTAATTTCAAAGGTACTTACGCTGTGCCTCTGAATCCCAAAGGCACTATGTACCTCTTAATTTCAAAGGCACAACGTGCCTGTTAATATTCAAAGGCACAAAAATTCAGAATGTACCTCTTAAATGAGAGGCACAGTTTTAAGAGTGTAGAATTAAGAAAATGTTTTGCACAGCATTGCTTATTAGAAAAATACTTATCATTTGCAGATAATTTTCAAAAGTTTGAATATACTATGTAAATAATTCTTTCTTAGTATCAAAACATTGAAAAGGTTGAAATAAAATTGGATTTACCTGAACTATTTCAGTATTTGAATGCATCTGAAAATTGAAGCATCTGAAAATTGTACCGAAATAAACCTTTCAAAAAACTTCTGTTGTTGAGATGAAATTTCTGTCATAAATTCCTTAAACTGTTGAACATCCACGATGAAACAACTTATGGCTAAAGTAATTTGTAAAATTCACCGAGTAAAATTACCAATTAAAAAATTTCACCTCATTGCCAAAACGGTAATGTCTGAATTTAGGAAGCGGTAAGGTAAACATTTTGTAAGTTAATGTACAGCAGAATTTATTTCAAGACACGGGCATAACATGTATACAAAGAAAGAATAAACAGTATCGGACTTTTTATACATCTTATAATCGAATAATAATTACCGTATATGTTTTCTTCGTACTGTTGTCAATAGCAACATATTAATTAAGAGGTGTTCCCGATCGAGATTAGCAGCGTGAAAATTATTTCTCAAACTCGGGCTAATCGAACCGTCTGGCACAGAAAACTCCGACTGCGCATAAACGCACTGGACTGGTTTCAGCCCAAGGTCCAAATTAGGTCTGGAAGGCGTCACTTGACTGACGAGTCACCGTCCCGGTTCCTCGTAATCGGTTAATCCAAGAGCAAGTTCAGCATCTGAAAATTGTATTGGAATAAACCTTTCAAAAATCTGCTGTTGTTGCGATGAAAATTCTGTCATAAATTCCTTAAACTGTTGAACATCCACGATGAAACAACTTATAGCTAACGTAATTTGCAAAATTCACCAAGTAAAATTACCAATTAAAAAATTTCACCTCATTGCCAAAACCGTAATGCCTGGATTTAGGAAGTGGTAGGGAAAACATTTTGTAAGTTAATGTACAGTAGAATTTATTTCAAGACATGGACATAACATATATACAAAGAAAGAATAAACAGTATCGGCCTTGTTTTACATCTTATATTCGAATAATAATTACCGTATTTGTTTTCCTCGTACTGTTGCCAATAGAAACATATTAATTAAGAGGTGGTCCCGATCGAGATTAGTAGCGTGAAAGTTATTTCCGCTTTGTTATGTTATATTGTTATATTATTTTTCAATAATAATTGGTGGTGAACCCAGGTACTACAAAATGGTTGTGACAAGATTGTATAATTATTGTACAATGTTGGCCCACAGTAAGAAATTACACGTCTTGCCGTACCATTGATCAAAGAACAATTCAGCGAAAAATGCCCAACAATGACCCGTTAGCTTCTCAGAATCCTGCTTAGATACGCTCCAAATTAGAAGAGTCTCTGTATCACAATAGTTTCCACAAATTGCCAACGATGCCCTACAATCCTCATTACTTGGGAAGCTCTTTATAGTTTTTATTTAAAGTACTCCGACTAATACAACCGTCGGGCACAGAAAACTCCAACTGCGCATAAACGCACTGGACTGGTTTCGGCCCAAGGTCCAAATTAGGTCTGGAAGGTGTCACTTGACTGACGAGTAACCGTCCCGGTTCCTCGTAATCGGTTAGTCCAAGAGCAAGTTAAGCATCTGAAAATTGTATTGGAATAAACCTTTCAAAAATCTGCTGTTGTTGAGATGAAAATTCTGTCATAAATTCCTTAAACTGTTGAACATCCACGATGAAACAACTTATGGCTAACGTAATTTGCAAAATTCACCGAGTAAAATTACCAATTAAAAAATTTCACCTCATTGCCAAAACTGTAGTGCCTGGATTTAGGAAGTGGTAGGGAAAACCTTTTGTAAGTTAATGTACAGTAGAATTTATTTCAAGACATGGACATAACATATATACAAAGAAAGAATAAACAGTATCGGCCTTGTTTTACATCTTATATTCGAATAATAATTACCGTATTTGTTTTCCTCGTACTGTTGCCAATAGAAACATATTAATTAAGAGGTGGTCCCGATCGAGATTAGTAGCGTGAAAGTTATTTCCGCTTTGTTATGTTATATTGTTATATTATTTTTCAATAATAATTGGTGGTGAACCCAGGTACTAGAAAATGGTTGTGACAAGATTGTATAATTATTGTACAATGTTGGCCCACAGTAAGAAATTACACGTCTTGCCGTACCATTGACCAAAGAACAATTCAGCGAAAAATGTCCAACAATGACCCGTTAGCTTCTCAGATTCCTGCTTAGATACGCTCCAAATTAGAAGAGTCTCTATATCACAATAGTTTCCACAAATTGCCAACGATGCCCTACAATCGTCACTACTTGGGAAGCTCTTTATAGTTTTTATTCAAAGTACTCCGACTAATACAACCGTCGGGCACAGAAAACTCCGACTGCGCATAAACGCACTGGACTGGTTTCGGCCCAAGGTCCAAATTAGGTCTGGAAGGCGTCACTTGACTGACGAGTCACCGTCCCGGTTCCTCGTAATCTGTTAGTCCAAGAACATGTTCAGACCCCCACACAGAGAAGGTGAACGAGCCACAGACCTTGGACCTGAAGGGCCCTCCGCGACTCGAAGCACTTTTGGTAAAACGGGCATCTTCTCTTTCCAACCGAAAATTGAGGGCGGCGCACAGCTACTACAGCTACAGAGGCAGGTGCAGGGGATGATGGATCGATAAGGTGAATTTCTTGGGATGCCGTTACTCACCAACAGCTTCCGTGCTTGTCTACGTCTGCCAGTACCGAGGGTTGCTTCTCACCGCCTCACGAATTGGCCAGACGCGATTACGGAGCAATCTGCGCTCCTTGTCCTACGGAGACTGTCCTCGCCTTCGTCTAGACTTAGATAAATTTGGAAGCTGTCAATTCACCGTTAGCTAGATGTTGCCCTCATGTCACCATCCTGGTGCGTCACAACGCCGAGGTGCGAGGGATTGGCGTGCGGGATGCCTTTTACCACCCAACCGTCAAGAAATCCTCGCAAGAGACATCAACCCGAACCCCACGTCGGCGGGCGTTACCGACCACGGATCATAGTCGAGACTCTGTGATGGTCTTCAAGGGCGCAGCCTCAGGCCGCAAAGCTCCTGCAGCTGTGAACCGGCTCAAAGGAGGGAATAGTCCAAAGTCATGTGGGCGGGCATCACCCACTTTCGGCACTACATGCTAATCAGAACCATTTTAACACCCGTCCTCCACGTAGAGGTGATGATTTGTTTAATAAAATCGTTACATTAAGATTTTATATATAGGGTAGATATATAGCAGATGAAACACTTCATATTAAACCAAAAATAGCGCATATATTTAGTACTTGATATTTTCGAAGATTTGAAAAAAAAGGTTTATCAAGCTTTCAGCTTTGTGGAAAATATAATAATATAAGAAAATTTTTTGCAGATTAACATTTATAGAAATTAAACGCAAACAGTTTAATTCTTGAAATTTTTAAATAAATTGTTAGAAATCTCTATACTACGGTACAGTTTTGGGACAAATTATCTGAATGTACATTTTTTGCTTTTGTACTTTAAAGAGTGAAATCATAGAACATTTTTAAAGGAAGTTGCGCTTGATAAAAGAAAATCCCTAGTGCAAAAATTCCATAAAAATCGCTTTTTAAATAACTCTAAAATAACCTTTGAAAAAATATCTTCCAGGGTTTCTCGGTTGCACTTTGGAGTATCTCCGTGCTGAATGTAATGCTGTTGGCCGTTTCTAATAGAGCGTGAGAGCGTACCTAGTCTTATAAAGATACTCACAAACTCTTTGTTTTATTAATATAGATTCTTTTAAACAATATTCTTACATTTTAGGAAAAATAATAATTAGTTATTTTTAGAAAACATGTTTCACAATCGTTTCATCGATTTTTTCCGTAATGGAAATTTGAATATTTTCTCACATTTGCAGAGTAATGCCCGAAGTCATTTACTGGTATAATAGAAGAGAGGTGGTATTTGTAAAATATAAATTAACAGAAAAAAAAGAATATTATCAGATATATAGATATATTTTTTAATATATCTAGGGAAATTAATTATAAATTAATATAAATTAGGATAATATATCATTAGATTGCTACTCAACTGCATGTAGATAATGGACTTTGTACAACAAATAGAATTTTTTTCTCAACTCAACACGTGTTCTGGCACTTTGTGTCCTTTTTTGGAACTTGTGCCTTAATGAACACATACAACAAACCAACTAACCTATTATATCCTTACGATCGATGCAACGTTTAACAAAGCCTTCCAAGTTTTACCCTAATAATTTTTAATATAACATAAATGTTTGTGTAGCTAAAAAGCGAAATCATGTAGAATGCTAATATGCGTAATCTTGGATATAATATTTAGAAATCATTATTAGATCCATATGTAAAAGTTAATAAAACTGTAGAATGTTCTTGAATGAAAACTGTGCGATGACTTCCCAATTTTTTTACTATAATACATGTAAAATGTCAATATCTGAATAAAGACTATGTATGAGACGTAATTAAAAAGATAGAGTAAAATAAACAAAATCAGGCCTGTTACTTAAATTTCTTTCATTTGTTCGTTTTTTCGGATACTGCTGCTATCGCTTTTCAAGCTTATAACCTCTGTATTTTCATATCCACCAATGCCACTGAGATCGAAAAAAAATGTTGTCTTACAACGTGATATTTTTCAATAATAATTGATGGTGAACCCAGGTACTACAAAATGGTTGGTACAAGGTTGGATAATGAGTATACAACGTTGGCCCACAGTAAGAAATTACACGTCTTGCCGTGCCATTGATCAAAGAACAATTTAGCGACAAATGCTCAACAATGGTCTATCCATTATCTGCATAGAATCCTGCTTAGATACAATCCAAATTAGAGGGACTCTGTATCTACCATTTTCCAATTGTTTCCACAAATTGTCAACGATGCCCTACAATCCTCGCTACTTGGGAAGCTACAAATTCAGAAAAGTCGCAATGTTTTCCAACAGTGCATTATTGATATTTGCAGATTGGAGCATCTTTGTTAAGTTCAAACCTTCCATGGTCTGTAAGGTGTGTAATTAGGCCAAAAGCGTCCAAAATTGTTTTTAGCACTTCTCATCCTGAATTCCTCTTTCTTAATATTACAAAGTTCGTCTCCATAAAATCCCGCAATTAAATGATCAGACAGATGAGACCAATCCAGAACATACCAGGGTATTTCTTAGACAATCTATCTACTCTGCTAGAAGTAAAAATTCTTCTTTTTTCTTTGACAGATTTTCCCCACAAAAACTCACTAATAAACATACACGAAGGAAAACTTGTAGAGTAGCAGAAGACATTACTGAATTTTAAAGAAAGAAAATTTGATTCTGAAAGTTATCTGACTGTTTTCAAAATGTTCCCCTCTTCAAACATTGTATAAATTATAAATTTCAGCAGAATGGTGGAATTGAGAACCCTTCTTCAAAATTTAAGAAATTGGGTTACTTTCGTTTTTGCTTAATCAGAGACAAAGACAATTGTTAATTTACCGATACTAATTTTTGTTGGTGAGGAGACGAGCTCGATATCATTTCAAACTTTGTCTTAAAATTTTAAAATGTGAACATTTCTTAGCGAGGATAGTTGTGGAGTTATTCTACGGATAATTATATTTTTATATATAACAGCACAATAAAACATTGCGTTTGACTTATTATAACGTATACAACGTTATCCACATATTTTGTGTTATTATGTGTTTAGCGTGTGGTAAATTACTTATTAGCAATTATCTGATTTTGGTTTATATAATGTTTTCTTATTCAGTTATTTTAAACTTCTCACTGCCATGAGCTAATATATCCGTTCACTATGCTGTAGGTTTCACTGCAATAGAAGCATTGTTTAAATTAATATATTTCTACAAATATAATCCAGTTTTAAAACATTGAGTAATGATTAATAACCTCAAGGGTTATACTCATATACGTAATTCAGCTATATATATTAAGTTTGAAAATTAATTTTCTTTTAGCATTTTTTAAAAAAATACAGAAAAAACAACATTACAAATTTGCCCTTTTGCTCAGCGGTCAGGGGGTTAAATAATTTTTGTTTAAACAAATTATCAAATACTTTATAAGCACTTTTAAAATGTCATTTTAAAAATTGGAAAACAATGAAACCTTACATTTCAAAATGTTTGGGAAAGTAAATTTTCTTTTATCCATAGATTTGTAATTAACACTATAACACAAAACACGTGTATTACTATTTAACAGGTAAACTCCCGCACAATTTAAGATGAAAAATGTTGCATCTATCAGATGTATTTATATAAGCATTTTACCATATTTTTAAAATTCAATGAGTAAACAGAAATTTTTAAAATTAGAATTGTTTTATCTATTAAATAGGTTTTTTTCATTTTATACTGCATTTTCCCATCAAGAAACTTATTTATTCAAAAGAAATGTCATTAAAACACACTAATACAGAGCAAACATTTTATTTTTATCTTTTCAACGATGATTACTGAGCTGCGAGAACAGTTAAAGAAGCATTAGGATTAAAAGTACATTAGAAACAACTTTGTATTAACTTAAAATCTACTAATGGATATGGATAACGCAGAAAGTTTGAATGAAATTTTATATTTATGGAATGGGATTTCTTGCAATGATATAGATATTTCGAGAAATGGACAGAATATTTAAAGTATGAAAACGTTTTTGTGTAAAATATTTCCTTTATAAAAAGTATGCAATTTAATAAAATAAAATAAATGATATCTCAATCCTTATTGTGAAAGTAAGAATACTATTTTTTGTTATTACTTTCTTCTATCTATAATAGAAGAAAGTACTTAATCGAAAGTTTTTCGTCTTCCGGATTTCGACGTTTTAGGAGTCAGAGATATCGAAAAACACGTTTTTACAAAAGGTCTGTTTGTCCGTGTGTCCTTATGTATGTCCTCTTATTATCATCGAAAAGTGTATGAAGTTAGGCCTAGAACTGAATCAAATTTCATTTATAGGCTTTTGCCTATGGCCAGCAGGTCTCACTTAAATTTGGGGATATTGTAACGAAAGGGGACGCTGTGATAGCGATTTTTTTCCTATTTCATTATTGTATCATCCAAAAGTGTATGAAGTTATGCAGAGAATGGTACAAAAATTCTTGTATATGTTTTTGATTATGGAGTGCTGCTCCCAGTTGCATTTGGAGATATTCCGCCGGAAGGGGGTGCTGTGATAGCCATTTAAAGATTTCAAATTAAACATAAATGTACAACAAATTAAAAATTCTAAAGTTTTTTTTGTTAAATGTTCGGCCTTGATCCAAGGATTTCGGAGCAATTTTTGTTCTGCCGCTACCTTAAAAAATGGCTGAGATATAGCAGTTTGAAATTTTGAGGTGGCTGACATTTTGAAACAAGACAGCAGGATTCCTCCGTAAAAGGGTTTAATTTATCAGTTTTAGAAAATATGCTTTCTTTCAAAATTTCTTTCATTGTTGTAACCATTGTTCCAATACACATGCTTAACACTGTATATTCCTATTGACCAGCGTCAAATTCTCTCTAAGCGTGGCGATATTTCGTTAATGTTGCCAAATTTGGCGATATTTGGCGACAAAAATTGTTACTATAAATGAAGCCAACTTGGCTATAACTCACTAATTTAGCAACATTCTCATTCAAATTCCATATTGACGACAACTGGGAATGATCTGTAATCGGGTTCCACTCATTTCACCTTCGTGTTTACCAGTAACATTAGCGAAAATAACATACAAAATAAGGAATAGAGAGGCTATGTATTCCTGCCGGTACAGGCCAGAAGAAGTTTTCGTAGTTGTGTTTACATCGTATGGTAGTGCAACGAAGGGTGTTCGCATCCAGGTAACCCGACGATTGGCAAGCAACTGACGTACAACAGAATGACGAAAAATATTGATTTTATTGACGCTGTGATAAGAAATTTTGAAGTATTAACATGTATGAGATAGAAGAAAGTTTTGTCATTGTCACATCTGACTAGTTTACAAATGCTGATCAACGATAATTACTGAGCTGCAAGAACAGTTAAAGAAACATTGGGATTAAAAGTACAGAAGAAACAAAAAAACAACTTTGTATTAACAAAAAACACTATCGAAGTACTACTCATCGATCGTAACGGAATTTTTTCAGGTAGTTAAAAATTATCTAGATATCACACCCCCACCAAATTGCATCGTAAATCCTTAATTTGGAGCAGAGAAAATTGGGGTTAAAAAATTCCATACAAGAATACGTTTGAAAGAAGAAATCCCCCTAATTGTACGTATTCCTATACAACATTTCTTTGCAATTAGTTACTACTTTAGTTCGTTAGGAAAAAATGAGGAGACAATTAGATCGGAAACGGTAAAATCCAAAATACTGAAGAATATAAATAAACAGGCAAAAGGAGTTCGCTGTAAATCCTGTTTTTCTGCCACTTCAGATTTGATATCCAGAAAGTCAAACAAATAGCCGTTCCTCAAGTAAGTCAAATGGTAGTATTTCCATAATGAAGGAGTAAATATGTGAGTAGCATTTTGATTAAAATTTATTAAATTAGTATCTTATAAGCTAGCATGAGACGTATGAAACAGCTAATAAGTTAAATATCCACCACTGTTTGTTGACATTCAACTTCTGCAGTACATTTGGGATTCGCTGGTGTAAAATATGAACGTTTTGAATTTACAACAGAATGTCGCTACTCTTTCCATCTGGTGTCCTTTGAAATTGATACTGAATCATCCACTGAAACAATTATGTATGACGAAGATGGGCTATATGAGGCTGCTGATAGCAAAGATTTTACTGACCAGTTACGTCCTGATATATGTATCGAAAACACGGAATAAGTTGTTATTTTTGGAGGACATGTGTTATGACGTTTACATACTGCACACAACAACATGTGCACCCTTTGATCAGCACGAATGCAAAAGTTCTACCACTGTGCGGTTTGAGATTTAACCCGGGCTGATCAGTGTGATATATATATCGAATCAGGTAAAAAGACAATATTAAATATTTAAACTATCAGAAATCGCTACAAATTTAAACTGATCGGATAGAGTTGCATTATTTTAAGAAGTACACTAAAAGCGGTGGTAGTAGAAAGCAAAAATTACAAAGCATATGGGAAGATACGTTCACTAGGTTTCAGGAAGTATTTCACCGTAATCTAATCATTTAAGACAACGACGTTTGTCGATGGGCTCTCGAAAAAGCAGAGAATTTAATCTTGACGATTTTTGGACTTCAACCAGTTGACTACATAATTTTAAAGCTGCAAGCAACGTTGTGTCTTCAAAAATTAATAAAATGATTTCTGTTCGTGAGTCTAGAGACTTGAAGGATATAATTTATCCAACTGTGTTTGTTGGCGATACTCAAGTTTGTAGGACAGATTACCCATTATAAGATATATATAGCAATGATCAGCCCGTGTTAAATCTAAAAACGCACAGTGATAGAACTTTAGTCTCTTGCAGATCAAAGTGTGTACATACTCCACAACATATTCCTGTACGATATAATCCGTCATAACGGCTGACGACAAATTGTAACACCAGTGTTAAGTGTTTTGAAAGAAATAGATGGGATCCAAGGGTTCCGCAAAATTTATTGCGAACAGACAACATATAAGTTCATGTGTCTGCGTCCGGATCAAATGGTAAGATCATCTCAATGAGTGATATAGGGAGTTTTAATTCCCAACATTGGGTTTTCGTCGCTTATTACTTTAGAATTGTAGCCCTGTTATAACAGTAACTATACTGACAACACTAAACAAAGCTTTGAAAATAGTCACTATTCCTCCATAGACGACTGGAATGTGTCAGCGTTAGATCGATATTTTTTTCGTGTCTACGAGGTAGGGTAAAAAAATTCCCGGAATAGGTCAATTACAAATTATTAAAAAATATAACAATAATTTTACCTTTTTGGCCTTCAAAGTACTTTCCGCCTGCATCCACACACTTCTTCCAGCGTTTGTATAATTGTTCAAAACAATACTTTAATCTATTTTTGGGACGTCCTTTAGTAGCTACGTCGCATTTTCGATCACTTCATCTGAATCCATAAAACGGTGTCCCTACAATTTCATTTTTAGCCATGGAAATAGCTAAAAATTCGCTGGTGCTAGGTCTGGAGAATAAGGAGGGTATTTCAGAGTGGTAACACTGTGTTTGGCAAGATTATTTTTCACAATCAGAGCGCGATGTGGTGGACATTGTCGTGTACAAGAAAACCAATCATTTGTTGCCCATTTTTCAGGTCGTTTTCATCTGATTGCATCTCGTAGTCTTTAAGGATTTCCAGGTAAAGTTCTTTATTGACAGTTTGACCTTCAGGTATAGATTCGTAGTGAATGACGCCTCGTAATCGAAAAACACCTCCAACATCACTTTCCCTCAGCTTTTGTCCAAGCGAAATTTTTCTTTCCTTGTGATGTTTTTGCTGACCTTTACAAAAACGCTTATTCCATCGTTTCTGTATGCTTTCTTCAGAATCTCGAGTGTCTCAGAAGGCGATTTCTCGAGAAAATCGCAAAATTTGATGTGTGCACGCTGCTCTAAAGACGACATTTCAAAATCCGATGAATGAAAAATTCGTTTGTCAGAAACGATCTGCAGCTAACGCCAACTTTACCTGAAATGCATTCCAGATGCCTGTGTGTTTTCCTTATCAGTGCTGCCAACCTCCAAAAAAGATATTTCCACTCCAACGAACACCTGCGAGAATGTAGGCGACCATTCCGGGAATTTATTGACTCTACCTCGTATAAAAGTATTTTCTCGAAAATTTTCCGATTACATATTGTTTTAATGCATGAATATACAACTGCATAACCGGAACGAAATCATCAAGCTACATTCATTGATTCACAACCATTCTTCGTCTACACGGTATAAAAATACCTGGAAGTATTCCTGATACTGCTGTGGTTATCTTGAGGATTATGAACAATTCACAAATCCCATGGATATTTGTTTCACAGTCAATGTTTTATCTGGCTACACAACGTGTTTATTCATTAACGGCCAACCTTCTTTCATTCGTTGCTCCTGGTAAAACTAGCCTATTGCTCTTTGTATCTATATCAAGACTTTCCCATTTGAAGAACTTATCAGGCATATTCCAAATTATTTCTTACGTTGCAGTTTCATCAAATAAACGCAATATGTTATATCGTAATAATAACTGATGTATATAATAAAACCAGAACCACGTAATCATCAGAGGAGATTAAATTAAGCTTTCTGATTAGCTCTTCTTTCGTAAATAAACTGAACTACCATGAACCTAAGTGTCAACTACCATGTTTTCCCGAAAATAAAATCTAATTAAAAAATAAGAACTACTTTGCTTTTTCTGAATGCTAGTAATTAAGAACTACTCGGTGAATAAGACCAACACCAACAATAAACCTGTCTCGTTTTTTAAAAACAGTCGTTTTATATGACGTCGTTTTTCTTTTACGTATGAAAATCACTTCATTAATGTGTCAAAAAGTAGCCATGCTGGATTTGAAAATATACTAGAATTAAACGCGAAAAATCACATCTTCTTTTTTTCTTGCTTCAGTTTATAAGTATTTTTATTTAAAACGTGACATTATTTCCTCCGGTGACAGCATTTTAACCTTGCCGACAATATGGCCAAACGCAGGTTCGTAACAGAAGAATATGGTATGACTGAATAAAGGTAAAATTTTATACATGCATAAAAATAGTTTGTTTATAGAGAATGTACACTGTTAAAAATTTGCAGAAAACTGTCCAGTCATTTGACCGTTTTTGTAGAAAACGGTTACATAACCATAATTTAACTATATTCTGACCATAAAATGAGCAATAATATGGTCAGAATACCGTTAAATTACGGGTATGTAACCGTTTTATACAAAAACGGTCAAATGACTGGACAGTTTGCTGCAAATATTTAACAGTGTATATATGAATAGTTCCAGATTGTTGCAAATACAAAATGTTGTGCAGGATAAAAAGACATCCCCAGATAAAATGTCCTGTTGCCTTTTTTTAGACAAGAATAAATATAAGAATTTCTCTTATTTTTCCGGAAACGTTATATGCAAAATAAAGCTAAAACTTACAAAAGTTGAATCTTGTTCTTTGCTATGCTTATATGTTAAATACGATTATTATTTCATTTTTGTGATATTTTTATATTTAATAATAAAAACCGCACTTGCTGCCGGTGCCATGTGATTTTATAAAATCACACTAAATTTTAATTAAGATGAATTACTCGAAAATAATAGTTTCCTTTAAAATATTTACTATATCAGTTAGTGTCGAGAAATCTGCTCTTGTAGTGTATTTTGCACAATTTAATATATATATATATCAATAACTAATCTATCTTAAATTATTCAAATTCTTTATTCCATTTATTTAATTGTTTCCTTCTTAAAATATTTTATCAAAGCGTATCACACCTTTTATTCTTTTCCACATTTCCCTATTCAAAATTCGTCTTGGGCGGACACTAATAATATTTCTGTGTCTTTTTAATTCATTCTGTTTCAGAATATTATTTTGGTTCTAGAAATTTTATTCTTGCCAAAACCATTACCATTTTACAGCCATCTGATGCATCCACTGTAACTTTTACAAATTTTCCTTCTCATTGGATATTCGCTCGGTGGTATTACATATTTTTGTTTTCCTACGATCTTACTATAAAACATATTGTACTAGCACGAAGCTCAGATTTTTATGTTTTATCGTTTGCTAAATATAATTTCGGAACATCAGCGAAGCGTTGGCCTATAATCTGAAATTTAACTAGTTCCTTATTTCAGACCTAAAATAAAGCTCAAATGTTTTGTTTTAATGCTGTGCAAGGAGATATTATGAAATTTACAAGTCGTCGGAGTTGATTGACTATTATGGAATATTATGATTGTAAAAAAGAGAGTTATTTCGATATATGAGTAAAGGTGACTGCAGTAATAAACAAATTCGGTAGATGCTTTTGTTGTTTATTTTATTTCTGAGGAAATTCCTTGGGATCGAACCAATCGATTGCAATAACATAGTTTTGAAATTCCTCAGAATTTTTGAATTATGAAGAAAATTCTCTGGACGGACGGGTAGTGAAGTTCACCTGCTTTTTCTCCAATAGTTAAAGCATTTTTTGTAGCTAACGCTTGAGTCAGCTGCTTCGATGTTTTTAAAACTTTCTAGTAATTACATGAAAATTACTAACATACCTAAAATTAGGATGTTTCTGTCCCCAATAGGGACCAAACAATAATTGGTTACTAAAGCTACGATAATGTAATATATATCTTTTGTAATTGCTTTTCATCATAATATAATATCTTCATATTTTCTTTGAAGATACCAATATCAGTTTCAAAAGTTATTGTACAAATTTGTTGTACCTTAGAAAAGTTTTGCTTAACAAACATTTAAAAAAGATACAAAGTATTACAGTAAATTATTCACCAGAATTTAGTTAATGTTTAATTATAATTATAATAAAGCATAGAAGAAGTGTTTGTAAAACTTGCCAGAGTTATCTCTTAAATTCTTCTAAAACGAACCTAAATTTGAGTAAGAAAAGAGCATTTCCGGTAGTTTTTCTTGTGCAGACATTTTAAAAATACTTACAAAATTCATTACTCATATATATTTTTTTATATAGAGAAACACTAAATATAGAGAATTTTCACTGTTCGTATGCATGAAAGGATGTGACTAATAAATAGATAACTGATGTCTGTGTCATTGAAATTATTTAAATGTGCTATGATTTCTATTATCATCGTTTCATTAACAAGTCATTTTTACTTATTTATAAACCTACATCCACAATCTTTGAAATTATTTTTTTTTCTAATTGTAAGTAAATTGTATAACACGAATGAAATCTAGAAATTACTTTAAGCGAATACTTTTTAATTATTTTAAACTCATAGAAATCATACAAAAACGCACAAAATGAATAAAAAATAAATAAATTTTCAATTTTCTAAGAAGGTGTAAATTTCTTTATTCACATATTAAACATTTTATAAAGTAAGTATTACATTTACTCTTCATTAATGCATCATTAAAAATTCTATTCAGACACTGCATTATAGTAAGAAATTGTTTTGGGTTTTCTTCATTAAAATTTATTATTTATGTATAAAACCATCATTGTATAATAGCTTAATATAGAACGCCGGAACGTAAGAAAGTCCTCACCAAATCTGTTTTCAGACAAAAGAAATTAATCAGGGATTACAATATGAATTGCATCCGAACGTTATTACTCATGTACAAAATTCAACTAAGAAACAAAACATTCTTTGTGGGCATTAATTTATTCATAAAAAGGATCATTAGAGATAATTAAACGTAATTATTTTATGTCGTGCCTGATTTTTTTTCAATCTCTGTGAATACATTTTGTACAGGGTGGGCAGAAAATCCATATAAATTTTAAAACTTCATAAAAAAATATATTAGGAAGTGCGGTTTGCAGTAAAAACTTTCTCAATACACGGTATAGTTTTAAAACAAAAATACTTGTAGTTAAAAAAGTTATCGATAAAGGGTGCTAAAACAATTATAGTTTTCGGAAAAATGCGAATGAAGATGATTATGAAAGAATTGATTAGTCAGTGGATCGTATATTTAATTGAATCATCATTTTGAAATATATAACAAATTATTGGGTACCGGAGATCATTTTCTTTCTTAGATGTTTTGAGGTCGGAATTATCGAAACTATTCATTGCCTTTTCTCCATTTACACAATTCGTAAACAACTTTCGTTCAGTAATTTGTCCTACATACCAAATGAAAGATTAAATTGGATAAGGGATCTACCGAGTAATCTGTTTTTTTATAACCATCCTCATTTAAATACTTCTGAAAAATGTATTTGTGTTTGCTCCTTCTATCGTTAATTTTTAAAATGCAAACTATTTTGCAGTTCAAAAAATTTTGTATCGTGACAATTCTTTGAATGTAAACCGCAATTTCGTATTTGTAGTCCTAATATCGTTCCCTCAAGCTGATAAATTTTTGGGGATTGCATAATGTCATACAGGAAGAGTTCTCAATGCCATTAATTTTTTATAAGGTATTCTTTGGAAAACACACATCATTAACATAAGACATGCAGTTTATAGCCACCGATAATCTCAAAACTTTGATACTTTAAACACAGCCAATACGAAAATTTAGTTTCAATTGTTATTCTTTTTTCTGAAAGTCTAAACATTTTATAGATAAATCCTGGATTTGCTACTGTTAAAATACTATGGAGCGCTTTATACACGATATAATATAATTTTCCATTTTTCCCAATAGAAAGGGGTATACAAAACATTTTCTAGGCTGCCCAAATCTCAAGACTTTGAAATTTAAATCACAGTAAATACAATTTTTTTTGCGTTTTCTTTTCTTTAAATCAGGATTCTTACAGAAATTTCTTTAAAATTCTTTATTTTCTGCTGTTAAAATTTATAGGGGAAATCCTACATGAGCAAGGCTTTACAAATTTGAGAAAATCTGGAAGCCAGCAAAAATATCTTGCCCCCAGTAAAAAATATCGCTGCCCCTCCCCGTCATTGATTTTGAAAAAAACAAAGATTTTTTAATGAATTAAATGAGAAAAAAATAAAAACAAGCAAAATTTTAAATTATTAGTTACATAGTTTAGAATAGTAACTAATTTAGAAAAATATTATCTAAGCTTTCTGATAAAACTTAGTAAAATTATATATATATATCTGGTGAAAAAAAGACAAAGAACAACTGTAAAGTCTGAATAAACCATCATGTTCGGAAAATGCTGATTTCCAAATGCTTCAAATGTTAGGATAGTTCAGTGCTACAAAATCTAAATCTGTTGAGGGGAGCATTAATACAATAGTGAAGCGGAAAACAATTTTTTACCTATTTTCCTGTCAAAGTCAGTCATATTATTCAGATTTTAATATTTTAAAATTTTTAGTTGATGAATTTATTTTTGCCAAATTAAAAATAAAATATCCAATGGTTGGAGTATCATAGTTGAGATTTTTTCCAACAGAGCGAAAATATGCCGGGACCAGGACTCGAACCTGAGTACTTTGGTTTACCGTACCAACGCTCTCCCTAATGAGCTATCCCGACGATATCCTGGACTGGCATATCTCACTCTTATTTGTTGGACAATGCTGCGAACTGCAGCGCAGTTCGCACCCTTGTCTAATAAATAAGAGTGAGATATGCCAGTCCAGGATATCGTCGGGATAGCTCAGTAGGAAGAGCGCAGTTCGCAGCTTTGTACAACAAATAAGAGTGATATATGCCAGTCCTGGATATCGTCGGGATAGCTCAGTAGGAATAGCGTTGGTACGGTAAACCAAAGTACCCAAGTTCGAGTCCTGGTCCCGGCATATTTTCGCTCTGTTGGAAAAAAATCTCAACTATAATACTCCAACCATAGGATATAATTTACCAAGTTAAATATGCTTTTCTCTATTCAGTATGACTTAAAAATGAATGTTATTTTTTTTATTTGAATATAGCTTGTAAATTTATTTCTTACTATTAGAGAGAAATAAAAAATGCTGCTTATGTACATTTTGTAGGTCAAATATAAAAAGGAAAAAAATACCGACAGATTAAATAATTTGGACGGCAAACAAAAAAACTTGGTCGTCAGTGGCGACTTGGTGACCTCATTTGCTAAGCCCTGTACACGAGAGATATAATTTTACTTTTACCAATAACACAAAAAAATACGGATATTAAAAAAAAATTACAGGATCTCCAAATCTCAATATTTTGAAATTTTAAACACGGTAAATACAAAAATTTAGTTCCAAGGGGTTTTGTCTAGTGTTGGCATTTTTATAGGATTTTCTTTTAAATCCAAGTTTTACTGCAGTGAAAATACTTTTGTTAAAACATTTATACCTAAATAGCCAAGAATATTATTATTTTCAATGAAATTACAAATGATCTATTTAAAAAAAGATCCGGATATCTGCATGAACTGCATTTATTTGTAGTGAAATGGAGTTTAACTCGTGGATGGATTTTTATTATCTGAAACATTAACTATTAATCAATTTCCAAACAAAAGTTCTCCTTTAGATCGTTGCTCCTACAGAATTATGAACAGATAGAATAGTAGTACGAAGGCCAAGGTTAGTAAGTTATACCAATGTCATACGAGTTAATTTTATAAAATACTTCCCAATTTAATAAAATGTGTTAAATTACAATTTTCAGATAAACCATTATTAATGCATTTCCTGATATTATCTGTTTTCTTTACTTCTCTTTATTTCTTTTTGTTTTTTCTTCACGAGGATAGCTGCCAGCCTGCTAACTAAAAATTCCTTTTGTTCAAAGTCAAAGTTTTCTGGTTAAATCCCTATATTTGGAGTTGATTTTAGACTTTTCTTAATTGAATCTGGAGTTTGACTCAATTCTCTGCACTGTAAAAAAGAGAAATGTTTCTTTATCTAGCTCTTACTTTTCTTAATTTTACGAAAAAATAATATAACCTCTTCCGAGTTATCCATGACTCCAAAAAGCATTCTTTTATCTACAGATACTTCTGAAACTAACAGATTTCCAACAGTTAACTCAGGTCGAAATTCATGCTAGTACCAGCAACAAAAAATAGGCTAGTTATTGCTATGTATTGTTTTGTATGCTAGATTTTCATGCTATTATATGCTTTATAATGCTAACCAGCATCAAGTGGGTCAATACACACCATGACTTTCTGGGTAATTCTGGCGGAACCAGCAAATGCTTATGCTAGTACCAGCAACAAAAGTAGGCTAGTTATTGGTATTACATGCTTTATAATGCTAGCCAGCATCAAGTGGGTCAATACACGCCATGACTGTCTGGTAATTCTGGTGGAACCAGCAAATGTTTATGATAGTTTATGCTATTTTAATGATAATTTAGGCCAGCATTTAATGCTAGTCCAGCAAACAAATACCAGCATGAATTTTGACCTAGGAAAGAAGGATTAGTGGGACAAATGTTTGTTTTGCTCCCCGAAATTCTTGGAAACGTTTCCTAGTATATTTTGCAGTGCATTAAGCTGTTTCCTCAATCCGAAATATCCGTTTTTTGTTTGCTATTAATTCTGAAGTAAACATTTTTATATTCAAGAAACATGAAAAAATGACAGCATAAACATAAATATTAAAGTTAGTATCATTAACATTCAAATTAACGTTATTTTGATAGTCTTGCATGTATAAATTGTGTTACACGGCTCAAAATATTTTATTAAGAACTGAAAACATCCGAAAAACCAATATTCCGGGTAGAGAAAATTGATTAATACACACCGTAAAGCTACTCGGAAACGTTTACGAAAGTACGGCAGCAAAAGAAACTTTTGTTTCATAAATGCTTTTTTTAAACTTTGAAATCTATTGCTTTCAAAATCTTCTGAAGACAAAGAAAGCTTTTTGGAATCGTTACGGAAGGGATCATATTATATTTTCGTAAACCATAAAAAAGATAATATATAAATTAAGAAACATTTGTCTTTATTTACTATATATCAAAAGTTTTCCCTATTTACATTGCTGCGACAGAATTACGATGAAGCTGGAAAGATTATGCCACAACAAGTTATACCAAAGTCACACTATAGAGAAAGTTATACCAAAGTCGTACTAGACCAAAGTTCCACCTTTTCAATGTAATTTGCTAAATTACAATTTTGAGAATTATCTTTATCGTTGTATTCCCTGTAAATCTATTTTATTTCACTAATTTGTTTATTATTTTGTTACGTTTGGATAGTCTTCAAGAGATATATAAATATAAAAGGAAGAAAAATGTATAAAAATATAATATGGAACAAATGGATTCATGTTACTTTCACATAATTCACTCTAAACGACATATTATGCGAACGAAAAATGTTATCTCCTTACTTGAGAGATAAAAAATGTTCTTTTCTAATGTAAGACAGCCTCTTTTTGAAAACCTGCTACAATTTTTCCCGCTCTACTAAATGTCGCATCATTATAATATAAATTTATATTTAGAGCATAGCTCTTTTTTTTCTTTTTTTTTGCCAATGTATTGTCAGAATGGAATAGAAGTTAAACAATACATACATATATATATATATATATATATATATATATATATGTCTTTAAAAAATGAAAACAAATGTGAAAAACAAAAGATGAAATACTATAAAAAGCAATGGAAAGGATACTGCAGGAATTAAACTTAATAAAACGAAAAATAAAAAGTTGGAAAACTATGAATATCTTATGGCATCGTCAGAGGAGCTTCATAAGAATATTCATAGTAAATATATGTTATTTCATCAAATATTGTCAGCATTATGCCTAAAATCGACAATGTTAAGCCCCTAATAACATATATATGAAACAAAATAATATCAAAAACCTACAAGAGTTCAAACAACAAAATAAGTAGATAAATTAACTTTTATTCAAGATAAATAGGAATTAGATCATAAAGCAATATACAAAACTCACCAAAAAACTAATATTGATTAAGATTGAACTAGATGAAAAGTGCTTTACATAGATCATATCACCAGAAAATTCAAAATGGCTGCTAAAATCACAGTCATTCGATTGAAAGAAATGATGAAAGGGAAATAAAATTGTTTTGTGCCGCCATCTATCTCATAAAAATGAAACGAAAAGCTGAAGTTATAGACTTTTTAAATAATAAATTTGGTGCTGTCCTCTATTAGGAATGAGGAGAAAATGGAATTAACAGAAATAAATTTTGCACACGGTAGTAATTAATGTAAATTAAATTTAGAATGTGATGAGAACTAAAGAAAGTAAATAAAATTTAAATATTATTAAAGATGAAGGATGAAATGGGAAGATAGTAGTACAATAATTAGCCATCTACGAGGAGGCATTGTGTAAGTAAAATGAAGAGTGTTTTATTTATGTTGTGTAACTAATTCTGTTATTTAAGTGAAATGATTAAATGTATAAAACCGGATTTTTTTTAATTTTGTAGCTTTATATATATATATATATATATATAATCATTAATGAAACATTATCATAACACCAACATAAATTATGAAATTATGAATTATTATGTAATAATTAATTGAAAACGATAGTGTTCCCCAACACACTGAATATAGATACCATACTTATTTAAAAGAAGAAGAAATTAAATTTAAAATTGAATGAATGAAATTGAATGAGTGAAAATTGTGGAATTTAGACAGAATTATCAAGTCCCAAATGCCTAAATACCACAAATAAAATGTGTGGTTTCATCATCATATTAGCCATAACATTGCTAAGAATATGATTTTGGGACTACCACATCATAAACAAAGAATAAAACCTGTGAAACACTCTTAAAGTTCATAAATAAAAACAATATTAAAAAGGAAAGAAACCTGACCCATACTAAAGAGATAAAAACAGTGAAATTGGATTAAAAAGGATATTGGTGCACATAAGTAACCAGATATAGGAGCATCTTTAAACAGAGGCAATGAATTGCAAAAAATCTTTACATGTTGCCAAAATAAGTTGTAAAGATGATTTACCATGGAATATTATTTTAAAGCAACACAAACCATGGTGCTGCCATCTATGAGAAAAAAAGTGAATAAGCTATGAATTAATAAAAGCAGTGGAAGAAAATTAATATTTAAAAATTAAACCAAATACTATCTAAAGAATGATAAAAATTAGTTAAATAATAAATAAATAAAATTAAATAATAAATAATAAATAAAATATCCAATTACATTAAAGTAAAAATGGATGTAAAATGGTAAAATTAATAATTAATGATTAATGCTACAGAAAAATATATGTACCAAGAAATGACATAGCCACTATTAAATAGCTTTGCCAAAAATGCAACATCACATAAATTAATTTAAATTAAAATTAGAATAATAAATTATTTCAATTAAGATGCTAAGGATTTAAAATTAATATTAATTAAATATTGAAATTAATTAAATACATATAATGTTTCTGCATACAATGTTAAAAATTAAATACACATGATATAAGTGGATAGGGTAGAACATTTAATAAAAATTAATACATGTATTATATTAGCATTTAAGAAAGTATACATTATATTAGAAGTTAATATGATATTGTCCACTGTGGGCATTAATGTAAATACAATTAGTCAAAAACATTCTTAGTAGTAATGAATATAAATTCATTTAACTTAATTAATGACTATGTAAATATAACTATATTAATTTGCATATAAAAATATCAAATCATAGTCCATAATAAAATATGTATTAGCAAACGTATGTGTAAATCAAAATGCCCTTTTTTTAATATAAATTAACCATGCGTTTTTTCCATACAACTCCGCCACACACCTCCTCAATCCAACATCTACCCATATATATATATATATACCCACATATATATATATATATATATATATTATAACTATTTTCTAATATTATATGTTTTTTATACATTTTTTTAACGCATGTGTTAATTTGGTAGCTAAGATCATTTAAGTACTAATTAAATATTAAAGAATATATGATTTTTTTTTGGAAAACCATGTTGTAATGCATCATAGATTAGTTTTTTTAATATTGTTGTTAATTAGTTGAGAAGAACATAAACTCTTTACTCTATATATATGATTAAGGTGTATATTACGATATGCAGAATTATGAAGACAAGATTTAAAATTAGTAAATGTATTAACTTTAAATTTAAATTCTTTACGTTTATCAAATAGATCAATTATTGTTTTGTTTTCTTTAAGTGTAATTTTAAGATCTAAAAAGTTAATAATATTGTTAGAAAGGAGGTTTTACGTTTCTTCTAAATTAGTAGGATAATTAATCTACTGGAAATATAGAAATATTAGTGTGATCAGTGGAAATTAAAATTATGTCATCAATATAACTTTATAAATGTATAATACTGTTAATAAAAGTACGTTCAAAGTGATACAAGTATAAGTTAGAAAGTATACTAGATGTACATCCTCCTTGTGGTATACCGACTTTCTGTAAATATAACGTGTTATCATGCATTATAAAATGATTATATATAATAAAATTTGTTAGAGTTTTAAAATAAGCAGTATCTCTATGAATTGGTAAATTTAGTGTATGATGATACTTATTAAATAATTTATTTATAATATTATGTAGATCTAATAAATCTACATTATTAAAAAGATCTTTGAAATCCTATGTCATTATATTGTTAACACATTTAAGATTTTTCAAAATATTGACGAGTTGATAGCTATTTTTTATACAATGTGTATTATCAGTGGATGTTGTCAGTGTATAGATTTGATTGAGAATTTTTAATAGATGTTTATTGACAATATTATTATATGTATTGCACCCAATAGTTACAGTCCTAAATTTAATTGGTTTATTATGAAATTTGGGTATAAGAACTAAATAACTAAATAAGGATAATTAAAGTTAGTAGAAGAAATATTTAATAGTTTATAATAACTGTGAATTTTACGATTGTTTACAATTACATTTTTATTAGTTTTTTGAAAAGATTTGTCAGTAGAAATACAGGATGTAAGTATATATATATATATATATAAAGAAATAGGTAAATTTAATATTAAACATAATTATTTACTAATATAGAAATCTCAGCATACACAGCCTTAATGGTAGTTATTTAAAATTGTTTAATAAAACATGCATATATAAGTTTAAAAAAACAGATTTTAATTCACTATAAAAGTAATTGGGTAATTAATCACTTTTCAAATGGCCTTTTTATATATTTCACGTTATTTCCTATTTTGTTGTATAAATATGCATTAGAATAATTTACAATAGAACTGTTTTATTAAATATAATTAATAAAGCATACAGCCATTTAGAAAACCTAATTTTGACTCATTATAAAAGTAATTAAGTACTTAATCACTTTACAATTGGCATTGTTAAATATTTCATGTTATCTCTCATTTTGTAGTATATATATATGCACTAGAATAATTTAAAATAGAAATTTTTTCTTAAATATATATACTTTTTTTGGACTTATGAAAGAAAAAAAAAACAAAATAAAATCCTATTGTAAAAGATACACATTCAAACACGTGCTTAAATTAAAACAAGTTGGAAATTGTACGTTAAACGTGACACATGAGATGCATTCGTATTATAATCAGTTTTACAATGTAAAAAAATCATCCTTATTATTTCAGTGAAATGAAATGTATCGTCTGAGCGAAATGAGCATGCCTTTTTTTTTTTTTTTTTTTTTTTTTTTTTTTTTTTTTTTTACGTAAGCCAGGTTTACAGATGCGAATTTTTTTCGACACCAGACAGAGCTGCAAAATTCACGATACAGATCTTCCTTTGCGAATGATTACCTACATGGTTTAATATTTTTATATGACTCATAATGAACGAATATAGTTTGTGATTATCTACTTTAATGGATTGAGATATTCGGTTTTCAAATTAATTTCGAAAGAAGTTATCTCAGAATCTATAAATATTTGAATGTAACTCATCTCTCAAACATTTTTTTTTAAAATAATCTTTCTAAAAATGTAAATTTTATGCAATTTTATTCGAAAAAATAATTTTGAATAAAAATGTCCTCCTGGCATATGAAAAAAGAAATGTTCAGCGCGTATTTGCTTTTTTTATTATTATATTTGCGTTTTTTTTATTATATAGATTACGTACGATAGGATTTAATAGAACAAAGAAAACTTTTATTAATATATTTTTAAGTTTTGATTCAATGTTCATAAAATTTTAAATGACTCGACAATATTCTGCAACGATTATATATAATAAATTTCAAACCATTCGGTTGGGTATTTTTTGCGCTGTTATATGAAGACAGACGGACGGCAAAATTCACGATGGGGATCTTTCTTTGCGATTGATTACCTACATGGTTTAATATTTTTATGACTCATAATGAACGAATATAGTTTGTGATTATCTACTTTAATGGATTGAGATATTCGGTTTTCAAATTAATTTCAAAAGAAGTTATCTCAGAATCTATAAATATTTGAATGTAACTCATCTCTCAAACATTTTTTTTTTAAATAATCTTTCTAAAAATGTAAATTTTATGCAATTTTATTCGAAAAAATAATTTTGAATAAAAATGTCCTCCTGGCATATGAAAAAAGAAATGTTCAGCGCGTATTTGCTTTTTTTATTATTATATTTGCGTTTTTTCTATTATATAGATTACGTACGATAGGATTTAATAGAACAAAGAAAACTTTTATTAATATATTTTTAAGTTTTGATTCAATGTTCATAAAATTTTAAATGACTCGACAATATTCTGCAACGATTATATATAATAAATTTCAAACCATTCGGTTGGGTATTTTTTGCGCTGTTATATGAAGACAGACGGACGGCAAAATTCACGATGGGGATCTTTCTTTGCGATTGATTACCTACATGGTTTAATATTTTTATGACTCATAATGAACGAATATAGTTTGTGATTATCTACTTTAATGGATTGACATATTCGGTTTTCAAATTAATTTCAAAAGAAGTTATCTCAGAATCTATAAATATTTGAATGTAACTCATCTCTCAAACATTTTTTTTAAAATAATCTTTCTAAAAATGTAAATTTTATGCAATTTTATTCGAAAAAATAATTTTGAATAAAAATGTCCTCCTGGCATATGAAAAAAGAAATGTTCAGCGCGTATTTGCTTTTTTTATTATTATATTTGCGTTTTTTTTATTATATAGATTACGTACGATAGGATTTAATAGAACAAAGAAAACTTTTATTAATATATTTTTAAGTTTTGATTCAATGTTCATAAAATTTTAAATGACTCGACAATATTCTGCAACGATTATATATAATAAATTTCAAACCATTCGGTTGGGTATTTTTTGCGCTGTTATATGAAGACAGACGGACGGCAAAATTCACGATGGGGATCTTTCTTTGCGATTGATTACCTACATGGTTTAATATTTTTATGACTCATAATGAACGAATATAGTTTGTGATTATCTACTTTAATGGATTGAGATATTCGGTTTTCAAATTAATTTCAAAAGAAGTTATCTCAGAATCTATAAATATTTGAATGTAACTCATCTCTCAAACATTTTTTTTTTAAAATAATCTTTCTAAAAATGTAAATTTTATGCAATTTTATTCGAAAAAATAATTTTGAATAAAAATGTCCTCCTGGCATATGAAAAAAGAAATGTTCAGCGCGTATTTGCTTTTTTTATTATTATATTTGCGTTTTTTTTATTATATAGATTACGTACGATAGGATTTAATAGAACAAAGAAAACTTTTATTAATATATTTTTAAGTTTTGATTCAATGTTCATAAAATTTTAAATGACTCGACAATATTCTGCAACGATTATATATAATAAATTTCAAACCATTCGGTTGGGTATTTTTTGCGCTGTTATATGAAGACAGACGGACGGCAAAATTCACGATGGGGATCTTTCTTTGCGATTGATTACCTACATGGTTTAATATTTTTATGACTCATAATGAACGAATATAGTTTGTGATTATCTACTTTAATGGATTGACATATTCGGTTTTCAAATTAATTTCAAAAGAAGTTATCTCAGAATCTATAAATATTTGAATGTAACTCATCTCTCAAACATTTTTTTTTTTAAATAATCTTTCTAAAAATGTAAATTTTATGCAATTTTATTCGAAAAAATAATTTTGAATAAAAATGTCCTCCTGGCATATGAAAAAAGAAATGTTCAGCGCGTATTTGCTTTTTTTATTATTATATTTGCGTTTTTTTTATTATATAGATTACGTACGATAGGATTTAATAGAACAAAGAAAACTTTTATTAATATATTTTTAAGTTTTGATTCAATGTTCATAAAATTTTAAATGACTCGACAATATTCTGCAACGATTATATATAATAAATTTCAAACCATTCGGTTGGGTATTTTTTGCGCTGTTATATGAAGACAGACGGACGGCAAAATTCACGATGGGGATCTTTCTTTGCGATTGATTACCTACATGGTTTAATATTTTTATGACTCATAATGAACGAATATAGTTTGTGATTATCTACTTTAATGGATTGACATATTCGGTTTTCAAATTAATTTCAAAAGAAGTTATCTCAGAATCTATAAATATTTGAATGTAACTCATCTCTCAAACATTTTTTTTTTAAAATAATCTTTCTAAAAATGTAAATTTTATGCAATTTTATTCGAAAAAATAATTTTGAATAAAAATGTCCTCCTGGCATATGAAAAAAGAAATGTTCAGCGCGTATTTGCTTTTTTTATTATTATATTTGCGTTTTTTTTATTATATAGATTACGTACGATAGGATTTAATAGAACAAAGAAAACTTTTATTAATATATTTTTAAGTTTTGATTCAATGTTCATAAAATTTTAAATGACTCGACAATATTCTGCAACGATTATATATAATAAATTTCAAACCATTCGGTTGGGTATTTTTTGCGCTGTTATATGAAGACAGACGGACGGCAAAATTCACGATGGGGATCTTTCTTTGCTATTGATTACCTACATGGTTTAATATTTTCATGAATCATAATGAACGAATATATTTTGTGATTATCTACTTTAATGGATTGACATATTCGGTTTTCTACCTAATTTCAACTGAAGTTATCTCAGAATCAATAAATATTTGAATATAACTCATATCTCAAACAAACAATTTTTTTTAATACTCTTTCTAAAAATGTAAATTTTATGCAATTTTATTCGAAAAAATAATTTTGAATAAAAATGGCCTCCTGGCATATGAAAAAAAGAAATGCTCAGCGCGTATTTGCTTTTTTTTATTATTATATTTGCGTTTTTTTTATTATATAGATTACGTACGATAAGATTTAATAGAACAAAGAAAACTTTTATTAATATATTTTTAAGTTTTGATTCAATTTTCATAAAATTCGAAATAACTTGACAAAATTCTACAACGATTATATATAATAAATTTCAAACCATTCGGTTGGGTATTTTTTGTGCTGTTATATGAAGACAGGCGACGGTATAGGTGTTAGGTATTTATATAATTACGAACGCACATAAAAATTAAATTTAACAATGTCACTATTATTTTACAAGAGATTTCGGAACAGATGACGCGGAAGCACCGGAAGAAGCGCGACTTTTGTTTATGCGCCCTTTGGCGAGAAAATCTCGTTTTCGAATACAGATTAGATCTAGCCTGTGAAAACAATAAGTTAGTTTTATTTTATCATCAAACACAATTTTTTTATAAAACACACACATTTTTTTATTATAAAACACATATTTTTACTGTCAAACAACACATTTAGTATAAATTATAAAACACACAATTTTTTTATGATAAACACACACAGATTTATTTATTATGAAGCACACACAATGTTAAAAATCATATCATATATTCTAATACGAGCAAATCTTGTTGGTGGTTATATATATATATATATATATGCAAAAATTATCTTAAAAACGGCTCTAACGATTTTGACGAAATTTCGTATCCTACCGTCTTGGGGCACCAGAAAACCATTGGGCTAGGTCACATGCTCGAGAAAATTCGATTAGTGGGTCATTTTGGGTCATTTTGGGTCATGGTCTCGCTAATTGTACCTAAAAAACGATTCAAACGATTTTGACGAAATTTTGTATCCGACCATTTTCGGGCATGAGAAGTCAATTGGGCTGGGTCACATGTTCGAGAGCTTTCGATTAGTGGGTCATTTTTGGGTCAACGCGGGTCAAATTAATTTTATCTAAAAAACGGCTCTAACGATTTTGATTAAATTTTGTGTCCTACGAGTTTCGAGCACGATAAAAGCATTGGGCTAGGTCGCATGTCCGAGAAAATTCGATTAGTGGGTCATTTCTGGGTCACTGTGAGTCAAGATCTAAAAAGCGGCTCAATTTACACGAAATTTTGCATCCAATGGTTTCCGGGCACGAGAAGACTGTTGGGCTAGGTCACATGTTCGAGAAAATTCAATTGGTGGATAATTTTGGGTAATTTTCGGTCATGGTCAAGCTAATTGTATCTAAAAAATGGTCCAAACGATTTTGACGAAATTTTGTATCCGACTATTTTCGGGCACGAGAAGACTATTGGGCTATGTCACATGTTCGAGAACTTTCGATTAGGGGGTCATTTTTGGGTCAAAGCGTGTCAAATTAATTTTATCTAAAAAAGGCTCTAACGATTTTGATTAAATTTTGTATTTTAAGAGTTTTGGGCACGCGAAAATCATTAGACTAGGTCACATGTTCGAGAAAAATCGATTAGTGGGTCATTTCTCGGTCATTGTGGATCAATATCTAAAAAGCGGCTCAATTTACACTAAATTTTGCATCCTATGGTTTTCCGGCACGAGAAGACTGTTGGGCTAAGTCACATGTTCGAGAAAATTCAATTAGTGGGTCATTTTTGTCATGGGTCATGATATTTGAACTCAAATTTAATTTTGACCGAGCATAGCTCGGTCTTCCCTGCTCGTTATTATAAAACACACACATTGTGAACAATACAACTGACTCAGCTATTGAAACCAGAGGGCTTTGATTAATTCACACTAAATGGTCTACCTGCCAAAATCACTGGGTTGCCACGCCAGGCAAAAAATCGCCATTTTAATGCCAAAAAGAAACGCCGGTGCGTCTGGACATCTGTGTCGCTATTTTTTGTTTGTAGTATTAATCCAGATAGTTATTACACAGTTGCATTCTTCTTATTACTTAGAAAACCGATAATGGGGTCTGTAGAGTAATATATAAGTATTGACAACTATAATAAATTTCATTTAGATAATGATGTTATTAAAGGCTAATTTTGTGTTTAAAAAAAGCGAAACATGATTTACAAATTTTTGAAATTTATCTTCAGGATAATTTGTAAGGATTCTAATTTAATATTCCTATCTTTCAGTCATTCGATGATTTGTAGATGCATAAGTGATATATAATACCAAAAAATTTATATTTTCTATTCTAACAAAAATGTAAATAGCTAGACTCAAAACACAATTTTTAATTAAGTTTCAAGTATCAATGTTTCAACATAATTTACTCATGAATTACACTTAATTAATTAACTTTTTTAAAGTTAAGTTCTTATTTATAGGCTACATTGATAAAGTTAATTATCCGTAAGTATTTAAGACACTCATTTTTTGTTATATAAATTCAGACGATTCTGTTACTTTCGTTGTACTTATTAAACACCACATGCTCACAGCGAGTAATTAAATACATACATTTTTAATAAATTTAGCTTGAAGCTAATACATGTTAAGATTCATGCTTATATATATATATATATATATATATATATATATATATATTGAAATGTATCATTATATTGATAATGTTCGTGTGCTTCTAGAATCTAAATCAATATTTAATTAGTTCATTATCCAAAAATAACGCAAATGTATATGATATACTAATTATTTTTGCAATAAAAAAGTTTACTTATGAAACATTAATTAAATGGAAATGGAATGAAAAATTTCCCATTTTTCCCTTATTTTGTTAACTCTACAGACGTTAGGGGTTTTAAAAATATTAAAAAAGCGTAAAAGTAATAAAAATGTTAGAAAACAAGTAAACAAAAATGTCTCATATTTACTTTTGATAATTATTTACAATTTTTTTTTATAAATGATATAAGAGTAATACGAAAGATCTTTAAAATAATTTCTAACTTCTAGTTTTAGCAGATATCAAAATTAACTAAAAAAAAAAGTAGAGTAAACCCTCGTTATATCGTGCCTCGTATATCGCACTTTCGGCTATTTCGCTCTTTTTTAGTTGTCCCCCGATAAATTTAGTTTAGAAAAAGCATATACATTTTTTGAAACGTTGCAGTCTAAGCATATAGCTGAAATGCAAATAGTTCATTTTCGTTGTTTAATTTCGTGTGGGAAGCAGATAATTAAAGAAAACCAAAATCAAACAACTCTGGATTCTCATTTTCAGAAAATACTATAAAATGTAAGTAAAATTGTGTACTGTGTATGTACGGTTTTGTATTTTGTTAACGTTTAACCATCTGTTTTGTGTTGAACTTCTAGCTTGTTTAAAAAATATTAAATCGAAAACCTCGGAGCTTAATTTAAGGCCTTTTATTTTTTATTTATAAAAACTCTTCTCGCCTTTCTTGTTATACCGCTAGCCTCGGCGTATCTCGCTTTTTTCTTATCTCCCAACTAGCGCGATATATTGAGGAGTTACTGTTCAGGATTTTCCTATAAGTATAACAGCGATAGAAATCTTTATCATACAAATATATAAAAGGTGGTAATGAAAAAAACTTTGCCGGAAAAAACCCTTAGATACCGTACCGTTTAAGAAAACGGGGTGTCATGTAATATATGGGTATTTTATGGCATGCGCTCAAAAATGAGGTAAAGAACAGCAATCTAATTCTAACAGTTACGGTTACAGTGACAAGATTTTGAAAACTTCAAATGGCAAAACCTAATATTTTTCATCGCAAAATGACATTCACAGTGAAAAACCATAATTGGCGTTAACAAATGTATTTTGCAGTATGAATGGTGACATAAAACAAGCGCAAAACAGATCATTCCATGCTTCATATTTCATTATAGTGTCATCTACCGTCGTTTTGCGTTTCCGTGATTCACCCAAACATCTTTTTTTTTGCAAGGGGGGGGGGGGGTTAGGATGTTTAAGGGTACAGCGAACTTTCAAATTCCAAAAAATCCTTATAAATGACGATTTTTTAATTTTTAGCATAATAATAATATTTATGATCACAGTTTCCTACTGTAAAAAGATAATCAATTACGGTCAATTTTAATCCAGTTATGCGCATTTTTGTGCAGCCGCAGGCAACAGTTAATTTAACCAAGCCCATTTAAAACACCCTTTCCATAGCTGCCAACTTTTATGTTTACTTCTGACTATTAATATTTAATGGACAATTTTGCTTTATTTAATCGCAGAACTATGCGATAAATAAGGCAAAAAAATTTGATAAATTTGTAGTGGTATATTTAGTGGTAAATGTCTATTAAATTTTAAAATTTCATCTAAAAATAATGTTGAAATTTTTAAAAGTGGAATGAAATACATATTTCAATGATCTTGTAATTAAAATCTATTGAATTAAAATTAAGTTCATTTTTAATATGAAACGAACAAAAAATGTTTAGTAACTTTCATTTTTATGTATAAAATAATTATTATGAAATATATTTAAACCTGTGTGCAAAAGTTGAATGCACATGGAGTATGTTGAAATATGGCAATTTTTTATTATTTTGTGTGTGTGTGTGTGTGAGGGGGTGGGGGTGTATTTTTATAATCGCAAAAATCATTACGATATTTTAAACTAAAGTTTTCATACTGATATCTGAGAACACTATAAACAATTGCTGTAATTTTCAGAAAAAATCGTTAGTAAATAAAAAAGTTAAGAATAATTCCATCAAACATGATTTTATGCATTGTCTGCATGCCATGATTTATTGTTCCCCGCAGTCTTCTGCATGCGATATATCATTGTCTGTGAACGCAAATACTTGAAAATTTGATAATCCGAGTAAAATGATTTGTTTTGTCATCTTGGTGGACACATTTGTTTTTCTCTTTCCTTTTGTTTTCTATTTGGTTATGTCGCCATTTCTGTTGTTAAATTATTTTTTTAAACACAGTCCATTGTTTTTCTCCGTGAAGATCATTTTGCGATGAACAAAAATGGGTTTCACTATTTGAATTTTTCGAAATTTTGTCTCTATAGCCGTAACTGTGAGAACTCGATTGTCGTTCTTTACCTCATTGTCTAGCCCATGCCAAATGACATACCGTTTCCATGAATGGTGTGGTTTTTAAGAACTCATGCATCGGCATATAGGTTTTTCTATAATGACTGTATAACTATCATATATATATACTAGATGGAACCCGTCAAAATTTGACGGCAAAAAACTTGATAGTACCATAAAAATAAAATTCATAGCTGCTTTAAAATGTTTGAAACTTTTGCAGAATAATTCAAATAAATAAAAAACCCACTTTGAATTAAAGCTAGGTTGAAGAACAGCAATTGGCTAAGTTTCACTGGCACATGTTCTCGCGGAATTTCTTTCATCTGACACATTTAGCGCTGTTGTGCAAATAAATGGTAAGTGCTGCCTTGGGGAGGGGGAAATGGCGGGATGGACCAAGGAGATGCATAACATGAATAAGCAGTCAAAGACCTTTCAAACGATATGTAACATGAGGGGTGTGTGCAAAATTTTAAAAAGTTCCCCCTTGGGGGGGGGTAAAGTAGGGGATTGTCACGGAACATGCATAATATGATTAAGTGGTCACAGACCTTTCCAACGATATATAACATGAGGGTTGTGTGCAAAATTTAGAAAAGTACCTCTTTGGGGGGGGGGGGGCAAAGCGGGGAGATGGACATCAGAGATATGCATATGATTAAGCAGTCACAGACCTTTCCAACGATATATGACATGAGGGTTGTCTGCAAAATTTAGAAAAGTACCCCCTTGGGGGAGGGGGGAGGCCAAAGTGGGGAGATGGACATTGGAGATGCATAATATCATTAAGCGGTCACAGACCTTTCCAACAATATATGACATGAGGGGTGTCAAAAAATTTAGAAAATTGCCCCCCTTAAGGGGGGGGAAGTGGCAGGATGGACCCCGGAGATGCATAACATGAATAAGCAGTCAAAGACCTTTCCAACAATACGTAACATGAAGGAATTGTGCAAAATTTACAAAAGTAACCCCTTGGGGGGGGCAAAGTGGGGGGATGGACACCGGAGATGCATAATATGATTAAGCGGTCACAGACCTTTTTAACGATATATAACATGAGTGGTATGTGCAAAATTTAGAAAAGTGCCCCAATTGGCGGGGGGGGGATGGACCACACAGATGCATAACATGAAAAAGCAGTCACAGGCCTTTCGAACGATATATCATATGAGTGGTGTCAACAAAGAAAAGTCTCCGCCCCGTGTAGGCAAAACATACTCCCCCCCCCCCCCCGCCGCCATAATTATTGATGCGGCCTCATTTTTTAAATTCGTTCGCACCCCTCTTCTCCCGCAAAATGTTGTGAATTTTAAAAACTCCACTTACGAATTTTTTTATACCAAAAGCACTTATGTCCGTCGTCTGCATGCAGAGTTTTGTGCTTACAGACGCCAGACACAACAACACACACACAGACAGACGTTTACCGACATTAATAGTATAGATGATACTCAGTGCCTACACATTTCACCCTTTATAATTCAGCCAATGAGTTGACGGTTGTTCATTTCCAGAAACGAAACAATAATTCTTTAGGATGAATTTTGTTTGTTTGATACACCGTGGCAGAATGCGTGCAATGCAGCGACAGGCGTCACAAACTTTTTAGGGCACCTGCAGACTAAAAACATATAATCAATCTTCGCGGGAAAAAAATCCTAGATTTCGTCAAATGATCACGGGAAAAACACTAATTTCATCAAAGGATCATGTAAAACGTGAATTTTGTTAAAAGGCCACAGAAAAACGCGATTTACACAAAAGATGAGCAAATTTTGTCAAAGAATCGCAAAACAGGAAATTTCACCCAAAGATAGCGCTTTCTTGCCAAACTTCGTCTAAAAATTGCGGAATAAAATGTATTTTATCAAAAAATCGCTGGAAAACGCACATTTTGTTAAAGTATCGCGAGAAAAATGCGAATTTCTTCAAAGATTGCTGAAAAAACGCGAATTTCATCTAAGGATTGCTGAAAATTCATGAATCTTATCAAAAGGCAGAAGAGAAAATGTGATTATTATCAAAGCATTGCGAAAAAAGAAAATTTCGTCTAAGGATCACAGAAAAACGCAAATTTCATAAAAGAATCGTGGAAAATAACGCAAATTTCGTGAAAAAAAAATCGCAGAAAAAACACAAATTTCGTCAAATTATCGCTGAAAAAAAAATACGAATTATGTCATAGGATAGCTGAAAAAATTATGAATCTCGACAAAAAAAAGATACAGAAAAAAATGCGAATTTCATTAAAGAATCACGAAAAAAAATGCGAATTTTGTTAAAGGATTGCGCAAAGAATGTGAATTTTTTGAAAGGTTCGTGTGAAAAATGAAACTGTCTGTATTAAAAACAGCACACACACAAACATCTATACAAACCTCAATACACACAAACATATTATAGGCAGGGCTTGAAATTCAATTTTTCCAAACACGGGAGTCTCCCTACCAACATTTTTAAATGGAGGGGAGTTGTAATGTTTGGGAGGGAGAAAAAAATCTTTAAACCCCACTATTCTTTTACGTGCTATTTAAAGAATTACATTAATGCAGACATGACAAAATACCATTGAAAAAATTAAGTCAACTGAGAATGATTATGTAAAATGTTTATTTTAATTATAAAAAAGGGAAGAAATTTAAGTTTTATATATGCAGTGTATTTTTCAAGTTCCATTAAATGTGTTAGGGACCCTTAACAATTAGGTTGTTAAATAAATTTCTGACTTTAGATTTTACTTGATTGAGATTCACCGATCGATCGTGGAAAAGACGCAAAGTTCATCAATCTGTCGCGGAAAAAACGCTAAGTTCGTCGATCTGTCACCAAAAAACGCAAAGTTCGTTGATCAGTCGTGGGAAAAAAGCAAATTTCGTCGATCGATTACAGAATAAACACAAAGTTTGTCGATCTGTCCCCAAAAAACGCAAGGTTCGTCGATCAGTCGCTTAAAAAACGTAATGTTCGTCTATCTGTCGCAGAAAAAACGCAAAGTTCGTTGATCAGTCGCAGAAAAAAATGCAACGTTCGTTGATCTGTCGTGGAAAAAACGCAAATTTCGTCGATCAGTTGCGGAAAAAAGCAAATTTCGTCGATCGATTGCGGAATAAATGCAAAGTTCGTCGATCAGTCAGGGAAGAAAGAAAAATTTCGTCGATCAGTCAGGGAAGTAAGAAAAATTTCGTCGATCGATTGCGGAATAAATGCAAAGTTCGTCGATCAGTCAGGGAAGAAAGAAAAATTTCGTCGATCAGTCAGGGAAGTAAGAAAAATTTCGTCGATCGATTGCGGAATAAACGCAAAGTTCGTCGATATGTCCCCAAAAAACGCAAGGTTCGTCGATCAGTCGCTTAAAAAAGCAATGTTCGTCGATCTGTCGCAGAAAAAACTCAAAGTTCGTTGATCTGTCACGGAAAAAACCACAAAGTTTGTCGATCAGTCACGGAAAAAACACAAAGTCCGTCAATCGGTTGCGGGGAAAAAAAATCACGAAATTTATCGTTCGGTTGCAGGTAAATTAAATAATGCAAATTTCTCCAAAAATGCTGAAATTTTTTGGGCGGGAGGCTCCCGCTCATGATCTTTTTTGGGCGGGATTTCAAAATTTTCCGTGCGAATCCCGCCCTGAAATTCAAGCCCTGATAGGTATAGTTTTAATCTGAAATAATATACTGAACTTGAACTAACTTTTGAAAAATCGGGTTAACCCAAATCCAACTTGCAGAAAACTACACTCAGTCTGAAATCGACTCGAACCATAAAGACAGTTAACCCAACTTGCAACAAAAATAATTATTTTCTGTGAATTTTCTGATTTTTTCTTTTCTCAGAAATGCTGGTAGTCATTTTGTCCCCCAATTTTGCCCTTTACAATTCAGCCAATGAGTGGAGGGGGCCAAAGGAGCGTTCCTTATCACAAACGAAAGATGAGATACGTTCGTTTGATGTCGTTGTTGAAAATTTATGGATTTCTATTATTAAAGTAATTTTTTCATTTTACCGTATTTATTTTCTTTTTGTGTTGTATGTATTTTGCTACTTTGAATTTTTTTAAACTAACCCTTTTTTTTTTGGAGAGTGAGAGAGAGAGATTTAGTAATTTGGTGACACGAAGTTCAGCAAATTCTTAAAATCCACAAATCGTTTCCAATGTAAACAATGAAATTTACAATTAAGTTGCAAGTGCAAAATTTCAGTTTTTTAAATTTTTCATGTCATTCTGTACACATTTTAATATGTCATTCTGATCATTATACATATTTAGTTATGCATTATTAATTATTTACTTGACCTTTACTTTTAATATTTTAAATATTTCAAACTTACAGCTGAATGTAATTATTAAAACATTTGAAATACTGCATTCGAAAAATGAAATTTCAGCTTAGAAACTCGACAATTAAAAAATTTAAAGTAGAAAAGTACTTATGATATAAAAAGAAGAAAAAAAAATACACCAGAATTTATCTGTATTACGAAAGCGGGAGAAATGATTTTCTGTGCTATACGAAAAGATATCCAAATAACTCAATCATGAACATAGAAATAGGTATCGGTTTTTATGTTCAGGTGCACTCAATCCAAACTTGAAACTTTTAAAACGGTCATTGAATGAATGAAATTCATCTCCGCCTTTCACATCCAGAAAACTTGCTGTGTCGCCAATTATGTTTATATTTTATATATATATAAAAAAATAATTCAGGCACTTTTCCGTTATACGGACACCATTGTCGCCAAACATACATACATACATACATACATTTTGGCATAGTATCCGTATAACAGAAAAGTACTAAAGTTCATGGTTTAAAATCACAATAAAATATCATGAAATTTATTGATTAGTTGTGGGAAAATATCGGGGAAATAATGTGTTTTTCGTGAATTTTTTGTTTTGTTAACAATGTGGTTAGAGAGACAGGGAGAAATCCAGAAAACTTGCTGTGTCGCCAATTATGTTTATATTTTATATATATATATATATATATATATATATATATATATATATATATATATATATATATATATATATATATAATAATTCAGGCACTTTTCCGTTATACGTACACCATTGTCGCCGCCAAACATACATACATACATTTACATACATACATACATTTTGGCATAGTGTCCGTATAACAGAAAAGTACTAAAGTTCATGGTTTAAAATCGCAATAAAATATCATGAAATTTATTGATTGTTGTGGGAAAATATCGGGGAAATAATGTATTTTTGTGAAATTTTTTGTTTTGTGTTTAATTGTAAGCATTCATTATAATTTTCAGCGCATTATTAAATTGAAATTTTTGTTTAAAATATGTAAACAAAACAGTGACCAGAAACCTGCACAATTTCTAATATAGATAGATAGATGCATGCATGTAGTACTTTTAATTATTTGGTAAAAATACTGTGATCATCACTGAGAAAACCTGAATTTAACCTAAAAGTAATTGTCGAGTGTTTAAGCTGAAATTTCATTTTACGAATACAGTATTTCAAATGTTTTAATAATTACATTTAGCTGTAAGTTTGAAATATTAAAAGTAAAGGCCAAGTAAATAATTAATAATGCATAACTAAAAGTAATTGTCGAGTGTTTAAGCTGAAATTTCATTTTACGAATACAGTATTTCAAATGTTTTAATAGTTACATTCAACTGTAAGTTTGAAATATTAAAAGTAAAGGCCAAGTAAATAATTAATAATGCATAACTGAAAGTAATTGTCGAGTGTTTAAACTAATTTCATTTTACGAATACAGTATTTCAAATGTTTTAATAGTTACATTCAGCTGTAAGTTTGAAATATTAAAAGTAAAGTTCAAGTAAATAATTAATAATGCATAACTAAATATGTATAATGATGAGATTTTTTTTTTTCTTGAATTATTCAGTACGCAAATAATTCACATCAAAATCTTAAAATAACAAAGTTTTCTTTCGTGTTTAGCTATGCTTAATAACCAAAAAAGCTTGATTAATACAAAAATTATTTGGTAAAAATACTGTGATCGTCGCTGAGAAAACCTGAATTTAATCATTTCACACAGAATTACATATTAAAAGTTTAAAATTAGTTTGTTTACATCGGAAACGATTCGCGGAATTTCGTGCCACGAAATCTCTCTCTCTCTCAAAAAAAGGGTTAGTTATAAAAAATTCAAAGTAGTAAAATACATACGACTTAAAAAGAAAATAAATACGGTAAAATGAAAAAATACCTTAATAAAAGAAATCTATAAAAGTTTCAACAACCGAACAACCAAATGGAACACATACGCTTCTAGAGAGAGGAAAAAGCCTTCACCTCATTGGCTGGAACATCGCGTCTGAAGATAGTAAAAACCTCTAGCTGATTAGCTGAATGCTCGCGCATGCGTATAAATAGCATATTTGCACGAAAAACTAAAAAGCAGGTTAGCTTTAAGTATATGGATATTTTTTTTTTTTCCTGTACCAAATGATAATAATAATATCTGGTCTTTTCTGTCAACGTGCTCTTTCTATTTGGAAGACATTTAGCGTTGATAATGTTTCTGCTAACTCCCTTCGAAAAAGGACAAATAATGTGATATGTATGAACACTTAAAACAGTTATATGTCAGAGTACTGATTGAATAATTATAATCTGATTTTCTCTGGCTCAATTCGTTTATATACAAAGGCGGATTTGAAACTTTATTCTTTAGAATAAAACATTCTTCTAATAATTTTCAAGCTACTTAAGGATTAACTATGCACTCAAATCTTTCTTTATGTCTCCCAAAGTTGGGTATATTCATTTTTGATTGTGAACATCATAATTTTTTATTTTTACAAATCCAGAATGCCGCGCTTCTGCTACTGACTACGCTACAAATAATTATTAAACTTAATTTTTTAAATAATTTGCTTTGAAAAATATATTATTAGTATGAAATGAAGTCCATATGATCACTGATTATTGTTGTAATACTCGTTTAAAGAGTCTTATAATTATGTTATATCCAATAACAAATGGCTGCTATATTTTGTTGATTTATTATTCTGAAAATGTATTTCTTCTAATTTAAACACGCATCATTACTATCCATTTGTAGATGTCTGCCACATGTCTGCGGCTACTATTCGACTATACATGATTAGTAACATATTTATTTTCGCAGGTTTTAAGGGTAAAGAGGCAGAATTGTCCATGTGACGTTGTCCTTCCAACGAATATAGATAAAAGTTCCCCAATTTATTGACAGATCATCAAATCAACATAGCACAATTTTATTCTCATGATGATTACCAATGTCAAGATTCCATTGGGAAAAACAAATGATGTGGATGGCTGTAAACTTCATGTCACAATATTTGCACGTACAGTGGTTGATGCTACAGAGTCCAATTCAAAGGTCTATAAACTGATTATGAAAATATCAGCGAAAGTATAATACAATTGCTTTTTTCGCCTATTCATTAAGTTGTGCGTATTAGTATAGTAGATTTTTCCTGAATGTCTTTATAATCATAAACGGGCATCATCGTGATGGAAAACGATATCGTAATTTTTATTTTTACTTCTTTCAAATCTTTTTTCAATTTTTCAATTTTAGATTTACTTCTAGTGCTTCGCAATAATCGTGTTTACATGCTTAATTCAGATATAAGTGTCAATCACATTTGGCCAAAACAAAAGCAGTTTTATATTGGGATATGTATTCCAATATGCAATAAAAATCAATAAATAACTATATACTGATCCAACTCGTAATAATATGTAGGCAGAGCCATAGATTGCGCCTATCTACTCTTATTAAATAGTATAGAATCAGAGATGCACTTTTGAATAATCGATTAATGCTTATGTGTATGCTGATTACAATTTTACCTATTTTTTTAAAAAAAATTAAAATCTCCAGTTCATAAATATTGAACATACTTTTCAGTTTTCATTCTTGATTTGTTCGACTACAATCATACTAGCCCTCATGAAAATCACTCTGTGCACCTTATACTGTCACATATATGTCAAGAGGACTCACATACTTTTACGTAGCTAGTGTGTTTTTCCTTTTGTTGTAATCATGTTATACGATAAATGTATTATTGTAAAATACATTACATAATCAGAATTGTTTATCTAAACATTCAAATTTTATTGACCTTAAATAATTTAACGCTTTATAGCTTAATGGGAATTTTAATGTTGGATTATTTTCCTAATTATTTAATGACCAATAAAATAAAAAAGTATGTGATTGTTTCAAGCTTTCTTTATTTACATACAAGCAAAATAGAAACTGTACGGCATAAACGGTACTGAAACAAATAAACTGTAGCAAAAAGAAAAAAAAAAGGCAATGAGTAATTTTTATGTACTTTTTTTAATCCGTGTGACTTGCAAAGAGATTGCGTATTTTGAAATCGCATTAACGTCTCGCACTATTCCGATGAAATATAAAGTGGAAACATTAGTTCAGATAATTATATGTTGCATTTTTTTTTCACACAATGGGAGAAAAATGAACAAAGATATATTGTTTGCGTGCATAAAAGAATTACTTTGAATACTAGCTTCTCCATTAAAAACATTTCTGAAATAGTTAGAAAAACATTAGCTAATCATTAATATTTTAACCATTACAGAATTCTACAATGGTACAAAAAATTGCAAATGATTATTTTTAAATACCACATTGGTTGAAACTTAATCATTATTTCTATTCTTCCGTTTGTTCATTGGAAATGTAATTTAATGAGAGGAGAAAATGTTTTCCCTCAACGATGACATAATTTTTCCTACGTATCTAATTATATTTTAATCACCAAATCAGCAATTATTGCGTTGCACATAACACAATTTTTTATGATGTTTGGCTTTATCTTAACAGAAATTTTCGCATGCGAAAGGAAAATGTACCTTTTGTTTTATTTGAAATTTTCGCACTGCAAATTGAAAAGTAGATAATAAAATAATTACAAACAGATCGTGATTATTTCACATAATGGCACTGTAATAAAATTTAAAAACAATAAAGAACTTTTGTGTCTGTATTAGCACTTATATATTTTCTTTATATGTATTAAAATTTCCAAAAAGACATTTGTGAGTATATGGGCAATTGTGGATCTTTTGTAATGCTACTCCTTTTATATATCAGTTTTATTCAATTTTAAAATTATGAATTGAAGCATTATTGCAATTGGCTTCGTAAAAAAGGAAGAAAGTTTAAACCTGTGAATAAATTTGTTTTAGTCTCTGCTTTTACAAGATTGGAACCCTACACGGTATAATGATGCACATGCGAATCAATAAAAACTTTCATCCTACACTAAATCAATTCAGGTGCTGTCTAACATTATTTTTAAATAGTAAATTTCAATCTTACTTAATTATTGAACTCTGTGATTACATAACCAGAAGATTACTATTTCATGACTATTAAAATAGTGGTATCAGGCCCAAAATAGAGTTTAAGAATGTCAAGTATTCAAATATTAAGAAATATAAGAATAATCACGTATTAAAAAATATGTTTCAGAAAGATAAAATCATGCAGTGTAGAATTAAAATTTAAAAATATGACGTCAATATAATTTCACAAAATTTATTTGAAGCATTATCCGTAGATCAGTCGAAACATTTGTTACACTTAATGAAAACTGTTGATTATAAAAGATATTTCGATTACTTTTGACGACAATTCTTGTGAATGTGATTGCAGCGGATAGTCTAGGTATCACAAAACATTGAAGTATCAGTTGCGCATTTAAATGTTTAAACATCTACACGGGCACAACCATACAAAAATCACAAATATTTGCTTTTCAAGTATAATGTGCACACTGCATGAACATACTCAACCCATATGCGGATTATGACACGTATATTTGTAAAACGATTTTAAGTGTGCAAATGATTACAAAGCTTTTTTTACCGAGGCTTCTAACAATAAGGAAATGCACCAGAATAAATTTTTCAATGCAAACGAGCCTTTTAATATATTGTTCATAAGAAGTATCATAAAAAGGCAGTGAAGTTCACCGTATTTTCTTTCTTTCATTCAAAATCAAAACATACTATGCTTAAATATAGATTTATGCAGGCTTCTTAAACGCATGTAAAGAGTTCCGTATTGTGCAGTTGTGACTACTGGCGTGTGATTGGAGACTCATGGGCATGATGAATTCAGAGGTTGCTCTGAGAGTATTCTTCCCCCTTCCTCCGGAGCATCAAAATGTCTCCTTCGGAAGACCTGAGATTTTGTGTTTGATACTGCTCTAAAAGTTCAACCCCCACCCCATCCTCGAAACTATTGTCTCCCCTGGAGCTTCTAAATTCCATTCCGGAGGAAAATGTCCGAATTCAATTCCTGCGTTTGTATGTTTTATTTCCTCAAAGCTGTTTCATTAATTAGTTTGGAACATTTAATAGTTGGCCGTCGAAATCGGCATTTCCCGTTTTCAAAACCACCTGCAGCACAATTTTCTCTTTTCATTTTTCGATAGACGTATTGTTTTTCAGAGGGAAAACAAACTGGGATAAACCTGCTAAGACGGAATTGCCGGACAAAATACCGTTATCAGCAAGTGTCCGTCGTTAGGGATATAATTGAATAGTATTCCTTTCATCGGGACTAGAGAGTTTCCTGTTAACCAATTCAGGACGAGCGTCATTAGATGATATTTAAATTTTTAATACCAATAAATTCGTACAGTATTTTTACCTTATTTAATCCAAGAATTCTATGATTAAACAAGGCAAAGGTTACAACTAAAATATTCTGATAATGAAAAATAAAAACCATACACTCATTATATGGAACATATACGTAACAGCCGTTCTGAAGAGGCTAAGGCGGGATTCCGTTACAGACAGGTTACGCTTTCAAATGTTTTGTCGCGCAGCACTCAGTTCCATATCGGATTATAGATCAAACTTTTTCCGCATATTTATCAAAAATATGTATAAGCATATGTGAATGAAGAAGAAATTACAAAATACTAAGCTATATTTTTTTGAAATAATACATAATAAAATTTTGAATCCGACATTCATTTACTTTATTGAGAAGAAAATATTTTCTTAAAGTAGAGCAATGCAACAGTGCAATGTTATAAAATTCCGATGTTTTCTTTTATATGTTTTCTTGTAGTTCAATTCTTCTAACATTCACGAAAGTATTTATCTGCTTCAATTGATATAACTTCTGTTCCAGTCCCTAAATTTTCCTTCCACATTCTTTGGTTTTCCTGAATTTGTTTCTTTGATAGTGAGGATATTTGGTCTTTAAATTTCTAAAAGTGCATGATATTGAACAAAGACTCCTGGTTTCTGTTTTTGTTCCCGTAAACATGAAAAATGAGTTTCAATCTCTAAATTTCCCTTATCAATAATTGCGGCAACATCTGAAATCAAAGATGTGTTAACAAATTTTCCATACCACTGGGAGAACCAAACAACACTTTTTAAGATTAGCAATATTTTCGTTATTTAATACAGAAATATGGAGTTTTAAGAAAAGGACAACTGAGATTAAGGAATATTGTCTCCAAATTCCAAAAACAAAATGAATACAAGTGACCCGTGACAAAAGGGTTTATTTACATTTCATATAATATTCCAGTTTTTTCAGTATAATAATATTGTATATACCATACCATTCTACCTCATTAATACTGTTTCTGCGAGAACAGCAGATAAGCATATATTTCCCAGTAAATTTTAAATTGCATTTAAATGCACACATGAAAAATTCCTATAAAATAAAAATTATTTTATTTACTGGTTTTAAAATGTTTTAACTTTTCCAGATTCGGGTAAGGATCGTTAAACAAAAATTAGCATGCATGAAAGAGATTATAACACTTTTTTTTAATCGAAATTTAAAACATGCATAAAAAACATAAATAACAAATGTTAATACATTGTCTCAAAATGCATCATCATGATGTGTGTGTGTGAAGGTTTTATTGTATTTTTCTCGTATACAAGGTGCGTTTTTTGGCAATCATAGTTAACACGGGCCAAGTCGGGCGTGTCTGCTAGTTTTAGATAATTTCCATTAAAGATTTAGAAAATTAATTAATTGAGCTTATTTTATTCTATTGGTCTGCCAGCTACCTTGTTGGAGATTCGCGACCAACGCAAATCGCAACTTGTAATTTTTCGTAGAACAAAAAAGGTTCTTGATAAAAGCTACAATACATATATGAAAATACATGTTCTTTTAAATGTAAAAATATAATTGGAAGACGAATCTGGCGTGACTAAATACATGGCAGATGTCTTCAAAGTTGATAAAAGAATAATTGAAAAAGAGTTTTTTCTTATAACAATAGTTACAAAAACAATAATTATTTTAAAAACTTTTTAAATATTATTAAAAAATTAATTTTTATATATAAAAAACGAAAAAGCGCAAGAAAGGTAAAATGATAGCGCTCTCTAGTGGAGAAGATGAGAACTAAAATAAATGGGGAAAATATGCTTAATCAATTACATAAAATGCAAGAAGCAGTAGCAAGAGGATGCCAGATGTCAGTAAAATAATAAAGAAGGAGAGGCATAGCTCCCCCAACCGGAGAAATTTGGAAGGAAAACGAATTGGAGGAGGAAATTATTACAAATACAATAGTAAATCCTCCATGAAAATCAGATAATTACAAGAGAAGAAAACTAAGAAAAACTATGTATATAGTAATAAAAGCGCCACATGGTGGTGGGGGGCAAAAATCTGCTTAAGCTTATAAAAGTTATTTTTAACAGAAAATTAAGGAAAGATAGGGCATAGTCCCAGGAGCCTAAAAAGGTAAAAACCCAGATTAGAAAACAATATAAAGAGAGAAAGAGGAGAAAAATTCAAAATGACTTGTAAAAGCCCTCAATATCTCACTAATTAAGGCCTCGATAACTGTTATATCGAAAAACAAAAGCATGATTTAAGGACGACGACCTAATGTTATTAGTTTGGGATACTCCACAAGCAGAGTGGAGTGAAGGTTAAAGAAAGTTTTAAAATATGGTTAAGGGTTGAGGCAAGAGGGGGAAATATACGGGAGAAACTTCCAGGGAATGATAACGGAATAAAAGAAGGGTGAGGGTAGAAAATGCGGAAGAGGTAAAAAAGAAAGTATATATAGAGGGAGGGATTAAAAAACTGAAAAACAACTAGGAGAAACGGGGCAAACACAGAAAAATGAAAGGTGCTACCTATAGAAAATGCATATGCATGCAACTTAAAGTGATTCTCAAATGATCTGCTAAACAACGCAAAACTTTTTGACACAAAGTCTGACTCATTTTTAAACGAAAAGGAATAAAATTGGCAGACATGACTATTGTAGCAATTTGGAATCAAAATGAGTTTTTCATTTTCTGATAAATAAATTACTTATCGAATCCTGTAACATGACAATATGTTTTTCTTCTTTCAGGCGCTGAAGAAACTAGAATTCAGTTCTAAACGTTGACTTTTACAGTGTTTTCTGAAACATCTTCTGCCTTTACTAAAAAATGGAAAACGTAATTCGAGTGCAAAATTTCTGAGTAACAACACCTGTCCATTTCATGCTTTTCTGAAGAAAACTGAATTAAAAAATGTATCTGAAAGTAATCACTTGGAGTTTGAGAACAGCCTTAAGGATAAATCCACTGTGGGCAGCGACCCATGGTAATAAAACCAGAAAAAGAAAGAAAATACAAGATACAAACCTGAAACAGTATCCCGAATAAGAAAACATAACAAATGATTTTCGAATATTTTATTTTCTCTATTTCCAGGTAGGTGGCGTTAGCAACGTAAAAGAACCCTGAGTTGAATCTGTCATTAATTACTTATGTCTTTGGTTCATTTTCCCTTCCAGAAAACATAAAAAATCGTTTTTAATACATTTTGTTTCTTTTTTCCCGCAAGGGTGCGGAAATTTTGTTTGGATCTGTTCTTCCCATGGTGTATAAAAAACACAAGTGTACAATTCTTCATAAGTACTCGAAATCGACTTTATTGCAAATAATTTAATTTTAATTAATGTAATTGCAAAATGTAACTAAATGAAATTAATTCCAAATTTATTTCAATTCTTGTATTTATTTTTATTTATTTTCAACTGTAATTGCATATAGTTCTTGCATGCTAATTGGAATTAAATTAACTGCAACCCCATTTTGATTCAATTATTTAGTTTATTGAAAATTTAATTGAATGATAATATCGTTCCCATTTGTCTCTATTAATTATCCAAAAGTAGTACCATTGCATCGTCCTCCTTAATTCTGGCTTTATTTTTTTCGACAGGGGCCTTAATATCTGAGATATTAAGTCGGTTTTACCAGTCATTTTCAATTTTAGTCCTCTTTCAATCTTTATATTGCTTTTCTATTCTGCGTTTTAACTTCTGAGGCTTCTTGGCCTATGCCCTATATCCTTCCGTAAATTTCTGTTTCATTCAAACTACCCTTATAAGCTTTAGCAGATTTTCGCTCCCACCACCCTGTAGCGCTTTTGTTTCTATACACATAGTTTTTCTTAGTTTTCTTGTGTTCTAATTATCTGATTTTCATGGAGGGTTTACCATTGTATTTGTAATCATTGCCTCGTCCAATTCGTTTTAGTTCCAAATTTCTCCACTTGGGGTATCTCTTCCTCTTCCTTTTTATTATTTTACTGGAATCTGGTTTCCTTTTGCTAGTGTTTCTTGCATTTTACGTAATTGATTAAGCATATTTTTCCCATTTACTTTAGTTCTCATCTTCTCTGCTAGAGAGCGCTCTCATTATATTTCTTGCGTTTTTTCGTTTTTTATATGTAAAAACTGATTTTGATTAAAAATGAATAACTGTTTTTGAAACTACTGTTATCAAACAACTATTTTTCAACTATTTTTTGTATCAACTGTGAAGACGACTGCGGTATATTTAGGCACGGCAGATTTGTCTGCCAATTATATTTTTACATAAAAAAACGTATTTTCATATATGGAAATTATAGCGTTTATCAAGAACCTTTTTTGTTCATCGAAAAATTGCAAGTTGCGAATTGCGTAAGTCGCGAATCCCCCACCTGCTATCTAGCACACCAACGATTTCATATTGCGATAAGGTAGATATACCATTCTATCAATTTTCAGATTTTATCAAATACCTGCTCCAAATTGCCTACTAGCCCTTCGGCTATCATCAATCACTTATTCTGCGACAATAGTTGGATATTTCCGAGGGGAGAAAATGGAACACCTGTTTCTTCAAGCGGATTGGCAGTAGTTTGTTTCGTCGGGCGTCTTGGGCTGTTTCACAGCGAAAGGGGTGAAACTATGTAAAGGGCGAAACCATAAGGTCATTTTGTCTCAAATAACTGGTGAACCGAATTAGTTAAAGCCATGAACTTGGCGTCTAGGTATATTTCCATATAGCACACTTTTCTCCCCAGGACATCTTGATGAGGAATGTGTTTAAATGGTCATCATACACTGGCATCCTAGAAGATGCAAACTGATTGCGGCAGGCAGTCCTCAGAAACCATTTATGTCCACTTTATGTGCCTCCAGGAATCTCCATTGAAATCCTTGGCTGACCTACTCAGCAGCCTCTCAGAAGGATTTGAGGTAGTGACAAAGACAGTGCCAAAATGGCATTGAGTTTGTTAGATACATCTACAGACATTAACAAAAAAAAATTAAGTAAAACATGTTATTTTTTTCCTTACTATACCTTAATTTATTGGTGAAAATACTACCATTTAAGTTTAGATTTAATTAATTATTTTTTGTAATTAATATTCAGAATATATTTTTTAAATCTTAGCAATAATTCCTTATGCGGATTCATATATACACATAACACACATTAGTTAAATTTTTTATTATGCGCAAAGAATTGAGCGACAGACGTAACGATATCTTACAGACACAAAATATATCAAATATTTTAAACAATTCAAAATTTTTATCGATTTTATTGCTCGTTTACTAAGATAGAGATCCTCTTTCCGATTATCAACATCGCCTTACTGTAGTTAGAAATCTTACAGTTGTCAGTTATATCAGAAGTTTATAGATGAATTCAATAATGTTTTAACAAACGAAGAAGAGGAAAAACAATACTTATTGCAAATTGTAAAAGAATATACGAGCCAATTTTTACCCTTGCTCAGATACTTCTTTATCCAAATCCTATTAAACATTTTATTATTATTGTAAATTAATGTAATAAAAACTTGTTTTGAGCGGTTAAGCAGTTTTAAGCATTATCTTAGTAACTTTATGACTTAGTATCTTTGTAAATTAAATTAAAAATAAGAAAAGCGTTATTGTGAAAATTTATGAAATAAAAAACTTACTAAAAATTTCAATCCCTTCTTGCGGCACGTGTTAAATTTAAGCAACATAAAAAAATTCAACAGTTTCATACTATCTCAAAAGGAAAAAAAATAGCGGGTGTCACTTCTAAACATATAAAATGAACTTTTAGGTATATGTAAGGACCACCATAACCCAAACACTGGTATATATATAGATAGATAGACAGCGAGAGAAATAAAAAATATATATATTACCAAAATATGCAAATGCATATGCGTATAAACAATTACTCGTAATCAGTGTTGTTATTACCATAACTCGCATGTTTATGCCGAGAAATGATAATGAGAAATGAGCTATGATTTCTATTAAATTCAGTATTCCGTGGGAAATATTAATTATTCATAAGCATAAAATATGTTACAGCACATTATTAATCGATACAGTTGATAGTGGACATTTTTATTAAAAATTTAATCAAAATCTTTTATCTTACATAGAATTCTGACTCATCATTCATTTACAAAACTCAGCTTCTTAAATAATGACAAACTTCATCTATGCTTATAATAATAAATGTTTTAATCATAACGCGTCAAGAATTGTTAGGGAAAACAGTATAAAAGATAAACGGACGTAACAATTTTCTATAATGCACGCAAAGTAATATTTAAACGGAAGATTGGGAAACAGTCATTGTTTGTAGAAGTAAAAATGGTATGTTTAAACATTCTAGGAAATGGTTTCAGAAATTGCTTTAGAAATTGAATTCTGGAAAAGGCATAGTAATGCATGGTGAAGACAAATTTTATATGAAATTTTAACACTTCCAATTCCACTTTATTCTTAAAATCTAAGCAAATGTTAGTTGCAATTTGAAAGAATTAACTCCGAAAATATAACTTGAATCTTTTAATAAAATTTATATTAATCATTACATACGTATTTGCAAGAAACAATTAATAAAATTATTTCCATTATTATATCATTTAATAAGTATCTATTTGAAAGAGTCATGATCTGATTTTTCATGTACTAATTTTTATTTGACTTTTTAAATTTTGCCTTTAGGATTTGGATTGCGAAGTAATTCTGTTGCTTCCATAAATAAGATTTGATAAGTATTTTAATACGTTCACCGTCCAGTAATCGGAATATACGCAATATGGGGATACATTTGAATAAAAATATTCGCAAACGTTAGGAAATATATGAAGAAAATCATACTAATAGACCACGGTTTGCTTTATAGTTTATACAGTTTCAAAATATTTACATAGCTAAAAATGTTTATTGTTCAGCGGATTCTAATGAAATCTTTCTAGATTAGAAATATATCTAGTAATGAAAAGTGATTTAATCATCAGTAAACCTGATGCACGAACTTTTTTTATATAGAATTACTAAATGCAGTGACTACTGTACTATTAAGAATGTATCTACAATAGTATATCCTGATTAATCATGTTTTCTAAATATTCTTCTAATAATTTATTTGCACATTATGATACAGTAGAAAATATTGTAAAATTTCATTATTTAAGGAACAATACAAACTAATTTTTGCATTACATAATCTCTTAAAGCTTTAAGTGATACAAGAGATTTTTTTTTCGATCACGACAGTTTTTTTAGAATTTTCTATTTTGACATTAGTATAAATAACTAAGTTTTCATAATTAATCAGATGGACCACTTTAATCTTTTCTCATTTGTTCCCATCATTTCCCTTAAACTTTTATCCTGAATAATTTTATTACACATCTTTCATTAATAAATCTAAGGTTTTTAATAACAAACTTCATCTGTGCTTACAATAATAAATTCTCATAAAAATTAAGTGATAGGAATTGGTATAGAATTTTTTTTAAATTTGTTATGTGCATTTGTTCGAAAATAAATGCACATAATATTTTACTACGTTGCCTGCTAAATAATATTTAAACAAAAAAAGGAGGAAGCAGGCATTGTTTGTAGACTTAAAATAGGGATGCTTAAATATTCCTTGAAAAGGTTTCAGAAACTGTTTTAGAAATTTAATTTTTTGCTACTCAGAGTATGGGAGAGGAAATGTCATAAAATGCGTTCGAAACTGGATTATAGTAAATATATTCATAATTTAATACTCATAGATTATCAGATCACCACATCAGAAGATGACGAAGACGTAACATGTTCCGTAAATTAGGGGATACTTATGAAGAATGAGGATTAAAGATAAATATGAGTCAAACAGCACTTAACAAGTCGGAAAAGTGATATTTTATTGGACGATATAATTATTAAAACTGTTGAGGAATTCGAATACCTTGGATCTATCATTAATCAAGATGGATCATGCAAAACAGATGTTGAAATAAGAATTGGTGAAAGCAGAACAGCAATTGCAATGTCGAATTCCGTTCTGTGGAGTAATAATATTTCCCCTAAAACAAAACGTTTAATTTATAGTGCAATTGTGCACAGAATGTTACTGTGTGCTGCGGAGACATGTATCTTAAATCTCTAAAAAAGTAAAAAAAACTTTCTTCTCGACCAAAATGGAATTCTGGCGAATATCAGAAAGAACTTCCAGCTTGGAAAAAGGTTAAAATTCAAGAAAACGTGTTCTACATGCAATCGAACATAATAAACTTAGATGGTATAGACATGTTCGCAGTATGAAAGAAGAGAACCTAAAAAGAGACTAAGGAGGGGCAGTCCAAGAATGACTTGGAAAACATCTATTCATGGAGTCATTGACTGATTATAAGTTAAATGTTATTATTACCCTGGAAAGAGAGAAATGGAAAAGAACTCACAAAATACTTTTGTGGGTCTAGGAAACCCACTGTTTAGTGGAAATGCCTAAGGATGAACTTGGACGGTGATTGCAACAAATATTACATGAAATAGTAGCGAATTCTCTTTCACGTTAATTTTCTATTTATTCGAAATAGATAAAGTAGGGAAATATGGATTCATTTAATAAAATTTATTTCCATTATTACTTAATTTAATTAGTATTTGTTTGAATTTGTCATGGCTGTGAATTATCACACAAATTTTTAAAATTAAAATTTGCTTTATATTTAGCTTGTAACAGAAGATTTTACTTATTGCATATATAAATAGGCTTTCTAATTAATAATTTCTATCCCAGCATTATGATCGAAATCTACACAATATGTGTATACATTCTTCTAAAAAGTTATTCATGAATAATGTTTGGTGCATATATATAAAAAAAAATTATGCTAGTATTATATATTCTGCTTTATATCTCATTTAAGTAGAAGATATTTAGGTAAAAATTATTTTTAGCTGATTTTGTTAGATTACACTAGATTACAAATACATACATATCTATTGTTTCGTTTCTTTTTTTATATAAACAATATTCAAGGAAGGGGTTTATACAATTCGTTTGCTTTTTATTTCTATGTATATCCACGTACAACTCGGGTACAGGTGTTTTTATTGATGAAAAAGTCTTGGTCTACTGATGGAATTGAAGTGTGTAGAGTTCGGTTCGGGTGACTTAAAACAGAACTTTCGAGTTCCGATTGGTATAACTCGACTTTCTAAGACATATGTGGATAACAATATATAATTGCCACAAAAACATAAAGATAATCAATCCCTGAAGTCGGTTTTATTTTATGTTAGAAATTCAAAATAAGTCAAATAAAAATGTTTCAAGTTAAATGGAATAAATAAAACATAGATACAAGACACATTCTGTTAAACACAATTTCTAGTTCAAAACGCGTTTTTGCGCGTGTATGTGTGTTTCATAAATATTGATAATAAAATACAAACAACTAACCATCAGTCCACATGGCGCAGGATTTTTTTTTTAATACAGGAAAACCAAACACAATGAAATGACAACATTGTATTATTACGGTTCTATAAGATAATTATATATTGATTTTCATTGTTTTTTTTTAATTCTAATAATTTATTTTTACAGATAAAGTAGTAAAAAATGGAGTAAGTTTATCATTTAAATAGTAACAAAGCCTAATTTTGAATTTAAACCTTAAAGTTATACCAAAGTACCATAAAAAGTTTGGGCCAACGTTTGTTAATTTTTGGCTAATCGTCGTTCCACGTTGGCCCACAGTAAGAAATTCCGCCTTGCCGTATCATTCGCTAATGAACCAATTACCAACAAAGACCCAACAGTGGTCCAACCATTCTCTGCTCAGAATCTTTCTTATAAATGGTCTTAATTGGAGAGATCTATGCAAGTATCATTTCCCAACGACTTGCCAACTCTTCCATTCCCAATCCTACCATCCTTTAACGGGTTACAAAATTTGCTAATGAAGCGCCAACAAACCGTGTTATTTGGGTACACTTATGCTGCGATCACACGTAATATCCTATTATGTACGCAATATCAGATATTTCCTCATAAATACGTTATTCAGGAGGAAAATGGTAAAAAATGCACCGTATGATGTTTAACCTCTCATACATTCTCCAATGACAAACTCATCACAATGTGTATATTTGCCCGAAGATATCAGTTTTAATTCGACCAATCAGAACGCACTGAAAATAATTGCTTTCAGCTCTGGTACTTTAGACAACTAATTAAAACATTTTGTAGCGATAATTTACTAAATGCCTCACTATTTTCTCAAACTAATGTGTACCATTCAGTCTCCAAAATAACCCTACTCTGGAGTGCGAATAAACCACTCGAAGGCAGCGAGAGACAATAGCATATGTTTAAGTTGTATAATCGTATGTGTGATTGAAACTTCAATGGATGATTCAGAATAACTCGTTGAAATTTTAAGGAGTATTTGATCACACTACACAAAAAATAATTTCGAATAGCAAACCAAGGTGGTAATCTATCTATTCAATAAAAAGTACAGGGTGTCTCACTCCAATCCGAAAATAATCTCTTTCATAACTTTACCGATAATGAAGATATTGTAGTAACGAAATTTTCGACAGACTTACCTTCAACTTTATGAATTGTAATTGGATACCATCGACATCCAAACAAGAATTAACTAGAGAACCCATATTTCTGAATGTAATTAACATCACACACAATCTTATTTGCCAAAATACTGTACATCTTCAGCAGGTTTCGTGATGGCACTGCATTTTATACAAAACAAGGTAAATGTTGAAATTTTCTTTATAAAGATGTTTATTGTTGTTCAAGTTATAAATAAAAATCCGGTTTCACATTGGAATGAGATTTGGATGATTTTTTACTGTATATACGGATTACTATCCTGGTTTCCTATTCAAAAATTATTTAATAAAAATTCAACGATCGGTTCTTTATCACTTTGTCGATAATTTCTTCGCGTAGAGTCAATTTAGATAAAATTTTCTAAATTCTTCTAAAAAAATAAGTTAATTTTCATAGTTACTCACTTGGGCTTCTTTTGTCTTTTATTATTTTATGTTATCCTTTTCGTTCATCATTTATCCTGTATGCTTTTATGGGACACCATTCATTTAGAATCCTTATTTTTTAAATAATGACAAACTTTGCACAAATGCCAAATGATTACAAATGACAAACACATGCTTATCATAATAATGCATCAGGAAATGTTGTGGGAAATAATATAAAAGATGACAGGATATTAGAATTTACTAAGATGCTTGCGAATTAAACGGAAGACGAGGAGGCGATCATTCTTCGTGGACATAAAAATGGGATGTTTTATTATTCAAGAAAATGGTTTCAGAAACTCATAAAATAAAATACCAATATGAGACTCAATTGAGTGCAATGCTACTCAAAATGCGACATTTAAAATTTAAATAGATGTTAAAAAATCTTCCACGCACTTTTGTTTGGCAGTCGCCACCATCTTCGGCTAGAAAAAAAATCCTATCTACTGCCGTCTTATGTCTTACCTTCACTTCGTCTTGAGGTGGAAAAGTCCATTATTTTTTGGGTGTAGCTTGAGTTGGTTTCTATGGATATCTTCATTGTTAAAATATAAATAAATGTTAAAAAATCCTCTTAGCATTTTCTAAGGATACCCACTCAAGGTATCCGTAGAAACCAACTCAAACAACAGTAAAGAAATAATGAACTCTTCAATATTTTAATTGGTACTTTATGAATAACGTAAGGTGAATATTTGCATTTCGCCCAGTGTTTTTAAATTGATTTCAAGAACTGTTTTATGTATTGAATTTTCGAAAATCAAAAACTTGGCCTGCGAATGCAATATTTTATCAAGAAATAATAATAATAATAATAAATAATAATGATAATAATAATTATTATTATTATTAAGTTTAATGTTATACTTCTAGAAAAAGAGTAACACGAAAACTATGTAGTAGAATGTATGGCAAACATCGTGTCATTTAATAAAACTTATTTTTTATAATTGTATCATTTAATTACTTTTTTGAAAGCACTTTTCTCATTTTCGTAAAAAAGTTTTAATAATTTAATATATTTCTAAAACTGTAATCGAAGTATAATCAAATTTGAATGTAATTTTTTAAAAAGTTAATGTGCGTAAATTTTCGTAAATACGTATACATAATCCTTTCGAACAGTTTACACGTTACATTATAATTCTTGTATAGTAAAATATAGTAATATCTATAATTATAGATACTTAGCTAAACTATTTTATTATTGTTCAGTTGATTCCCGAGAGATTACATTAGAATACAAATATCTCTGGAAAATTACAAGTATTAAATCATAATCTTATATAATTTTATGAACACAACTTGTATTTAGAATAATACCAAATAATTCCATATTTCATCAATGCTTTTAATAATAAATTATCATGATAGTAAGGCATAAGACATTGTTATGAAACAGAGAATAAACTATGATTGGAAATAACAATTTTCTACGATGCACACAAACTAATATTTAAACGAAAAATGGGAAATCAGGCATTGTTTGCAGATCTAAAATTGGAGCATTTAAAAATAATAGGAATTGACGTCAGAAACCGATTTAAAAATTGAATTAGTGTCTTCGACGGTGATTGTAACAAAATTAAATAAAAAAAATAACTATTTCTATTCATGTTATTATTCTAATAATTGCAATTCGAAAATGGGGAAGCAGAAAATATGACAAATATAGAGTTATTTAATAAAAAGAAATATCAATAGTAAATGATTTACTTAGTATTTCTTTAAAAGTGCCATGATTTGTTTTATCAAATACACTAATTTTAATTTATATTTGACTTGGCTTATATAGCTTATTCGGCTTACCTTAGTTTGACTCTTAGCTTACATCGAGAAGAGGATGTTTCTATTACTTTTCCAAGTAGGCCTTCGTACTTAGTTTAATGTACACCTACATTAAAATCGAAATATACCCAAAAATGCAATTTAATTTTATTAAATGGAAAAGTGCATGAATTTCCCAAAATGTCATTTTTTTCAAATAGTCATCCTGGTTTACAGTTTGTATAGTTAAAGATATTTAGCTAAACTTTTTTTCTTGTTGTTCAGTAGATTCCCAAGTGAATACATTAAATTAAGAATATTTCGAGAAAATAAAGTACTAAATTATCATATTATATACTTTTACGACACAGCTTTCGCTTAGAAGCTCCAGTTTTCAAATAATGTCAAACGTTATCATTGCCTAATCATTGTTCTTAAATGTGTTTAATAAATGGTCATAATAATAAGGCGTCAGACACTGTTATGAAAAGGAGTATAAAAGAGAATCGGACGTAAAAATTTACTATGCACGAGAAGAAATATTTGAACGGAAGATGAGGTACCAGTCATTGTTTTTAGGTAAAAAAATTTGTATCTTAAATGATCTAGGAACTGGTTTAAGAAACTATTCTAGAAAATTAATTTAAGGAATGTAAGGACTTGAACCGTAATTAAAACACTTATATGACAAACTAACTCTTCCCATTACATGATAATTTAAAAGTAATTTCAATGTGACAGAGTTAACGCAGAAAATAGGACAAACATATAGTCACTTAAAAAGGTTTTTACATTAAAATAGTATTTAATAAGTATTTATTTTCATACTTCCTTATCTATTTTTTCACATAAAATTATTTTACTTTAAATGTGATTTGTTTTTATTGCCTATCTGAGGAGAAAAATACATTACGCATTTACGTTACATTTTAATAGACGCTATTTCTTTCTCAGGGAACATTTCTGAAACTTATTTCCATTTATTTGAGCTGTTAATTTTTTAAAAGAAATATCCAAGTCAATATGGAATTTTGGATACTATTCAATCTATGGACTGTTTCAGTTTCTCTAAAGGAGTGCTATCAACATTGTTTAGTACTTGTACATATACTACAATCTTTTATGAAATGTTGGTCTCAACTAAAATAATCTGTAATTATATTGCGCTTAATTTCAAAATAATAAATATATTTATTTAGATCTAGGCGTGAAAACTAAACTGATCAAAGTATTTTTGATGAATTGGGGGTGAGAAGTGAAAAGTTTTTTTTTGTCTTTATTTTCTGCAAAATATCATTTTGTGCAACGATGGAATTTTTGTATCAGGATAATTGATCTGTTATTTTCAAAATATAATTCAGCAAATTTAATGATTTTTTATATCGATATATATATATATATATATATTAATGTATACATATTATCCAACTTAATATCATCTCAATCAGAAAAACCTCCTAACTCAAACAGCACAAAATGTTTGGGCCAACGTTGTCTAATTGTTGTCTAATTTTTGTTCCACCGTTGCCCGTAGTAAGAAATGTCTGCGCCTTGCCGTATCATTATCCAACACACCATCTGCCAACAAAGGACCAACGGTGGCCCAACCATTTGCTGATCAGAAACCTTTCCACATACGCTCCAAATTAGAAGAATCTCTGCACCTACCATTTGCCCAACCATTTTTCAACACTACCATTCACAATCGCACCATTTCCCAACAAACTGTGTTACTTGTAAAACAATTTACATGCAATTTTATAAATTTCAAGTGAGAGTGTGTGAAATATCTGTTCATATGATATTTTTTCCTTTTATAAATTTTTTATATTTTAACAAAATAAAGCAAAGTACATTTCGTTGAAACAATAATCCGCTAAAACAATATTATACTGAATAGATGCATAAAGCTAATTATCGTGTAATAAATCTGCATATATTAAGAAATTCGTTTCAAATTACCTTACCTTAATTATATTCAATCTAACGAAATGCAATCAAAACAAAAAAGAAATATAATTGCAAATTTTTGTTTCACAGAAACGCTAATTAGAGAATCAGACCAATAGCAATTCATTTCAAAAACAATAAAGTTATCTAATATCACTTCCTAATATCTAATTTGTAAGTTTTAATTATTTTAAGACGCTTCGAAATCTGTTTATGAGAAACTAGTATTAGTTCATTAACAGGAAGTGGTACAATTTTATATGAATTATTAGTTGACCCCCCCCCCCCCGCCGTTGCCCAGGACCGTGATAATAAATTTAAAAAAAACTCGTATGACCCAAACCCTGTTGAAATCGGGCCCATAGAATATGAGAAAAAAATGCGCAACAAGGCGGTGGAAAGTACACACTGTAAATTTAACGAATTACCTCTTTAACATTAACGCGATATTTAATTTACGGGTGAAATCCGCCTCCCTCTCTGAACTTAACCACTTATCTTTAACAGGGACGAAACTTTTGATTTTCGCCTATAGTTAGTAAACGTAAGTTGATGCCAAAAAAGAAGATTAATATTTTAAAAAGCTAGTATCTGGGGTCTAAGGAAATGTTTAGTAGCTTATAAAGTAGCTGGAGGGCCCTAGAACTATGTTAAGCAAAATTGCAAGATAATCGGATTATCTTAAAGAAGCTGCACCAAGAGCCCCGAGAAGGAGATTAATATCCAAAATTGGTGGTAGCTGAGGTCCAAGAAATTTTTTGTCGTTGATGTAGTAGCTGTGAATCCTAAGAATTTGTTAGAAAAAAAGCTAGTGAATCGGGTGATTTCTAAAGGAGCTATAGTAGGGGACACAAAATGACCCAGCTGATAGTTTTTGGGAAGTGCTCTAAGAGGAAGGGTCCTAACTGGAATGTAGAAATGGGGGAATAACTAAATGGAGAAAAGACCCCAAATATGAAGAAGATCGGCTTAAAAGGGGGAAAGTTATTAACAATTTAAGAAACAAAAGCTTCAAGAGGACTCATACCTGTCCCCAGGGGGGCAAGGTCTTAACTGGAACTTAGAAATGAGGGAAAAATTAAATGCAGAAAGGCCACAGAGTCGAAGAAGATTGGATAAAAAAGGGACAAGTTATTAACAATTTACACCAAAAACTTAAATGGACACCAGGGAGGCCGGGGTCTTAAAAAATAAATATTTGAGCCTCAGGTGCATCAGGACATGCTTTGGACTATACGCATCCAAATTGTCAGACTTCTACGTGCTGTATATTTTTCTAGCCATCGCACACGGGGGCACACACATACACACAGACACAGACACGCAGACAAAAAACTTTATTTATTAGTATAGATTAACAAAATATCCATAAACGTAAATGTTTAAAAATGAGACCAAATATGTAGTCTTCAATTATAAGAAAACTGAAATACTAATTTATATGTACCAAGTGTCTCTAAACGGTTCATCCTATTTCAAAGTGCTTCTTTAACTTTAAAATAAACAATTCAAATTTGCTAAAAATTGCAAAATAATTTTAACTAACCAAGTTATCATCGAAATGTTCACAAACTTTCAATCAGGTCTTCTCCGGCCGCATTTGACATAATTAATAAAAATACACTTATTTAATATTTAATGTAACATTTACAGGTAGAAAGTTTTTAAATTTTTCCTTAAACTTTCATATTTGTTGAATTTTCACTTTCACTTATTAATGTATTGTCATAAAACATCTTTAAAATCTAGTATTGTTATATTTTGTTTTTAACAATAATTGTTATTAAGTCAGCTAATAAGATGAAAAACCTTTTTCACTAACTCATTCAGATTCCCCTTTTCGTATGCTGGTTTTTGACACAGACTCACCACGTATCCCTAAGGGGTAGGCATACTCCACTTTGAGATATCATGTAAAAAAAAATCCAAAAACAATATTTCTTGTACCGAAAAAGTTTAAATGACTTGAAAACACACATTATAGCAGCCATTAATCATGTGACATCCGACATGCAATGTAAGAAATGGAAGTAATTCGGCTAACGACTTGATATCTGGCGTGCAATCAGAAAAGGCCACATTGAACATTTGAAAATATGTTTTTAAAATCTTGATACAAATACAATTAGCATTTTATAAAAAAATTGTTTTGTTTATTTAAAAGTACAAATAGCATTTTGAAATCGGATGAGGACTAAGAAATGAGCAGTCGAAAATGGCAAAATAATCACTCGAAAATTCAAATAACATTGCTTATGTTATGCTTTAGGAGGCTGTGAACGATAGCCGTTCATATCATCTAGTAATCCTTATTTATGAGTTTCTTTTATGTAACATCGCATAAAGATCGTAAAATAGCAAATTTTGTTGTTAAACATATTTTGTTGTAAAAAATTTTGTTGTAAAAATATGTTGTTAAAATCTTGATACAAATACAATTAGCATTTTATAAAAAATTTGTTTTGTTTATTTAAAAGTACAAATAGCATTTTGAAATCGGATGAGGACTTTAAAGATACACTGTTTTACTCAGAAATGAGTAGTCGAAAATGGCAAAATAAGCTTTCGAAAATTCAAATAACATTGCTAATGTTATGCCTTAGGAAGCTGTGAACGCCAGCCGTTCATATCATCTAGTAATCCTTATTTATGAGCTTCTTCTATAAAACATCGCATAAAAATCGTAAAATAGCAAATTTTGTGGAAAAGTCCCATAAACTGTGCCGGAAGATTTAGCGAGTTATTTGGCAGATTGTTTTAGCGATAAATGTTTCGATGTGTTGCTGTTGCTATATTTAGTCTTTGGGGATACAACTTGAATTCTACTGGTGGATTCTTTATAATTGTTTAGAAACTGTAACAATTATCTACAACTGTTTTGTTTATAATTGTTCAGGGGGACAAAACCTCATGACAAAAACAATTATTAATCACAAAATAGCCTCTTAGGTTTGCAAAATATATTTGTTTATGTATTTTCATTATTTGTTAAAATAACCAAAATACCGATAAAATGTGGTTTTATCATCGTACCTAACTTTTTAACATGTCTGAAAAACATTGTATAATAAATGTATGTTCATACATATTTAAAAACCATGTTTTTCCGCCTCTTGGAAAATTTGGTAAGACACTAAAACGGTCTTTTGGCACCATTATCGATTTGTTTTTGCCAACCACGCCGATCGGCTCAGGCAAATACGGAACTCTTCCCAAATTTTGTACAGAACATTTTAAAATCTTTTTAAAAATATTTTAAAATTATAAAAGTTTTTTTTTATCTCTCCTTTTATGAAATGCTAGTTTAGAATAATTGCATTATCCCAATGTTATTTTAATTTTAGGATTATCACTTACTTTAGTTAGATGAAAATTTAAGATTTTTCCAAACAAAATCTGGAGATTTTTATTTTCTTTTTTTACATTTCAAGATGTAAAAATCACTTTTATTACATTGGAAAAATGTGTTTTTGAAGTAATAAATTATACGTGATAAAATATTCTTCTAATTAGTGACTCTGCTTAAAAAACATATTAAAGAAACCTAATCATCATAAATTAGTTTTTAAATGAACCTTTATTTTTGCGTCAATTTAATCACGTATAATGTATTGTTAGAACAGAAAAAATAATTTGCACGATAAAGAAAATCCACGTTTTTTACGGCTAATTAGGGTTATCAGAATATATCTAGTTTTTTAATAACGCATAACATACAAAAATATCTATTATTTACAATTATATTTATCGAAAATTCTTCTATGCAATTTATTATTTTTTTATGGACCAAATATTAATGTTTAATTTTTTTCGTATAACAATTCATTTATGTCATTAAGAAGTAGAAATATCCTGTGCTATTATATTTTATTTAAAAGAGAAGCAATAATTCTTTTTAAAAAATATTATTGTCATTAAAAATTAAAGTGAAACATTTGATTGTTTGAAAGTAGTAATTTTAACTATCATGAAAAGATAATTCATTTTATGAAGTTTTTTTTATTCTTTCAGTTTCAATTGTCCCCATTTTATATCTTTAAATTTATGATTATTTTTTTCAATTGATTTACACAACAGGTGTACAAGTTTTATAATATTACGAAATTTTTGAAATACATAAATTAAAAAATATATATAAATTGTTAAAAGGTAATCTTATATTACAACTATTCTTAGTGTGGTGGGGGGGGGGGGGGGTCCAACTTTGACATTTTACAATCTTAACAATTTTTTGATTGAATTTATATGGAGAAGTAGAATGCGACATTACAAACCATCAGCCAAGAGGGTCGAATTTTGAAAGTGACAGATTATTTTTCAATGTTATTTGTTACGTTCTGTCGATATTGTCAGAAAAATTCAGAAAATCGAAATATGTGACAATACCTTTTATGAAATCTTTCGTGGTGATAACAGAAATTTACATTAAAGGTTTACAAGTGTTATAATATTACCAAAAAAATTTTTTTTCATAAAAATGTATAAATTGTTAAAATTTAAACCTATATTACAAACATACTTAGAAGAGGATCCAATCGTGACATTTTCAAGATATCGATTTCTGAAATGTTCTCAACCATATTGACATCTAGAGTCTTCTTAACAATTTTTTAGAACATCTTTTGAGAGAATTGATTTGGAGAAGTAAGATGAGAGATTACAATATATCCGTAAAGAGACGTTGAATTTTGAAAGTGACAGAATATTTTTCAATGTTATTTTTTAAGTTGCGTCGATATTGTCAGAAAGATTTATAAAATCAAATTATGAGGTACCAACTTATATGAAATCTTTCGTGCTTATAACAGAATTAGTGTTAAATGCTTTTTTAAATGCTTCTTTAAATGCTTCTAAATGTTTAAACACTTAAAATATGTATTCAAACTAACTTACTACTTTTTTACTATCTCTTTAAAAACTTTAAATTTTTTTTCGTAAACACATTTTCTGAATTGGAAGACGCTGGACATTAGAAAATCTTTATAAAAAGCTGCCGACATACAGGCAAATTTATTAACTATAAAATCTTGTATTTAAAAATGGCGGTCAGCGTTCGGTAAAAAGACGGTGAATGAAGGATAACACTAGTTTACAAAAAAAAATTGTTCATGAAATGAAACATATATTATTTATGTAAGCTATGGACGGTAGTTGAAAAAATATTTTTTTTATTTTTTGTAGCACGTCACAATTCTGAGATATGAAGGTCTTTGTTTTTTATCTACCCGCAATTGTGTAAATGTGTTTATCGTTTTATTTTGTAAATAACTGTGTGATTCAAAAGTCTTATTTTTATATAAAAATGTCATCTAGAGTATGTAAACTACATCCAAACCGATTTTGTTATGTTTGTGATAAAATTGATCAGTTAAATCGTGGTTTTACTATAACAAAACCATTGCAAGGAGCCTATTTACATTATTTTGGATTTCTGGTGTCAAATCAAGATAAAAATTGGGTTCCTCTTGTGATTTGCACTAATTGTAGATTAGTACTCAGCTCCTGGTATTCAGGTAAAAATAGATCACTGAAATTTGGTAAACCAATGATATGGAGAGAGCAACTAACCACGTAACGGATTGTTAATTTTGTTTAACAAAAACTTTTGGTTTTAACTCAAACATTAAAGATAGCATAAAATATGCAGACGTTCCATCAGTGACTCCTTCATTCAGAGGATTTACCAGTTCCCACACTACCTGGCAGAAGTGACAAAACTCACACAGATACATCAGATAGTAAAATAGTATTACAATGTACGAGCATAGAGACAGTGAACAATCAAGCTCAGATAACTTTGTCGATGATGAGGATAGTCTACATTTAATAACTCACTCTGAACTCAACGATCTTATAAGAGATTTGCAGTTGTCTAAGTCAAAAGTGGAATTACTTGGCTCCAGGCTGCAACAGTGGACATTGCTCGCTCCTAGTACAAAAGTTAGTATTTATAAAGCGATTGTTGTAAATGTATTGCAAAATTACGAGCGTATGGGTGTAAATATGTCACTAAAAATTCATTTTTTGCATTCCCATTTAGATTTGTGCCCAATTATCCAGGTTTTAGGAACCAAAATATGCTACGTGACCATTGTTGGTCTGTTGTGAGAGATACAAATGAAAATATTTTTTAAAAAAGATCAAAAAATACCCATTTTTAACTGTTTATTGTTTATTTAGATGTAGTTTTTTGTAAAAACCTTCTTAATAAATATTTCAAAAAACTGACGTGATGGATTTTTTTAAATATTTTTTCCTAGATGTACATACCCAAAGTAACATAACCGTATATATTTCATTTCATGAACAAAAGTCATGTAAACTAGTGTAATTGTTTAAAAATTAAAATACTAAAAAAATACATTTAATGGTTTTATCTATTCTTGAAACTTAGTTTTACAATATTTTGGTGTATCTTTTAATTATTCTTTTTATCTTAAATAGTTTTATGTACTCTAAAAAAGTTTAAGTGCGGATTTTTTCATTTCATTTAAACTGAAGTTAAACTATTTTCTATAGATAAAAAAACATTTATTGAGAAGAAAACTGTTAATATATTAAGGCAGCTATTACTGTATTTGCTGTAATACATATATATATATATAATATTAGAGGGGTATATTATTAACAATATATCGTGCAGGTTAAGGGATAATATTGTTTAAAAGAGTCTCGATTTAATAATCATCGTAAAACACTGAATATTTAGCTAATTACTAAACATCTTGCTACAGGAGGATTGTCATGGTTGGCGATCTTTTAATTTCACGCACAACGGTATAAATAATTAGATAAGAGAATATTTCGTAAAATATCGCCTTTTTACTGTAATTAATGATGCTTTTATAACTTGGTTAACCGAGTGAAAACGGGTTTCAAAGAAGGTTATTCGTTCTAGTCTAGTGCTCGTGCGTCTATTTTTCAGTGCTTGAGTGGTTAATTTAGCATCAGAATATGGCCCGGAAGAAAATTAAAAATATGCGTTATATGAAGCTTAAATAGTTGACATTGTTGACAAAGTAGGTAAATTAAAATTTGTATATTAACGACATTTGCCAGTGTTTTAAACTGCATCGGATAAATATACAATCCAAAGTTCATAATGTTATCTTACAAATCGTTGACAAATCAAATAACTGTGGCTGACTTTACGTTATCTGAGGAGTGACGCAATAAATCCTAATTTATTATTTCTGAGCCTTGAATACTTTTTCAAGCGCTTGTATAAGACTTTTTATTGGCTAATGGTAAAGAGGTATTTAAACATCAAGTGAAAATATTTTTTCTAAATCATATAATTTGATGAGGCTTGGATATTTTTTATCTAACTATTACTGCATACCATGATCAGGATTTTATAGTTATTGTATTTTATTTAATATAGAATATTTAATGCGCCTTTTATTTCAATAAACACAAACAATTAAAACTTCTTCATTAAAAAGAGAAAATATTTCTTTTTTCTTTTAGTTAACTGTATATCCGAAGGTCGTTTAAATAAAAACGATGTAATTTTAGAAATTTCTATCAAAATGTTCATTTGAATTAGAATTAACGTTTCACTGCCTCAAGGTACTTAGAATGTTTACAAATTGATGTTTCACATTTGTTTGTTATAAGTGATTTTTAAATATAATTAGACATTTAAAATTATAATATTCTAAGGTTACCGATTAAAGAAAGATGCAAAATTTAAATGATGAGTATCATCACCGTACCGCATTATAATGCCATTTGGTGAAAATATTATTAATATTATTTAGTAAATAGAGTAAGCGCGAAAGTAGTTTAAATAAAAACGATTTAGTTTTAGAAATTTCTAACAAAATTTTCATTTGAATTAGAATTAACGTTTCACTGCCTCAAGGTACTTAGAATGTTTACAAATAGATGTTCCACATTTGTTTCTTATAAGTTATTTTTAAATATAATTTGACATATTTAAAATTATAATATTCTAAGGTTACCAATTAAAGAAAGATGCAAAATTTAAATGATGAGTATCATCACCGTACCGCATTACAATGCCATTTCGTGAAAATGATATTAATATTATTTAGTAAATAGGGTAAGCGCAAATACCGTATTATTAGTTGCTTCTTGATGTTAAAATTTCTAACAGATTTTAATATGGTTTTGGGTACATACTCTGCACTAATTATTGTTAAGTAACATCATGTTAAATTATATTATTAGTTCTAATAAATGATTATTTATAAAAAGTCAAATTATCCGGTCTTACCCCAACGGTAGAGTAAAATCGCATCGTTTCATTAACTTAACATAAAAGAAAAAAAAATTCAGACTTTCTTTTCAAAAAAGAAAAATATATTTTATTTTACAACTTTAACTATGGAACTAAATTGATAATATTTCAATTGTAAATCTAATTATTTAATATTTAAAGAGATAAGGATAATTATCTTCATTACAATTTAAGAAATTGTAGTAAAGTTTTTTCACATCTTGTAAGCTTTTTTAAAAACATAATCATTCTTATCCATGTAGTTTTTACTGCCTTTTTTTATATCAAACATCCTTTCCGTGCCCTTAAATTATGGTTTCCCATTATCCTTTTTATCGCACTTAGTTTATAAGGTTTTACAGTAAGAGAGTGATGATTGGTAAGTAAGTCATAAAATTGCACCTACAAAAGCAACAGTTACATTTTAAGAAATAAATTCTTAAATGTGCTACACTCAATAATATAAAACGTTTCATTAACTTTAAATGTGTTCATATGTAAGAATTTTGCAAACTAGTAAACATTAAAACAAAAAAGATGATATAATAAATTTTCCAACACAGAAATTATACAAATGCTAGTATGAAGATTCGGTAAAGGCCGCTTCTTCTTCTAGCCTAGTGCTAAGTATTTCAATCATTTGCCGTAAGAAGGTAGCTCAAATTGAGTCATACAGAGCTATCCGGTTTTCACCCGACTATATGCTTGTTTTCATGTGAAGAAAATTTTCTCTTGCTTCAAGCCATCAAAAGCAGATTGATATGAAAGAATAGCGTCACTTTGAACGTGTAATCCATTTATAAGAAAGTGTTTGAATGATAGACACTGATTTAAGTTAATTAAAAGGCATTAATTATAGATACATTTTAAAACATAAAAATGATAAGAAATACATTTTCATTAAAATAAAGAAACCATTATCATATGTAGCCCACTATCTTATGTTTGCAAATACGTAAAATCGGTCAGCAAAAGTTTTGATAAATACTTATATTTGGAACGAAAATAGAAACTGATGTCTCCTCTACATACTCTTAAATTCTATAGCACTTTTGATACTATTCAATTTAAGAGACTTTCAAAGTCATCACACAAAGAAGCGTAATTTGAACCTATAGCTACACAAAAGTTGTTTTAAGTAAGGGTCTTTTTTGTATTTTAATGAAACTTATCCATAATGTTTTGACGATTTGTAAGAAAACGAAAATCTATGATGTCAACTGATTGAAACTTGCATAATTGTTATATCTATTTCAAGAAAAGTTTGTGTGTGTGTGTGGGGGGGGGGATAGAAGTTTTGCTCAATGTGATAGAGAAGAATATAGCATAAATGGTGCAATAATCATATGTACTTTTAACTTAGGAGTCCCCCGTGCTTATCTCATTTTGATGTTTCTGCTGAACAATAATTTGATCTCAAAATATAATTTTACTAAACGTTTTAAAGTGCTGTTATCCGATACTGAAAGGCAGATATACAAATCTAAATTAATATTAATGTTAAAGTTAATTCTTGCATGAATTTTTTCTATTAATTATAATATCTGAAACATTAGCGTTGCTACAAAAATACACAACTCGATCTTTTATTAAAATTTAATTACTTTAGGTTAATTTCAATGTTTGCTACTTTACAAACTCTGACTAGAGGTCATACGATAAACAATTTAATTATTCAGTATTGGTTTAAGTAGGCTATATGGGAGGATTATAAAATTTAGCTACCGAATATTAGTTTGTGTCTTCCTGAATGTACCTGAAAACTAAAAACAAAGATTCAAAAAGCATATGAAATCAATATCGCAGCCTATTTATAATTTCGATTTCTTAAAATTAATGGTTTTATTTCGTTTGAGTATAAATATACTGACAACTGGAAAGAATCATCCACAACTTTCTCTTGAAACTTAAATATATAATTTTTTATTTGAACCATACATCTTCTTTCGTATTTTGAAATGTTTTATAGGCATTCATTTTACTGAAGACAGATTCAGCTGTAAAATATGCTTTTAATGTCAGTGTCTGTAAACTTTAGAATTTAGAATGACAGAAGTTATACGTCTTTCACTAACGCAAGGAGAAAAGAGCAATAAATCGCTGTTTGTAACTAAAAACAGTAGCATGCTTACATAAATCTGAAGCACTATTTTTAAAATGCGTAATTTGTTTTCTGAACCAAATAATAATCACTACAAATTGACTTTGAAAATTTTAAAGCAGATAATTGATTGAAACCAAAATAAGAGTTTTTTAGGTAAAATAAAACATACCTATGAACATAAAAAACGATAGAATTATGATTAAAAAATTAATTATTCTTAATATAGAAAGCATTTTTAGCAACCGTATTGAAGTTAATTTTATTGTAACAAATTTTGAGACACTTTTATTCCATTTTAAAATGTGAAATGATTTGTTTAATGAAAGTTAGTAGAAATTAATATTTCCAAAAGAATATATGCCAATTAAGTTGGTTAGATGAGTTGTATATTGTTTATTTCAGATGACATGTATTACTTCAAAATAGGGATTTGAACTCTGAAAATGTTTATTTAAGATTCTAAATATTCCGCAATTTATTTATATCAAAAGAAATAATGACTTTAGAAATTCTATCTATCTCTAAATTTGCTGAATTTTAAATATTCATAGATTTATCCCAAAATTCAGGGTAACTCTTTTAGTCTCTCTGAAAAATGTAATGTAGTTCATAAATATTATTAGAATAAATATTTATGTTATTTTACGTTATTTTATGTTAAGGAAGTTTTACAATACCATAAGCTTTAAAGTCTCAGTATCGTGAAGTTTGTTGAATCAACAACCACAATTTTTCAAGTAGATGCTTTCCTTTAAGGTGAAATCTTCGTACATTTTTAAATAAACACGACTGATCTGATTAAGAGTGTGGCTTTAATTAGTACAAATATTATACATAATCCAATCCTTTCGCAATTATCGTCAAAAAATTCTATTTTGATATAAGGATTTCTTAATTTATGTTGCATTTATAAAAATATTCTTTAAGTTGTATATCAATTATCAATACATTTTCTGCCTTTTCAAAATAGTCAAAAAAGTCCATTCAATTCTTCAAAGTAATTCATTTTTAAATCTGCATGCTGTTACTCAATGTCACAAGACACCTGTAAAAGACAGATATAATGTAATTAAATTATTTTATGAAATTTATCTTGAAGTCGAATTTAATATGCCAAAACCTTTTTTTACTTTCTTCTATCTATAATAGAAGAAAGTATTTTGAAATTGAAAGTATTTTGAGAAGAAAAAATTTTGATTGCAATACTTTCTTCTATCTATAATAGATATCTATAATATACATATATATATATATATATTATTGTGACCAACAGGTCTCAGTGTAATGTCGGTATATTTCGCCGGAAGGCTGCGCTCCGATAGTGATTTTTGCACGATTTACTCAATTTTTCGTAGTTGTGCTGTACATCGGCTGCTCCTGCAGCGAAGGATGCTTTGCATCTAGGTAACCTGATGATTAGCAAGCAGCTGACGTACAACAGAATGACAAAAATATTGATTTTATTTGTCCTGTTTTAGCGAATTATAAAGTATTAGCATGTATGATACAGAAGAAAGTTTTGGGATTGGCACATCCGACTAGTTTCCAAATATTAGGTCATTTTTGTACTTTCAAAAATTGTATTCTTATTGGTCGCTTCACCTACATCTAAACATTGGGTACTGACATGGGAACTGACTACTCATCTAACCTTGTTAACCTATTTTTCTTTTATTATGAGAGTCAGTATGTACTTAATAATTATTTAAAAAGTTTAAATTGCATCCACAGTGTTTAGGACATAGTTGCTTTAAATACAGATTTTAAAATTTCCTCAAAAATAATAGTTTATTCTGATTTTCTTTCTTCAAATAAAACAAATGAAAATGATAACTATGCGATTTTCTGGACCTCAATATTTATATCAGCAAATAAACTACAGTTGACTTATATGCTTATATGATAAGTGAAATTCCTTTAATTTTAATATGGAAACTTTTCTTCACTGGTGCACTTATTTATGTATTTAAAAAATATTATTGGACATCTCATGAGACTTTCCAAAATTTGCGAAAACAAAAAACAGATGGATAAAAATATTTCTATTTTTGCTGCTAGATTATTTTGCAGTAAAGATTGGCCTCTGAATTTAATAAGTGTACATTGCTATTTTAAATAACAGTGCATCTATTTTATAGAATTTCCATATGTTGCAGTAGCAACATGCTTCCATTGGATTTTCATTTTACTTATGGAAACTGATTCTGGAGCTATAATGCTTCTAGGTTAAGACTACAATTGACAGAACGCGTAATGGCGGATCTACAAAAATACCATAAAAGAACTGGGATTATATTGGGCTTGATTTGGTTACATGAAAGTATTAAAATAATTGGATGTAAATTTGTACCATTCAATATGTTAAAATATGTGCAGACAACGTGTTAAAAATCAGTTATCTGTCTGTTGTTATTTAAATTTAATCAGTTAAATTTAAGTATCAACAGACAGCAGTGACAAGTGACAGAAGGCAACTATTTCGGAGTTTCTAAAACTTCATTTTCAGTGCAAGATTAAAACCATTAAAACATTAAAACATTTCCATATAATTCTTGCCATTTGAGAATTTACCTCTGAAAGGTATATAGACAGATGGATCACGCGAGACGGCTATGACCGATCCACAGGCAACTAGACCGGCTCGAAGTTACTAGATTTTCTCGTGAGTTTGGGCTTATGTTATATTCAAATTAATATACAGTTTACATAATCCATATACTGTTTACCTAATATGCATGTACATTGAAGTGTATACAAAGCACACTGTACAAAAAACACTTATAACAAACTAAAACATTACATATAACTGTGTACGCAGAGCTCACCGTATGGGTGAAAGACCACCTCCTTTTCAGCATCAGGATCATTATATCAATTAGAATGTGAAAGATGTGCTAAAAGTTATGTAGAGAAAATTTTTCAGAATACTATCAGTTAGCAATTAACTATGAAATGATTCAGCAGTAATATTTAACCCCTTGCCTATGAATATATTTGAGAAAAACGTGCCAAAAATGGAATTTTTTTACTCTAACCTCTTGCTTGTGACGCACGAACTCAGTTTGGGCATCACAGGCAAGGGGTTAAAGTCACATATATAATGAAGATTGACACTGATGTATTTATTGTTTTACGATATGCATAATGTTAACTAATAAAACTACATTAATACGGAAACCGAGGTTAAACTATGTTTATTTGGATATTAAACAAGCGGGCCACTGAAATGGATTGCAAAACAATAACATCATTATGAGATCCTCTTTGTCTAATCAATATTTAACGATGCGTAAATTTGTAAAAAAAAAATTAGAATCATGCGGATGCAAACGATAAGATACTTAAACTAGTAACAGTATATTTTGTAATTTATAAATACAATAACTATTGACTTAATTTGTTGAATAACATCACATTAAAATAAATCAATGTTAGTAAATGTACGTCACTGTAAATTAACTACAAGTGCAGATTTTCTATGTTTCTTTGTATAATTAGAAGCTTCAGAATCTTCTCATCATAGTTTTTCTTTTACAATCCATAACTGAAGATGGGCGTTGAACTTTAAATAAACGAATTTAAAAGCTAAAATCTATGAATAAATTCCAAATTTCTTGAACTTTCCGACACTATGGGATAGACTTGGATGTCCGCTATAGCTTTCTCTCGAAATTTCCATGATGGTATATTTTTTCTTTAAAACAATCATGGCAATTTTAATCTACACGTCTTAGACAACTTTCTGAAGTTTTTAAAATGTTGATGAATTGCATCTTTCCAACCCCCGCTTTAATAAGCCAAATGCAATGAGACCATGGACGGAAACGTCAAGCGAATTTACAAGTGTTTCTTCAAATGGGACATAATTTATTATCGTTTGTGATAACATTTTTTCCAAATATCCGGCAGTTGATTTGAAAGTGTGATTGGAGACTTTCTGCATATGATTTTATTAATATATTTTTAAAATAAAATGGCATTTCTTGTTCGAAAATAGGCTCTAATCTATTTTTATGATAATAGAGAAAATTCACATTTGCTTTACTTAATACATTTTTTAATCTTTAATTTACCTTCATAGCAAAATCTCTTCAGAAACTTTCTTAACATTCATGAACCATTTATGTTGTTTTTTTCCTTCTATTGACTGATAAACAAAGGCGCTGTTTTTTGTTAAAGACACTCTAATAAATCCATACTTTATATAGTTGTACCAAAAATTTCCATTTAACACAAGCTATGTGCGTGATAAAGCAAGAGACAGAATACACCATCAATGAACATGGATAAAACTTCCTCCCTACAGGTGTGGAAGAAAATTGACACGACTGTACTAATAAAAATTATACTACCTAGAAATCTGAATCCTGATCTATAGCCAAAAGTAAATGCGGTACTTTTCGGTTAGCCGGGCGCCAGTGATATATGTACAGGTACATATATAAATATATATGTATATACATACATACATGTGTATATATATGTACATATATATACACATATATAAATATATATGTGTATATATACATATGTGCGTATATATACATGTATATATATCACTGGCGCCCGGCTAACCGAAAAGTACCGTAAATTCTATCCAATGGAGTGAAACAGATTCAATAAATATGGAATTTATTCATAACAATTAATTGTGAATATGGTTTCCATAAAGTGAAAACAGCTTTCTATATTATAAACTTAAAGCAGCGAAATTAGTCTTTAGAATTAAAGGAAATAAACACATGAGGCAAGTGAAAAGGAAAAGACTAAATTTACATTAAATATTTACAAGTTTATTTACAATTACATATAAAATATACAAAACTCCACATCAAAGTTAATTAAACACAGATTTAATTTTTTTAAGATCTCATAAAACCAATTGGTTAACAAAATATTTTGGTTCACATCCATTTGTTTTATTTTACATAGTTATATCATATCTTCAAATTATAATACCTCATTTTAAATCTCAATATTAATCAACTTAATTTCCCAATAATAATGACAACAATAACAAGATTTTGAGATTCTTCAACATAAATTATACTGTTTTGAGTATTTTAACAAACACTTTCCAAATAAATAAATAACTAAATAAAAAAAACCTTTAACATTAAATACCCAATTGAGGACCGTACCCTAAATCCACACATGTATCTTTAGTTAAAAAATTCTTAAAACAATTCACTTGTGCAATAATGCATGAACATACCGTGTAATACGTCAAGTGCCCCTTTCAGTAAGCACACTTTACATTTCATAAAACGTCTTGTTGTTTTATTCTTGGGCGTTAAGGCCAAAAGGTCTAATATCATTTTATTTTGAAGCCAACTATTTACGTAGTCAAACAACACTAGATAGCGAGCATCGTATTTTCCTCATAATGAAGTTTCACGAAGTTTTCTTCCTACGTGCTTGGTTCTTACCATCTACAGCTATGCACGTTTGAGAGCTCTGGTTATCTGTGTGAGGGCGCTTTTTGCCAGAGCTCTAGTTGGAGAAGACAAGTTATTTTAAATTTAAAAATTTACAGAAACTGTCATGAAAATCATTTCTTCTTGATATTGAAGACTGTTTGTGTAAATTATACTGCTTCTTTCCAGTCATCGAAGTAAAAACATAATTTGATAAGTTTAAATTATACATAGTTTCGATATTGGTTTCATATATCTTTTTTTCTTATTTTTCAGATTTAAAATTCATTTTATACTGTTTACTCTTGGTTTCAATGTATGCAATTACAGTGGACTCGCCATAATTCGAACTCGGTGAATTCGAACAAATAATAATTTCCCGTAAATTTTGCATTAGAACTAATGTTATAACAAGCTCTTAATTCAATCTTTTTTGTAATCACGTAAGTTAAATTCAAACTAAAAATATACTGCTTCTTTCCAGTCATCGAAGTAAAAACATAATTTGATAAGTTTAAATTATACATAGTTTCGATATTGGTTTCATATATCTTTTTTTCTTATTTTTCAGATTTAAAATTCATTTTATACTGTTTACTCTTGGTTTCAATGTATGCAATTACAGTGCACTCGCCATAATTCGAACTCGGTGAATTCGAACAAATAATAATTTCCCGTAAATTTTGCATTAGAACTAATGTTATAACAAGTTCTTAATTCAATCTTTTTTGTAATCACGTAAGTTAAATTCAAACTAAAAATACAGTACCTCAAAAACAAAAGTTTTGATATTTCCGAAAATATCCATAGGTCAGAAAAAAGACTCCTAATCCCTTTAAATATTCAAATGAAAAATCTGTAATCAGTAAATCTGTCAATGTGTAATTGGCCATTTGAAAACATTTATTCACATGGAGTCATCAGCTATCAAACAACTAGAATGTTTCTTCGAAATGAATAGATTAGCTGGAAAACGTAAAAATAATAAATTAGAATGAACTTAATTTCATCATTTTTTTCATTAATATATCTTTATCTTCATTTAAATTTTTAGTTCGCTATATATTTCAACTCTTTGAGCTTTATTTTTGATATTGTGCTTCTATCTACAATAAAGGTAAGGGATTTCTGTGTTTTTTTAGATTAATATGCTTTTAAACATTTTAATTGTAGATTATAATTATTTTTTAAATATAATATGTTTAAAACAATTTGAGTCATAGAAGTTATATTTTTCTAATTTTAAACGAGTTTTCTTCTTCAATCATAGCATAAAAAGTCATTTCCTATTTTAATTTCGGATAATTTAAAACTCTAATAATTCGAACCTTTATCTTGGGTTTTCAGAGTTTAAATTAAAGATCGCAAATTGTATTTTTTAAAATTATTTTTAGAGATATCTAATTCAGCATACTGTTTACACTAAAAATTGCATTATTTATTCCTCCATCCATTCTTCGTCAAGAGAATGCGTACAACTTCGGTTATAATAAATATAACATTTTTCAAAAACTGACATGAAAACAATCTCTTGAGGTTCACGTAGAGTAATATTCAATGGAACATCTAAAATACGTTACAAAATACGAGAGCAGATGTATAATTTACAGGTATTTTTTGTATCAAGAGAAAGTTGTAAAAGCTACTTTCCAAACGTGAGCCTACATTTTTATTGAAGTGAATAAATTCATCGATCAAAGGAAAATATTGAAATTTTACATAGCAATTGGTATTAGTGTCATACAATCTATTTTCATTTTTGTGGTTCGTTTTCTCATGATTATTTTTAGTTCCCAAAACGTAATTCAATCAGTCATTCTAGAAATCGCACTAGATTAAAATTGTCAAAAATGATTTTATTGAAGAATATGTTACTTTTCCCCACATTCTATCACTTCTGAAAAGAAAGTGTACTCGCTCGGTTTCTATATATTATTTCTTTATCTTTAAAAGAAGAGGAAAACAACTTCAGTATTGAAAAGTGTTTCCATGTACTGTCAAAAATGACTTCTTCGTCAAATTGTAGGTTTCTCCATTATAAAAAGAGCGATCAAAAAGGTTAATCAAGTAGAAGAATATTGTTCATTAATTTAAATACACCAAAAAGTGCAAAACAAAAATTACTATGACTCTTGTTCAGATGGATGATACATTACATTTTGTGAATTGGTGGTGCAAAAGAGGAGGTCTTTCACAAGAATCAAAAGGGAGTAATGTCACAAAAAATGTCATGGTGCAAATTCAGCCAGCATCTTTTATTTTCTTTGAATATACATCTGACATTCCGCGGATTGTTACTACAAGATAATACATTGATGGGTTAAACATAAACTAGTTCTGACTTAAGCTTAAAAGTAAAATTGAGCTGCCAACTGAAAAAGCATATAAAGCATCAGTCTCTGTTAATGTAAAAAAGAATCAGGATTTAAATCGCCCGAGGGTCTGTATTTCTGACGAATTTAAAAGTTTTTATGAAGTAATTTCATTATGAAGATAAACAATTTTCTGATGAATAAAAAAAGCTATTACAGTATAGATTTTCCTTGTCTCACATCATGTATCAATCAGTGTATCATAATATTTGTTCAATGTATGTTTTTTGTAAAATTTGCAACACATATTCTATCTATTTTAAATTAAACTAGCTTCTTTTACATAATTTTTCCTTCATTTCATTCCAATTTTTTTTATTTGTATTACATCATTTATAGATCAGGAATAAATTTCAACAATATCAACTACAGTTATCTTATATTTATTCTAACTTAAGATAGACACTTCAAAAGAAATACCTTTATATTTCTCAGAAAAACGTTTTTTATATCTCTTGAAAAGATCATTTTTACAACAAATGCCCTTTTTAAAAAGACTGATTAGATTTTTATGTTCACAATACATTGTTTAAGCCTTCTTTAATACAGAATATTATCTTTGTTGCGAACTGAATTATTTATTGCACCCTCTGTTCTCCTTTAGTGAAAGATGTACCATATCTGTTATATTATATTTAAAGTTTGCAGAAAACGACGTGAAAAACATCTCTTAAGTTCCGGTTGTTGCGAGTAAGATTAAAATGTCTGTCTAATAAACGCTGCAAAATATGTAATAAAATATATGGCTTTAATAAAACGAATCTTACTTTATCTTTTAAGTCAAAATTGTTCAAGTCTCTTAATAATTCTAAGAACATTTTTATTGAAATGAAATAAAGTTATTCAATGAAAGACAAGGTTGAAATTATACATAGACTTTGATATTTGTTTCATATATTTTAACCTCTTTCTAGCCCAGTCAAATTGTAGTTTGAGATGGAAAATTCTGGTGTAATTGATTTTAGTGGCTTATTTTATGTTTTTTGGGGTGCTGAATACGAATCTGAAGTTGTCCAACAAAATTTCTTGCTGCAAATTTGTTATTTTGTCAAAAAACCTGTAAAAAAACGGACTTTTTTTGTTTTTTTTTCAAAGTAACTCCAAAATTGTGCATTTTGCGTGAAAGTCGGCAGCATATGAGTTAAAGAAAATAAAATTTCCTACATTTTATGTATTGAAAGTTTTTTCTATGATCAATGGTGTAGCTGTGAGAGTGCCGCAAAAATGGGTATTGAAAACAAAAAACTGTAAAAAAAACGGGAATTATGGCACTGTATGTCGATGTAACATGGAAACAAACCATTTAACGCAAATATTAACCATCAGTGATACTAAAGATTATATTATTGAGTATATTTTATGCATTTAAGGTAGGGGAAAAGTGTAGATCCGGCATCAGTGGAAGTTGGGAGCAGTGGAGTATCTCCACCTACTCTCAAGAGTCAAAGGTGCTCCCCCTCCGGAGAGCTCGTACTCTGAGAGAAGATAAAATTTTGAAAAAGGGGGGATAATTAGGTACAGGAGGTAAAACTATCTAAAATCGTCGAAAAACAGTAATTTTTGGAAAATAGCAATAAACACTTTTAAAAAAATTCAATTGAACAATTACATAAATATAATAATGAATCCTCTTCAGACACACAAACAATACTTTTAATCGAAAACAACTGCTGGTGATCATGATTGTCTCTGTAGGGGCATACCATGGATGTATTATAATACATCCATGGGGTATACATTCAAAGGTATATTTTTTAAAGCCAGGCAAAGGGACAGTTTCACCTGTCATTTTTTCTCCTGACTGCAAACTTGCTGACAACATATGATTTTTAGATACCATGAGTGGTTGTGATACTACTTCAGCCTTTTTCAAAGTAGGAAAGATGAGGTTTCTTCAGACTCTCAAAAGAAACCCGGCATTAATTAAAACCATTGAAATTTTTAAAAACTCTATGGCAGATGCTGATACAATTACTGATGCTGGCAATCGTTTTTTTGACTTCCTTGTACAAATTATCTGACAAGGAAACCACGTCATTAAACAAATTGTGGTATCTATGCTACCATAAGTCTGCATACAAGGCATCAACCCATTTGGCGTCCCTACCTCCTACTGAGGCTGCAGCTAAACAAAATTCTTTAAGGGTGTTTTTTCACGTTCAGCACTGGCTTGGGAATGAAAAAAATTCTGAACAATGGGGTTGGAAAAGCATCAAAGATGGTCTAGAGCCAATAACCACGCAAGAGCCACCAGAAACTGAAGCCGTTCTAAAGCTCATTTCTTGCAAATGCAAAAAGACATGTCATAAAATCTGTGGATGTAAAAAAGCAGGCCTCAACTGCTTTAATATGTGTCTGAACTGCGAGAGCAGTTGTAATAACATGCCTAATATTGAAATAGAAGAAAACGAGGATAACCCGGAATACCCTGAATTACTTGAAGGTAATTATACATAAATCATTCCATTTCACATTTATTTTTTCATTCATTTCTAATTTGGTGTGGTCAAAATATGTATCCCAACACAGTGTGCATAACTATTCAGTTTTTAAACAATTAAAACTAAGTCATTAATTATTTTTTTTTAACGCTGGTACGTAGTATAATAGCTTTTTCACTCTCTGATTTGGGGTCCAAAAGTGACCTATTCCTGAAATGAGCTGTAAAAGAGGGCTGATATTAAAAAGAGGTAAAAATAATATTATGATAAAATGCTGTATGAATCTTAACTTAGTTATAATTAATTCCACCGTTTTAAAAAATATTGTACGCACCAGTACTTCTCCGGAGCATAAGTTTCGATCCTCGGGACAAAAACGGCTTTTCGCGCCCGTATGCGAAAATAGCTATTATATAATTAATTTCTTTTTTATAGGTGTAGAAGACCTAGAAGGCATACCATCAGAAACCATTAAACCATTGGCCAAGAGGACTCGGCTTGACTGACAAGTTCAATTCAGTATCAATAATAATTTAATAATTAATATTGCATAAAATACATACTTACCTATTTTACTATATTATTTAACATATTAAACAGTTTTCATACTAATCAATCGTGAATCACTTTTTATCATTTTTTGTACCTATATAAGCTAACGTCAACGTTTTACATATCTGCACACATGTATAATGATGCATTTAAGTTATATGCCTTCAATAAGGAGGTGGATGACTACTTCGTGCATTCGTCATTGCTCTTTTCATAACTATTCAAGGTCCAAAAAAATTACTTGCACATAAATTGTAGAGAATTTTATCTACTTTTTTAAAGTATAGTATAATGTATACAGTGAAATGATTATTTTTAGGTCTTATGCACAGAAAGGCTGTAAAAAAATGTGTTTTTTGTCATTTTCCGAAAAGTACTGTTTTTCGCTGATTGTACCTAGTTTTACTTCCTCTACCTAATTTTACCTCTTTTTACAAAATTTTATTACCTCTTAGAGAAAGAACTCTCCGGAGGAGGAGCAACTTCGACTCATGAAAGTAGGTGGAGTTGCTCCACTGCTCCCAACTTCCACTGGTGCCGGAACCGCACTTTTCCCCTACTTTAAATGCATAAAATACAGTCAATCATATAATCTTTAATATCATCGAAGGTTAATATTAGCGTTAAATGGTTTGTTTCCATGTTACATCGATTTACAGTGCCGTAATTACCGTTTTTTTTTACAGTTTTTGTTTTTAATACCCATTTTTGCGGCACTCTCACGGCTAAACCATTGATCATAGAAAAAAACTTTCATTACATAAAATGTAGGAAATGTTATTCTCCCCCTAAATTCATAAACTGCCGACTTTCACGCAAAATGCACAATTTTGGAGTTATTTTGAAAGAACCGAAAAAAGTCTGTTTGTTTACACGTTTTTTGTAAAAAAAACAAATTTGCCGAAAAAAAATGTGTTCGACAACTTCAGATTCGTATTCAGCACCCCAAAAAACATAAAATAATCCACTAAAAACAATTACAACAGAATTTTCCACTTTAAGCACTTTTTGAACACAATTTTTCTGGGCTATTCCAACATAGTTGCTAACACTTTCCAACATAGTTGAAAATTATTTGACTTTGGGTTATCGTCTGTTTGTCTGTCCGCGCTCTAATTTGCTTAAAGGCATGTAAGTGTTATGTTATTGAGACTTACAATGGCATGTTCGGTGTTAAAAATGAAGTGTGTAGCATTTATAGTTTGTTTACTGGGATACTTAAAAGATTTCCGTTACATTATAGTCTATGGAGAAAATCGCTTGTAATGTATTTTAATAATAATTGTACATTATTTTAAACTCATTGAAATTTATATACACAACTGAGGTGAAGTGCAAGATGCTTACTGTAGAATATAATGGGCATAGTATTTATCGGTCATTTACACGAAAAATTCGGTTCCAGTACTGTCTATGAGCGATAACTGCTGGAAGTGCGTCTTCAGTTGTGATATGCGTTTTTAAATGTAACAAATTTTTTGCATAGTAATTGGCGTGCATTCTATAGATTATATACAATAATGCACAAAAGAATTCGAGGACATTTCTCTTTATTGATGGAAATTGGTTGATGGAATCTTCCAATTTGTTATACGTACCTTAGCTGAATTAAATTTTAGCATACTTCTTAATATATATACAAATCTATAGATGATATATAGGACTTCACTATAAAATGAATAATCACACGAATAATTGTGAGTAAAAAGGGTAAACGCTAAAATTGGGTATTCAAATGTGTTATGCGTTCTCTAAATTGTTTACTTAGATAACATCTTTCCCTTTATTAAACGGTGAACAGTTACAGTATTCTGAATGTGTTGGAAAATGTTTCATAATGTATGCTTGAAGCATAATTTTACTTTCTTGTTAATCTTTTTTTTAACCATTGGGAAAATGGTTGTTGTTTTCGGTCGAGAATGGACCTCTTGGCGTCGTCACTTTATTTTTGTAAGCATTTTTAACGAAATTCTGTAACTTTACAAGAATTTTTCTTTGAATAGGCAATAGAAATGCATAAAATCGTTACGAAAATGTTAAAGTTACAAAAAGGATAGATGCAAATTATCAGATATAAAAAAAAACGAATTCAAAAATTGACGTCGGATGACAAATCGTCGTTTAAAGCAAAAAACGTGGTCTTCAATTTTAATTTCCTCAAAATACCATTAGCTCAGATATTAATCTAAACAAGAGTTGAAGTTTTTGTAGGAAGGACCCGACAAAATATTCAGGTATATATTAAGGATAAGGTATAGTAATGGAAAATGCATTTCAATAACTGCGGCGATGGTTCAAACGAATATTTTTGCGAGGACAGAGAGTGCCGGGATCTCTTCAACTGTAGTAATGGAAAATGCATTTATTTGTAGATGGTTCCGATGAAAATTTTTGAATAATTAATTAATTAATTAATTAATTTTTATTTAATCTTTCGGAACATTTTCCCAATGGTTGTTGTAATTTGTTAAATTACAATTTTTATTAAGCTGCTTTCTGTATTTACACGTACTCGTACTCCTGGTATTATTATTATTATTATTATTATTATTATTATTTTGCAAAGGAATCTTTCTGGCATATGTAGCATGAAATTGCAAAAAAGAGCATTAAAAAGTATAATAACTATTTTTTTTTTAATGATCGGGTTTATTTTATAGTACATGGTCGCAATACACAAATTTATTCCCGTAAATTAATTTTTGAAAATCTAACTAAATCAGAATAATACTTAAACTTACAAAGTGCATTATTTATTTTTTCTTCGTGCTCTTTTAGGGAAAGTCGTACGGCTTTTGCCATTATAAATTTTAAATTTTACACAATTTGACGTGAAATAAATCTCTTGAGGCTCTGGTGGTTGCGAATAAAATTAAAATGAATGTGTGAGAAACATTGAAAAATACGAAATAAAGTGTATGGTTTAAATAGAACTATTCTTTTTTTTATATTTTAAGGCAAAATTGTGAAAGGTTCTGTGCAATTTGTGCAATTGAAAATAAATTATTACAGAAAAAATAACATATTTGATTAAAATAAGAAATCAAAAATATGTATAGGGTTTGAGAATAGTTTCATAAATATTTTTACAGTGTGATATTGTTTTTTTTTTTTATGTTGGGTATGCTTAGGTAAAAAAAAAAAAAACGCAATTATGCTTTTTTAAATTAATTTTATAGACTTTCTTAACTAAGACTATTTGTACTTTATTAAATGCTAAAATGTGTTAATTAAAAACCATAAAAGCAGTAAAAAAGTTTTTATATATAAAGTTTAATTTAATATTAAAAGTTTTTATATATAACAGTAAAAAATGTTTTTATATATGTTGCGGCTTAACTGAAGTCTTCATCAAGACAGGTGAGAATTTTCTATACTTAAAGGATCTATAATGCAATGATTTAAAAAACCATCAATCACGTTTTTGACGTTCTCTCTCGGATTATTCACGTTATTTTATTTTATTTTTATTTTTATGTTTATTTCCCTAATCGCAACCATGGGGTAACTCAACCCATAATTTTGGTAATAAATAATAACCATAATTCAACCCATAATCTTGATAAAGGCTCTGGTGAAGCGGAAACATGTAGACAGTAAAACCTTTTCTCTACTGTTTTTTATGGTTTTTATTTAACATCTGTTAACAATTAATGAAGTATATTATCTCTGAGTGTTCGGATTTGTTATATATATATACTATTTACAGTTACAAACTGAATTATTTATTGCTCCTTTAGTTCTCAATTATTGAAAGAAGCACAACTTAATAATAATAAATAATTATTATAAACTCATAATTATTAGAAAGCCAATCAAAATATAAACCTTATAAAACAATGTTCTTATCACCAGAACATTTTATCTTATACCTGACTATTTTTTTCTAATATCCTTTATTGTCCCCGCGTAAGGATATCCGGTAAGGCACTCTGCATATCATTCCTTTTCTTCGGTAGTGAATTATTTCGAGCCATTCAATGCAATAAAGCAAATAATTATATTTTCAAAGTCACTAAATTATCTCCAAAAAGAATACTGAAAACTCTTTGTTTTTATGTAGAATCAATTGTAAATCTGACAGTTTATCTTTGTATGGCCAGATTTTAGTGAGTTTTCTTTATAGTTTTGTTCTAGTGTGTTTTAATTTCATACATTTTTCCCAAACTGCTTTGTTCATCTTCAGTTAATTACCTTTATTCATACCAATATTTATGTTGAGACTAATACTTTATTTTACTTATCTCTTCTAATGTACATCACATTACAAAGTAATATGCTGTATCATTTGAATACTACCAAATACAAAATTCTAAAATTAAAGTATAAATGTAATTATAATATGTATAATATTGTAAATATATTAAGTTTTAATGAAATGTAATATATCATCTTAATATAAATGTAATTAAGTTTGTCATATAATTTTCAAAAAGTATGATGTATGCAAGTACGAATAGTCATTAAAAATGAAGTAAACGGTTAAACGATCTCGCAAGATTCCTTAACAATGACACATTTACTAACCTAAATAATGAAAATAATTAAGATTTTAATTACGAACTCCATATTTCATCTTAGTATGTCCGAATTGAAGAGCTTGAGTGACATATTCGAGCTTTTTCTTGCATGAAAGATACAATTAGTGCCACTTTCAAATATAAATATTTAAAGTGATCCATTTTTTATTCTATTATTTACAACAGAATTTTGATTATTTTGGGACACATTTGGCAGTATTCAATAAATACAGCATATTACTTTGTAATGTGATGTAAAATCAAAGAGATAAGTAAAATAAAGTACTAGTTTCAACCTAAGCGTATAAAAATTTATAAAAAAATACTATAAAAATTTTACAAATCTTCAAGTTTTCAGACTCAAGATCCCGTGCTTTGCTACGTTGCAATTCATTATCTTTGTATCCAAATGTTTTTTTTTAATTATTTAATTATTTCTGCTTATATACTTTCTGAAGTTCACATCTCTAAGATAACGGTTTCCGGAAACATGTTCGAGCAAAGAATATTTACTGTATGCGTGTCCCAACAACTGAATTAAACATAGGTAAAGTGTCAAAGTCTTGTCAAGTAACATATAACTTGTCAACATGCCAAATGTGGCCCACGGCCACGTGTTTGACATGGATGGTCTACATTTTCTTGAAAATTTTGTTGTGTAATGAAACTGGCTATTATTTGGCTCTGAACTTCAGTAAAATATGATTATTTGTCTCTAATTTAAGTTTTATTTTATAAATTTTGAATTTTGAAAGAAAAAGTATAGTTGTAGAAAGAATTATATATATATTTTTTAATTCCTTATTAGACGTGTCTTTAACATGCATTATTATTTCAATTTGCGTTCCTAATTTCAATTTAGAATTACATTACTTTTTTCTTTTCCAAAGTTTATTTTATATACGTTAATACAGGAACTATCTTAAGGCAAATATCGCAGCAGATTGTTGTTAAATAAAATTTATAAAGATGGTATTATAATGTAACATAGAATATTAGAAATATTAAAAAAAAAAAACCAGAACTTTTAAAGAAGCAAAAAAAAAAGAATAATAATAATTGAATTTGATAAATTTTCTTTTTTAATCGCTTCAAATGATTTTTAATATCATTATCTGTCATCACTAAAGTAATTAAGTAAAATTAATTGTTCCGTAGACAATCATACAATAAAAATAAGCTTAATTGTATTCTTTTAAAAAGTAAATAAATTACAAAATTTTAATTGAGCATCAAAAATAAGAAATGTACTAACAATTTAAAATTTCGGCATTGTAAATGTCCATTGTTACTTTATAGTAATCAATCTCGTTATAGTTAATGAATATCTCATTCCTATGACTGTAATTTTTATTATTGTTATACTTTCTCTCATTTTATTACAAAGCAGACACATATTTAAATTTATAAAGGAACATTGACCTTTTGTTTCTTCACCATTTTAAAATCATTAAAAAATTATTTAAGGCAGAAGTATCGAAATGTTATATTTTAGAGTTCAGTGCACCATACTTTTAATTCAGCACTATGCTTCAAACAATATTTCAAGTTCTGAAATACTTTTAAACATTTTTTGTTAACTGGTTTGTGTATTATCCATTAGAATTTAACAAAAAGTTATTCAATTAGTTTGTTAAAAAATGAAAGATTTTAGAAAATTTGCAATATAAAGAATAAAGTTAATTTTGCGTGTTGAAGAACAGATCGCCCACTTGGAGGAAAAGTGAAATATCGAAATTTTTCTTAAATCATTTTTTTTATTATAGAAAACATTCTGCAAATGTTTTCATTTATTGTAAGAAATGTCTTACAAAGTGAAAAACCATTACGGTACTTTCTGACACTTTTTTTACAGAAGGTACATATAACTTTTGTTACGTTTTTAGAATACAAATTGACTTTTAAAAAATTTCAATTTGTTTGTATTCTTTCTTCCATGTGAGAAACAATAAGAAAAAAAGAAATTATAAGAAATGTTCCTTACATCTGTATATTACAGTTAAAAAATATGTTATTCCGGCCTGTACCGAGAGTAAAAGGGGGCTTCCCTATTCTTTGATTTTAAGAATATAGCCAATTTTACCCGAAAACGCGATACTAAAATACATAGCACACGATTATAGAAGATTGAAAGTTTCCGTCAATACTTAATTTCAATGGGAATTTTGAAAAAAAAATGTTAGCTATAGACAAATTGCCTTCATATATCGTTTCCAATTTTGTCGCCAAATTTCAGTATATTTCGATAAGTATTGCCATCTTGGCGAGAGTTTGACGCTGATGGATACCGTTACGTACGTACATTTGCGGTGTGTGTGCAAATATTTTAAAAACTAGCTTTTTTAATGTGTTCTATGCATTGCAATATGTTACTTTTATTCATAATTTAATTTACTTGCTTAATCCTCCGCCAAATCGGAAAATTGAGATAGATAAAAAAAGAAATCTTAGTGATCCTGGTAGCAATTTGTATATTTTTAGTAATTTATTCATATAAAATAAATCATCTTTCTTGACAAAATCCGCTTAACTCACTTAGACATTTAGGCTTCATGTCCATTTGCTTATCAGTTGCAACACTTTTTCTAATGGAGAGATTAAATTTAAATGTTTTAAACCTATTAAGTAATCTTTCGTAATTGGGTCTATCGCCAATTGGCGTAGTTTAGCTAATACGATTTGATGTAATAAAAGGTTATTTCTATACCTTTAATGATATCCACATTTACATTAAACCATATTTGTTGCTAATATCTTTTTGGGATACTTTTCCGCCGTTATAGCCATATCATTATCGCCAAGCGTTGTAGTTAGCGCCAAATAAAACATTTGACGCAAATGAACATTTTTGGTGCAAAATGGATCATTTCAAAATTACAAACTTTCACGAACTATTTTATTTTATCAATGTAAATATATACTTTAAATAAAAGAACAAATAAATATTATACAATAAAATAATAAAATGAAACTCAATTTAATCTTCAGGCATGAAATCATGAATGTCTCTTAGCAGTCCTGTATTTCATTTTTCGAATACGGACGTCGCCACATTAACTCTATGAGATAGTATGGTAAATAATGAAGAGCAGTACCCTTCTTTTATGCGCTGTCATTTATTACACCCTTTTGCGATGTCCCATAATCTGTCAATAGGTTGGGTATGTAATCCAGTGGTAGGGTCAACAATATTATGTTTGTGATTTACTGTGAGATGTTCGAAACCGGCATCTTGCAAAAAACTTTTTTTATGTATAACTCCATAGCCCTGAAACAATTTTATTGCAGCTTCTTCATCATCCGGTAACTGTCAAATGGTAAAATCATCTCATCGTATGTGAAAAATGTAAGTTATGACTTTAAAAAAATGTCTATACGAAAAATAGCAAAGTAAGATGTTCTGGGTGGTTAAAATTGAACAATAATAATAAAACAAATAAATATGCGCAATAAATAGCGAGTCTAAAAATTTGGCACGGTCGGTGTTGAAATAAATGGCACATTATCAGACAATTTCACATGGTGTTGGTATAACGTAAAAGTAATTTTTTTCGTTTTACGCTAACCTTGGCGGTAGACGCGATTATGGAAGATTAGAAAATGTATCATTATTCTAATCGAATCGTCATGGATAATGTGTCATAACCGGGCTGCCTACTAACTGACGTATTTTCACCACAACTCACTTAAATTAAGATCTAAATTCAGGGGTGTAAGCAATAGTCTTTTAAAAACCTGGTACTTAACAATAATAGAACGCATTATAACATACGGGGCATGCATCTGGGGGGTAAACTTACAAAACAGGCACTCACAAAATTAACTTCAATCCAAAGGATATTCTTATTACAACTTTCATGCGGGTACCGTACAATATCAACTGATGCACTTACAATACTCACAGGCATTCCACCCATAGCAATAACTTTAAAATATGAATTCAACAAAGCATCCATCCTACAACTTCGCCAGGACCACATATCCAACAACCTCTTTCCCAACATAACCATTCAACACAAAGTCCACGGCTGGCAGATCCACCCTGCGGAAGAGACATCGCACTTTCAAGTCAACACACAATAGCTACACCCCTGCCACCTGTTCCACCATCTTCACTGATGGGTCCCGCACAGATACCGGCGTGGGAGCAGCCTTCTGCGCCACGGAAGGAGACGCGGTGACTCATCAGTGGGCCTGTAGGCTCGGAGATAACAATTCTGTCTTCCAGGCAGAGCTATTTGCAATCTTCTCCGCCCTAGAGTGGCTAGAGGGTCAATCTGGAGCAAAGGTCTCCATTTTCAGTGATAGCCTGTCTGGACTGCAGGCTAACCATGCACCTAGAACATCTAACCCACTCGTACTAAATATTAAATTAAAACTCAAAAGTCTCTTGTACAGAACACATCTCGGCCACGTCTCAGCGCACAAAGGCACTTTTGGCAAAGGGTACGCGGACGAACTCGCAAAACAAGCCACCAAGTATACATCCATTGATCACCACCTCCCAGTGCCCCAGTCGTTCATCAAGAGGGTCCTGAAATCCAGGATCATCTCGGAATGACAGAAGTACTGGGAACTCACTGTTAAGGGCAGGCACACGTTTGACCTAATCCCCACAGTCTCACTTAACATATATCACCTCACACCATACACCGCAAGCTTCCTAACGGGCCACGGGCCCTTTAAATCATACCTCCACAAATTTGGTTGTGCAGGATATAATAGGTGTGAGTGTGGCGAGGTGGGATCTCCTACCCACGCCTACCACGAATGCACACTTACTGCAGGCTGGCACATTAAACGTCCAGCCACTCCCCCTAAGGGATGGCTACAAAATATTCTTTCTAGACCCACACTTCTGAACAAACTCAAACACATCCACCAGTACTTAGCACACATCTCCAACCTCACAAGCTAGTCTGTACCCAGAGCAACTCCCATTCCCTCGTATGGCATCGCCCCTTGTCACGAGTAAAGTTATAGTGTTACTCTGGCAATGCCACAGCGGCCCTTGTCGCGAGAGAGCATGTTTCTGGCGCGCAACCCTATAGCTTATCTGCTGTCTGATAACCAGGTGCTGTGCGGCACACCATTCTCAAACCATTTCAAGAACCTCGGCACCTCGCTGCCCCGTGTCGCGAGGGAGATCTGTTCTCCGGAAGCGAGGGATTTGTTCTGTGATATTCGGGCAATAATGGCCCATTGCAATTCACCTGCCCCCTGTCGAGTTTTCCGGCGAACTCAGCTCCAGCTGAAACTGTATTTTTTAAACCTTAATAAAGGTACCGGGAGGGACACGTATGCTCTACAGACTTGGCCTCCTCGTCTAATAAGTCCCTCTTAGACTGTGAATTAACTGACGTATTTTAGGGAATATGGTTTGGTGAAACATATAACTTTTGGAAGCCACTTACGATAAGCACATTCCCATAACCATATACATCCACATAACCCCATCCACTAAACCATATTTGCTGTCAATATCGCCCAATTTTCTCCCTTGGTGTGCAATCTGATTAATACTCACAGATATCTAGCTGCTCATCTCTGTCTCATTTTGTGTTATCTTTATTCTCTTTGCTTGATACAGTTCGCGGGTTTTCATAAGTTCGTGACTCACAGATTTTGGCATTTATGCTTACTCTCTATTGACTTTTAAGATCCACGCCAGGTAAATACACCGCACCGAAAATGGCACCTTTAATACTAACTACAGTATTGTTTTTTCTTCCTTCTATATTGTAACTCTTTAGTTAATATTATGTAGTAGAAATTTTAAAGGCAATGGCCGAAGCATTTTTATTTAACTGTATAATATAATGTAATATAGATATGTATATTATATTCATAGATAAAATATGTTATTAGAGAATATATCTCATATTCATTCCTGCAGCTATAACATACAGCAAAAAATAAAACTACCATCGTAAATAACTTAGCTAAAAGCCGTTAATCTAATGTTTAATAAATGTATTCTCAATTATTGTTTTGTATTATTTTAGTTTTCTTCTATTACATTTAACATTTTTATATTGTTATGTATTTAAAAAATGTATAATAAATTAAGGTTTTGAACGCGATTGGTCATTGGCAATGGTAAACATGATTTGCGATTAACAACCCTTTGCAAGTGATCTATATTTATAGCACATATAATACGTAAGTTCCAAATTAAGTGACGATTTATTTTGAAATTTGATTAATTAAATATTATTATATGAGTTGGGTTTGTTTACATTTAACTTACGTCAAGAAAAGATCCTGAAGGAAGTTGAGCTATGTATAGGACTTCACCTAACATAATTATGCTAAACTTTGATTGGCTTACAGGCGCGGATTATTCTTTTGACACCAGACAATGTTGCAAAATTCATCGTTTAATATTATCGCTTACAATTAACGAATCTCTTGTATTTACTTCGATAGAATGAGGAGATACTGGTCTGTCAACCTAGTTTTAACTGACGTTATATCATAATATATAGGTATTTGGATGAAACTCATCTCTCAAAAAAAATAAAATTAACGATCTTTTAAAAATGTAACGTTTTTGCAGTTTTATACGAAAAAATATTTTATAGCAAAAATGGCCGCCTGTCATATGAAAAGCGAAGCAGGCAGCGCGTATTTGTTTATGGACAGCCGCATGACTTGCGCTAGTATAATATAGGTACCAATATTTTTTTTCTTTTAAATATGACGCTATTTTATTAATTGTTAGTATAGTTTTAAGCGTACGAGAGTACCGACAATTCTTACAACAATGAAAGTAAATTTGTGAAAAGCCTTGTTTGCTATTATAACTCATAAATTAAATCCGACTTGGAAAAATCCGTTATTCTCAATACGATGTCTTTGTGCAAAATGACAACCAATCTAGAATTTTAAACTGCTAATTTTTTTCATAATTTTTAAAATGTAAAATATTTAAGAGTCTGCCATTTAAAACACGATGACGGTTCAAGCTGACCAACAATCTCGGTCGAGAACATAGTAAGTTTTGTACGAATGCTTAGTTATATCCAAATCGGTTTATAAATACGAGTGCTATCGCATGACAAAAATTTGATACATATTTTTTTCTATTATGGCCTTTCTATTTGTTTAATTCATTAATATACCCATTTATCAAAAAGAAGAAACTTTCTTAGAAAATCATACATCTTTTATTTTTGGCAATGTTTTTAAAGGCGTTTTTACCGAAAAATAACACGATTTCTTCAGACTCTATTCTTAATTTTATTCCACTTTTATATCCCTATTATATTTAATACTATTTATGGAACCGTTTTAACTATTACTAGCCTGAATTATTAAGAGTATTCTTAATATTCGAATAATAATGCGTAATGATTTCCAACAATACAATTAATTATGCTTTAAAAATATAACGTTGAATATTTGAGTTCATGTTATTGTAACGGGTAAATGAAGTTTTCGTAATTACATATATATTAAATGTTGCATAAAGATAATCTCATTATCTAACTCTAATTTATCTTATCGTTCATCAGCTTAGTATCAAACATTAAATTTATGCTTTAATGTCTAAAGTATTCTAAAACAGTTTAATAACTTACGCCCACTGAACTAGGAGAAACTCCATTTTTGTTTATGCATTTTGAATTTATTTTACAATTATTTACAGCTAAATAGAAATTTATAAAAAAAATAATTTGCATAGTCCAGAGAAAAATTATTTTCAGGAATTTACAGATTTGGTAATTGTAAATTTCCTCCTTTTCTATTTATATTATAAAATCTTTTCATATAAAATTTAATTTTACGACATATATTTAAACACATTTTTCATGTTCTGTCAAAGATTTGATTCTCTGATATTGATGCCACAGTTCACCAACAGAAAAAAAGAAGAAAATAAATTATATATTTTAGTCACCAAAATATTCAAGAAAAAAACGAAAGTAGCAGTTCGATTGGGAATTATGTTTTCGTTAAATATATGTTACAAACATAAGAGGCCCTTTTTAGATAGAAATTCTATCAAATATTGAAAATTTTAAATTATACTATGTGCAAATATACAATACAAGACAATGGAAAATAATCATAATTTTGACATAATATTTGGATTTATCTGCACATTTTACTTTAAGATACCCAGCAAGAAATTATCTAGTGAAGGATTTTAGAAATTATGGCGATTTAAAATTTTCAGCTCTTAACACTAGAACGACCATGAGCGGTCATTTTGACCGCTACCAAATGAATATATTCCGATTCAAACCAGAAATTTCTTTTTAAAATAAATTAAATATAAATCTCTCAGAAATATGTTAAATAAATAAGTTAAATAGTTTTAAATAAATATTCTGGTTTGAATTAGTTTTATAAAACTTGAGTACAATTTCCGGTTGTTCTAGTGTTAATGTTGAATTAATTTTCAGTAGTTACAAAACAAGCTAAAAAGTCTTTAGTTATTTAAGCATAATTCCAAAACTACTTAACGGAATGACCTGTAATTTCGGATTCATATGTTTGAAGCTTCTAGAAATCGATTTCTGTAAAAAAAATTCCTAGGATACAAATCATACTGATTTCGGATATTAATTTGAAAATACATGTATTTTGAAATAATGTATTAAAAAATGAAATATAACCAATAAAACTTTTAGAAAAAATGTATAGAAGTTTTAAATATGCGGATTCGAAATTAGAATTAATTTTGCAATGTAGTTTTTGAGTTATGCTTAAAAAACTACCCGCTGTACAGTTATTTTGCAATTATTAAAAATGATTTAATATTGGGAATTCTAAACTTTAACATGCCATAATTCACTGCACCAAATGGCTTCTCTTTTGGTATTCTACAACAAAATTTATCGAAAAACCCTAATATGATGTCAAAATTAGGTTTCTTTATGAGCTTTATGCAATATCCTTATGCAATCCAATATATGAATCCAATAAAAAGCAATATCCCTCTAAACTTATTTTTCAAATATAAACTATAAACGCCTAATTTCTTGTAGAGTGACTATTTCCACCTTTCTCTGGGAGAATTTAGTGATTAAATTGCATAAGATTTTTTTCTTTTTCTTTTTTTTTCTTTGCGACTGTACATATTTAATTCAGTAGTAATAGTCTTTATGTGACAAATGATAGGTGAAAAATGAATTTGCTATTGCGTAAAGGTATCGGAGAAAAAGTTGTCTATAATTTTTTAAGAATCAAAATATGATTTTCCAATTAATAGCAATATCCCTCTAAACTTATTTTTCAAATATAAACAAAAAACGCATAATTTCTTGTAGAGTGAATATTTCTACCTTTTTTCTAAGACAATTTAGTAATTAAAATGTATGTATTTTTTGTTTGTTATTTCAACTATACATATTTAACTCATTAGTAATAGTTTTTATGTGACAAATGGTAGGTGAAAAATGAATTTGCTTTAAGTAAAGATATCGGAGAAAAAATTGTCTATCACTCTTTTTAGAGTCAAAATATGATTTTTGATATACATTTTCAAAACATTACGCAAATTTGTATGATTCTTAACGTACGTTTGTGACAAATAACGTTTTGGCAGTAAATCCAATTTAATTAATCGAAAAAACTGTACAAAAACTGTTATATTTTAAGTCATCTGACACTGAAAGAAATCTTCAAAACACAAACTGAAACACATTAAATTAATTTGTTTTGTATCATCTATCTATTCTCGTTACAGGAGCATTTACATGTCAACAACTGTACACATTCTTCAAAACACGATTTTAATGAATTAATGTAAAGGCAAATAGATATTTTCACACAAAAATTTCTTTTTTCTTCCGGAAAAAAAGTTTTGTCAGCACAGTATGTAAACATCCTGTAAAATAATTATATTCTTGGTTAAGAATGATTTTTGACCGGTGTAATTTTATCCAATAAATTATTTAAATTCTTGTTGAAATATCGTTTTATTAAAAGATTTGCTTTGCACTACTGTTTTATCATAGATAGTTCATATTATTAACAAAACTGAAAAGCAAAAAATTACTTTTATTAGTTTAAGAATTATAAAAGGGTGCAAAAAATAAAATTAGTAGGAATTGTAGAAAAATCAGAAGAAATCAGATATTGATAAAGTAGCAAAACAAAAGTAGAATTTACATAAATTATTTCTATAACGAAAGAAAAACGTGGAAATTCAAATTTAAATTATTTTTTTTAATGTTTCAAGAGACTCATCGTACAAATAGTTGTATTTTTTAAAGAGTCAAAAACATTAATTTTACTTTTTTTAAGTATAAAACAATTACTAGCGAGAAAAAAAATGACATAGTTAAAACAAATATTCTAGTTTTCAAGAAAAATGTTTGTTTTCATCCAACATTTATATTCATTCGAAAAAAAGTATGCATTTTTTCAGCATCAATAGAGAAGAGATTAACCCCTTGGTATTAAATAAATTTTTTCTGATACCTTCATTAAACCAAATAAAATTATTTTATTCATTCTTTCCTTTCAAAACAAAGGTTTTAATATATAAACCTTTTGATTCATGTTTAGTAGCTGTTCCGTAAATGGAATAGATTTGCAGATATTACAGAAAACAAGAGAAACGCATTAATACTACAACATTGCATAAAAGCGTAATTAAAGACGACTTAATGCTATTAGAGTTAATTGAAGAGATTTCTTGTTATTAGTAAATGCCAATATGTTTCAGGCAAAGAAATGGATGAAGGAAATAAAAAAAATGAATTAAGTTTAAGGAAATGTTTTTTGTAATAAGAAAATTATTAAATGAATAAAGAAAAATATCCTATGCTTACATTTTTTAAAATTTGTTACACAATGCATCTCTTGAAAAAGGTTTGTCATCAGTTTTTTAGGTAGATTTCATTACAAAGAGCTACATATTGCACCCGTTCGGAGGAAAATAATTCCAAAAAATTTTGGTATATTTTCACCAATCATAACCCCCAGACCCCAAAACCACCCTCCGTTCAAATGATGATTTATATTTATATATATATATATATTTCTGACGTATGTCCTGCTGTCTCTCTTATTTATGAACCGATTCAGATGTGACTGAATATGTGTATAGGACATACCAAGGTCTCAACCGAGTTCGTTGGCCAGCTTGATCCGCCATCTTGTTTCAAAATTGCGGCCAGTTAATTTTCTTTATTTTTTAAAACGTCTAAAAAGTGCACAAGAAAATATAAATTGAAAATGTTGTTTTCGTTAAGTGCTAGATCGCAATACAAGATTCCGGAACATTTTTTGTTTTGGCTTTATCTTAAAAAATGGCTGAGGTATGGCAGTTTGAAATTCTAAGATGGCTGTCATTATGATACAATCTGATTTTTTTTTTATGCTGTAACTCTCATGCTGAAATTCGCATTCAAATTAAGTATTAACGAAAACCGGGTTTGATTCTTCTATAATCGGGTTCCAAGCATTTTAGCTTCGGGTGTTTGAGTAAAATAAGTTGAATTTTTAAAAACACAGACTATGATACCTACCTTTTTCTCCCGGTACAGGCCGGAAGGACTTTTTCAGCTTCAAGATGTTTCATTAGTATATATCGTAACACATGGGAAAAATAAATTTTTTTACTTCATCGAAAAATACCATTAAAGTGTTTCAATGCACTTTTCGCACAAATACGTTCAACTGTTTTTCAAAGGGTATATATATATATATATATATAGTTAAAATGTTAGATTAGTACGTTAGAGTTGCAGCTGTTATTTTGGAAAAACAGCTTCGAATTCCAAAACCTGCGCCTTATTTACCTTCTTCCCAAACACCATTCTGTCTTCAACCAATGTTTAAAACTCAAGCATTTTTTTCTCATCTATTAAATCATTTCTATTGGTAAGTCACCAATGATGTACGGAATATGTGTTTGCTACATTTATTTCATTTTCTTTCTTATTAAATTATTTTTTAATAACTTTGATGTTTATTACTTTCATACTATCACTAGACATTGCATTAGAAAAAATAATAGGATCAAATGTTGATATTTAGGTTTTAAAAAGACAATGGGATATGAAATTGGGCGCTCGTTTTTTTTTCTTGTTACTACAAGCCGTCCGTAGTGTAATTATTCTAATTTAACTAGTATTTTGTTATTAATTTGATTTTTATTACATTTATATTATTACTGGATATTGCATTGAACGAGGATATCCTTAGAAGTTTTTATTTAGGCTTTAAAATGTCTTGGCACATACAATTCGCCCCCCGTGATTTTTTTTTATACCACTAACCAGGCCCCTAGATGCCCGGCATGAACGCCTAGCTTAACGGGTTAGTACCTGGGTGCGGGCGGAAATCGCCTGATCACAGCATGGCTGTGATCCACCTGACTATAGATTTGTTCACATCGCTGCTGTGCTTGCTCTCTTGTGATTTGCTACCGTTATCTTTGTTTGCCGGTTCAAGGTTTCTGTTTAACTTTGTTGAATTGACAGATTTAATAGGTCTCGTAATTTAGAACCTTGATCAGGTGACGAGATCCTCACGTGACTAGGCACCCCCAGAGGTATAATTCACAGGTAACTTGGAAAGCTTTGCACCCACGGCGGATTTTACATGCACCAGGTGCCATTAGCGTACATAGATTTACATATTTACCATGTCTGTTGGTTTGTCACGTTCATGGTGGGTTGTCGCTGTAGTGTTTATCGCCTCTTTTATGGGCTGATTTCATTTCTTGTTGTATTTGTCTCTCTCAAGACTTTTTGGAGTTTTTATAGGCTCACCCCTGTTGTGGGTTGTTTTTTGTCTATCATTCATTGGTTTTTTGTCTCTTTCTTGATATATTTTTACCTCTAGCTTGTGCTAGAGCTGGTTTTCACATTTTGAATCTTGGTCCTCTTTCGAGAGTTTCACTGGTTATTATGTCACTATCGTGGGTTTTGTCACGTTGTAACTTTTGTTACTGGTGGTTGACACATTGTAACTTTTGTTACTGGTGGTTGTCACATTGTAACTTTTGTTACTGGTGGTTGTCACATTGTAACTTTTGTTACTGGTGGTTGTCACATTGTAACTTTTGTTACTGGTGGTTGTCACATTGTAACTTTTGTTACTGATGGTTGTCACATTGTAACTTTTGTTACTGGGCCCCCCGTGATTTTATGTTACAACATTTGCGCCCATGTTTTTAAAAGTTGATGATTTACAGTACTTGTCAAAAGTCTGAGCACACCACTATATTTTACGGGATTTTCAATTGCACCGTACAATAACGAAATAAAACCTGTTTTATTCGCTTTGTTTAGAATGCAAACTACCCTTTTTACTATAAACAAACAAGAAGAGTACTTGTTTTTAGTTATAGGCATGTTTATTTAGGTAATTTTAGGTAGTCTGCTTTCATCGAAGTGACTTTTACTACACGACACGTTACTATACGTTTAAACGACTGTTCTTCATAGTAAACAAACAAGCAATGCCAAACTTTAGATAAAATTCCCACTATATGGCAATGTAGAAATGCAACTCTAGGGAAAGCGGGCGAAGTACAATGCTGAAATTATGTCGTCAAGCATAAAACTTTTTTTTAAACATTTCTATCGATTTCCTAGGTTGAATCAGTATGGAAACATTATATAATTTTATTTTTATCTTACTGCATTTATACACAAGTAACACATGGGCTGATAAGTTCCCGGTCTAATAAAGAAAACACAACTTTTTAACATAACTTTATAACTTTATAACTTTAATAAATAACATAACTTTAATAATAAATAATAATAATTTAATAATAATAATAATTTAATAATAATAATAATTTAATAATAATAATAATAATAATAATTTAATAATAATAATAATAATAATTTAATAATAATAATAATAATAATAATTTAATAATAATAATAATAATAATTTAATAATAATAATAATAATTTAATAATAATAATAATAATTTAATAATAATAATAATAATAATTTAATAATAAAAATAATTTAATAATAATAATTTAATAAATAATTAATAATATTAATTTAATACGTCAACACGCGCGGCATCCACTTTGACAACAGCTTTTTCATAGACAAATGTTCATTCAAAATAAAACCTACACATTCCTTGGATATCGTCAGAGTCTAGGCTATCTCCAGCAACTTCACTTTGCGATTCCCCAAAACGATTTGGTGGACTTTTTTTATGTTTTCCGGTGTAACGAACTCTTTTGGGCAACCAGAGCGTGGTGCATCACTAGTGTCCGTACGACCATGTTTAAATTCAGCAAACCAGTCAATAATGGTTGATTTACCTGTTGCAGTGTCCGTATAACGCTTATCAAGCCAAGATTTTGTTTGAACGGTGTTTTTTCCCAACAATGTTTTATCAAAACACGAAATTCTTGTTTATTCATTTTTTTGTTTATCAACAAAGTCGTTCAACTAAAACCATTGTAACGTTTTATCTATACAGCGAATTGTCATGACATTTTTTCTACTACCTTTTAAAGGTTAGTATTTACTAAAAAAGCATCGGTTCAGTGATTGCAACGTCTTCTGTGTGCCAGACCGGGAACTTATCAGCCGATGTGTTAGCAAAATGTACGACAAACAAGCTTCTTTTCCGGAGTGTGCTCAGACTTTTGGCAGGTACTATATGTGTTAGAATGCTTTTAATGATGATACTATTTCTGTTTTTCAAAAAATGCGAGGATATTCTACCAAAATTTATTTTTACCGTAATCTGGATATTATAATTCATTAAAATAAATTAGTTGAAACGTCCTATCTGTTCTTTTATTCCTATTTTTAATTGATTTTATTTAGGTTACTCTTGTACGTAATTAAAATAAATATGTTGAAAACAAATAATAAATTAGGTAGTAAAATATCATTAGATCTATCCTGCACACTTTCCGAAACAAAGGAGATCACTAGTCAGGAATTGACGAATCTGAATCATAAATCTTCGACATGTGTTATTGGAAAGTCATCAATTTTACGATACTCATAATTTCCAGATGTTGGACCAATAATTTAAGTGCAATAGTTATTCTCAGATTTATTCAATTAAAACCAAGTTTCCAGAATTAATTTTTAACAGCGTGAATAATATATTCCATTATTAATTTTTATATCAATGAATACTTTATAACAGACGCGGAAATTCTCCAACATTTATTGGAAAAAAATAATACAACCGTTGCGTTCAAACTTACAATCACAAAACAAATTTTTAGTTTCAACTTTTGGTGTTATTTTTTAAGTAAATATATTGTACATAAATCTACACGTAATTTTATTAGCTTATATAAAGAATATGTTAGTTCCAGAATGTTATATATTTAAATTTTAATAAATATCACATTTAAAAATACATTCTATCGGAACAAATAAAATACACATCGTTTAATTGAAAAACTCCTAGGCAAAGGTATTAGATATAACCAGTTTGTATGTGCCTGTACCAGATAAATAAGCAATCTGCAAATGAGTTATATTTACAGTTGGCTCAAATTATAAAACAATTTTGAGAAAACTGCATGCAAATTTAAAAATGAATTAAAGCCCCTATTAAAATACATACTTTCCATTTAAATTTGTTTCGTTCTAATTTGAATATATCCATGCAGTCTCTTTGCTTGATTAAAAATCTTTTTGTTTGGTGATAGATTTTTTCAAATACGGAAAATAATAAAAATCGATCTGTTCAAGATTTAAAACTGATAACACTCATTAAGGTAGAACACATTTGTATACCAGACTAGTGATGTGCTAGCTTGTACGTTTGACTGATCAAGTGACAGACTAAAAGTTTGATTGATCGAGTGAAAAAGACGGGTACTTTTTCATTGACACAAAGCTAACCGTTATTTATTAGTATAATTGATTCGTCAAAGCGAGTTTCTCTAAGAGAGTGCCATATTTTGAACAAAAACCACATTTAGCTTATGTCCTATATGCGTATGTCGCTACCCTGATATATAAAAGTATTTTAATATAAGTAAATCAGTTGATTCTGGAATGATTGATAACGCTGCGCAGAAAATTACGTATTGATACTAAGCTAAATTGAAACAAAAAGTATCGGAATACATAATACAAACATAATATTTGAAAAACGCGTTTCAGCGACCGAAGAAGAGAAGCGGCACGATTTTATCAAAATATTTAGTTTATCTCGTATATCTGTAAAATATTTTTACTTACATAAATACTTACTATATAAAGATTTTTTAAAAATATCACTTAAACAAATGTTGACATCTACGATAAATACATACAAACATTCCTACGAACATATGTAAAGAAATTTAACTTTAGCTATCTTCTTATACCTCAGTATTTAAAAAGATTGAGAAGAGCGTTAATTTTACACAAATGGTTTAAAATGATTAAGAAAACAATATTATAGCTCCCAACTTTAAATGACTACGCAATTTAGAGGTTATAACTCGCAATTTCAGCATACCTTTTTCCATTAAATTTGAAACAACGATGAATCTAGGAAATATTGTTATCGACATTGAAATGTGCTTATTATCGGAAAACATTTATGCAAGAACTGTCTGAAAATTCCATAAAATGTTGTGAATTAAATTATTTGTTTTATATTCGTCGTAAATCCGTTTATTGTAAAAATCTTTTTTGCTTGGAAGTATTCAAATTTTTCGGGCGGCATAGTTGGCATTTTTATCAATGCCATTTCTTTAAAATTACAAATTATATATTATCGCAATCTGCGATTTTTTATGTTCAAAAGGTACATCGATATAAACTGTGTAATTGTGAATATTCGATAAAATTATTCTTACTAGTATGTTGAAGAACTTAAAATAAGTTTATATTTTTTTCTTCTTCGACACATGGAGTTACAAAACTTTTAATTCTGAACACATTGTTGACAGAGTATACCCGTTTTTTGCAAAACTGTAAAGTTTTACGAGAATGTGTTTTCACTATTTTTAGAAGAAATTTTTCCCTCTATTTATTTCGCTTCATAACTCTTCTGTTTCTTCGTTTAAATAGAGTGAAAAATTTTATACCTACAAAAAAGAGTAAAGATTCGCAAATATATAAACACGTTCTTAGCTGTTGAAAATGTTTTGATAAGAATTGAATATATCAGTTTCATGACTGAAAATGTTATATAGATCTTTCATTTACAATATATCGAATACAGTATTTCACAGTTATGAAACTGGGATTGTAAAGTAAACATTTGCACCTTGAGCCACATCTACATTAATAAACAAAACCATGTCCGAGAGTACCGCTGATATTGAAGGTAGGAGTCTATAATAAACAGAAAGACCATACATTAATCTATACTAATATTATAAAGTAGTAAAGATTGATTTTTTTTTGTTTGTTTGTTTGTAGGGGGTAATCTCTGGAACTACTGAAGCGATTTCAAAAGTGATGGTGGCAAATTGATGGTGGCAGTCCCTGCTCCAACATAGGCTATATTTTATGTCAGTGCCACTACCCCCAGGGGGTGCAGGAGCGAAAAACGTTCCAAAATTTTTTTTTTTTATACTGAAGGTGTCAGAAACATGAAATTTAGCATGGTAGTTACTTATAAGATGTAAATGCTCTCTACGAACAAATTCTAAAAAGAATTCGAAATTTAAAAGGATGAGACGAGCGAAAAGCATTCTAAAAACATTCTAAATTACAATTTCTATGGAATCTCTGGAACTACAGAACTGTTTTCAAAAGTGATGGTGGCAAATTGATGGTGACAGTCCCTGCTGTAACATAGGCTATATTTTATGTCGGTGCCCCTATCACAAGGGGGTGCAAGGGCGAAAAATGTTCTAAAATTTCGGGTTTTTTTTATACTGAAGGGGCTAGAAATTTGAAATTTGGCATGGTAGTTATTTAAAAGATGTAAATGCTGTCTAAGAACAAATTCTAAAAAAAATCGAAATTTAAAAGGGTGGGATGAACGAAAAGCGATCTAAAAACATTCTAAATTACAATTTCTATGGAATCTCTGGAACTACAGAACTAATTTCAAAAGTGATGGTGGCAAATTGATGGTAACAGTTCCTGCTGTAACATAGACTATGTTTTATGCCAGTGCCACTACTACAGGGGGAGGGGTGCAAGAGCGAAAAACGTTCTAAAATTTCGATTTTTTTATACTGAAGGAGCTAGAAACATGAAATTTGGCATGGTAGTTACTTATAAGATGTAAATGCTCTCTAAGAACAAATTCTAAAAAAGTTCGGAATTTAAAAGGGTGAGATGAGCGAAAAGCGTTCTAAAAACTTTCTAAATTACAATTTCTATGGAATCTCTGAAACTACCGAACTCTTTTCAAAAGCTATGGTAGCAAATTGATGGTGACAGTCTCTGCTGTAATATAGGCTATATTTTATGTCGGTGCCACTGCCACAGGGGGGGTGTGCAAGGGCGAAAAACGTTCTAAAATTTCAATTTTTTGTATATTGAAGGAGCTAGAAACATGAAATTTGGCATGATAGTTACTTATAAGATGTAAATGCTCTCTAAGAACAAATTCTAAAAAAAAATCGCAATTCAAAAGGGTGAGATGAGCGAAAAGCGTTCTAAAAACATTCTAAATTACAATTTCTATGGAATCTCTGGAATTACAGAACCATTTTCAAAAGTGATGGTAACGGTCTCTGTTGTAATATAGGCTATATTTTATATCGGTGACACTACCACAGAGGGGGGAGGGAGGTGAATTAGCGAAAAACGTTCTAAATTTTGGATTTTTTTTACATTAACGTGGATTAATTAGTAATTTCTGAATTATTTGTGGCAGTAAAATTTCCTCTAATGAAAATAAACCAACGAATACCACTTTCCGTTTTTCAAGACTTACGCGAGCAAAGCAGCGGGTTTTGCTAGTATTTTATAAAACAAAGAATCATCATGAGATAACACACAATTAAAAAATCCAATGGTTTAATATACGTTTAAAATAGTATTTGTTTATTATGGGGAGACTATTGCACAACATTACTATCAAAAACCCATCTTATAGGAACTGCAGTAGAGTCCCGCTATTCCGAACTAATTGGGACCAATCACTGTTCGGTTTAGCGGGAATTCGGAATAGGTGGATTTCATTAATAATAATCAATGTATTGACTTTTTAAGGCGTAAATTAAATGCGGGGACATTTGCGAGTGCCACCTCTATGCAGCGTTGATTGGCTCGTGGTGAACAGGTTCAGTGAAAGTGGGAACGGAAGGACACTGACATTCGACCACTCATTACCCCACCCACCCTACCTATCACTCTGGTGTGCATTGGGATTTGTTGAAACAAGTTTTACACCAGTGAAATACTGTCATCTTCTTTCACTAGTCAAGAAAATCCCTGGCTGTGAAGACGCAGAAGAAAGCTGTGTTGAGGAGTGTACTGCTATTGACGAGAATGGCCACAGCAGTACGGACACGAAGACATCGTAACAATGTTCCAGGACTCATCAGCTGAGATCGACTCGGAAGAAAACGAGGAGGAGGTGAACACTCAAACTGAACTCATATCAAAAACAGACGGGGCAAATGCTCTTGACCTCGCCTTACGCTGCGTCGAACAACACGCTTAATCAACACCAAATGATGTTATGTTCATGCGGCGATGGCGGAAAATTGCATCCTCAAGTCGATTCATTGCTCTTCGTTAGAAAAAAATAACTGACTTTACTTTTTAAGTATGTGTAAATTAGTTATTTTTTGTGTTTAGTAGTGATTAAAAATGACTCGACAGAATTGTATAAATGGGGCCGACATGTACTGTAAGTAACCAGCTTTCATTTCAATTTAGTTTCAGTCGTTTTCATCAAGCTTAGGCTCTATATATGTATCTATTTAATTTTTATTTATAACAATAAATGTACATTTTTTCACGAACGTCTTTTTAATTTTCCCTGTTTTTAAATTTTAAAAAATCCGGAATTTTCTGATCTCTGTTCGGAATAGGCGGATTTTCGGACTGGGGGGGTCTACGGTATCTATATTTCAAAAAATTTCAAAATTCAAGCCTGTAAGCTTTTTATATAAAATAAAAATACTTTTTTCATGAGTTATTCTGAATTGAAATTTGAAATTTTATGTAGGGTAAATGTAGGGTAAGACACAGTTACAATAATACAACAATAATACAACAATAATACAACAATAAGTACAAGTTATTTATGTGCCCTACAGGCATTAATGGGTGATTTCACACAAAATGAGTGCTATTAAAAATTCCCCATGGGTAGGTGATACATTTGATAACGCATTTAGCACTTAGGAAGGAATTTAAAACTGGCTGTTTCAGTTAGAGGAAAACATTTTCTTACATTTTTAAATAAAACAATTCAGGTTTAAAATTTTAATGTTTTGCTATCGAAACAGTTTTCGAACTTTAATTTTTTATAGCTTCATTATTTTTAAATTAAAAACGGTTGTAAGAATAACAAGTTGGAAATTGCCAATCAAACGTGACAAATGATGTGCGTTCGTACTATAACTAGTTTTATAAATGTTGAGATCTGGGTGCAACAGCTGTTGTACTCTCATGCCAAAATGCATGAATACAAAATTTATTTTATGCGTAGATTTCCATATTATAGATATTAATTTTATTTTATGAAATTAAGTTTCAATACACTTTTACAAACAATTAATTACAATTCTGTTACATTAAAATTATATTATGCGCAAATATCCAATACAAGACAATGTAAAAATAAATCATCGTTATTATTTCAGTGAAATGAATTATAATATTTGTTATTATCATATGATTAATTTCCATAATAAAAAAGTGCATTTGAAGTTGGCACAATTTTATCTTCTGTTGACGTTTACTGAAAATTTCAATGGGAAACTGAAGCCTAGCTTTGAAAATTTTAGAGATTGAAATCCATATTTAGACTCTTTTTACATTTAATATATATCTATCCGGAAACATCTATCCAAAAAACTGTCGGCAGATTATATGATTGCTAAAATTAAATATTTTAGTATTGAAATCCGGATTTTAAATTCGGTAATACGGAAATAATAAGACTCGATCTTAAATATGACGTAATCACTATGGTAACCTAGAATCATTACCTATCATGGGATAGCATTGAATTGGTTACGTATGATAGGATTTAATAAAATGAAGAAAACTTTTATTAATATCTTTTTAAGTTTTGATTCGATTTTCATAAAATTTGAAATGAGTCAACAAAATACTGTAACAATTATATATATTAAATTTCAGACCATTCGGTTGGGTAGTTTTTGCGTTGTTGTACAGATGGACAGACGGACGGACCAGACGACGACTATAGTTGCTACATATTTATATAATTACGAACGTACCTAAAAACTGATGTTGCGACTCACCCAGATGAATAATAAAACTTATTTACCAATATTATTAAAAATAAGGAGAGTGGCCTTCTAGGTGAAAAAGTCTTCCCTACACAGATCATTTTTTCCGTAAAAATGCAGGTTCTTTAACTATCATTCAATCTTACTTTTTAATCAAATACTTTAAAGTTTTTTTTTTTTTTTTGTAGTGTGTTAGTTTTTATGGTTTCTTCCTATTACAAAATTCATTACATTTGCTCTGCTAAAACAGTAATAGCCATTGTGATCTTGTAATAGTACTAAAATATTGAAAACAAGTTGTAAAATACATTATTTTTTTGTATTTATGGCACACAGAACTGGGGAGACTAAATTAATATACGTTAGTAGCGAAATAAAACAGGTACATTTCATTGATTACAGTATTTTATAAAGAAATTTTGTATTGTATTGTAGTAAATATTATTGCGCATTTGTTAACAATAAATGTTTCTGATGGTGAAGAGTCGAAATTATTTCTATATCAGTGCTTATCCTTGGACCTAACAGATGGGTGGATAAGCATTACATTTTGCATACATTTGGAAATTCCATTTAAACTCCAATTTTATTTCATCAACAAAAATGCACTCTTCTTGTTCTAAAACTAAAGCAACACCCTTCTGAACTGAGCTAGAATTATTTTTTTCTAGATGAAGTGCCCAAAATATTAAACAGTATGTGCATATTTTTTATTATAACCATTCCCTTAGACGGAAAAAATATGAAATCAATTTCCTGAATTTACCCATTCATGTACGCCCTATTATATATGCCGTTAATATTTAACGCATTAGTTCATTGTCAGTAACAAGAGCAACATTGTGTTGTCTTCTTATATAAACACATTATTTTTCTTTTTCCCAGAAAGTGATTTCATTTTTCATTTTCATATAGACAAAATTATGTGTGTTCTTAGCATGTAATGGTGATTTTCGTTACTCTCCCTACAAAAATCATCTGGAATGTTCGACATAAAATTCGTATGTAACACAGTGTGCGTGATTCAACGGTTCTATTCTTTGAAACTTTAAAGCCTCTAATATTTTGTATGACTCAGGAGAATTCTGGTATTTTCTTACTAGTTTGCGTATTCTAATAACGTTATTTACAACTGACTGTTTAGACACTATAAAATGCGGCGATTCAGGTAAGATGTGCTTACAGCAAACCTTGATGTGTGAGACATATTTAGGTGTATTTTAAAAATAGTTCCATCTCTCGGCGTACTTGAGTTGAGACTCCATTTTACATCGTTTCAGTCCAGCTGTGACGTTTTCCAGTGCTAAGACGTTAAAACCTACAACAAATCACTGTGCCGCAGGCTCACGGAGTCTATAAAAATTTTTAATGCAGAATGTTTTTTTTATTATTATTATTTTCTAGAAACAATGAATACACTGAAAATAAAATATGTTGAATTTACGGTCTAATACTGGCATCCTAGCTGACAGTATGATACCGTAAAATTAACAGTAATAAGCAGTAAAATAAGCGGTAATGTGCGGTAACGTATTACAGTTTATTTTACTGTTTATTACTGTTAATTTTACGGTATAATACTGTCAGCTGGGATGCCAGTATTATACTGTAAAATCAACAATTCTTTTTTCTTTTTTTTTCCAGTGTGGAGTTGTGTTCTAGCCATCTCTTGAATTTTAGATTTTAATTGGTGATTTGAAAGTTGACTGAAATTAGATATTTAGTAATGATAATCTTCTTAAAAGTTTGCATTTTCAGTGATTTTTGTCTGAAGATGAACTTTATTCATTTGCATTTTACTTCCCCTTCGGATCCCGAATAAATTGTTGTTTGGTTTTGTTAAATTGCGTGTGTGTACTTATTTAGCTTTCATACATGAATAGGCTTGAGGAAAAAATCGCATATGGTTCACTATCAAATTTAAGCTGGAATCCTCTCTATTTCGAGCTCGTATGAAGAAACAAATTAAATTTATAGTTTTAAAATCAAGCAGAAACAAAATAAAACAAACTTATATAAGTTTCTCTGTATAACATTTTAAACAACAGATAGGGTGAAAGACAAATAAATTTGATTAGAAAACTTTTTTTAATCCGTAAAACTCTGAATACTATCCGCTACAATGCATTCAATTTCAATATTTATAGTATTATGTTACATAATTTTTCTATGAACTTTTCTTTAAAATATTCACGCAGAATTTCAGTAACTTTTACACAATTTTTTAGAATTCACAATCTTATTTTTAATTTTCCATACCCCAGAATCAAACGATTTATATCTTGTTTTCTGAAAATGTTTTCTGGGACATTAAACATTAATGCTTTTTATCTTAGTTACTGATCTTTCTGGCATCACTACTTTATGTGCCAAAGTGTTTTGCTTGCAAAGATTTCTCTTTGTAGAAGATAGATTAAAAATTGAAACACATGAAGTGAATCATTCCACTTATTTATTATGCTTCAGTAGGTAAATCTGCCAACAAATAAATAAATAAAAATGATGTTAAAGTGCAATGAAAAGGTTAAACAAAAATACGCCCATCTTTCACATAAGTAGGCAAAATTGTAAACAAATAAATAAATTTTAAAAATGTTAAAGTGCAAAGAAAAGGTTAAACAAAGATATTTTATCTTTCCTTCATACCAAAATAAGTTTATAAAAATAGGACACATTTATTCTGAAAAAAAAAAAATATATATTCAGCTTGCCGTAAATAAGATAAATAATGTTGTGGGTTATTGCTGAACAGCTGAAAATATGTTTTTTAAATATCTTCTGCAACAGTGAAAGATATATAAGTTATTTTACTTTCGTATTTCGTGTACCTGTGAGCATATTTCGTGTTTTGTTTTAATGTCACTGTAAAAATATATTACATATTGCATATTTCCTTTTGTATCATGACAACTCGAATTTAAAGAAGAATTTACCAAGATGAAAGATGTGTAGTTTTCAAGCATATAATATAATATAAATTAAAGAATTACTGGCAAAAATATTTAATGAAATTATTTATTTCTCATAAATACTATGAATTTTATTGCAAACAAAACATTTTCCTACATAGAATATGCATTTAGCTGTACCATATACCTAGTTTGGTATTATATAATTTGTTTATCTTCAAAAATTCATTGTCGATATTATATAATTAATTTAGCTCAACAATAATTTTGATTTAAGCATTGAAATTAGCCATAATATAGTTGATAAATTACTATTTCGTATTAATTCTGCACTTAATTTTGTTTTTAAACTGCAGCAAATTTAATGGTTTAAAAACATTGAATGTCATTTTTTATAATAGAAATCTTCACTTTGATAATCACAGAAACCACAATGGGATAGTTCTCAATGTGTTAACGGAATTATTTTCATTTTCATGTTTTCTTTCTTTCTGTATAAGGTTTTTCCTTTATTTTCAAAAGACAACACAATATTATATACAGTCGCATTATTTGAAATAGAATTTTCTTTTAATAGTAGCACAGGATCATTCAGATTCTGACACCCCTATGATATTTTTTTAAATATAAATACTGAAGAAAATACGTAACTGGTAGCGTGCCTGTTGCACTTTAAGTGCTTATTAAAGCATATAGAACAGTTTAAAATCGTGAAATAATAAAATTTTCGCAAAAAAAAATTTGAAACATTTTGTCTCGAAATCTGTACGTTAGTAGTGAATGGCCCATTTATTTTGTAGTATATGAACAAAAAATAACATTAAATTAAAATTCGAGTGTTAATTTATAAGAACGCCTCATTGAAAATTACAGTTTTCATAACTGGGAAATTTCCCGTACCATGTGAATAGGAATCTTATACGGTATATAAGATACGAGAGAAATCATTTTATGTATTTTTACTTAATTTCAGCTTGTATTACATAGTCTTATAATAAATGTGTTTAAAATTCAGAAAAGCCATTACTTTTACAAAAAATAACATAAAAATGGTTTAGAAACCACTATTATAACTCGAAAGAAATCAAGTTAAAAATACCTCAGTTATACAAATGATTTTCTAATTTAGAAATTTATTTTGGATTTTTATGAACGTCCAGTACTCCATTAGACTGAATGCTTTAACAACATCACTTGAATCAATATTGTTCTGCATAACAAAGAAGGTTATTTACGTAACACCGCAGAAGTTTCCTATACTGAACATTCATAACAATTTAATAATTACAATGCATATTTTATTTTATAACATTCCCACTGAGACAAATTAAATTATCATTTAGTTGTCAATTGCTTTATATCAGGTCGTTTAACTATATATTACTATTAATTTAATATATATTACACTAGGAGGTTACGCCAGCTTCACTGGTGTCGATTTTTCAAAGGAACCTTGAATGATTAAAATGTTTTTTAATTCCAATTTCCACCTTCAGGGGACTCATTCTGTTCTAAACAAACATCTTTCCGAACGAACCTCCGGAATGTTCTCCGCTATCTACGGAACGGTATAACAGCCGTGCTGCGCATACGCTGCAAAAATAAATTAGTTCCGCCTTTCACCACCAGGGGCGCCAGATATCTATACCTTTAACATTAACGCGATATTGAAATTACGACCGAACCATTCCCCACATCAAAATTTAACCATTGACCTTTAACATCAACAAATATCGGTAACTTTTGAAACGGAAACAAAATGGGACGTTTTTTGGTTTGAGTTCGCATTTAATTTTCTTTCCTTTTCAGAAAGTAGCTAGAGTAGAAATAGAAAGTAGTATTTAGTAGTAGTCTTTTTCGATGGCATGCGACGAATACGGAAGTACCCACATTCGTATCATCTGTATTCGTATTAGATTTCTGTCCCTTTTTAAAAATATAAAATCCAAACCAAATTACACGATTTGGACGTTGCAAAGTATGTAATGTCTAATTTGGCTACCTATCAGTTCGCACTTACAAAAAAATAAAACACGTGGTTGTTATGTTCGTAAGAAGTAAAACTTCTAAAAGTCAATCTATAACCACAAATGTGTCCGTCAGTAACCATGACGCTGTAACGACGCGTATAACAAAGAGATTAAAAGCATAAGTTACAACAATTGAACTACTATTTCAATTAATAATTCAAGAAAATGTAATGGAACAATCACAATTATCTCTATGGAAAAATTGAAAATTATGGATCGACAGATGTATCGACGGTTCGGGAAGTTTATTTCGATTGCGGTTTACTTTAGTTGATTCCGCCGTGTTTTAATACGCCTGTATTTAAAATTTGACGATTCTCGCTTCTATCCTGTCGAAAGACAGGCAGACACACAATTTTTCATTTTTATATATTAGATTGTTACCGCAGTTACATTATTAGTAAAGAACTATACAGTTTCATCGCCGAAAAAGAAAAGTCATCAATGTCTATCAACACTGTTAAAAATAAATCCGTCAATTCAAGATAATAGTACTGGCAGCAAAGTTGCCGGACTTTTTCCGTTCCGTTAGTACATTTTCCAATTTGAAAGATAAAGGAAGGGAAAACTCCGTTTGAAGAATCGGTAAGTCTCCGTGATATAAACTTGGTTTAAAAAAAATGTCATCTCTATTTGTGCTGTCATCTGTTGATTATTACGGGAGTATTTAATATTTGATATAATGCAAGAACATTTTCTGCCCGTCCTGAGGATCAAACTGGGGACGTTAGTGGTTTGAGCCCAGTGCTTTGCCATAAGACCAGCGGGTCCTTGCTAGAGTAAGAGTAGGGAACGATGATAGAGAATTTCTTCAAATCGCAGCTTGGGGCTTAAACAATTTGGGGTTTAGAAAACTGGTAATTTTGAAGTTAATTGCTGGGATATTTCGTAATGAGATGATGGTTGAAAACTATAGTATTAATAGAGGATAAAAACATGACCAGAATAGTATATACTTAATTTGATTGTTAGATGTAAAATATAAATATTATATTTTGAATTAAATTCGATATTTTTTTTTTGCCTTTTTGCGAAAATCGATTTTTAATCAACTATTATGTATTTTTTAAATGTGTTCGTTTAGAATATATTTTCAGTGTGAGTGTTTTTCATAACTTAAAAAATGAATTGCGTGTAATTTTAAAGGAATGAGTTTAATTCGAAATCATTATTTTTGTTTGCTGCTTTTTTAAATAGAATCGATATTTTTTCACTTAATTTAGCTATTTTATATATATATTAATCTGTTTGTTTAGAATATATTTTAAGTGCGAATACTTTTTTATAACTTTAAAAAATGAATTGCAAATAATATTAAAAGAATGGAAAGAATTAATTTTTGCTTTTTTAAATTCAAAAGCACTATTTTCTTGTTGTTGTTTAAAATAAACTTCAAATTTTAATTTATGGAATATTTAATTTTTCTGTGCAGCAACATGTCAGTGTTTGAAACATTGAAAATAAACATGCAGCAGATAACGGAATATCTCCGTTGGCTGCTTTCTTATATGAGGAAATTTTCTGCTTTTAACTGAAAATGCCCTGTGTCATGAAAAGGGACTTTTTCTGTGAAATTCAGGAAAAAATACCAGTGAATTTCAGATTATTTTTAACAGTATACTGTAAAAAAAAAACGTCAATTTACGGAATAAGGACTGGCAGCAGAGTTGCCTTAATGTTTCCGTTTTTTGAGGAATGTTCCATCTTTGTAGTCCATAAATGCAGCGATACAGACGCGAAGGAGTTTAAGCGCATGTGTGGCGATCAAAAATACTGCAATCCCATTGGATGATAGATTTTTACATTAATAATTCCGTATTTGAAACTCTGTAATCTTAAAAGTCTAAAAAGTGCACAATTTAGGGATACAGTTTATGCACTTTTTGTGCACAGTTCAGTTTGCAGTTTTTATGCATAAGTAGAGGTGCCAAATACGCTCGGATTTTGTGCACTTTTTTTGCTAACTTTTTCTAGCTGGGTAGCAACAGATATACGAGAGAGAAACCATTTTTCTAACAAAACGGAAACTTTCTGATCAAAATTCACGGAAGACAACCTGTCAATAAACAAAATTTTTTAACAGTGAAGTGCAACGACGAAACTACCAAATATGTCTGGATATAAATGATATTTCGGTTTATAATGTGATTTTTGTCCTTTATTAATGTTATTAAAGCTTAAAAAGTATGGAGCTCAACGTCCGCGCAGTATTTAACATTCATAGCTTTATTACAATTTTTGCATTACGTGTTAAAATGAATCTAAAGCTAAAAAAATATTTATATTATAAGACTTTTTAGGATATAGTAGCGCATAAAAAGGTAATAGATGTTTTCTCCAGCTCAAATGTTAAGTTGAAGGATTTAGAAATTGCTAGCACTTAATCGCGTTATTATCTTCAATTTCAGGCGAATACATGTCAAACTCTCTGTATAGATTCTCTATATATGTGAAGCTTCTATTTACAGATTATTTGAAAAGACATTTATCGTGTATATTTATGTAATTTTCTCCCTGCGGACTTTGATTACTAATTGACTTTTAAAATTTTATAAGAAATTTTATATGTTTAAAGACTTCACTATAAATGTCTCCAATGTTTCAAACAGTGGTTGATAAGTATTAATGACATAAGAGTAGTTTTTGAATTAATTATAAATTTAAGTTGTAAAATGTTATCACCTCTTTCTTCAATATTAATTTCTGTTCGTTTCCGATTCAGCGTGACAGTCAAATAAGTCATAGTTCACTTAGGGAGTCGCTAGAGGGCAAAACAAGTTGGATCACATAATACAACGGCAATACGACAAGTTTCATAAGACTCTTCATTTCTCGAATGACTAACTATTGACTTACTTCACTGTCATTTTAACCCCCTCATATGATCTGAGCTATATAACATGTAACACAGTAAAATGAGTAACTTTTATGTCTAAAAAATTACTTTCTTTGCATAACTTCCAAACCAATCTACATCCACACTTTAAACATGATTGGCAAACTCTCTAAATAAAGCATCGTTGAACAGCACAACATAGAACGTTACAAGCAAACTTCATATCAAAAGCATGTCTGCTTCACTGCGTATGCCATTTTATAGTTTACTATTCTTCTTTATATCATATCAAACGAGCAGGGAAGACCGAGCTATGATCGGACAAAATAGCTTTGAGTTCATGGCCCATAAACCAAAATGACCCACTAATCAAATTTTCTCGAACTATCAAGCGCAATTGTCTTCTCATGCCCGGAACCCGTAGGATCTAAAATTTACTCAAAATAGTCTGAGTTGTTTTTTAGATAAAATTAGCTTGAGCCACAGTGACCCAAAAATGACCCACTAATCGGATTTTCTCGAGCATGTGACCTAGCCCAATGATTTTCTCGTGCCCAAAAACCGTAGGATACAAAATTTAGTTAAATCATCTGAGCCGTTTTTAAGATAAATATCGCTTGACCCGTAATGACCAATGACCAAAATGTCCCACTAATCAAAGTTTCTCGAACATGTGACCTAGCCCAATAGTCTTTTCACTCCCTAAAACTGTAGGTTACTAAATTTAGTTCAAATCCTCTGAACCGTTTTTAAGATATAAATAGCTTGACCCATAATGACCCATTACAAAAATGACCCACTAATCATAGTTTCTCTAACATGTGACCTAGCCCAAGAGTCTTCTCGTGCCCAAAAATGGTAGGATACAAAATTTAGTCAAAATCGTTTGAACCGTTTTTAGATACAATTAGCTTGACCCTGACCCATGGTGACCCAAAATGACCCAGTAATCGAAGTTTTTCGAACATGTGACTTAGCCTAATGATTTTTTGGTGCCCCAAAATGGTAGGATACAAAATTTCGTCAAAATCGTTAGAGCCGCTTTTAAGATAAAATTTGTATATATATATATATATATATATATATGTATAGACACACACACACAATATTTGCTCGTATTAGAATATATGATATCTCTAAGAAAACATCACCTCAGTTTTTCATTATGCAAGTAAACTAATATATACTTACTTGGGGTAATAAGAAAAAAATTGTGCGCAACTTAGTTTCTTATTGATACTCTAATAATTTAGTTGTCATCTAATAATTTGAGGTAACAATCTTTTTTTTTAATTTCATAAATAGTGGCTAGGAAGAAAAAAGAATTAAAGAAGATTTATAAAAAGTAAGCTCCTAAACAATCAAATGTATAACCGTGAGTCTTTTTGTAAGTTTCATATCGCCCTAATTGTATCTTATAAATGTGGTCTCGTGTACTAAAATCTCGAAAATATACCATTTGACAAAATTAGCTTTAAAAATAACGTACAGTATTGAGAACAAAATGACGCAACCCCTACACGTCTGCGTCTCACTATGTGTACGACTCTCCCCTATAAAGATCGAAGTGATCCAGTGAATAAAACTATGCCCATTTTCAAAATCTGATATTTTTCATACATACTATTTAAACAAGAACGAAAAATCATGCGCCAAGCATAGATTATGTAGCACTTTCCAACGCTTCCAAAATAATTTTACAAAACATACCGTTTAATAAGCTAAAAGATAACATCTAAGTAAACAATTTGGAAAACGCATAACATATTAAAAAACATAATTTCAGGAATTTCGAACAGATACAATATTCGGAAAAGTATCCGAGTACTTTTATTCAAACCTGTATATGATCTATAGATTTGTATATATACTATATAGGATGATAAATTTTAGTTTAGTTAGGAAACGCGTAGCACAGTTTAAAATTCTCCTTCTGGAGTTTCTGTCAATAAACGGAAATGTGTTCTCGAACTTTTGTGCTACCCTGTATATGAAATACAGAATTTATACACACCCAGTAATAGACAAAAAGTGAGTTCAATTGAAAATCGCGTTTAGCAACTTAAAACGCCAGGAATTATTGTTAACAGACAGTAGAGAATTCTTTTGTATGTCCCTGTAAATGAACGATGACTGCTATACACACACTAGTCTGTAGTAAGCCTCTTGTAATGCACCTTAGTAATATATATAAATTTCAATGCGTTTAAAATAGTGAAACATTATTTAAATAAACCGCAGACGATTTTTCTCCATAGACGTAATGTAACGGAATTCTTTTGACTGTCCCTGTATAGTAACTATAAGTGGTATGCACACCCTATTCCATATTAAGCTTCTTCTAATGCACCTTAGTGATATATATAAATTTCAATGCGTTTAAAATAGTGAAACATTATTTAAATAAACCGCAAATAATTTTTCCCCATAGACCGCAATGTAACGGAATTCTTTTGAGTGTCCCTGTAAAAAAACTATAAGTGCTACACACTTTCGTTGAAATAGGGAACATGCTATAGCTAACGACAATAACATATAAAAATTGCAGAGCAATCCGAGCATATTTACGGGAGTTAGAGCACGGACAGACGGCCAGACAAACCGAAGTCATAAGCACTTTTCAACTAGGTTGGAAAGTGCTAAAAATTAGAACAAACAATATTTGTATAACTCGATTTTTAATGATTTTCCTATATCATGTATTTTGCGTTGCTTTATTATTTTTTTTCATTTTCCCGGATAAAACGTTATTTTGAAAAAAAAAAGTCAGCAAAATGAAAAAAAAAAATAGTAAGATTGTAATTATAACAAGAATTATTAAATTGAATTTAAAATTCCACCAGAATTAAGGTTACATTTCTAGTTATACATACTTCTAACGCAGATATAAAATTAATGAAATGTTCCACGTAATTCCGAAAATTAAAAACAGGGCAATTTTACCTATTTACCTATTTTAAATTGAACAATTCCATAAATGCAACAATGTGCAAAAACATAACACAAAACTATTTAACTAACGCATTAATATTTTAAAAATAATTATACAGTAAACAGACGCATAAAAAAGTAATGATAAAACTACTAGAAATTAACAAATTCCAGCTGAATTACCTTGCAATAATTACACTTAATTTAACTAATAGAAAAATGCGCATTTCGATTGAAAACAATATAACTAACGTCTTCTAATTGCATTTCCTAATTTCTTCGTTATAAGTTTTTTTTTCTTTGTAAAGTGCTCATAAGGTATTCTAATTATCCAATGATTTTCTATTAATTTGAAATGACAACAATTACTTTGTAAATTGAAAAAAAAAAAAAAATACTGTAATGGTTTGAAGAACCGTATAGAAAAAGTTCAAGGGAACTAAACATTTAAAATCTTTATGCATATGCATTTGAATTTTTTTTAATTATTTTTAGAGTTTTAAAAACAAATTTAATTTGCACATTCTAGTTACTAAAATTTGCTTAATAAGAACTGTATACTTTGATATTTACATCATTTAGTTTATTTAAAACAAAAGTTGAAATTATTCTCTATATACTAAGACTAATATTGTAAAAAAGCAAATTGACAGGTCTACATTTAAACATATAAAATTCATTGCTCAAAATATGAGAGGAAATTATTTTCCCATCCTCAAGACTTCAGCTTACATGAAAATGCACTGTAAGAATATTTGTTTTTATAATTCATAAATCATGAGAGACGGTAGTTTCTCGAGTGACGCAGCGAAAAACCGAAAATCAAAGCCCAAAACCGAAGATTCCGTCACTCTCATATATACAGATAGCAGGACATCAAAGGAAAATCGAAACGACGACATTTAATATCTCAGTAAATATGAGGCATATCGTTCCGATTTTTTCACATTAGTCTTATGTCTCCGGTCTAACTCTATTTTGAAATTTATACATTTCTACATGCAGTAGATTTTGAGATCTGAAAGTCCATTTTTAAGTAAAATGGGAGTACGTAATGATGTAATGGACACATACCTGTTATCTCGAAAATGGATCGAACGATTTTTTTTAATTATATTTTTTATATTATATTAATCGGTGTTCGATGAAGCGAATAAGATTTTGCGTTAACGTAGGAAAACTCTTGTTTTCTATATAATCCAGTTTTAAAATCGGACTCTTTTCCTATACGTTTCTTCATAGACTATATTACATTTTTTCGGACTTTTCACCCCTTTTTATTACGCCGCAGTAAGGATACTAATGGATATCACGGTTACAGTTAAAGGCGATTTCGCAATCGCATGTGGCTGAAGAACTATTTAGATTCTTTATTTTAAAATACGAAAACAGTTTATTATATATTCCAAAATATGCATTAAATTAAATTACGGTTCATTTTTTTTCTTTTTAGTTCAGAAGAAAACAATTCATATTTTTAATCTGCATTTGGTTGAAAAATTAATTATCTTTATTTTTAAAAACGAAGAAATATTTCGTAATTACATGTTTAAAATTAGATTGGTATTTATGATTTCAAAATTTTTAATGTTTTTTTTTTTACTAGCATACAGTGGTTTAAAGTCTCTAGCCATACCAACCAACCAAACGGTTACTTGTGAATTTGCTTATCGCTTTTTCTTGTAGCGTGGCTTCCGCTTGACTTTTGGTCTTGGCTGCTATACTTAAGATTTTTTACCATAAGATTTTATATCATATTTATAACAATAAAAAATACAATTTCAAAGTGTGGTTAAATCCTAGATCAAGCAAGAGAGTTCGTGGCGTCCAATTTGGCGAAGCGATAAATACGTTTTTTGCTACTGGTTTGTTTACAAAATTTCCAGTGTTTTTTTCATGCCCAAATTGCGAATCATACTGTTTCTTCTGTGTCCAAGAAATTTTTGTAGTTGTATGTGTTGTAAGAGCAAAATGTGGTTGGAACATTTTCAATTAACAGTCTTAAATTTAAAAAAAAAGTCTGAATCATTCCTTTGAATACTGAATTTAAATAAAATGTTTTTAAAATTTATGGAATTACAAGATCCACATATAACTATAACATTTCTGTAAGAGAGATTTTTTACAGTTATTAGTAAATTATTATGTTACAGAAAAGTAACTCAAGAAACAAACCAGTAGCAAGAAAAACTCATTTATCGCTTCGCCAAATTCGACATCGTCAAGTGTATCGCTAGTCCTATGATTTAACCATACTTTTCTGCCACTATTTTCGCTTTTGAAGTTTTGTATTTGATTGCTGATAAAAGAAAAAAGGGTGTGTGTAATATCGCAGAATGTTTTAAATGTATTTTAAAATTAATTTTAATGTGAAATCATGAAGTTAAAATAAATAGCTATAGATATTATTTAAAAATTATAATAAATAATAATAATTGTTACGTATATTTAACTTCATTTAGATTAATATTTAAATGACTAAAATCTGACTCACTGGATTATTCTGCTGTAACATATTATATTATAATCTATAAATCTAACCTCATATGAATTTTTCATACCTTTAAAAAATATATAATGACTTATTAAACATATTTCTATGACTGAAAGAACTTTAATGGCATTTATTTTCCCTTCAAATTTGTTTGAATAAATTGAAAAGGGAGCGACTAAATTTAGTCTAAATATTTTTTAATGTAATATCTTTTTCACAAAAAAAAAGTTTTGTACTATAATTAAAAATGGATTCTTCTTTGTATTACAATAATTAAAAACTAAACATATCTAAAACATTAAGATTACGGAGCTCTGAAAAGCATTTATAAAATTTGCCCTTGAATAAAAATAGCTTTCCTATTTTGTTACAAGTTTTATTGACAGATTTAAAACAGACTCGGGTTTTTCACTTAAAAAAAAATTATCCTGCTCACTTATGGTCTTGTGTAATAAATTTCATATAATTTAAAAGGGGTGGGTGTAAACAATAAAAAATACAATTTCAAAGTGTGGTTAAATCCCAGAACAAGCGAGATAGTTGGTGGCGTCGAATTTGGCGAAGCGATAAATGAGTTTGTTCTTGCTACCAATTTGTTTACAAAATTCCCTGTGTTTTTTGCATGCCGAAATTGCGAATTATACTGCTTCTTCTGTATCCAAGCAAGTTTTGTAGTTTGTTCTGTAAGAGCAAAATGTGGTTGGAACATTTTCAATTAACAGTCTTAAAATTAAAAAAAAAGTCTGAATCATTCCTTTGAATACTGAATTTAAATGAAATGTTTTTAAAATTCATGGAATTACAAGATCCACATATAACTATAACATTTCCGTGAGAGAGATTTTTTACAGTTATTATTAAATTATTATGTTAAATTACAGAAAAGTAACACAAGAAACAAACCAGTAGCAAGAAAAACTCATTTATCACCTCGCCAAATTCGACGTCGCCAAGTGTCTCGCTTGTCTTCTATGATTTAACCATACTTTTCTGTAATTTAACATAATAATTTAATAAGTGTCTGTGACGAATATTTCAGAGGCAGAAAGTAATCTGCAGGTCAACTCTGTTACAATTCAAGTTATGTTTATCAATAATTAATATTTAGTAAAGTATTACTGTTATGTACAATTTTTTAACTCGGTAAAATTTTTATTTACAAATTTGTTGGATAAAATTGCTCTCACATGAGCTGTACATTTTGAGTGCAAATATTTCTAGATTGTTCCTGCGACCTATAGAAATATTTTGCGATTTTCTTCCCCGCCTGATGGCAGAATTTCTAGGTTTTTTTTTTTTTTTTTTTTTTTTTTTTTTTTTTCTGCAACCGACTGAAGAGTTTCGTGATTTTTTTTTTCATGCGACTGACTAATGAATTTTGTGATTGTTTCACATTTGATCGATTGATGAAATTTGTGCTATTTTCCTGCAACTGATTGCCGATTTTTGCGGGAGTCGTTTTTTGTGTCCGAAAGACAAATATTTCAAGATTATTTTTTTCACGACTGACTGACACATTTTTCAATTCTTTCCCGCGACACAAAGACGAATTTTGCTATACTCTTGTGCGCCTGATGACAGAATTTTGGGACGAAATTCATGATTTTTTAAAAAGAGTGATTGATAAAATTCGCAATTTTTTCCGCGAGTGGTTCACGAAATTATTTTTTTCACAACAAACCGACGAAATTCGGAACTATGGAATTTCCAATTTTGGCATCTATGGTTTCCATCGGCTGATTAATGAAATTCACAATTTTTCTTCTCTCGACAATGGTGAAATTCGTGATTTTTTTTTCTGCGACCGTTCGTCGAAATTGGCAATTTTTCCACGAACATTTGATGGAATTCTTGATTTTTCCATGCCTATCGACAAAATTTATAATTTTACAGACCCAATAGATAAAATTGATGATGTTTTCCTACGATCTATGGACAATTTGCAAATTTTTTCTGTGTCTGTTCGTTGAAATTCGCAATCTTTCCACGCCCATTTGTTGAAATTCGCTGTTTGTCCATGCTCGATTTTTTGATTTTACGTGTCTTATCGAAGAAATCCACAGGTTTTTTCCAGTGGTTTACAAAATTCAAGATTTTTTTTTTCCTTGAGTGATGGACGAAATTCTCAACTCCAGAATTTCCGATTTTGGCATGTCTGGTTTCTGTCGACCGATTATTGAAATTTGCGTTTTGCGACAAAATGGCGAAATTTGTGATTTTTTCATGCCCATTCAACAAAATTTGCATCCAGTCGACACAATTCTTGTTTTTATGCACCCGATTGATGAAATTCATGATGTTTTCACAAAATTTTCAAATTTTTCTCGCGAATTATTAAGTAAATTCGATATATTGATTTTAGTTTCACCACCAGGGGGCGCTTTCCTATCTTGGGTTCTATAGGCCCAATCACAACGAGGTATGGCTCATTCGACTTGAAATCAACAGCCTCAAAGATTTCAGCTATGTTTGTATAGATCAGAGTGCGCCCCCTGGTGGTGAAAGGTGGAACTAAGGGATTTTGCAGCTAACTCGAGTTCTATGTGTCCCAACACAATGCAGTTTGATTCATTCGACTCGACATTGACAGGATATATTGGTTTTAGTACCAAGTATCACCACCAGGGGGCGATTTCCCCTCTCGGATTCTATGGGCCCGATCACGACGAGTTATGGCTCATTTGGTTCGAAATCGACAGCCTCAAACATTTCAGCTATGTTTGTATAGATCAGAGTGCGCCCCCTGGTGGTGAAAGATGGAACTAACTGATTTAGCAGCTTATTCGAGTTCTATGGGTCCCATCGCAATGCAGTTTGATTCATTCAACTTGATATCGACAGGATATATTGGTTTTAGTTCCAAGTATTACTACCAGGGGCGCTTTCCTATCTTGGGTTCTATGGGCCCGATCACGACGAGATATGGCTTATTCGACTCGAAATCAACAGCCTCAAAAATTTCAGCTGTTTGTATAGAACAGAGTGTGCCCACTGGTGGTGAAAGATGGAACTAGCAAATTTTGCACCTAATTCGAGTTCTATGGGTCCCATCACAATGCAGTTTGATTCATTCGACACGACATTGACAGGATATATTGGTTTTAGTTCCAAGTATTACCACCAGGGGGCGATTTCCTATCTTGGGTTCTATGGGCCCGATCACGACGAGATATAGCTCATTTGGCTCGAAATGGACAGCCTCAAACATTTCAGCTATGTTTGTATAGATTAGAGTGTGCCCCCTGGTGGTGAAAGATGGCACTAGCAGATTTTGCAGCTAATTAGAGTTCTATGAGTCCCATCACAATGCAGTTTGATTCATTCGTCTCGACATCGACAGGATATATTGGTTTTAGTTCCAAGTATCACTACCAGGAGGCGCTTTCCTATCTGGGGTTCTATGGGCCCGATCACGACGAGATACGGCTCATTTGGCTCAAAATCGACAGCCTCAAAAATTTCAGCTCTTTGTATAGAACAGAGTGCGCCCCCTGGTGGTGGAACATGGAACTAACGGATTTTGCAGCTAATTCGAGTTCTATTGGTCCCATCACAATGCAGTTTGAATCATTCAACTTGATATCGGCAGGATATATTGGTTTTAGTTCCAAGTATCACCACCAGGGGCGTTTTCCTACCTCGGGTTCTATGTGCCCGATCACAACGAGGTATGGCTCATTCGACTCAAAATCAACAGCCTCAAAGATTTCAGCTATGTTCGTATGGAAGAGAGTGGGCCCCCTGTCGGTGGAAGGTGAAACTAACGGATTTCGCAGCTAACTCGAGTTCTATGGGTCCCATTACAATGCGGTTTTATTCATTCGACATCGACAGGATATATCGATTATAGTTCCAATTTATGTTTCCAATTAGTCCCCCATTTCTACATTCCAGTTCAGACCCTTCATCTTAAGTTCCTGCTCAAAACTGTCAGCTGGCCCCTTTTGGGGCCCTCACTATAACTACCTTAAAAATCGCCCAATTCACTAGCTTTTTTCTAGAAACTTTTAAGGACTTTCAGCTACTACATGAACAACACAAAATTTTCTCGGACAAGATCCGGTCCCCCTGTACCCCTTTAAGTTTTTGTGCCGTAAATTTTTAATAACTTGCCCCCTTTTTCACCAATGATCTTCGTTTTTGTGGCCCCTTTCTACATTTAGTTATTCCCCCATTTCTTCATTCCAGTTCAGATACTTCTTCTTAAGTCCCTGCTTCAAACTATCAACTGGCCCTTTTTGGGCCCCCTACTATAGCTCCCTTAAAAATCGTCCAATTCACTAGCCTTTTTTTCTAACAACTTCTTGGGACTTTCAGCTGCTACATGAACAAAAAAAAATTTTCTCGGACAAAACCCGGGTCCGCTGGACCCCTTTATGTTTTTATGCCCTAAATTTTTAATCACTTGACTTTTTTTTGTCTGATTTTCTTCGTTGTTGGGGGTCCCTCTCCAGTTAGTTATTTTTCCATTTCTGCATTCTAGTTAAGACCCTAGGGCCTGGTACGCGGCCCCGTCAATTTTTTGTTCCCTAAATTGTTAATAACTTGACTCCTTTTAATCTGATTTTCTTCGTTTTTGGGACCTTTTTTCCATTTAGTTATTCCACCATTTCTACATTCCATTTAGGACACTGGCCTCCTGGGAACCGATCCGGGACCATTGAACTTTTTTTTGCGCCGTACATTTTCATTCCCCTAACTGTGTCACTCTCTCGCTGCATAACTTTAAAGTTGAGTCTTGGACTCCTCTCCCTGAGTCACCACCCTCATATTTTTATTGGGACCCTAGGGGTCTTTTTTAGCAGTTCTTTAAAATTTTATTCTAATGATTAATTTATACCCAATGCTTAATTTCGACTAATTGACATTTTCATCAATAACCGCAAAAAAGTAATGATATCAGTACAAAAACCTTTAACGGGTTAAAAGTTGTGACGCAGTAAATTTCAATAAATTGATTTATCTTTTGTGCCACGCTATCCAAAATCATAAGTAAAATTTATTTAAATGATTATTTTGCGTCATAGTATCCAAACAAAAGGAAATGTATTGAAGTGGATAATATGACGCAAAAAACACATTTAAATGAATTTTACTTATGATTTTGGATAGCGTGGCACAAAAGATAAATCAATTTATTGAAATAAATACATTTCAATGCATAATATAGGTTCAGTGAAAGTAATATATTTAACAGTGCATTGGAAAATTATAAGCATTTTTTGTATGCGTAAATATACTTTAGAAGACAAACCAAAAATAATTTAAATTGAATTTTAAAACAATACTATTAAATTTATGCGAAGGTGTCTCTCGAATTTTGATATCATTTCTTTTAAAACCCATATTTTGAATTTAGGAGAGATGTGAATGAAAATGCATCAGCGAATAAATTTTATATATCTTTTCATGTCAAAAATAATAATTGCATCTGTGAATGTAAATAAAACAAGAGAGAAAATGATGATATATTTTTTTAATTATTAACCTAGCGTCACTCAAATTTGATATCATTGCTTTTAAGTCCCATATTTAAAATTCTTAGAGCCAAAAGAAACTGCTGCGTCACAACTTTTAACCCGTTAAGGGTTTTTGTACTGATATTAGTTACATAAAATCCAAATATTAGTCTACTTAATACACAAAGGAAATGCTACGTACTAATGGAGAATTAAAAAGCTTTAAATTCAAACTTGCTCTTCCAAAATCTATAAGAACATAAAGTGGTAAGGTGAAAAAGCTGAGTTGCGCCTGAAGGTGCAGCTCAGCTTTGTACGGGTACGGGCTGGATGCTACTCAGCTGGATGGATGGGTACGGGTGCCCGTCATGCACGTCAACCACTGTGCCCAGGGTCATGAGACTTTTTAACGCGCTTGACCAGGGGAGTTCTCTAAGCGCTACGGCCAATGGGGGCAACGCCACCTGTTGATCAACCCCCTTTCCAAAGTATTAACAACAGAGGTCGCTGGGACTTGCGGTGGAGCCCACTCTCTTGGGATACATTAGTGTTACAGTTGTATACGATCCAGAGTCCTTCAACCACTTTCGGAACCAGACACTAATAGGAGAGCTAGACCGTAGGCCTTAGTCAGGTTTCCATGACCCGCAGTTACCGTAACGCCGCGCCGCCTTCGAACATACCCGGAACCTCTCTCTATCCCGGAAGGACCAGAAAAACTCCATCCCTAGACGCAAAGACACGTCTCAATTAGGCTTTTAACCGCTGGGCCGGGACCTACAGGCCCCGGCCCGAGAACTAAACACACCTTACTTGCCGACGACGTGGTCCAAGACTTCCGAGAAGCCCTCCCGCTGTGCAGGGTCGCTGGTACTAGGAAACCGTAAACGCCACTCTCGGTTCCAGAGGGTCGTAGCAGACTCCTTCTCAAGCTCTTAGAAACGCTCCTGATCGGTTGTTAGTAGCATGGAAATTAGTTGCTAGACTCATCCAACCGTGCTCATCCAACCGTCGGGCGCAGAAACATCTGACTACGCAAAGACACGCTGTACTGGTTGACGACCCAGGGTCTGTCTTTGGTCTAGTGTCCAGTCACTTGACTGACTTGCCACCGGCTCCGTTCCTCACGTTCGGCACTTTGGAGAAAAGGAACCAGAACCTCTTCCAAGATTCCCTGGGAGAGGTCCAAGCCACAGAACACAGACTGGATGGTCTTCGGTGTACTAGAACCACTCTTAGTCGAAACGGGACAATTCCGTTTACAACCGATTTAGAAATCGTCTCTCAACTACTTCAGCTGCCTGTTCCCAGCTGCCTACTCCAACTGCCGGGTGGTCTGTCTTGAGAGGGAGTATCTGGTCGTAACGAACTGAATTGTGACCAAATTGTGACTTAATTTAGTAATATTTAAATTATTTGCAAAAGTATAATTTATCCCAATGTTAATTGGTACACAAATACCACTTGCCATATTTCACCCATGCGTGCAAAGCCGCTGATTTTGATAAATGAAAAACTTGTTACATGACTGTTTTATCCAATAGTTAGCCGCTCTATTAATAAGAGGCTAACTACTGGGATTTAGAATCCTTATCTATTCTGCCTCTATTAAACTTAAATAATAAAATAAAATAAAATAATGAAGCTTTCAGCATGTGTCACTTTTAATTGAACTGCCACATTAAGATTTACATTACACATAAAATTAATTTGATTTAAATTTAAAGAGGTATTGTGTTATTAATTTCTCGTAGTTTAACACTCATAAAGTAATCATTTATGAGATAATATAAAAAAATTAAAAAAAATTATGATTGATGCATTTGATTGACGTTACTTTAAAAAATAACACTCGATAGAAATAACTTGAGATTACCGGAAGAATTTCCAAAAATATGTATTTATACATGGCACTGTTAAAAATGTTTTGCTGTTTTTAAAAAGTTATACTTTAAGTTATTTACAACCATCTGGGAAGACCGAGCTATGCTCGTTAAAATTATCTTTGTGTTCAACACGATATAACAATAAATTCTCTGTAGAACATATAACAATCAGTTCTATGTACCCTGATTGGTTAAAGTCTGTTTTTTAGAACATTCTTTAGACTCTGATTGGTTGAATCATTTATCCTCGCTGTCACGGGAAGTGTCTAGAAAATTCCTTCACATTCTGAAAACCAGTCTGTTCGCCAAATGTCGCCATAATTTCGCAAAAATTCGGAAACTTGACACATTCTTTCATTTGACGGTAAGCAAGTGCTTTGGCATTAGTAATCTTGAAAGTCAATTTTGCTGCTAAATTTTGCCGATTTCCCAAACCTTTCACCAAACTAACCGAAGTTGGCAAATATTGCCAACATTGCAACTGCGTTAACTGTCAACTGTTCAACAACTGTCTCAACCTTTATTCACAATGAAATGTATTCACCATAGTCGAAATCGTTAGAGCCGTTTTTTAGATAAACTTTATTTGACCCATAGTGACCCTCAAATGACCCACTAATGAAATTTTCTCGAACATGCGACCCAGTCCAATAGTCTTCTTGTATCCCAAAATTGTAGGATACAAAACTTAGTCAAAATCGTTAAAGCCATTTATTAGATAAAATAAAATTAGCTTTACAGGCAGTGACCCTAAATGACCCACTAATTGAATTTTCTCGAACATGTGAGATAGCTCATCATCTTCTCATAACCCAAAATGGTAGAATGCAAAATTTATTCAAATTTGTTAGAGAGTCGTTTTTCAGGTAAAACAAAATTCTGAAGTGGCCGACTATTGGTTCAGTGATGGCCGAACATTAGATTTAAGGTAATAAGAAACGCATGTTTTAACATATATCACTGTTAAAAATGTTGTGTCGTTTTTTAAAAATTCTACGTTAAGATTTATATAGATAAAAGCAGTTAAGTGGCCGACTATTGGTACATTTACCCTATATATATTTTACCTAATCGGTGATAGTTGTTGTTGTTGCTGTGTCCATGAGTAATGCAGAGCAAAAAAATAAATTAAACAGCTTCAACCGCCTTTATGCAACAACACGATCACGAGCTTTCGGGCTTCCAGTCCAAACTCAAACCACATCTGTCTATATATAGTGAGATAGGGATTATAAATAAAATGTTTACTTGGAAACGCTGATAAAACTTTATCAACGGTAATAAATTACCAAATAAATAAGATACGTTTACAAATAAAGACGGAAAAACAAAATAAAATGGCAATTTGTATTTCACAGACAAATTATTATACGCTTTCTAACATCAAGAGAATTTATTTCGAAATCTTTATATTTTGGTACGCTAAAAGAATTTTCAAAAATAAACTAAAAAAAATCCCTGACAGATCGGCCTACAGGCACAGGTAGATTTCGAAGATGCAGACCTTGGGGCGCCTGTTTGTTGGGAATTGCAGAAGAAATGTCCTTTTTGCCGTCGTGCAGCAGTTGGAACTACCAACTTTGAAATCTAAGCCGGCAGGGATGTTTTTTTTTTGCTATAACGGTTGGTCTTATAAAAAACTTGTCAGTGTAAATGTTGTAGATAATATTAAGATAATTTATTATAAATTTAAGCGGATGTGATATCCTGTGAATTGACAAAGTTATGAATTTTTTCTTCTAAAACCCTTATTTTGTCTCCCTCTTGAGGCCATTTTTAATGATATCAAAAACCTGTCATACATAAATTTTCCTCTCTTTTCCTAGAAGTAATAATAACTTTAAACAGATTCGATCATCAGTCAGCAGAAGATGGAATCTGGAATAAATTTGACAAAATGAGTGAAAAATTAGATAACTTGAAGCACGAAATAAAGTATCTAAGACAAAATGATAATAAAAATCCCCCCCAAAATTTTATGTAATTTCTTTCTAAAAGAAAAAGAAACAATTCTCCCAATGGAAGAAGCAATAAATAAATTGAAATCATTGAAATTGGAAGAACTAAAGTATTGCACTGGCAGGAAACAGACGAATGGAAAACTACAGCTTCAATTAAACACCATTGAAGATTTTAATAACGTTAGAACAAAATTACTTAACTTAGAGATAAATGGAAAATCCGTACTAAAAATTCAACAAAGGAAATTAATATCTTTAAAATCTTTAAAATTCCACACTCGATAACAAAAGAAGTTCTTAAATCCATCTTTAAAAAGCACTTAAAAGATACTATAGAACTTAATTTAGCTAAGAGAATCAACAAGGGCGAATATTACAACTAGATAACTGAAAGAGACATTTCTTCAGCAAATATTTTACTTAAATTAGGCAGAATTAATTATGACTTAAAATTTAGCATTGTAAAGAAATATATTAGCTTGCAGAGGTGCTTCCGATGCCAACGCTACGGTCATGTAGCAAATAAATGCTCTGAAAGTAATCCTATAAGATGTGCATACTGTGCATCTTCCCATGACTCCAGACAATGTCAACTTCAACAGAATTCTGATTGCCATAAGTGCATAAATTGTGTAAGATACAACAATTCCCATTCACATGATAAAGACTTTACAGCAATTTCAACTTGTCATGCAGCATCCAGCAATAATTGTGAAGTATTTTAATATGAAATCTTCAAAGTGAAGAGTAATTATTCAAAAACTAGTTACTAAAACTTACTAAAGTCGGTTGTATTTTAAACCAACTATAAAATTTGTAAGAATAAGGAATTCAAAAAGATTTAGTAGGACTAAATTGAAATTTAAAATCAGTAACAGGTGTAAAAGTTCTTATACAATTTGATAATGTTTTATTATATAAGTTTATTCTTCTGTAATTTTTTTTTGTATTGAAACTATTTTGTGTGCATTTAAATATTTCCTTTTATTATTCTGTAATTATATCCTTTACAGCTGGGCCCTTCAACAGCATAGATAATTTTCTTTATTTCATATATTAAGTTTGCATCTTCTCCAATTTGTTTTAATTCTGTTCGCGTATTAATATTGAATGTCTTTTAAGTATTAAGGCTGGTCCCAGCTGATTGGAAATTTCTTGTACATTCCAATTTGCTGATATTTTATGCTTTTTTACTCTAGTTTTATTATTCATTCATTATTGTTCATTTAGTACTTTATTATCTACTTCAGTTCAGTATTATTCCGTATTATGGTAGTATTATTGCTGTATCACATAGTATTATTTACTTTCTTTTATACCTTTTCTTATATATATATATATATATATATATATATTAAGTATTAAGAATGTTGTGATCTCAACCAGTATTGTGAAAAGTAACTTTGTACTAATTTTATTTTAATCTTTAATGTAATATTCAACATCTGTACTCTAAAATAGGAATTTTCAATAAACATTTCCCCTCGTGGAGAAAAGTTCCTATGCTTAACGGCTAGATCTCCACGAGAGGGTGATTTCGTATCATAATTAAGAAGTTATGGGGTTTTTTCTGTTTTCACAAAAAGCCCCTCCCCCCCATTCCCCTCTTGGTTCGATTTTGCTCATTAACGAACTTGATCGAGTTTTTTTGCCGCTTGATTTTATGTATGAGTTTGGAAACGATTTGTGTAGAATTAATGAAGTTATCGTGTCCATAAAAAAGTGACATAGATAGATAGATAGATAGATAGATAGATAGATAAAGTTTAGAACTGGGGGTAGTTTTGGGTTCTGGGAGTCATGATCGGCGAAAATTTGCAAAAATATTTCAGAAATTCCAACTTAAGGGAGAATGTAATAAGTAGTATTTCTTACAAAATCTGTCTAAAATCAGTCCTCACTCAAATGATACTCTCTGTACCAGAATCAATAGACCTCCAAAATAAACGGATCACTACTAGTGCAATAAAATGCTAGAAAATAATGTAATACACAGAAGCAGATCACAAGAATTTCAAAACTCGAAATCTCGTTCTATATCTGCGAGCATTGAGCTAAAGAGAGCTGTAAATCACTGAATTATTAAAGCAACATTAAACTTCAAAGCAACGTTTTCATTATCACAGAGTGCCGCTTCCCACTTCATTAATTCACAGCATATCAAGAAGTATTATTTATATCATGCTTTCGACAGATACACTTGGAACATCATCGCTGCTATTTTAGTATTGATACATACTTAGTCATTCGGTTTTCTTTAGATAGTAGATATGTGATTCAGGTATTTTCCAAAGAAGCATTTACACAATTTCAACCGTGAATTTAGAACTTTTGACTAGTTAGGATATTATGCTCGGTGTTGCATATGCAATGTAGCAGTGCCAACCGTGCTGAAGTCATGTGAGAAAACATTCTAGGTTTTAAAAATGCTTCTGTATGTGGAGATTAAATTTTTTTCTCAAACATATGATTAATAAACATTGTGTTTGCAGTTCAGAGATTCATATTATTTAAAATATTGGTGACTTCTCAATATCTATGAATACTTGAAAATCATTTTAAGAGTCAACCTATGCCTATAACGACCACCGTCCGTGTAACCCGGCTACTGAAGCATGCTGCTAAGGCCCCCAGACTACGGATGTTGACATTAGAAAATATTCCAATTAATTATTACAATAACCAAAGAGCGGGTTTGGGACGGTTAGGATGTGCAATACATTGACGACTGAAGAGGCTTCGTGCTTACTCATTGTAATATATATAAATATATATTAAAAAGGTGTTACAAAATAAAGAGCATTTCATTTAATAACAGCGCGTAGTTTGTAATGTGTTTAAAAAATGTTTCCTATCTTGTGTTGAAACTGCAGAAAATACGTACTGATATAACATATATCAAAAATTGTTTCAGTTGGAAAATGTACCACTAAAGAGGATCATTCACAGCTGTTAAATTGTATAAAGACTTGACAAGGTTCTTTTAAAGACTACATGACTGCATATATTGCTGTTATACGGAACATGTTGCGCTGTATCCTAGTAAAATATAATAATATCTATGAATTAATATTGTATCACTTTAGTACAATTTACAACAAACTGTAAAATTTAAACAATTACTGCCAAAATACCACAATGAATTCAAATTCTTTTGATGGGACTTATAAAATGTTTATAAATAGTACACATACCAGTCTTTTTGAATAACATGTGGAATTTCCATATTACCGGCCATAGAATTTATTTATGTGTCCTTATTTAAATTTTATGAACATTAAACACTCATTTTGCAATATGCTACAGCAAATATTTGTGACAGTCATAAATTTTATGACTATACAAACTGATTTACAGCCATAAGACCACAGAAATGCGGACAGATGGAAATGATGACATAAGAATTTCCAAGTCACAATAAGTTAGAATAAACACTGCAAATTTCAAATTTTGTAAAAATCGAAAGTGAATTAAAATGTTCTCGTAGGTTTTCAACATTGTTCGTCATATATAATCGAATTTTATTGAAATAAATATTCATTTGTTCAAAAATATAGACTCTCACCTTATTGTCTCGTGATTAGAATGCCGGCTAGTAATAAAGCTATTCGAAACCCGATTCAGAGTAAGATTTTTCAAATGGATCGGATTATCTTAATTTAAACGTAGGTTCTGGACTATTAGGCTCTGTTGTACAAAAGATGACCGTAATGCCGAAAACCATAGCAACATAGAAACAAATGAAACTTTCCGATCTATTGTCATTCTCTTTAAAAAAAATATATTATTTTGAAAAATTAAGTATAAAATAACAATTACGTAAAATTTGAATGCTAAAATTACTCTATGAATAGGACCTAATAAAAAACGCAAATAAATGCACACAAATTGCATAAAATCTCATGTTATTAAACTTGTCCCATGTTTCGGAAATATTGTTTAGACAGCATTGAATTTGAAAAAAACAAAACAAAATAATATTCTACACAATAATATTCTTCACAATAAATACATACTTACTAAAACAGAAAATCTTTATCCTTTTGTGTAATTAGTCTTTATCTTTTTTCATTTGAAGTCGAGTTATAAAATTCCCTTTTATCACATTAGAAAAATTGCTTGATTGAAGTAATATATTAAATTGAGCGTAAATAGTGAATTGAGAGTCAGTAATAGAATTTGCAGGGAGACTCGATACCCTTTGAGATTTTTTGCAGTGATTTATAATACTTTTTTGACATATTATTGAAGGTTTTTATGAAGGAAAATGATTTAATCAAGAACAAGAAAGAAAAATCATGCGTCAAGCATCGGTAATGAAACACTTTCCCACACATTCAGAATACTGTAAAAAACTTCACTCTTTAATAAGGTTAAAATGATGACTAAGTAAACAAAGTAAGGGTCAAACCGGGCGAGGAAGACTACCTTTTGGCTTAAGCTCTACTAGCGCCGCCCAGCCGGTTTGTTTACGTAATTATACTGAGCATTACTAAATTAAACTTTGTGATACTGAGCAATAATTATACTATGCAATGCTGAAATACCAAATTTCGAAAATACAAGATTCCAAAAATACAAATTCTGAAAATACAATTTACCAATCCTGCTGAGCAATACTAAATACTACTATATGTGATACTGAGCAATAATACTATCATGTAATAATACTCTAAGATGCTGAAGTTGATAATAATAATGGATAGAAGTAAGTACTAAATGAGCAATAATCCTCTAAAATAAAACCGTAAGTCATGTGACTGTCCTCAACAGTTCCGGTATGCCCGTATCGCTTTTTCATATGCCATGCGGCCATTTTTATTCAAAATTATTTTTCAAATAAAACTGCATAAAAGTTACATTTTTAGAAAGATCGTTCAAAATAAATTAATATTTGAGAGGTGACTTACGTTCAATTAGGTATATATTCTGCAATAACTTCAGTTGAAATTAGCTTCGCAATTCAAATTCTCTATCCATGAAAGTAAACAAAAAAAAATAATAAGATTCATTCGTCGTGAAGGTTTAAAATATTAAACCATTAAACCATGGATATAATCGTTCGTAAAGTAAGTTTTCCGTGAATGATTTTTTGGAGCGCTGCCTGGTGTCAAAAAAGTAATTCGCACCAGGACCTGTAAGACCATCAAAGTTTAACATAATTCTGCTTGATGAAGTGCTTTACAACTCAACTTCCTAAAGAATCTTTTCTTGACGAAGTTGAATGTAAACAAATACAGGTCATGTAATAATATTTAATGAATCAAATTTCGAAACGAATTGTTAGTTAATTTGATTTTTATGTATTATACGTGGCAGGAAGAGAGATCACCTAAAATGATTGTTTGCCAATCATATTTACCATTGTTAATGACCAATCGCGTTCCAAATAGTAATTTAATATACATTTATAAAATACATAACATCATTAAGTACTTTTATGTTATTTGGGTGCAAATCTCGCCAATAGCATTTTTAAAATCGCCAATACCAGTTTTTATCTCTATAATAAAACTGTAAGTCATGTGACTGTCCTCAACATTTCCGGGATGCCGCATCACTTTTTCATATGCCAAGCGGCCATTTTTATTCAAAATTATTTTTTCGAATAAACTGCATAAAAGTTACATTTTAAGAAAGATCGTTCAAAATAAATTAATATTTGAGAGATGACTTGCGTTCAATTATGTATATATTCTGCAATAACTTCAGTCGAAAGATTCGCAGTTCAAATTCTCTATTCATAAAAGTAAACAAAAAAAAGATTGATTCGTCGTGAACATTTAAAATATTAAATCATGGAGGTAATCATTCGCAAAGCAAGTTCTCCGCGAATGAATTTTTGGACCGCTGCCTCGCGTCAAAAAAATAATTCGCACCAGTGAGACAATCAAAGTTTACCATAATTATGTGCTATACAACTCAACTTTCGGACCTTTTCTTGACGTAAATTGAACTCATGTAATAATATTTAATGAATCAGATTTTTAGCATTTTTAAAATCGCTAATACAGCTTTTATTTATCGCGTGTACAAATTAGAAATGATAATTTGATTTGGAAATCAAATGTTTTGATTTATGATATTATTTCTTATTTATTTATTTATTTTCTCTTTTAAATGAAAAGTGTGAAGTATTTTAAATTTATGTAATATAAGCATTTTAGATTAAAGTTAAGTATTTTAAATGAAATGAGTGACAGGTTTATAATTTAAAATTAAATTAATTGTAGTATGAATGACGGTGATGGGAACGATATTTGGCGAATTATCATCTGCTCTCGGCTAACAAAAATACTCATAATTAAAAAAAAGAATAAATATAAATAAATGATAGTTTGTTGTAAATAAATATTGATATACATATCAAAAATAATTTATAGAATTAAAATAAAAAATAAAAGTAAATAAACAACAATTTCCATAACAAAGTTTTCGCCAAATTGGGCGGGGGAAGGGGGGGGGGAATCGCGCCAACGTGCGTATGTGACATTTGTGCCCAAAAAATATGCGAAATGCTACCATGATCGCAAAAGTTCATGATTTGTCTATTAGAATCTTCCGATTTGGCGAAGGATTAAGGGAAAATTAAATTATGAATAAATGTAACGTGTTGCAATGTTTAACATACATTTAAGGGAGACCAAACTGGTCGCCAGTGGCGGCTAGTGAATGAATAACAATACTAGAGTAAACAATGATAAATTATGCTAAAAATGCTAAATAACACTGTATGATGCCATTAAGAATAACTAAATTGTTAAGGTTAGAGTTTATGTAGTGTGTAAAGTGACTAAGTAAACAATTTGGAAAGTACATAATAGATTAAAAAAACACAATTTCTGTATATATCGTCTGTAGTCGGAAAATATCCGATTTATTTTGTGCATTTGTTGTGTGCTTATATATGATCCATATATTTGTATATATGCTACTTAATAAGCAATGATTTAGTTGAGTTAGAAAACACACAACGCAGTTGAAAATTTCCCTTCCGGAATATCCGATAACAAGCGGCAACGTACTTGAATTATTTTGTGCAACTATGTATATGATTTATGGAATTTATACACACTAAGCAATATGCAGAAAAATTAGTTGAATTTAAAAACTCAATCACCCAACTGAAAACGCACCTCCAACAATTATTACTCATAGACACTACTGTATCCGAAATATTTTGTGTGTCCCTCTAAATGAACGATAAATGCTATGCACACTATATTCTACGGTAAGTATCTTGTATTACACTTCAATGATGTATAGGAATTTTAATATGTTTGAAACAGTGGATCATGACTAAAATAAACTTCAAACTGTTTTTCCTATAAACTTAATGTAACGGAATTCTTTTAAATACCCCTGTAAATGACGCTACACACAAAGTTTTCAATACCGAACATTCAATGACATACCTCAACAACATATATCAAATATTTGTTGCAAATCGGGCATATTTAAGCGAGTGAGAACACAGACAGACACACAAACGGCCAGACAACCCGAATTCATAAACACTTTTCAAGTATATTGGGAAGTGTTAAAAATTGCAATTATTGTGGTAAATGTGAAAATTTATCTAAACTAATCTTTTTTTAAACTTTAAGTAATTCCCAAAACCTTACTTCTCCTACAATTTTGAACTTTTATGATTTTTTTTTCTTTGCATGCTTTTCTTAGAGTTGTGTTCTATAACGCTAAGGATCACATTTACAAGAAGTTAATTTGCTTAACTAAAATAAAATAAAATGTCATATGTAAAAATACTGTAAAAATGACTATTTACTTAACATTTATATATTTATAAAAATAAACTATTTATATTATTGAAAATCTATTTCCTAATTTTATGAAATGCACATTAAGAATTGTCCGTAATGATGGCGAATCAATTGTAAAGTACAGGGTGATTACAAATAAATATCCCAACTGTACATGGCTATTACAAGAAAACAAAAAAGTCCTTCCGGCGCCTGTAACGGGAGGAAAAGGAAGTTTTCGTAGTTCATGTTTTTAAAAAATCAACTCATTTTACTGAAACACCCGAAGTTATAATGCTTGGAACCCGATTGTAGACAATTCAATCCCGGTTTTCGTTAATACTGAATTTGAATGATAATTTCAGCATGATAGTTACAGCATAATAAAAATAAGATTGCTTCAAAAGGTCAGCCACCCTAGAATTTCAAACTGCCATATCTCAGCAATTTTTTAAGATAAAGCCAAAACAAAAAATGTTCTGGAATCCTTGTATCACGATCTAATACTTAACGGAAATAACTTCTTCAGTTTATAATTTTTTATACATCTTTTTGAATTTAAAAAAAATTAAAAAGAATAACTTGCCGCCATTTTGAAACAAGATGATGCATGAAGCTAGCCAACGAGCTCGGTCGTGACCTTGGTAGGTTCTGTAGACATGATCAGTCACATTTATATCGGTTCATAAATAAGAGAGTTAAGCATGGCATATGTCAGATATATATACATATATATATATATATATATATATATATATATATATATATATCAACATTTGAACGGAGGGTGGTTTGGGGGTCTAGGGGTCATGATAGGTGAAAATATACAAACATTTTTTGGAATTTCATTCCTCCAAACGACTGCTATAGATAGTTTTTTGTAATGAAAGCTACCAAAAAGTACAACCTCGTTGTTCATCGAAAATCATATATAACAGTTGACAGTTTAAATTCAACACAGTTCAGTTATAAGTTTTCAATGTGAGTCCCTCCAACAACACGAACTATATCGAGGCGGTACGATAACTCATCCCACATTTTTTTCAGCGTGTCTGGTGTGACTCTTTGAATGTCTGCATATATGCATGTCCTAAGTTCGTCAATGTCGTTTGGTAGCTGTGGAACAAACACCTGATCTTTGATGAAGCCCCACCAAAAACATCACATGGAGTGATGTCAGTGATGACTTATCGTGCCGCCTCGATATCGTTCGTGTTTCTAGAGGGGCTCACATTGAATACTTCCAACTGTGTTGAATTTAAACTTTCAACTGTTAGTTTTGATTTCTGACTAACAACAAAGTTGAACTTTTTTTTTCTTTTAATAGCCCTTCAAAGTTGGGATATTTATTTGCAATCACCCTGTATATATTGAAATTTTAGCATTTTGATAATTAGTGATGTATCGAGAAAAACACAAACTGAGAAAAATTAAATTAAATATTGCAACTTCGAAAATGGATGCAGTAAAAAGCCTTTATATATATATTTATAATCATCGAACCTGTACGTAACTTCGCCCGAATATACTATGGACTTCTAAATACATTTTAAGCAAAATAATGGGAAATTTGGAGTTTTCGTCATTTTTTGAAAAGTGGAGGGTACTGATTTCATGTAAAAAATGTGGTTATTTTAATAAATTATGATGACAGAAAATTGCTAATTAGAATTGCATTTTATCGGGTGTCGCTTTTTACTAAAGAAAATATTTTTTTTCATGACGGATTTTTAATGACCGAAAAATGTTAGTTAAAAGCAAAAACATAATTAGGGAAACAAATATTTTTTTACACCAACACTTTTTTAAGAATATATTAATTACAGACACTTTTATGAAAATTATATATAACAGAAAGTATAATTCTTATTTCTTGATTTGTTAAAAAAAATCATTTTCTAAAGAAAAACACATATGGTTACTTAACAGACAATGACTTATTGGTAGAGTTTTTTTTTCTATCATGTTTCCAAATACGAGGAAACTATTTAATATGAGATTTTGGATTAAATTTGAGATTATATTAAATTAAAATCTGGAGTCTGCAATGGCTTTTACTTTTAAAAAAACTTAATTTTGCTTTATTACTTTGTAATGTCCAGTGTAACATTTCTAATTTGTAATGTTCATTTTTAGCACCTGATGTTGTAGACTATTTCAGTTAAACAAACTCAATTTTGCATATTTGTTATACGTTTTTAATGTTCATGAGTCGCCATTTTCCGTTTGTGATGATACATTTAACAATTATTAAACTAGATTTAATCTCATAGGCTGATATATAAGTCTACATATACTTTGCAATATTATTGTTAGTAGAATGTACAAAATGTTTTAAAAAGTTATGAAGCTTTGAGAAGATATTTATTCGGAATATGTATAAAAATTCAACAATAAAAAAGTTAAAAAATGTTTAAAAACATTACTCTCATTACAAAGATCAACATATCAAACCGTGATTAATCTCAACTTTTATATATGTTTTCATACTTAATTACTTTATTGTTTGAAGATTTAATTTGACTTTAAATAAAAAAATTAACTCATTTAAATTTAATTTTCTCCTAATAAGATTATTATGACTCTTATTCATATGCATTTTTCTTTGGAATGTTAACATTCATGAGAAATAAATATAAAAATAAAATTAATACTTATACATTTTTTTTTCAATATATATGGTTTTTGTTTGATTTTTTGTTTTACAACCTTTTATTAAACAGTTTTGTGGCGTTTATACCGTCTACATAACACTCTCTCAATGTATGTAGGGGAAAATACACAGATTCGTAACATTTATATATTTTAAATAATGTTAAAATCGTGCTAAAATCTTTTAATTATTTAAAACAGAAAAAATATTCTTCAATATATAAATAATATGAGTTTTTATTAAAGAAATACACATGTTAATACTAAAGACGAATTTTTTATACGTGTATTGGCCAAAGCTATATTAATAAAACCCGTAGACAAAATTTTGTTACTGTTTAATGAGAAATATCTTTTACAGGCACATCCCTTTAAAATATTACTTTAAATCAGGGGCAGCCAACCTGTGGCACGCGTGCCACAGAGCTACCACTATTTTTTAAGAGACTTACTTGCCTTAAATAAAGAGTGAAATTATGTGATAAAATGGGGGTTAAAATTTTTATATTAAAAAAAAAAAAAACTGGTGTCGAACGATTTTCAGGGAAAAAGGTTGTCCACCCCTGCTTTAAATCATCATTAAATGTTAAACTAATTAATAATGATATTCCATTGAAACGACTTTTACGCTGAAGGTATTTTAATTTCATGCTTAACGGTAAGAATAATTAGAAAAGTGACTATTTCACAAAGTGCTACAATTTTACTATAATTAATTATACTTTAATAACTTGGTTAACCGAGCGAAAATGATTCACAAGAAATATAGTACAGTCAACAATTTAGCATTTTAATAACTCTGAAATGTAATTTATAAAATTACACTCGTTAAGGTTGAAACAATTGGTCTACGTGCATAGTTTAGCAAATCCTGTGATAATATAAAAATATCTGAATAAATAGGAAAATGTATAAGATCTAACATATACATTTTTATATTTTTTCATATTTTTTAATGGAAATTTAAATGCTCTCTCAGATATATGTTTTACTTTATTGCTTCATAAAATTTTTATAGTTTCACCTTTCGCCATATTTTGTGAAATGTAAGTAAATAAACGATTTTAAATATGCATTTCTGTGTGCTTTTTGAGGTCATACAGAGATTAATATACTGTTCCAATTTTATTTAAAAATTGACTTTAATATAAATTACAGGGTCATCGAAAAAGAATACCGGGATTTTGCAACCTTATAAAAAATTAATTTATAAACGTATGGAAATAATTCTCGTGTTCAAATATAGTGAAAGAATGTACACTGTTAAAAATTTGCAGCAAACTGTCCAGTCATTTGACCGTTTTTATAGAAAACGGTTACATAACCGTAATTTAACTATATCCTGACCATAAAATGAGCAATAATACGGTCAACATATAGTTAAATTATGGTTATATAACCGTTTTTTTTTTATAAAAACGGACAAATAACTAGACAGTTTGCTGCAAATTTTTAACATTGTAAGTTTTTCCTTCGCTTACTAGAAGGCGTGCAGCCATGAGTGAGAAGTTCCCCAGAGCATGGATTGGAAGAGATGGCCCAAATCTGTGGCCTCCATAAAGCCTTGGGCCTCTGTACTTCCTTATCAAGGTATATATTCAGAACATTGTGTACCATGAAAGAATTACTTATATCAGACATTTAAATCGTCGATTTATAGCCTCCAGAGATGTTTCATACAACATGGAGGGAGATGGAATATCGTCTGGACGTCTTTTAAGAGACTAGTGGTACTATTAATGGTAATATAATTATTGAAATAGATATAAAACTTGGTACTTTTCTTAATATTTTAATACTAAATTTATGTCCTTATGTGTTTCTTTATTTGCCTAATACAAATTTGTAATCCCGGCATTCTTTTTCGATGACCTTGTATATATATATATATATATATATATATATATATATATATATATATATATATATATATATATAATTTGTCTTTGATTATTATGGTATAAATTGAGTAAAAAATGTACTGTGTACTTAAAAAAAATTTGTGAAGATTCAGTTAAACAATTTTACTTGAAAATAAGGAAAAAAACCCAGAGTGTTAATTACTATGATTTGCTACCGAACCCTTCATTGCATATATTTCTATTTAAAATAACAAAACATTCAAAAACTTTAAATCATCTTATATATTTTTAAGAAACGTTAATGCATATCTCGATTTATATTATATATATTCGCATTTTTAGGAATTGATAATACGTTTACGTTCAAATGTTCGAGTAATCTGCTATTATGATTTTCTAACGCAAATGATGCAAAAAAATTACTTCATTTTTCTCTACTCCTGTTTTGGTTTTCTTTCTAAATTTTATGACCTCGTAAGATTTTCTTACATTTGAAACTTTATCTAATAGTGTAGTGTAAGTTACATAATGACATTGTACTTTAAAATTTAAGATTTGTCTTCGTGTTTTCGTTAATGCTCTCTGAATAGTTTTTCGAGTAAATTATTCGTGAAAAGTGAAATGCGCGTGAAATATTTATAAAGTGAATGCTTATTAATTTCGCTGACAGTTTAAAAAACTTTAAATTTTGTTACATTTATAGAAATAATGTTTTTGGAAGATACGTTGTACAAGGAGAAGCGACGTACAAAGATAACTAACAGCTTTCACATTAACATATTACTACTAGACGGTGATACTCGATATTGTACCAAAAGCAGGCTAAATGAGAATTTCGAATTGGATTTATATCCAAATTGCTGTATTTATAGCTGAAATGTCCATCAAAAAGTTGTACATGTGTTAGAAAATATTTAACATAAAACATTTAAACATCGTGGAAAGTTTTTGAAAATTCGTTATCTTCATCTTTTTGCAGTTTTATAAAATCTAAATGCATGTTGTAAATAGTTAAGAGCTGGATATCATAAGAGCCAGAATTTGGAATGTTCTACACTAGATTTCTAACGGAACAACAAATGTATCAAATTTGCAAATATAGGTACAATGTTTCTTCAACTGATATGATGTGTACGCAATCGGGAACTTCATAGGACAATGATAAAAAAAGATTATGCATGCAAAAAACATCTTTGAAATTGATTTCATGTATGACTAAAATAGATTGCACTTTTAGTAGAAATAAGTAAAAAATCTAATAGGTGAATGTGGGGGGTGATAACAGGCAATTTTGTAATGTTAAAAAGTTCTTGTAAGAAATACACTACATTCCAGAACTTGTATGATACAAAAAAAAAATTCAAAATTTTAAAGCCAAATTTTGATGTGTAGAAACATATTCGAATTTCACGCAAATTTTTTGTGTATCATTACACACTGTAGGGTAATAAAAGACTGTTCACTAACATCTATCTATCTATATATATATATATATATATAGATAGATAGATAGATATATATATATATTTGTCTTACGTGGCGCGGAAATAGGGCTGAATTTCTACCTTATCGTTGGCAACAACCGTAGTTTCCAGAGCTCAGACCAATGAACAGACAAGATTGTGTTATCTCCGGCTCCAATATGGCGGTCAGTGTCAGAGCAGTGAAACTCAAGCTGGCAATTATTAAAAATAAAATAATATGAACGTAATCCAAAACGTCTGAGATGATTCCTCATTTTAATTATGAGTAATATTGTTAATTTCAAATTAATTCTCAACTCTTATTTGGAATTTATTTACGAATTTCACTCGCACAAAAAATCGGAGATAATAAAATATAAACTTTCTAGAATGCCCCTGCTGCCATCTGCTGCTGTTTTATTGAAGTAAAAATAATTTCTTTTTCCGAAATCTATAATCAATTAGAATAATAAAATGTCGAACAAAATTTAAACAATCATTGATGATAAACTATCTTCCTACCACGTAGTGTTTTTTTTTTTTTTTTTTTTTTTTTTTTTTTTAATAATGAATTTAAGCTGAGCTGTACAATATTATAGGTGCAATAAGTTTTAAACTAATTATGTTTCCAAGATCACTTTTTCATAGTATTTAAATGATTTATATACCCTTTAGTAGCATCAACTAAATGCTTTTTTAGTTGTGTTTTCAATGGAGTTTTCAATTACTTTTTTACATTAAAAAAATTGTCAATTTCATACGTTCAAATGATTTATTGTAGTATTTATTCCGGCTAGAACTACTAGAAAAATAAAAAGGTGCGAGCGAGCGAAGCAAGCTGTGATCGCGTAGCGGTCTCAATGTGAATTGCTTTGCAATTCACGGGGGGTTAGCGAGTAGGGGGCTGAGCCCCCTAGTTTGTATAAGAGATGTGTTATACTGATTACAAGTAACCACAAATACATAAAAGAAACTTTTCTAACACATCTTGTTATAAAAAAAAAATATGTTTTTGTTTTTGAGTTACAGAAAGCTTCATTTCTTCTATTATACAAAAAATATTTTTTATTTGTGCTACAAAAATACTGTATACAGCTGTAAATACATGATTGATGCAATATATGAATGCACACACATTAAAATTAAACTGAATTAAGAGATTAAATCTAAAACGTTACGCTGAAACGTTTTATTTAAATTTTACTTTATTTTTTTTTATTAACTAGATTAATCCTAAATTATAATATCTTCCATACTTTCACTACAATTCTTTTCTTTAAATAAAATGCCCTTTTCTATATTTTTCTATTAACGATATATTTGTAGTATTTTAGTAGCTATGGTAAGCAATAGATCTCAATAATTATTTTCTTCTGAAAAATAACATTATTTTCTCTGATGAAAAAGAAAATAATATTGTTTGTAACACATAACAAATTCTTTACAGAAATTTTTATTCCAAAATTTAGCATTGTCAGTCCTCATGAAAGGAGATTTTTAATTATAAATTGAAATTCGTTATGAAAATTGTATGAGAATTATTCTTTTAATTTACGTAAATGATAAATGTCTATACGGCAGTAACTTTTAATCACATTACTTTGCTCTACACTCTTTCCGATATATTCAAACAATTATCTCGCTTTCTCACGTTTGATCTTACCAATGATTGAGCTTTGATAACGGGGATGTTACGCTTGAAATTTAATTAAAAAGAAAACCTTAAATAACCGAAATAGAAAATTATCAGTCTACAAGAAGTTTCACGAAGTTAACAAAAACTACAGCATAAAACAAATTTAATTCTCTCTTTATGTTGATTAATCTAATAACCAAAAATTACTAATTCGAAATTTAATTTACGAAATTTTATTTACTTTTTTTAATTAAAAGTTTTAAAAAATTAATACCTACATAATTATTATATGTCTTACATTTGTTAATTTTCCTAAATATTAAGATTCAATTTTCGATAGCTTGGCTTGATTTTTTTTTTCGAATTCGATGTCTACTAAGCGGTAATTTCATTTATTGGTTTCTATGACCGCGAAAAAATTATCAGACAAAAAACATTTCATCAATGAACTTCATTAAAAAAGTTAATTAAAAGATAAATTTAGAGAAAATTAAACGAAATTCCCTTGTTATAATTATTTATAAAATAGCTGAAGTTTATAAATTTTGTTATGACTTTCCGAAACCTAATTAATTTTTACAAAAGATTAAGTGGTATAATGGTTATACAGATACGGCAATCTTACTTCTGCAAACAAACGATAATTTTTGCTGTTTTTCTAACTCTGCTAACGAAAACTGATTTGGTTCGTAATTTTTTTCGTGGATACACGAACTATAACGCATTAGCATTGGATTTTACTTGAATGAGTCATCATGTTTCAGTTAATGTGCGATTCCGAAATTGATTGTCTTTGTTAACTGAGGTATCCTGTACATTATAAGTTGCTTATCTATTTTTGTAGATTTATCATTTCTTTGATAATGGTGACGCAATTTATAATTTTCTTCTAAAAAGTCGGGATGTAAAATAACGAAAATAGATTTTTAAATAGAATACATTTATTTACAGACTGAAATTTAGGTCAGTTTTCATTTCAAAAAAGAAAACAGTGACTTGGTGAATGATGGATTGTTGTTTTGTATTTGACATTAAATAAAAAAAATCTGTGATACAATAGACATTGAAAAATTGGCGAAGACACAGTGTGTTTTAAAAAGGACAGTTTAACTTTAAAGTTTTGTAATTTATTAAATATAAAAAATTAAATAGTTAACATAACTTTCAAGTAGATTATATATAGTAATTAAAAAAAAAGTTCACATTTACTTCAACAGATAGGGCTGCATTTTTCCAAACAATGTATGTGAATACTTTAAGTAACTTGTGAAACTGCATCAGGGATGTTTTAGATTATACAATTTCTTATAAGAATTTTCTATTGCCCAATTAAAACACGAAAAAAGATTTGTATTTCAAAAGTTAAAGTTAATTTGAGAATTTCTAAAGATTGATGAACCACAGGGGAATTTATTGATAAAAATGTTAACTATTTTAAAAATTACTTTATATAAATCCCACAAGCCACTTGTTAAACACGTGACTTATTACATCATTATTCTGAATATGAAAGTTAGGGAAATCTTTATGAAACACTCTGTATTTCTGCCAAACAGAATCTTGCTAAATAAAATATAATTGCTTTAGGTATTGGATTTACACATTTATATATATTTGTTTACGTAATCTCGTGGTTTCGTTGATGTGTTGTCGTCAAATAAGGGACAGATAGTACACGACGGAATTTTACTAGCAGAAAGACGTAGAATTGTTTCTCGGGAAAAACCACCATATGGGATCAAAGAACTTCATACATTGAAAAATCACTTGAAAAGAAATCCAGAATGCTGCTAAGTTTAATTTTAGTGAATTTAGATAACACTAAATTTTAAGAAAATTAATATTAAACCACGGCAAAAATAATAATAAATAAATAAATAATAATATATATATATATTTAAAATTTCGTAAGCTTTGTGAAAGTAAAGCTATATATTTATATTAGAAAATAAATCTGCCATAAAAATTCATAATACAAAAGCTATAAACATATTTAAAGAGTTATAAAATATACCTTTAAGCACCTAAAGAAAGTTTTACGAGCTACTATATTCGCGCTATAAATGCATTTTAACGTTTAGAATATATGAGAGTTTTCTAAATTACTCATACGTAATATAAAAGTTACTTACTTTTAATAAGATTTTTAAAATACTTTCAAAAATACTGTTTATTATTACATTACATTATTACTCAAACATACAGTATATCATTTATTGAATATTACTGTTATTGTAAAAGATGTTTTATAATATACATTTAGTTTTCATTTTCGATTAGACTTTGGATCAAAGTGAATTAAAATTGTGATTTCCATCAAGCTAAACGTTTGATATCACTTCTTTTACGCAACAACGGTAACTTGAATGTTTACTACGATGTTTGCATTCTTGTAGGCTATAGCAGATATATTATTTTTTTAATTGAACGACTTAAGTAATTAATTACTTTTAAAAATATTTTTAAAATACTTTCAAACATAAAGTTTATTATTACATTGCATTATTATTCAAACATACAGTATATTATTTACTGAATATTACTGGTAATTTAAAAATATTTTATAATATATATTTAGCTTTCATTTTGATTAGACTTTCGATCAAAATGAATTAAAATTGTGGTTTCCATCAAGCTAAACCTTTGATATCACTTCTTTTGTGCATAAATGGGTACTTGAATGTTTACTATGATGTTTGCCTTCTTGTAAACTATAGCAGTGGGATTTTTTTTTTAATTAAACGACTCAAGTATTTTAACTAGGCCGTGCTCCTTTATATAGGCGATTGAAGAGGGGAAGAACAATAGTGAAATCCTATGAAAAACAGAGCTGATATTTCTGTCGGAAACAGCTTATGCGATTTTAATATATTTTATTTATTTATTTATACTTTTTTTAGAATTTGGATTCGGTATATTTCGATCGTGTTAATTTTCTTTAAAATAAATCCATTTTTATTAAGGGTAATTAAAATTAAAGACACGCAACTATTGCATTTTTCATTATTTGTTGCCTAATGATAAATTTATAGCTTAGCAACATTTTAATCATTCAAGAGAAAAGAAGTAGAATGTAAAAAAGTAAAAAAAAAAATTCTCAATCTAGGAAAATATAATATAATCTCTTCCGAGTTACCCATGATTCCGAAAAGTAATTTTTATTTTTAGAAACTTCAGAAACGGTTACGGATTTATTAAATATATATATATATATATATATATATATACAGAGCAGACTCACCAGAAATTTGGACTAGTGTTTTTTCTGTATTTGTTGACAGATATTTCCTGATTAAAAAGAGGCGAGAAGTACTGTTTGAATTTTCTGGTGTAATTTCGACATTTATCAATTAAAAAAATAAAATCCGTGGACAATACTGATGACGAGTCTCAGTCTTCAAATGAACCCAAGGGGTTAAACAAGCATTTATAAAAACCAACGTACTTTTGCCGCCATTGATTTTCGGAAACTTTTTGGAGTAGATTTTATAATATACATTTATTAACCAATTTTCTTATTAATTTTTGCATTAACCAATTTTCTTATCCAAAATATAGGTTTATCGAATGCTATCAATTCTCAAGTAAATATTTCCTGTTCAGCAAACATGTTTTACAGACAAACATGATAAAAATAACCGAATTCTATGCAACATTGAAATTAACATTATTTTGTTACTCTTACATGCATAAATTCAATTACGCATCTGAAAATGTTTAATTGATAACATCCTGGTGGAAGGATTCACCACCTTTTTATTATAACAGATATACAATTAGAAAATCTATATTTATTGTATTTTATTTAATTTTTAATTTACATTTTAATGTGAATATTGTGAATAATTAGTATATGATTGTTTATTGTAATAACAGATTGAATTCCTGTATATATTAATACTGTGCATATATCTAATAAGATTTAATTAAGTTGTCTACAGTACTTTTTTTCACAGGTTAATTCACATAAATCAGTGATGGACCGTTTTACGAGTTGTTTGGTCATAAACGACTCAGTGGAACCCAAGGTGAACGTTTTATTGCACATAGTTTATGGAACTGTTTCGTCACAATTCGTGTGGGACCCAGTGTTTGCAGTCCTGAAAAGGGGTTGAGCATGGGGCCTCAATGTCTAGCAAAACTAAAATATGTAGGGGTCTCCTGACTAGTGCAGTTGAAGTATGGGGACGTACCAACTCGAAATGAATAGAAGTAATTTAGGTGAAAATGGTAATTTTCAAATATCCATTCAAATCCGTGTATGCAAATTTTTCAGATAATCATGTGGGGTCGGCCTACTCTAGAAGAGAAGTAATCAGATGGAGAATCAGGCAGTAGATAATCAGAATAAGTCTGACTAACACTAGATTAATTTTAACACAATTATTCAAATTGGTAAGGAAATCATACGAGTTGTAATTTTCCAACTGGAAGAAAAATGTCCTGGCCAGGATTCGAACCTGGCATCACTTGGCTGATGCTGTCACGCTCTACCAACTGAGCTATCCCGGTCGAATCTGGAGAATATAATTCATGCAGTTAACCTTATTGATCATAGCATCTGGTCTGATATTTTAATCAGCTCAACATAATAGACAGCAGGTAAAGGAACTCCAGTAAACGTTGGATACGTGAACTGGATGACATTACGTGAACTGGACTGAGGTTAACTGGATGAATTATGCCCTCCAGATTCGACCGGTATAGCGTGGCAGCTTCAGCCAAGATATCGCATGTTCGAATCCTGGCCAAGACATTTTTCGTCCAGTTTGAAAATTACAACTCGTATAAGTCTGACTAAGTTGGCCTGAATATGCAAATCTGATGCAGGAATCCAGTGAGGCTTTTCAATTCTCGACGGGTCTCTTAGCTTTAAGTTTGAGAATCCGAATGCTGAGGCTGAACTTCTCCGATACTGTCGTATGTTTAATAAGATTTATAATTAAAATATTTAAGTGATTATTCCATTATAATGATCCTGTAAGTAAAGTTCCAAATGTAGGAAAATTAAGTGTGGGTGTTATAGATCTTTAGATGCCAAACGACGATATCCTGCCCGGATGTGTTCCCCAATGCTTATTTTAAATGGAGGTATGAATTATATTACTTTTAAATGCTAAAGGTGTAAAATTAACAACTATAATATAAATTAAAATAACTTTTATTAGTTGTTTTACATGTTTCGACTCTTTCCGAGTCATTTTCAAAAACAAAATGAGAATATTTTAAAGCTGCACGGGCTTTGAGGTTATTATTTTCATGTACTTTTTTAAAAATTACGCACGTTATCTATTATTTTTTTGTTTATTTTCATATCTTTGACCATGGAGTAATTCTAGCCACAGTTTCGGTAAATTAAAAGATGCCGCATCGTTACATATTGTATTTTTGCGCATCAGTATCTCTATGGTTTCTCTTATTATGGATGGATAGTATAGACTGGAGGGAAATATTATTTTACTTTCATTGAAATTTATTTGGATGGTTTCTTCTTGATATAATCTTGCCAGGGCTGTAGTTTTACTATTGTATTTAATATCAGCTATATGCTCTTTTTTCTGTAATTAAATTTCCTGCTGGTCATGCCTATGTAGTAATTGATTAATAAAATTTGTGTATAATAATGTAAATAATGTATTGATTGTAGTAATTTTACACCTTTAGCATTTAAAAGTAATATACTATTACAAGGTGTTATAATTTATTATATTGGTATGAATTATGTTTGTAATTTTATGTGTGAGTACCTTTTCGTAATTTATCAGATAGGTATGGCAGGAGAACATTCATTTATTTGATATATTTAAGAACATAAACATAAAAGGAATCATGATTTATTCCTGTAAAAAAAATTCTTAATGAATTATTTCAAGTTTATGGATGACATTAATTCATCATTATGTTTCTATGTTTATACGTTTTTATTGTAATCTTATTTCGTATTTATACAACTGTAAATAAATTAGTTAATTGTTAAACTATGTTGTTCATATCTTTACCCAAACTGGCAAGTGTTATTCTCTCGTTTCTTTTACAACAAAATAATATTTCTAGATTTAATTAGTAACTTGAAATACTAAATAAGAGAAATTAAATATATATTCTAGGGTTACTTAGCCTAAACGGGGTGATCTTCCATTATCCCATCTAAGTAAGGGCTAATTACCAGTTGCGCACGCATAACACAGCGCAATGACTTTTATTGTTATTATTGTTAATTTAACTAATGACTTTTATTATTATTAATGTTGATTTAACTTTTTGCAACTGGTTTGGTGCGATCACTAAGACTTCTGTAGTCAGACGCCCCTAAATATATATATAGGTAAAGCGAAGGTGTATCACTCAAATGCCCCAATTATAGTAGATGTCTGATGAGTTTTAATTAATTAAACATTAGTAACCGATCTGTTTAGGTATGTACTTATAAATCGCCAGCACATCCAAAAAAACAATATTCCGATTTCAGAAAACTAATTAATACACCTTCAAAACTATTCCTTAATTAGTAGCAAAGAAACTTTGTTTTTATAAATGCTTCTTTAAATATCGAAAATATATTAGTTTTAGAGGTTTTGAAAAATGAAGACGAGTATTAAGAATGGGGGGGGGGGGTAACTAACAAGAGGTGGTTTTATATTTTTGTTCATGGTTATATCTTTTTTTTTGTTATGTTATATTATACTGCTAAATATTCATATTATATTTCTTAGAGTGTATTTATTTATTATATTCGGTAAAATTAATACACTATAAGAAATACTTGGAAACGTTTCGAAAATTTGCGGCTGCAAAAGAAACGTTGCATATATAAATGCTTCTTTAAACCTCGAAAATATATACATTTCTGAGGTTTCGAAACACTTTTCGGAGGGGTGAGTAACTCGGAAGAAGTTACTATATATTTTCGTTCGTGGTTATATTATATTTTCATAGATTAAAAAACATTTGTCTTTATTTAGAGTGTGCTTCAATATCTGCTGTTTTCCTTATGATACTGAAAGTGTTGTTGCCCCTTTCAATATTATTATTTCACCACTATTTATTTACAAATACTTTTACATTTTGCTGAGAAGACATGACAATAGCATGCACTTTCACAGCGAATTATATTTTATATTACGAAACATCGTAGAGATTTAATGTAAAAGGCTGTAAGGTATGGTATTCTCATTATTATTGTTTTATATATGTATTGATATTGTTTATAACTATAGCATATTTGTACCATTTTAATCAACGATCAGCGGAGCAGGCGATAGTCTCAATTTTAGATAAGCAAGGCAGGTGCTAGAAAAGATAGAAGTACTGAGCCATACAACGAACCTACAAGAAGGTCATTTTCAACATGGGATACTAGAAAATGGATGATATGCCACTGAGAAAAAATCCATTTATTCACCCCTAGTGACAAGCAAAGACAACAACGGCGCCAGTACAGAGAGAAAGCATTTGGCAGTGACGAAGTATCAGACTACCCAAAACACAGACAGCAGTCGAGGCAAAAGATGACGAAAACAGGAAGTACAAGAGACATTCGGGGTTGCTGCCAAACCAATGGAAGCAAGGTATAGGTGGATCTGCAATTACGATAATTAGGAAAAGATCCAATTAACAGGCAACTATGGGCATGCGACGTAACAACGAGGAAAACAGGCCCAACCCACAGGAAGACAGTTCGAGATAAGTTAGAAAGAAGATATGTGACAGTCAGTCAGTTATGAAGAAACAGTTAGTTAGCTATGTAATTATCAAAGTCAGTTAAAAAAACGAGTTGCACATTGAGTTAGAGAGAAGATATGTGACAGTCAGTTAGTTGGGTAGACATGGAGAAGTAACTAAGTGATTAGATAACAGTAAGTTAGTTATGCAGACATGGAATGGTCAGTCAGCTTTTAAAATATTAGGCTAAGAAGATGCGAAGAAAAGGAGCTGAGATAGAAAGGTTCAACAGCCAGTTCTAAAAGATTTAGATGAAGTGAATATAGAGTCAACACCTGAATATGACGGCTTTCGAAACGAATGCGAGCTTTGGGAGCCATCCACCAGTGACGAGCAGCAGAAAGAGTTTGGATTAAGAATTAACTCATGCCCATTAAGCTGGAAGTCGTTTACAAAAAGTCAGAGGTTGAAGGAAACCGAAAAAGGTGGAGTGCTGATATAGATACTTCAAAGTGGTGACATCAAGGACTCATCCGTGCTAAATTGTGAAATGAACAATTAAATAGACTAAAAAGTTGAACTATCAAAGTGCCTTAAACGACGACGACTAAAAACAACAATCAGTGAGCCAACTAAATTTTGGGGGACTTACGCTCTGCTGGCCGAACAAGGTAAATGCAATATATATTTTCGTAACTGTGAAATACTTTTTGTTAATGTTGTTAATGTGTGGATGTGGACTTTCCAAAATTATGCAAAATTATTAAGAAGTATGATTTCAAAAGTAGATAAGTTAAGTAAAATAACAAGTATAAATATTAGGCTAAAAGCAAAGCTGAACTTAGAAAAGTCTATTGATAATTTATGTATAATTAAATTAATACAATTTAAATTAAAGTAATAAATATAATAAATCAAATTAAGAAAACAATTGAAGGGATTAAATGAAGTCCAAACTAAGCTGCGATAAAATGTTAATCTGCTGTCATGTTAGACAATAATTGTAATCTTACTTTCTGTATATAATTCCTACAAATTGTACAAATCATTAAGCAGAGCATTTTGCAATTTTGCATTGTTTACTCTGGATATCTTCTTTTACTATAAAAGGTTTACAAATCAAAATGCTAACATATACACAGACAGCAAAATAAGATTATTGTATAATTGAAAATATTCGAACGCAGTTAGAGGATTTATTTTTATTTAATTATAATGTCAATATATATAGGATCAAAGGTCATTTAGATAATACTACAAGTAACGATCGTGTGGATTTAATAGCAAAAGAGGCAGAACTTTCAGATTTTATTAATGATTTTGAAAAATATTCCAAAATCATTGATTAAAAGAAAGATTTGAAGGGAAATTCATCCGTGGCAAAATCATTGAAACAGTACTCAAATATAATTCAAAACGAAGCACTTTTTTCTGTTCAATTACAAATAGGTTAACTTATCATACAAACGTATTAACTCAAATTTAATCAAGCCATGCAAGGACTAACGAATATCTTTCAAAATATAGGCATTCGAATACAAACAGTTGGCCATGTAATTCAATCGAAAGACAATGGAACACGTGCATTATTTGTGCATTTATTGAATTCTTATGTAATCTAGGTTCTTAGATTAATCATTTTGAACTTAGAACTTGGAATAAGTTCATTAATCAGAGTCCCCGTATTTCTCGTGAGAGCAATGTGGATCTTAGATTTATGACCGCAGACGAAGTCCAGAACAACAATTGCACTGGAAAAAAATTAATGGGCGCAAGAAGAGCCAAAAGAAAAATAAACAAGAAAAAGACGGCTTTCGGTCAGAAATAAATAAAGTACAAATAATATTAAATTAATGATACATAAATAAAAATTGCAAAATAAGCCGACAAAATATCAAAATATTTACAGATATAAATAAATCAGAAAGAAAAATTCTATATACAAATATATATATATATATATATATATAGAAAGACCCACAAAGGTACCCAGCCCTAGTAGTAGCTAGCGAAAGAAACAAGGGAAAGAAGTTAGGGCTTAATAATTTCCGGGATGCGGCGGACAGCACAAGGCCGCCTATAACTAACCCGTTCATCGTAATCAGAGAGATTGAAAATTTCAGGATTAGGAATAGAATGTATTTTATCAAAAAGTTTATTGCGTTATTTTTAATAATTATTCGAATAGGATTTTATTTTAAGATCAAATGGGTCGATGTCTTAAAATTATTAAATTTAGCTTTAAATTTTTCTGATGACATCTTCAGCGATCGAGTCTACTACCCTTCAGGTCAGTTTTTGAAGGAAGGTGCCGCATGTTCCCGAATGGCGGCAGTTGCTACTCGCGAAACAGGCGGCGCGCGGTCGCCAATAATACCCTTCCCCAATACTGAAACCAGAACGGTAGTGGACCTGATCACGGAAGATGCCACCAGAAAATGTTAAAAGCTAAAGTCAATAAGTATAATACATCGATCAGTGGGTTCGAGAGGCATGAGGAGTTTAATTAGTCCGACGACAGCAGCGGCTTCGAAATCATTATAGCTCTCCTCCATTCACCCCTGACACATGGTCTGAATACTATGTTTAATAAATGATTATTTTGACTTCTTTTATCGTTTAATTTCAAATATCCCTTTCCTGAATCTTGTTGAATTTCTAAAAAATATATTCTTTTTATCTATGCATGTAGTATGACATTATCACGGAGAATTCTGTATAAAAGTTCTTTGAAGTTAGTTTGAGAAGTTTTAGTTTATCACAGAAATATTATATTGGTATGACCAGCAGAAAATTTAGTTGTAGAAAAAAGGAGCATCTAGCTGATATAAAATATACTACAAAAAACACACGACGATTGCAAGACTATATCAAGAAGAAGCCATGCAAATAAATTTCAATGAAAGCAAAATAAATCCCCTCCCCCAATCTTTACTTCCCATCCATTATGAGATATATCATTGAAATTATAACACGTGGAAATTCAGTATGTTACGATACAACATCATTTAACTTACAAAAGATATGGGTTGAGTTACTCTACGGTTGCGAGTATAAAAATAAATATAAAAAAAGTAAAATTAAATAACATGAGTAATCGGGGAGAGAATGTCAAAAACGAGAATGATAGCGTTTCAAATCATTGTATTATAGATAGTGCATATGTAGAATATTTCATTTTTTTCTTGCAAATGACTTCGGGGAAGCCGAAAAATGGAGACAGTTTGTACATAAAACTTTTTAAACTATTATATTTAACACTTTTTAGCAATTAATGAAGTATATTATCTTTTGACTTTCGGATTTGTTATACATTTAAAAGTTTTCAATAATAAGAAAAGGGACATTTTAAATGCCATTGTGGTTTGGCATATAAAGTCAATAGGAATTATTCATAAGCAAGAATATCCTCATTAAAAATAATGTGAAAATTAACTCATGTACTTCAAAAGATCAATGACGAAATGTCTATTAGATGGATTTTTATGTATTTTGTTAATGTGGTATGTTTTTAAAGGGTAAACTTTTTCATTGCATTGAATAGACTTACGGAAGAAACAAATCAAATGACTAAGTTTGTGTTACCATTTTTCATAAACAAAATTAATTTTGAGAATTAATTTTGTAACTATTTACAATCTCCTCCAGAGATGGTAAAATATCTAAAGTTTTGTAAAATTTAATGCAAAGGTCTGTAACTTTATTTCCTTTATATGTTACCGCAATGTATCAAAAGCATTATATTTTAAAAGGATCGAACTCTTATTTAGCAAGTTTTCTTTATGACACTTTTAAACGTTGGGAAAAATGACAAAGGAAATTAAAAAAAAAACTGTTCTTCTTGTCTGAAAAATAATCTAACCACTATGTTATGCATTATGTTCATAAAACCCATTTAATGGTTCTGCTATAAAAATAATGGAAAAATATTCTATTACATTTTATTGCAATGCATTGCTTCTCTTGTTTGAAGTGAAGTTATTTTCTTTGATATTTTCTAAAAGGTTCATTCGGGTAAATAAACATAACAATATTTTATCTGTTGATTATTGGTCTCGATATAGTTCAGTACACTATTTCACAGTTACAAACTGTGTTATTTATTATTTCTTTCATTCGATTTCAGTAAAGGAAAAAAACGGAGGTTTTCTCCTTTCTGAAGAAATTAAAATTAATGCGAATTTTTAATTGCAGTTGTTTTAAATAACGGTACTTTCGTGTTATAGCGGCCCAAACAATTACGATTATGCCAAGATTGCAGTTACGATTTCCCCAATATCATAGCAAAGTTTATACATGTTTCATATATACGCAGATATATACTTATAATGCTCATACATGTATCATATACATCATTATATACATAGTATTTACGTCTTCTATCCCATACATACATCATATACATCTTATACACATGTCATATATATGCGTCATAATGTGACTATAACTGTACAATATGCGTCGCGAAATGTTATACACATCTTATATTATTAAAATCTTATATATGCTTTATAATTTGGCAATAAATAATGGTCGCTTAGCGATTCATTTGCGGGGCCGCTATAACACGAATGTAACTAAATAACAATAAAATAGTGGAAAGAGAATCGTAAAAAACAAAGAAATATGACTTACGACTGTCATATTATTGTTTTAAGGGTTGGTTCAACATTGCATGCTCCAAGACATCGACTTCTCTTGATATTTTTTGCATCACGGATGTGTGTAGAATATATGCGTGAAACGATTTTAAGATTATTTAAATTATTTAACAGGTTGCAGCTTCATGAACGGAGCCGTACGTCTGCTAAAAAGCAAATAGTTTATTTTCCTTCACGCGTTGTTCTAAAATTAGTTTTGAAAAACGCAGGGCAGCATAACATTTAAACTGAACAACCGCTTATCGAAAAATTAGTCGGGATAATCAGCTTTCGGTAGTTTGATTAATGTTAAACAATTAACTACTAAATATTTTCCACATATATAAAAGTTTTAAAAAAGGAAAATTCGTAGATAAATTTCCAAGAAGCTGTATTTTGTTTCCCGTAGATACGTTTTAATCAAAACAAATTCATGACTCTGGAAATTTAATTATCTTCCATAATTCGTATTAGTTTTGTGTGTCAGATGAATTTGTGATATACAGTCCTGTATTTCAAAAAGTCGTGCACGCTGAACACCTGTGTTTTAAATTAAGGATACCACCACCAGTTTTTATATTTTTTACAAACGTCAAAATAACCAAAAATATGAGAGGAAGAAATTCTCGTTCATTAATCAAAAAAATATATATATTTATAAAAATCGACTTTTTGGCCTTTCAAAGGGGAATCTCCCTCTAACTGCATTTCAAGTAAAAGTTCGTAATTTTTTTATTAAATCGATACCGATTAATTGACAAGGAATTTATATGAAAAATAATTTTAAAATTAAGAAATTGAATGAATATCAGCTAACCACATAAAATATCTTTGTATTTTTTTTTAATAAGAAAGAAAAAAAATATCTTCTACAATATTTTTTTTTTTATGCATCCACAATATTTAATTAACCATGTTTTATTAACGACAGAAATAAATTACGCAATGACTTGTTTAGAGCAGTGCATGGATTGTGACGAAAACCTTCAAAACACTTGAATTGATTATGGAACACAGAAAACTTCATCATCACTCAACGGATTACATCAAGTTGTAGATTTGTGGCATCAACTACGCAAACTTTTTGCAGGAGATTATTCAATGTTACAGTGTGTGTCCAACTGTCGTTCCCCGGGTCTCGATAACACCACTACTTTCTATCTGTATTCTTTCCCTTGTTTTATTGTTGAATGTTTGCTATTAAATAAAGCGAAGAATAGTATTAAATACAAAATTAGTTCCATCGAGACCCCAACAGTCAAACAACACGGAATTATGACATCTGAGTTCATTTCTCATACCTCTACTAAGTTAATTAATTGTTTTCATGTGTCAAATTTAAAAAAAATATGCTTAAATACATTTCAAATGTGTCACACCCAGAAAAAGGAATTGATTAAAACAACAAAACCTGTTTTGTTGAGTACATTTTGGTTGTTTTAGTCAAATTTTTAGTTCAAGTAAAAAAATTGGTTTTGTTGCTTGGATAAAAAAATATTGTTAACACTCGTACAAAATTTTAACAAAATTTCACCAATTTTACTTGAACTAACAAAATTTGTTTCTTTTAATTTTACAATATTTTTGTAATTCCAGCAAATTTTTTTTATTTTTGAAAAAATTAAATTCTTGTGTAGTAGCCATATCTCTCTTACATAACTTGATTTATTTGACTTATATAGCTATATAATTACATGATTAACATAATTTTGGGGTAATTAAAACTTTTTTTCACTGGGACGGACAAAGGTAGTTTTAAAAATCCCCCTGTCCCATTTATTACCGGCTTCTATCTTTGCAAGAAGAAAGAATTGGATTCATGAAAATTTTCGATTTCCGGTTGTCCTGAACGCGATTTCGCTGTTTTTATCTCAAGAACTAATGCACGGAATTTAATAAAACCTTTTATTCAGTTACTTTCTGATATAAATTGTTGCTGATTACTTTTTACTTTAAATCGCGCAACAGGTGGCGCTGCTATGTTGCATTTTTCGTGATTTCTGCAATAGCTCTATCTCATTTTCAGCAGTCCAATACGCCTGTAATCTTTGAATAATAACAAGGAAATTTTTATCCTGCTTTTTACAGGCGTAATTCACTGCTGAAAATGAATAAAAAATTAACTATGTGTTGCCGTATGCTGTGCTTTGTACTGTCGTCTCATGTTTGCCGCAGAAATTTGCGTGCTCCTTATGACATTACATCTTGTGCTGCGATTGCAGCCGTTCCGACATATATAAGAGTGAGAAATGCCGAACTCAGATATCGTTCCTGGTAGAGCAGTGGTAAAGCGTCAGGCTGCTGTTCTGAGGACCCGGGATCGACTCCCGGCATGGGCAATTTTCATTCTCTCGGTTTACGCTTGAAAAAAAGGCCGGATAAAATTCACTTGTTATTGTTCAATGTTTACAAATGTAATTCACTGTTGAAAATGAATTAAAAAATAGTTAAAATTGCATATGTAGATTGGTTCATTTAACAAATGTTTTTGTAGTATAAACAAAACAAGTTCGTAATATAACATATTTTATTGATTAAACAAACAAAATATAGTTCTGAGGACCCGGGATCGACTCCCGGCATGGGCAATTTTCATTCTCTCGGTTCACTCACAGAAATAAAACACTCAATTTTGACGATTCCGCAATCCTCAGGCCTCATTTCGTTGTTTTTGACAATCATTTCGTCACTGAGTCACGTGGGTTTTGACGAAACGCGAATCCTCAAATATCTTGACGAAACTGTTTCCTCGCAGTCAAAAATAAAACTCTTACTTTTGACGATTCCGCATTTCTTGAGCTATATTTCGTCATTTTTGACAATTATTTCGATTCAAAATTAAGTGATTTTTAATGAAATGGAAAATCTCAAATATTTGACAAAAATGTTTCCCCATTCCCGGCCAGATTATTTTTGTTACAAAATCGTTCAAAAAAAAAAAAAAAAAAAAAAAAAAAATACACGAAAGTATTAAATTTACAATATATTAATGAAAACAGAAACAAAAATATTTCATCCTTGGGGGCCGCTATAACAGGAATGTACCAAATTTCTACTTTATTTTTTATATCTGATAATTTGCGTCTATCCTTATTGTAACGATTTCATGCATTTCTATTGCCTATTCAAAGATAATTTTTTCTGAAGTTACAGAATTTCGTTAAAAACGCTTAAAAAATTCTTCTAAAGTTACAGAATTTCGTTAAAAACAGTTAAAATAGTAAAATGCGAACATCATTTGGTCCATTTTCGACCGAAAGATCAACATTTTCCCAATGGTTAAAAAATAAAAAAAAATAAAAAATCACAATTTTATAGGAGCTCTTTTTTATTTAAGAAATATATTCATATAACAATCAAATTTAAAATATGTATAACTGACCCCCCTCTATAAACAGTAATCTTATCCGCTAAAACTAATGAACTCGCCTCCAAAATATGCACTTCAAAATTTATTATTTCTGATCAAAAAATTAATTAGACCATATTTTAATCATCCATTGAACAAAGGAAATTTCTCTAATAAATTATATTAATCAAGCCATTTTCTAATTATTTATTAACCATAGAAAAACCATAATAATAATCTAGCCTTATTAATTAAAACATGTAGAAAGAATAACAGCAGCGATAAAAATACAATCTGCTTTCTAAAAATATAAACACACATCAACATACGATAAATGCATTTAAAATCAAATAATTCCGAAGTCCCACTGGCTAGGTGATTAAAGCACTTAGCTGCCAAGCTAAACATCGCGTGTTCGAATCCCAAGTGATCTTATTTTGCCTTAGTCAATTATGGATGCTTCTAAAAACTCCGATAGATGGCAGCACCAACCTTTTTGTAACTTTCGTCAAAGAAACAATTTGAGGAAACTGATTTCTTCGTAATTTTGAGGATGCAAATTCACTCGATTTGACGAAACGTTTATTCGGAGCATTTCCCAAGAAACCGTTTCGTCAAAAACGAAGAAAATTTCTTGAAATTTGAGTATTCATTTTTGAGAGTGTTTGCGCTTGAAAAAAAGCCGGGTAAAATTCACTTGTTATTGTTCAAGGTTTACAAGCGTAAAGCACTGTTGAAAATGAATTAAAAAATAGTAGATGTAGATTGGTTCATTTAACAAATGTTTTTGTAGTATAAAGAAAACAAGTTCGTAATATAACATATTTTATTGATTAAACAAACAAAATATAGTTTGTTGAAAAAAGAAAATAGATTGTTAAAATAACACATAGCATATATCTATGTAACAAAAATAATTTTGTTAATTCAAGTAAAATTGAACCATTTTACTTGAATTAACAAAACATTTTTTTGCTGACGATACAAATTTTTTTTTTTGGAATTGCAAAAAAAATCAACAATATTTTTTTTTGTTGATTCTAACGAAATTTCCATTGACCCATATTTAAACAAAAAGTTTTGTTGGGGCAAACACATTTTTGTTGATTCAACAAAACTTTTTTCTGGGTGCAGATTATTTTATTTACGTCTATTTCTTATAAGTGAAATTTTTTTTTTTGAAAAATGCAGAGTGTATATTTCTATCTACATAACATGATATTGTCTAGTCATATTACCCTACTGTTTATTTCAAGCAGATGTGTTATAACTTATTTGTTCTTGAAAAAAAAATAACTTACACAAATTAAATATGTTTAGCTATTCTGCCTTTTTCATAGCATTCGATTCACGCTATTGTATTGAGATATTTATTCTCCCGCAAATATTTAAAGATTAAAATATATTTTTAGAAACTAGTTGGACGTGCCAATCCCAAAATTTCTCATACATGATAATACTTCAAAATTCGCTATCACGATGCCAAAATAAAATGACAATCTATGCCCATCATGAGGATTATAAAATTATAGGTTCGTTAAATTGTGTGCATTTAAAAAGGAGATATAGGCATCTCATTTTTCAAACAAATCAGTGAATTTCGGCATCCACCTTCTTAGATGTCTGCAATCATAGTTCTCAACCCAAAGAACATAATTGCGACACGTATTGGGTTGTATATACCCAAGCCTAATAAGGATCTATTTATGTAAAAATGTAACAGAATAGAAGATTGACTAATTCCCGCGCATATTTTGAGATATAGGGTAGGCCGGGGCACATTTATGTGGATTTTTTTCAATGAATTTTCATGTTTTAACTTAGGAAATTTTAGACATTGTGGTTTTATAAAGCAGTTAATAAAGTCAAAATTTGTGTATTCAGTTGTTGCCCTATTTGTGATTTTAACCGTAAAAAATATTTCTTTGAGGTCCAAGTCACTTGCGTAAACTTGCCCCGGGAACAGGTCACGTTTACGCATATTCTAAGTGATACCAAAGAGTAAGTGAAATAAATATTTAATCAAATTGAGATGTTTTATTTATAACTTAAAACACTGTTTAAAAACAAAAAAAAAATTAAAGAGAATTAATTAAATAACATTTTATAGGCTAAACTGAAAACATAGGGCTTATTGCTTGTTAAAAACAAAACTATTTAGTCATCTTCATCATCATTGTTACAGTTTTTACAAACAAAAAATAAAGTATTTCCTTTTGCACACTTGTCAAGGGACCACCTTTTGCATCTAAGACATTGAACTCAGTCGTGTCCTTTTTTTGGATTGGTAATCACAGTAAGAACGTGCGTAAAGGGGCCACGATGTCAATGCGTAAACGTGCCCCGTCGCCATGTTTGATAACGTGCAACGAAAATTAATAACATTTCTGTTCATACAAATACAGGTCTCAAAAAAGGATAAAATTCTGCTAATGTTCATAAATTTGTTTATCCTTAACTAAATATTATTAGTTCACAATAAGTTTCAATAAGTTCAACACCAAATTTACTCACCTTGAAAGAAAAAAGGTTATCCTTTCCGCATGCTAGACCGAAGCTCGACGCTCAAAAACTTGTAAGAATACCCTCTAGGGAGCAGCATCAATCTGTTATGACTGGTGGGGCGCCAGTTATAACTCGTTTCGGAAAAAGTGCACTGCGTAAGTATGCCCCATGCATAATCGTGCCCGGTCTACCCTAACGATCTTGAAAATCGTGAATAAGGCAGCATAGCAGTGTCACCTCTTATATGGTTTACACGAAAACCTAATCAGTACCAAGTTATATCAAGTTCTATATGAATATAAAGTTTTATTAAAATCTGTTATTGAGATAGATCGCCTACAAAATTTTTGTCACATACAGACAGACAGAGAGACAGATATTTTTTAAAAGCAGTCAAATTGTGTTCAAGACAGTCTAAAACATATAAATCCGTCGAAAACCGGAATTTGAATTGTTTCACGAATTCAAAACCTTTTTCTTTTAAAAATAGAAGAAAGTAATATCATGTAATTATATTTTATAGAAGGCACGAAAGGTGACAAAATACCTTTTTCAATTACTTTTGAAGCTTTTCAATTTAATGAACATTCAATTTTAAATATGATATCCTCTTAATAAGTAACTGAATGTTTTGGAGAAACTTTTAGTTTTTGCAATTTTAAAAATTGGTGGGCAAACAATCATTTAAAATATTTTTAAATGAATTATCGATCTAAAAAAATTAAGAATTTTCACTTTAAGAAGAAAAATATGCGAATGTAACATGAATCTTCAAAACTTTAGTTAATGGGTTACTGCACTGAAGAATATAAAAATAACAACTAGAAGAATTCTAATCTCATTTAAACTATTTCACAAAAAATATGTGCATCAGGCTGCGAAATTTCAAAAGATAAAATAATTCATTTCCTTCATTTTTAGACTGCCGTGATATTCTACCAATAAAAAGCAAGTCTGAAAGGTAAAATATGCTTTCTGTATGTCCAAGAAAAATATTTCAAAATTTGTAAATATAATTGCTTTTATTTCAAAAATGATAAGTTTGCTTCAGTGAACAATAAAGAGATTGTGAAATATATACATAAAAAATTCAATTTCACGCTTAACTACATATCTTTTTGATATAATAATTTTCTGTATGACGCATTTAAATCCAAAAGTATTAATTTAGAAATTGTTTTTTTTTTAATTTTTTTTTTTTTTTTTTTTTTTTTTTTTTTTTTTTTTTTTTTTTTACATGCGGCATTTTTCTCTTCATGCTTATAATATTAATTGCACTGATGTAAATAAATAGCTGTTAATCATATTTCTCTTCATTAGAATATGTTGCTACGTTTTTTTAAATATCATAATTTCTTAAATTAATAATTTTAATCAGAATTTCTTTTTATAAATTAATTAAACTACTTTGACATTATTCGATAATATCGAAGTTACAAAAAAATATGTAAAACTTTATGTAATAACTAATTTTAAGGGAAATTATTTCCATGAGAGGCTTTCTTTTACTTCTTCCGTAATCCAGCCAAGTAATTAACGATGCTTTTTATTTTAAAATTCATTAAAACAATATATTTATATACTGTACAGAAAATTTATTAGCAGGAACAAAATTATTAATACTTATTAATTTTTTTTTCAAATTATTATTGTACGCGTGCATTTATTTATTTTTATTTTTTCCCTTGAAAAAATAAGTGAATAATAGACGGGGTACAACAATTAATATTTAAGCATGAAAAATATTAAATGAAATGTATAGGACAGTGGTTCTCAATGTGGGACATACGACTCACAGGGGGGGGGGGCGGGATTTGATTTTTAGGAGGAGCAATTTTTGAAAAGTCATAAAAAGTATAAAAATAATAAAGTATGTTGAGTATAATAAATTATATAAAAGTATTCCACCAATATTCTAGTAAAAAGTTTAATATTTTAATCTAAAAATAAAAGTAATACAGGCAAAATTAAAAAATAAACAATAATGAAAAATCACGCATCAAGCATAAATTACGAAACACTTTCCAATACATCCAGAATATTTTAACGAAACTTCACCGTAAAACAATGTGAAAGAAGAAATGTATTCAAACAGTTTAGAAAACATATAACATTTTTAAAATCCAATAGCAATTGCCCAATTGATTTGCAAAGTCAAAAAAGTAGTCGAATTATCTTGTACAGCTCTGTATATGATCTAGAGTTTTGTATATATACTACATAGCCTGCTAAAATGTAGTTCAGTTAGAATATTCTCTTTTAGCAATTTTCTCTAAAAGTTGCAAATGAATACGAAATCTTTTGCACTGCCCTGTATATTATATAAAGGCTATGTACACACCACATATTAAGCTGAAATTTAACTCAGGTAAAACACACATAATATAACTTATAACGCACTACCAGCAATTACCTAAACATTAACGGCAATGTACCTTGTTTTTTGAATAGCCCTGTGTGTATATGACGTTATTTATATTCCACAAACTAAATACTAAATATAGTACAGCAAGAAAATGCATAATACAATTAAAAACTACCCTTAAGCAAGTCAGTATCATAGTCAGTAACACTTACGAATTATTTGTGTAAACCCTGTATATGATCATCAGAATTTCTACGCACTTCATACCATCCAAAAATTTATTTAACACACTACAAGAAATTATTGCTCCTTGACAGAATTATTGCTGAATTATTTTGTGCATTCTTGTAAATAAATGATATATGCAATGCACACAATTCTTTTCAGTAAGCAACTTATAGTCACCTCAGCATAGCATATAAATTTCATTATGATTGAAATAGTGTATCATCCTTAAAATACGCAGCAAAAATCTTTTTCCCGTAGACCATTATATAAGAGAATTATTCTGTGTGACTCTGTAAGTGAATAATAAAATATTTGAATCCCATATTCTAATGAAAACATGTTTTAGGGCACTGCATCAATGCATATCAATTTCATTATGTTTTATGTTGTAACATCATCAAAATTCACTTGAAACACTTTTTTCCCATTGATTGTAATGTAGCGGAATAATTTGGACTATAATCGAAGTGTAAATTCTACACACTTCATTTTCGATAGTGGTCATGCTATAGTAAACGTTAATAACATAGAAAAACTACAGGACAATCCGAGTATATTTATGAAAGTTAGAGTACGGACAGACGGTCAGGCGTCCAGCCAAACCAAACTCAACACTTTTCAACTATGTTGGAAAGTGCTAAAAAGTAACTTTTTTCACTTAATTTTCAAAAAGTTCTTATTCAAATGTCCAAAATACTACTACAATGGAAAGAATTGCACGAAATTTTATTAGAAATTAAACTTTTTTTAACATTTAAATATTTTCTTAACTTCTCTGGTTGTTGACATATTTTAGAATAGTACGCAACTTTTCTGTTGTTTTTTCAATTAAACTGTGTTTCTGTTTGTTTTGGGATACCTCACATGAAGAAACTTTTACTAATGACTCTATTTAACTTTTTGAGACGTGAAGTTAAAATAACACTACAAATACACATTCTTTGCGTTTCACGAACAAAATAACACCCTAGATGACAAAAAGGGGTTTTTTCTGAAATTGATACTTTAGGGAACTGAGAATTTGGATTCACACAAATACGGATATAAAATTACTAACCACTTAAAAAAATCAATTTGATTATCAATAACCTAAATTAATGCAATAGCAAATTTAAGGGCTTTAAACAAGTGAAGTTTTACCATTCTGTCTTGAAGGTACTTTGCAAGCTCAGATCAAACTAAAAATTCATTTTACAAGAAAATAAACATTAGTGCTACCATTTATTAACCATTGGGAAAATGGTTGTTGTTTTCGGTCGAGAATGGACCTCTTTACGCCGTCACTTCATTTTTTTAAGCGTTTTTAAGTGTTTTAACGAAATTCTGTAACTTTAGAAGAATGTTTAACGAAATTCTGTAACTTTAGAAGGATTTTTCTTCGATTAGGCAATAGAAATGCATAAAATCGTTGCAAAAATTTTAAAATTACAAAAAGGATAGATGCGAATTATCAGATATGAAAAAAAGTCGAATTCAAAAATTGACGTCGGAGGAAAAATCGTCTTATAAAGCAAAAAACGCGGTCTTCAACTTTAATTTCCCCAAAATAACTTTAGCTCAGACATCAATCTGAACAACAGTTAAAGCAATACTTAAATTTTGCTTAGGGGATGGTCTACAAATAGAAATTGTACCAAACTTTAAAACTTTTAATGCTAACACCTAAAGTTGGCATCATATTTGTATATTTCGGTTTATTCTACATTCGGATACCAAACGGGTAGTCAGTAAACAGGGAATGGGAATTCTGAGTCAGCAGCAGGCGGTGGCGGCGGTGCGGTGGTAACAACGCCTACTGCCGAGATTATACTATAGTAGGTTGGTGGAATAGCTAGCGTGGAGAAGCTATGTTATAGTAGGGTGGGGCGATTAGGTCTGCTATAAGGGCTAAATAATTAAAATGTTTAAATGTCTTATAGTACGAGGTAATGGTTATGGTAGAGTCCGAACACTGCCCTACAACCCCTCTGCATTTTCCCAATAGTTGTTGTAATTTGTCAAATTAGATTTTTTTTTTGTTTTGTTCCAAAACAAAACGAAAAAAAAATGAACTATCTAGCAGTAAATAAAAATTTAAGAAAATCAAACAGTTTAGTTTTTATGAGTAAAAGAATAACGGTTAACTTTCCGGTACCACAGATATTAAGAGGTTAAAAGTACATCTAAAAATGACTATTTCCAAATATTTGAACTAAAAATCGTTTGATATTTCTAAACAAATACTATCAACATTAGAAAACTAATAAATACTGAAATGAGGATCGCGGAGATATATTCGTTATCAATGAATTGCTTATCGTTCTGCTTCAAGCCTCTACGAAATATGTAAATATATATTACGACATATACGTTTTAAAATTCAGAAGCGGAATATACACATCGATCCATCTGAGAATAATGGGTAAGAGAAAGCCCTCCAAGAGAAAATGAGTTGTTTATGATGGGAAAGAAAAATGGCTTCTATAAAATTGATCAAGATGATAATTCAGAAATGCTTTTTGTGTATGTATTATTCACAGAAATATGTTATTGTTTAAAAATATTCCGTTATTTTTAATGATGTAATATAATTACCGAAACATCAGTTGAGGCTCACTGTGGAGACCGGAAAAGTTTTTGGTTTCCGTCTGTCTGTTTGTTTGTTTGTTTATCTGTCTGTTCCGCGATAACTGCGGTAAAAATCATTCGATTAGGTGGATTTTTGGTGGGTATGTTGGTGGGGTACTCGGAATCAGCTGTATAGTTTTTGGTTATATTTGGTTGATTCGTTCGAAAAATATAGAACATTTCTTTTTAGGTCATAATGCTTTTATGTGGGAATGCAGAAAATTTTCAAATACATTTTTAACTGAAATACAAATCGTATATTTGAATAATGGATTTAAACGTAAAATTACGGATTTTGAAATTTTAGATATGGAGGTCTTAAATATATGCAATATCTTTGAAAATTTGCCGATACATTTATTAGAATTTAGAAATTACTTATTTAAATCATTGAAAAAAATTTTGCAACTGTTCGGGAAATATAAAGTATTTTATTTTCCTGTTTTTTTTACAAATTTTAAAATGCATTTCTTTTTCTTTCCTCTTTATTTTATTAGTTGCTTAGCAACCATATTTCAAAGAATATCAAAATTAGAAATGCATTTTTTATCTAAAAAATTACAAGAATAAGAATTTCATAAGAATTTCAGAATATCATTGCATGAATTGTGTTTAATTGAAGGCTTCTAATTTCTGAATCCTCCGAAGTTTTTTATATGCCTATAAATATGTATGTGATATAAAAAATTAAATTGCGGATTGTAAGATGCTAAATAATATGAAAGTGAGATTAATAAAAAACAAAGACTTTCAGAGATGACGTTGTGGTTCCTTATCTGCAGATTTACTAGTCAATTATGAAATGTATCAGTGATATCTAAGCGAATGCTAGCGCTAGCGTTTGCCCGAGAAATTTGTGAAATTAAAAAATTATATCATGTTTCATATGATGCACATTGGGCTAAGAACAACAAAATTGATCTGGAATAAAGGAGATGATACTATATGGCTTCATTGTGTTGATAAAATTATACAAAAAACATATTTTTGACAAAAAGATGCAAATAACACTTCACTTGTAACATAATAAGAATTATATATTGTGGGAGGGTCATCATGTGTTTAGAGATACTTAGGTAGGGCATGTACAAGATAAGTTTGTGAACCTCTGGAATACAATATTCGGCTTAGTATAATTTTTCTTCTATATTAATTATCAGATCAGAGGAACGAGGTCACCTTCTCCCCCACTCCAGAGAATCAAAATGTTTCCAATTGAAATATTTCAAATTTTGTGTTTGGTAATCGTCTGCAAGTGCAAATGGTCCGTGTACCTTTGGTTCTGAGCACGTCAATTAATGGTCGACTTAAATTATTTCTTTAACGTAAAAATATTTAATTAATGGTCGACTTAAATTATTTCTTTAACGTAAAAATATTTAATTAAAACACGGTTTTTATCTTACTGGCTATCAAAGCCTGAGAGCTAATGTGGCCGCCGGTTTTGTATGTACATATTTATGCATGTATGTAATGCAATAACTCTTGATAGAAATATCAGTTTTGCTTCATATTTTTTTATAGGTTCATTGTGACAAGGAGCTTCCCTGATTTGTTTTGAAGTTTCATTGGTTAAGTATAAAGGAAGGAACGGGGGTGTAAACCCCCTTAATTTAGATAAATTGTTTTTTCATGAAGAATTATCCGATTTTCTTCAAATTTTCTATAGAGGCTCATTGTGATAAGGCGCTTCCCTGATTAGTTTAGGGGGTTCATTGCTTAAGTATAAAGGGAGAGCGAATAGCCCCCTTAATTTAGATAAACGGATTTTTCATGCAGAATTATCTGATTTGCTTCAAATTTTGTATATAAGTTCATTGTGATAAGACGTTCCCTGATTAGTTTTGGGAGTTCATTGGTTACGTATAAAGGAAGTAACGGGGGGATAAGCCCCCTTAATTTAGATAAAGGGGTTTTTCATGCTTAGTTATCTGATTTACTTCAAATTTTGTTTTTAGGTTCGTTGTGATAAAACGCTGCCCTGATTAGTTATGGGAGGTTAATTGGTTAAGTATAAAGCGGAAGAACAGGGGATTAATCCCACCTTAATTTATTGTCGATTTCTTTATTTTTCGAGGGGCATTATTATTTTAAATAAGAGTATAATATACGATTAGTGTGAATAGCCTGTGAGCTCAATGCCATCAGTTTAACTGGGCACTTATCTTTTTATTATGATATTTTAAAGAGATTTGTCTCAAAAAGGAATTCTGTAAGAGTTTGGTATCATTAAAATTTAATCAAATAGCAAATAAAATTTCTCACTTCTAATTTTTTTAAGCTTTTATATAAATATATAGATATTCTAATTGAGCTGTTACATACATTGAAGATGCTTATTTTAAAATTTGAGGATGTATACAGCCAACTGTGTTTTTTTCCATTTCGCTATTACAATAGATTCAGGCAAATCCGAATCCCTCTAGATTGAAAATCCGTATAATCCTAATTGAAATGCTTTTGAAAAATTCAGAAAAACAAATCAAATGAGTCTTGACAAAGGAAACAAACAGTATCAAAAGTAAAAATATTTTTTAAAATGCGTATTATTGCATTATTAAAAAAAATGGAAAGAAACATTGTTACAAATAATTTCTAATCACTCTTGCCTTCTCACTTTCTTATTCCATTTATATCGGAATTTTCGATAATCCTAAATTTTGCTAATCCAAACACGGAGCGGTCCCAATTATTTTAGATTAGCACTATTTTATTATAAAGATTTATTCATGTTTTCAACATTACAACTATACTCATACCGTTGTAATACCACTTTGTTAATCGTTTACGTTATTTACATCTGCTGAATATCTGAGACGTTACTGTATGCGTGAACTTCGCTGCAAAAACAAACCAATGTTTCTTAATTTACGAAATATAATTAGGAACGGAACTATGCAATTACCTCTTCCGAGTTATCCATGATTCCGAAAAGTGATCTTTATCTTTAGAAACCTCAGAAATCAATATATTTTCTAATGTTAAAGAAATATTTATTAAAACAATTTCCTTTGCTGCCAATTATTTTCGAAAACGTATCCGAGTAGTTGTTATACCGTATTAATCAGCTTTCTCAAACCGGAACATCGTTTTTTAGGATTCTGGATTTCACATTTTCAGCTGCGTAATTGAATTTATACATGCAAGAGTAACAAATTAATATTCATTTTAGTTTAATGTTAATGCTGTTAATTTATCATGTTTGTCTGTACAAAGTGTTCGTTACGTTTGAGAATGTTCACTTGAGAATTGATATCATCCAAAATATATATAGGATAGATGTGCCAGTAATGGACACCCTTAAGGAATTTCTTTAAAAATTATTTTTTAATTAATAGCTATAATTGTTATATTCCACATTTTTTAATATTATATTAATCTACCAACAATATTTAACCATGCTCATAGTCACAATTCCTAATGTGAATCGAAGTTTAATTGTAAATAACAGAAATAAATCAAAACACCCTAAATTCCATTAATGGACACCCCGCAAAAAGTAATAGATAATTGATATTATGATTGTATTTAAAACTAGAATTTAAAGAAAGCATATTAATGAAATAAAACAAGAACGCAAAATCATGCGTCAAGCATAGATTATGTAACCCTTTCCAACGCTTCCAAAATAATTTTACAAATCATACGTTTAATAAGCTGAAAGATAACATCTAAGTAAACAATTTGGAAAACGCATAACATATTTAAAAACATAATTTCAGGAATCTCCAACATATACAATATTCGGAAAAATATCCGAATACTTTTATTCAGCCCTGTATGGGATCTATAGATTTGTATATATACTACATAGGATGCTAAATTTTAGTTCAGTTAGGAAACGCGTAGCACAATTTAAAATTCTCCGTCTGGAGTTTCTGTCCATAAACGGAAATGTGTTCGCGAACTTTTGTGCTTCCCTGTATAGGATCTACAGAATTTATACACACCACGTAATAGACAAAAAGCGAGTTAAAATTAAAATCGCGTTCAGTAACTTAAAACGCACTTCCAGCAATTATTGTTAACAGACAGTAGAGAATTCTTTTGTGTGTTCCTGTAAATGAACGATGTCTGCTATACACCCACTATTCTGTAGTAAGCCTCTTGTAATGTACCTTAGTGATATACATAAATTTCAATGCGTTTAAAATAGTGAAACATTATTTAAATAAACCGCAGACGATTTTTCTCCATAGACGTAATGTAACGGAATTCTTTTGACTGTCCCTGTAAAGGAACTATAAGTGCTATGCACACCTTATTCCATATTAAACTTCTTCTAATGCGCCTTAGTGATATATATAAATTTCAATGCGTTTAAAATAGTGAAACATTATTTAAATAAACCGCAAATGATTTTTCCCCATAGACCGCAATGTAACGAAATTCTTTTGAGTGTCCCTGTAAAAAAACTATAAGTGCTACACACTTCCGTTGAAATAGGGAACATGCTATGTATAACGACAATAACATATAAAAATTGCAGAGCAATCCGAGCATATTTACGGGAGTTAGAGCACGGACAGACGGCCAGACGGCAGACGGCAGACGGCCAGACAAACCGAAGTCATAAACACTTTTCAACTAGGTTGGAAAGTGTTAAAAAGCTGAATTTTAATTTTATGTTTTATAAGCCAAAAACGTTGAAGGTGGCCCATTACTGGAAGACGGTCCATTACTGGCACATCTACCCTATATTCAGGGTTAAGAAAACTGATTAATACACTTTAAAAAATTACTCGGGGACGTTTTCGAAAATCCGTGGCAGCAAAAGTAGCTTTGATTTTATAAATGCTTCTTTAAATCTGAAAATTATATTGGTTTCTGGGGATAAAGAACGCTTTTACTCGGAAGAGGCTATTATGTATATCGTCGTACGCGATTATATTACATTTGTCTAAATAAGAAACATCTATCATTTTGGTTTCTAATAAGCTGTTTTACACATCTAAACTGTCATCTTAAAATTTTACACATATTAAAATTCGATGTCAGTAAAATTGTATCTCTTACCCGCCTCGCAAAATGAATCGCAATAGTATTCTATCTAAATTCTTACATTTGTCTTTGGATAATGATAGTATGTTTGACATGAGATTTATTTCTAGCATTCTAGTTTTCAAATACAGGAAAATCTCCATCAGCATTTCAAACGAAACATAGGCCGCTTTATTCACCGCATCGTAAACATCTGTGTAATTCGTCAAAGGAAATTGTAACAAATGTTTGCTGCAATTTACACGCTCAAAATGCTTAAAATATCTGAAATTACAGAAATTGCGTTTGATTTAACTAGCGTGTCTGCATCAAGCTTATATCAAAAACAGAACTTAACCTTTTAGGAAATTTGCATCACCTAGAGGAAAAAAAGGCATCTTTCAGCAAAAATAGTTCATGAGTCTTTTCGTGGAATGAGCTTCGAACTTTAGAATTACAGATTTATACTGGAATAAGTTTTTTGCAATGACAAACCTAAAAAGGATTTTCAGTCGCCAAAAACATTGCTATATCAACGAATATGGCAATCAAATTAACTTTGTGAAAATAATAAACTCTCTCCCAAACTTTTTGTCAACCATAGTGTTTTCCAAGTGTATGCCTCGTCGTTTTCCCCAAAACTTTCAACTGATACGGAAGGGGATAATCTTTGTAGGAATTTCATTTTTATGGGGGATAAAGTAATATTCTGGCACGGCACCTCTCTCCTCAAACGTTTGGTGTATAGGGTCTTGCCGCCTGAAAAATCAGTAGGAACCTTCCAGCGAGATAAGTCTATATATCACGTGCCGGTATTTGACATCCACACAGAGCCAGTAGCATTGCAATGTTCCCCGAGTGCCATCCTCCAAAGAACACACTGAACTTTGTGTTCCAGTGGGAACAGGTGCTTTACAGCATGGACTTCCGCCAGCACGTCTAACACTGTTTAAATCATGATTAGAAACACAATCAATAATTTAAATTATAACTAATCACGATGTTAAGCTGATATTGTTTATAATGATGTAGCAACAAATGAAACAATTTAGTGACGTCTAAAATATATTATAAAATAATGTATTATCAAATTAATCAGTTAACCCTTTCCGGCACAAACAAATTCTGTTCGTAAAATGAGAAATTACTGACTGACACCGGAATTTTCAAACGACTTTTTTAGAAAATAGGAACTCCTTATTTTAAGCTTTCGTCATTGAAACTAAATTTTATTAAAGTAATCCTGGTGCCGAATGCAAGTTTGGAATTAAAATTAGGTGTGCCCGGAGTGTGACCACTGTGCCGGAAAGGGTTAAAACAATTTTATTAAATCAGCTAAATAATACTCCATTGTTTTTTTTTATTTTTCATTATTTGTGATTTTCGTTTAAGTCTAGACAATTCTTATAATATTGGAACAATTGTTTGATTGAAGTAATTGATTAAATTGAGCGTAAAAGCAACCGTTCGTCTGGAAGATAATTTATAATCTGTTGAAGATTTCGCGATTTATTATGTCAGACAGTCTTTAATTAAAGGAAAATTAATCATGTATTATTTCTTCAATCATTCCAGGAAAATAAACTTCAAGACAAAGAATTTTTTTTTAATGATGCACAAAGATTAATTAAAAGCTAAAATTAAAATTGAATCGTAAATAATTTAATTTCAAAAGCAACACTTTTTAATGAATATAGTAATTAGCCTATATATGAGACTTTTCCTGTAAAATAAGATATAAAATTTAATGTATTTTTTTTGTTAAATAATTGTAATTCTTAAAGTTAAACATAGACAATGGTTTATGTTTATTACTCCAAAATCGAGTAGCTAAATATTTTTTAAATATAGCACAAACTTTTAAAAATAACATGAAATATATAAATATATTAATATAGGAATTTAAAAGACGCTTGTATTGTTCGTCCTCAAAAAAAAAAGTTTCAATATTTATTAATATCTGGAATCCTAAAATATACATGATATCCCTTTATTACATTTGCTTTCATTGTTAAAAATCCCGATTTTTTGGATTTTACCTTACAATAAATACTACTTGAGATATGAAATGTTTTAAAAATAATAGTCTTTAAAAGTTACGTAATATGTGTATATATTTGGTGAAAAAAGCAGTTTCACACATTATTCAAATATCAAATTTGTAGAAGTAAAAGATAAAATTGAGTCTTCGAACAAAGATGAAAAAAAAATGTTATCATAAATTTATTTAAAATTTCTTTTACATTACATATTTCTAAGCTGCCAGGATGCATTAGTTTAAATTTAAACTATAAAATAAGCTTGTTCAAATTTAGTTTATTTTCGTAAAAAATGGTTACTTTCCACAGAAACGTCTTGCCCCTGCTTTCAAAGTGGTAAATCGTCTTCCTTGCGCCGGAAGAAAAAAGACAAAGTCTCTTTAGAAAGGCCTTGCGCATTATTTTAATATTAGAGTGTTATTAATAAAATGTAAGAAATTACTATAAAAATCTTTCTAAACATTAAAAAAACTTTTCCTATGTAGAAAAGCTTTTTATTATCTGACGCTAGATTATACGACGCACGCACTTAACCTCTCACATATTTTATCAACTGACTTGCACGGACATATCTGTGTTGGGTTTCAGTTTGGGTTAGTTTGGGTTGAGGGACTATCTAAATTTTTGATTGTGATTTAAAATTCCAGAAGAAAATCATCATTTCTTAACTTATAATCTGCTACTTTTTAAACAAGTTATTTCCAGAAACTTTTCGCTAACAGTGAAAAGAACGGGATGTAGAACATATGCTATCCGAAGTACTGAGTAATTTGAAAAATATGAAAATCTCGCTGCATGCAAATCTCCGTTAAAGTGTAAACGGAAATAAATGTTGTATTCTGCTATTTTTCTAGCTCCATCCAGCAATAAATGATAAAATATGGCACACATCTCAAAAATTAATGCAGTCGTGCTACGAAATTTAAACATCAGTAGCCGAGTACAAGTGTAGATAAAAGAAAATAAGAACACGTTGGCACTCGAATCCATTTATTATTTATATTTAATCATCTTAATTTCCAAGGGAATGCTCTCTCCTATAACTATAATCTTAGCTAGCCTCTATGTTGAAACATGCTAACGGCAGCAACATTTTACTTAAACACTCACTTCGACGTCCAAATGAATTTTCCTCTGCGTCCGTCAGCCCATTTTAAGCGAGCAGCGCAAAAAAGGAATTAACGCGGAAATCAATATAATAATTTTCGGCTTTTGCGTATTGAGAATATAAGTTTCTCGATAACAAAACAATTTAAGAGAATGTTTTTTTAGACTATTAGGAAAAGGTAAATGTTGAATTTACACAGATTAAAGGAAATAAAAAAAAATTAAATAAGGGAATATATAGGAAATATTTAATATAATAAAGAATTTAAGAAAATATGTGTTTTAAGAAGAAATATTCTTATGAAGTGTGATTTTTACATCTTATTTGTCGGGAATAAAAAGTGAATTTAAGTAGATTAGGATAAAATTTTTTTTTAATATTGACAGTAATGTTTAAGAAAAGGAATATTTTAATAAACTAGGTTTCTAAATGAAATATTAATAAAGGGAATTTTTTATATAATAATTTTAATAGGTTATAGAATTTTAAATTTTTTATAATATGTATAAATATTTTTTTTCTTGAAATTATCTTATTTTTAGATTTAAAAAAGGCAATCACAGAAATTCGCTCCTAAATTTACGTAATTTATATCCATACTAATTATTTTGTGATAACCGTTACATTAGTATTTATAGTTAATATTTATTTTATTTATGTTGTATGTGTCATATTTTTTTATGCAGTTCTTAGATTGTTCACCATTTGCACCAAAAAGCATTTTTGTTACTTCTGTTTTAATCACTTGGCAGCGTTCAATAGCGAAACATTTCACTGTTTATAGAAACTTTTGTGATTCTGATTATTTTAGAGTTTAAGTGTGTAGTTCGAAACATATATGTTAAATTCGTGTTTTATTTATTTATTTGGGAAGTTCTAATTTTGTTTATAAATTTCTTTATGGTATATTTCACAGAAACAAACAAATGCTGAATTATGTAAATTGCCTTAAATGCATACAGGGTAATTTTTCATATTTGTGTTCCAAGCAGAATTAAATGGTTTCATGCTTGGAAATTATTTGGAAAACCATAAAAATGAGACTTTTGAAACGGTGTTTCAAAAGCCACTTGACATTTTCCTTGAAAGTGTTTTTAATAAAGAGCTTGTTAGTATAAATAAGAAGTACAAGGTATAATCAATGCATTTCAATAAGATTGCCCTGTAAGTCTAAGCATAGGCTTCAACTTTCTTAGGTGGCGCGAAAGACATCTGCAAGCATAGGTAGTATTATTTGTGCTGCTACATCAGTTATTCGTTGTTTTAGTTGTTCAATTGTGTGGATCTTTACAGCGTGAACCTTCGACTTCATCAATCCCCTCACAAAAGAGTCTGGGGGTGTTAAGTCAGGAGAGGACGGCGCCCACAGTCTGCGTGAACCGTGACCTATCTACCTATCGGGGAATTGTTCATCGAGGAAGTCTCAAACAATTCGTGCGAAATGAGGCAGTGCACCATCTTGCTGGAAAACAATTGTGTTTTTTATCCCATCAGTATCTAATTGCGGATTCAAAAAACCTTACAGCATATCAAGGTAGATGTTCCCTGTAATTGGTGGCTCCAAAAACATAAAATGTCCACAGATGTTTGTTTTCGTTATTTCCATCCAAACATTCACCTTAGGAGTGTCCGTTTTCCACTTGTATAATTTATTAAGTTGCTGGTCTGTCCAAATTCTGCAATTGTGTCTATTGACTCTTCCTCGGGTATGAAAAGTGGCTTCATCACTGAACTGCACATTTTCCATGAGATTTGCATTAGCAACTGATTCTAGTAACTCAGCACGCATTGCCTCATGAGGTGCTATTTCCTCAGGTTCAAGATGGTGCATGACCTGAAAGTAGTATGGGCCTTTCTTCTGTTTATAACGCAGTATACCTCATACAGTTGTGTGAGCCACTCCAAGTTCCATATTCAGTCTTCTGGTAGATTTTGTTGTGCTTCGGTGTATGACGTTCTCAATAGCCTGCACGGTTTCTTGTGCCGTTGGTGGCCTACTGGAACGTTCCTCATCTGCAAAATGTCCAGTTCTTTGGAATTTATTCACAAGATCTCAAATTGCTTGCCTGATAGGAACTGGCTTCTTGAATGTCCGCACAAAATCTTCTTTCACCTGTTTATAGGACATTCCTCACATACAGGCAGATACAACTGCAGTTCTCTTTTTGTTCCAAACATTTCTTAAATAACCAGGAAAACAAAGGATTCATTATAAAACGTTATTGCATAAAAATGTAAAGATACTTTTGAAACTCCCTGTATAAAAAAATGTATTTTACATAATATACACATGTAAAACTACAAATGTAATATTTTCTTGTATAAGAATAAAGAAGTTTTAAATTATATTACCCTATTAGCTAAGATGGTATTAATAACCACTGCAGATAGCAATAGGTCACAAATTGATGACAACTAGGCTTAAAAACACCTTAAAAAATCATTAGATCTTTAAACATGAATAATTGTAATTACATTGCAGGTAGTTTAATTCCACACATAACGTTTTGGATTAATTCGATAACAGACAATTTCATATAAAACCCTTAATGTTTCCGTAATTAATGATGCTCTAATAATTTTGTTAACGAAGTGAAAACGATTTAGAAGAAATATCATATTTCTTATCTAAAGCTTAGTCTTAAATGTGTTTGGATAACTGAGTTATGTTACCCAAAAGTAATATTAATAAACGCCTCGCCGTAAAGAAATTTATCATACCCATTATTGAAAATGAGAAACTACTTTCAAAATGTTTTAAATGAATCAATAAATGTTTAGAAACTGAAATATGTATCGAATTTTAACGATAATCAAGTTGAAGGTATTTTAATTGTACTCACAATGTTTTGAATAACTAAATAAAGGAGTACTTACTAAATATATATATATAAGCGTGGTTTGGCACATAATTGATTCCATTGTTATTGTATCTCAGTTGTAAACATACAAAATATTTCGCGTTTTACCATCTGCGCTCGGCTAACAGAAAAATACATTAACATGAACTTAATTATTTATAATTAAGTCATAAAAATATTAAAATGTTGTCATCGGAAACACTTGTGTGCCCATAATGTTTATAATTCTAGCACATCCGGAAATGAGTGAAACATTTAATACAAAATTCCATCTTTACATACAAGTTAAATTAAATAAGAGTCTTATAAGAGGAAATTTCTTAAAGACTCTCAATTTTCTACAATTAATGATGCTTAAATAATTTTGTCAACCAAATGAAAATGACTTAGAAAAAAATGTACGCTTCTTATCTAAAGTTATGCATATGTTTTTGAATACGCGTGAAGATAACTCAGCACTTAAAATAACATTGGAAAATACAAATTTACATCCTGTGGTTGAAAATATTAACCTGCACATAAGAATTATCAATGTATATAATTATATCTAAATTTTACAGTTAAATAAGTAGAAAAATGAATGAAATGCAAAATATACATATATTCTACATATATATGAGCTCTTTTATCAATATTAGAATTATTTAGGTTACGCATGCCACTGAAATGCGTACTCATGGTTGAGTTCCCATTTTGAAACACCCTGTATAAAAAAGATGTATTTCACATAATATACACATATAAAACTACAAATGTAATATTTTCGTGTATGAGAATAAAGCACTACTAAATTATATTAGCCTATTAGCTAAGATGGTATTAATAAACATTGCAGATAGCAATAGGACACAAATTGATGACAACTAGGCTTAAAAACACCTTAAAAATCATTAGATCTTTAAACGTGAATAATTGTAATTACGTTGTGGGTAATTTAATTCCATACATAACGTTTTGATTAATTCGACAAGAGACAATTTCATATAAAACCTTTAATGTTTCCGTAATTAATGATGCTCTAATAATTTTGCTAACGAATTGAAAACGATTTAGAAGAAATATCATATTTCTTATCTAAAGCTTAGGCTTAAATGTGTTTGGATAATTGAGTTATGTTACCCAAAGTAATATTAATAAACGCCTCGCCGTAAAGACATTTATCATACCCATTATTGAAAATGAGAAACTACATTCAAATTGTTTTAAATGAATCAATAAATGTTTAGAAACTGAGATATGAATCGAATTTTAACGATAATCAAATTGAAGGTATTTTAATTGTACTCTCAATGTTTTGAATATTTAAATAAAGGAGTACTTACTAAATATATATATATAAGCGTGGTTTGGCACATAATTGATTCCATTGTTACTGTATCTCAGTTGTAAACATACAAAATATTTCACGTTTTACCATCTGCGCTCGGCTAACAGAAAAATACATTAACATGAACTTAATTATTTATAATTAAGTCATAAAAAAATTAAAATGTTGTCATCGGAAACACTTGTGTGCCCATAATGTTTATAATTCTAGCACATCCGGAAATGAGTGAAACATTTAATACAAAATTCCATCTTTACATACAAGTTAAATTAAATAAGAGTCTTATAAGAGGAATTTCTTAAAGACTCTCAATTTTCTACAATTAATGATGCTTAAATAATTTTGTCAACCAAATGAAAATGACTTACAAAAAAATGTACGCTTCTTATCTAAAGTTATGCATATGTTTTTGAATACGCGTGAAGATAACTCAGCACTTAAAATAACATTGGAAAATACAAATTTACATCCTGTGGTTGAAAATATTAACCTGCACATAAGAATTATCAATGTATATAATTATATCTAAATTTTACAGTTAAATAAGTAGAAAAATGAATGAAATGCAAAATATACATATATTCTACATATATATGAGCTCTTTTATCAATATTAGAATTATTTAGGTTACGCATGCCACTGAAATGCGTACTCATGGTTGAGTTCCCATTTTGAAACACCCTGTATAAAAAAGATGTATTTCACATAATATACACATATAAAACTACAAATGTAATATTTTCGTGTATGAGAATAAAGCACTACTAAATTATATTAGCCTATTAGCTAAGATGGTATTAATAAACACTGCAGATAGCAATAGGACACAAATTGATGACAACTAGGCTTAAAAACACCTTAAAAATCATTAGATCTTTAAACGTGAATAATTGTACTTACATTGTGGGTAATTTAATTCCATACATAACGTTTTGATTAATTCGACAAGAGACAATTTCATATAAAACCTTTAATGTTTCCGTAATTAATGATGCTCTAATAATTTTGCTAACGAATTGAAAACGATTTAGAAGAAATATCATATTTCTTATCTAAAGCTTAGGCTTAAATGTGTTTGAATAATTGAGTTATGTTACCCAAAGTAATATTAATAAACGCCTCGCCGTAAAGACATTTATCATACCCATTATTGAAAATGAGAAACTACATTCAAATTGTTTTAAATGAATCAATAAATGTTTAGAAACTGAGATATGTACCGAATTTTAACGATAATCAAGTTGAAGGTATTTTAATTGTACTCTCAATGTTTTGAATATTTAAATAAAGGAGTACTTACTAAATATATATATATAAGCGTGGTTTGGCACATAATTGATTCCATTGTTACTGTATCTCAGTTGTAAACATACAAAATATTTCACGTTTTACCATCTGCACTCGGCTAACAGAAAAATACATTAACATGAACTTAATTATTTATAATTAAGTCATAAAAATATTAAAATGTTGTCATCGGAAACACTTGTGTGCCCATAATGTTTATAATTCTAGCACATCCGGAAATGAGTGAAACATTTAATACAAAATTCCATCTTTACATACAAGTTAAATTAAATAAGAGTCTTATAAGAGCTATTTCTTAAAGACTCTCAATTTTCTACAATTAATGATGCTTAAATAATTTTGTCAACCAAATGAAAATGACTTACAAAAAAATGTACGCTTCTTATCTAAAGTTATGCATATGTTTTTGAATACGCGTGAAGATAACTCAGCACTTAAAATAACATTGGAAAATACAAATTTACATCCTGTGGTTGAAAATATTAACCTGCACATAAGAATTATCAATGTATATAATTATATCTAAATTTTACAGTTAAATAAGTAGAAAAATGAATGAAATGCAAAATATACATATATTCTACATATATATGAGCTCTTTTATCAATATTAGAATTATTTAGGTTACGCATGCCACTGAAATGCGTACTCATGGTTGAGTTCCCATTTTGAAACACCCTGTATAAAAAAGATGTATTTCACATAATATACACATATACAACTACAAATGTAATATTTTCGTGTATGAGAATAAAGCACTACTAAATTATATTAGCCTATTAGCTAAGATGGTATTAATAAACACTGCAGATAGCAATAGGACACAAATTGATGACAACTATGCTTAAAAACACCTTAAAAATCATTAGATCTTTAAACGTGAATAATTGTAATTACATTGTGGGTAATTTAATTCCATACATAACGTTTTGATTAATTCGACAAGAGACAATTTCATATAAAACCTTTAATGTTTCCGTAATTAATGATTTTCTAATAATTTTGTTAACGAAGTGAAAACAATTTAGAAGAAATATCATATTTCTCATCTAAAGCTTAGGCTTAAACGTGTTTGGATAATTGAGTTCTTTTACCTAAAAGTAATATTAATAAACGCCACTCCGAAAATAAATTTATCATACAGGCTATTGAAAATGAGAAACTACATTCAAAATGTTTTAAAAGAATCAATAAATGTTTAGAAATTGAAATATGTATCGAATTTAAACGATAATCGCGTTGAAGGTATTTTAATTGTACTCAAATGTTTTGAATAAATAAATAAAGGATTACTTATTACATATATATGTAAGCGTGGTTTGGCACATAATTGATTCCATTGTTATTGTATCTCAGTTGTAAACATACAAAATATTTCGCGTTTTACCATCTGCGCTCGGCTAACAGAAAAATACCTTAAAATGAATTTAATTATTTATAATTAAGTTATAAAAATATTAAAATGTTGTTATCGAAAACACACGTGTGTACATAATGTTTATAATTCTAGCACGTCCGGAAATGAGTGAAACATTTATTACAAAATTCCATCTTTACATACAAGTTAAATTAAATAAGAGTCTTATAAGAGGAAATTTCTTAAAGACTCTCAATTTTCTACAATTAATGATGCTTAAATAATTTTGTCAAACAAATGAAAATGACTTAGAAAAAAATGTATGCTTCTTATCTAAAGTTATGATATGTTTTTGAATACGCGTGAATATAAGTCAGCATTTAAAATAACATTGGAAAATACAAATGTACATCCTGTGATTGAAAATATTAACCTGCATATAAGAATTATCAATGTATATAATTATATCTAATTTTACAGTTCATTAAGTAGAAAAATGAATGAAATGAAAAATAGACATATATTCTGCCATATATGAGCTTTTTTGAGCATATATGAGTTAATTAGGTTACGCATGCCACTGAAATGCGTGCTCATGGTTGAGTATACATCTTGTGCTGCAAAGTCGCAGCCGTGCCAATACATACAAGAGTGTATACATGTAAGAGTGAGAAAATGCTACATAGCTATAAATGTTAGAGCATTGGCGCGTAATACCAAAGGTTCCGGGTTCGATTATCGGTCTGGACATTTTTTCAGAGTGTAGGTTATACGCTGAGTAGTAAGTAATAATGCATATCCTTTGTTATACAAGTAATCTCCAGCGTAATTCCAGATCTGCTAGAAATTTAATTAGCATATATACTCACCGATGCTGGGTTTAATTTCGTCTCATGCATATCACTAAAATGGTTGATTTTCCATCTTGTGCTGCAATGTCGCAGCTATGCCAATACATAAGAGTGAGAAAATGCTAGTTTGGATGTTGTCTGGATAGCTCCAAATAGTAGTGCTTTCGTGCATAATACCAACATTTCCGGGTTCGATCCCCGGTCTGGATATTTCTTTCAGTCTGGTGGTTTTACGCTGAGTAGTAAGTAATAATTCATATACTTTGTAATATAAGTAATAACTAATATCCTTTGTTATATAAGTAATAATTAATCTCTTTTGCTATATAAGTAATCTCCAGCGTAATTTCAGATCTGCTGAAAATTTCATTATCATATATACTCACCGATGCTGGATTTAATTTCGTCTCATGCAAACAATTGAAATGTGTGCTAATGGTTGACTTTCCATCATGTGCTGCAAAGTAGCTGCCGTGCCAATAAATAAGAGTGAGAAAATGCTGGAAAGGATGTCGTCTTGTCTTCATAGACAGCGTGGGTCAAAAGTCCCGCACCATAGGAAAAACATGTATTGTTAAAATATATTCTCAATATGATTGTCTTCTTTGTCAAAACACAACTGCTGGCGATCGTTCATGTTCCTTAGAATGTTGACCACTAAGATTGGCGTTGTGGCATGGCACTCAGTAGCAATTCGCTCATGCAAATGGTTTTTATCTCCGGTCTTCTCACTGTAAACTTTCAATTTAAGGTAACCCAATACAGCAAATTCTACACGCTTTTCAGTTGTCAGCATTTTCATCTACAAATTAAAAAAAAATTAAAAATTAAAAAACTCCTATGATGCGAGACTTTTGGCCCACCCTGTATATTCAGTATGTATAAATGTATGCATATATTCATCAAACTTTTAAAATTTTACTTACAGGATTTACAAAATTTTCGAATTTTGCTTTTGTTTCAAAATTTGCCTCTTGATGTTTGTTTAGCAATTCTTTAAGCATATACAGGGATTGTACTATACGTCAATAAAGGAGAGTAAAAAAAAAAACTATTACTGCAAACAATTTGCTTAGATATTAAACAGTTTTTCTTTTAAGTTTTGTTTCTAAAGTGAAAAATGTATGCATAAATATATACAGAATTTACTTCTATAAAAAATGGAATATTTGCATTTAAAATTTTGTTTCTCAAAAATTCTTCTTTGGATAAATTTATACGACATGTTTACAAGAGAAAATTAATACAAAAAATTAAAGGATAAAACTTAAAACAAGAAAATATTTTGAGTGTAAAAAATTGAAGAAGAGTATCTTAACATTAACAAAATATATAAATAAATACATATGCTTTAAGACAAAAAATATCTTAATTGATTGAAACTGTCAAGTCAAGTTGTTTATCTCAATCTACTATTTGACGCATAACGTATGTTTGTTGTTGGTATGATTTTTAAAGACATTTTTATCAGACTGTTTTTTTCATACTAAATATTCTTTAAAGACAGAAAAATAACAATCGATCGAAGCTGTCATGTCTAGTCGTTTTTTTCGACCGTAACATATGTTTGTTGGCATGGAATTTTATTAAATGACATTTTTATTAAACTGATTTTTTTATTTACATTCCTGTCTTATGATTTAACATTGCAGATTAATAAATATTTTATAAAAATATTAATCTGCTTTTGCTATAAAAAAATTTCCATTTCAAAATATTAGAGCAAATAAAGGAAAACGAAAACAAATGGGAAATGGGTGTAAAATTAATTAATTTATTTAAAAAAACAGCGCTTACACGTAGTAATGAAATAAATTTCAAGCTTCAAAATTTAAATTAATTATTATGAGGTGAAATTCCACGGTATACAGTCTTGTATGTACAGTCCAGGAAAAAGAAAAGGGCTGTTTTATCACTAAATTATTGTATAGAGATGAGAAAAGTACCGTTATCCTGGGGATTTTCCTATTATGTATACTTTTATGAATATGTATCTTAAAAATTTTAAACATTCTACAAACTTAGAATTTTTAAATGGTTTCACTTACTTTTCCCAAATTTCACTCACTTTTGACACCATATTAAAGTTACACGGATCAAGACAGCCGGAAAAAAATATAGTTTGTGTACTTTGTGTTAACTCTTCATACCTCTTTCAAAATGTGTTAGGGATTTGTCTATAATTTTCATTAAGATCTTACAATGAGAAGTACCAATAATATTCAGTTAGTAATCATAAAAATTATATAGTAAATCAAAAAATTTATTAAACTGACTTGACAAAACTAATTGTGTTTCTATAATGTTGAATTTGTTCTGGAATTTCCGAAAATTTTATTCCAAAATAAAGAAATGCAATTTTACAGTTCGGCCTCGAAGTGTTTTATTTTGAGGAGCTTGTGATCCAAATCACGCATTGTCGGTACACAGAACTTGACGCGCTACTGGAGTGCAGCAGCCATAGGTGTAGCAGACAGTCAGAAATTTGTCATCACATTTAAAAAAGTAAGATTTTGTAAAAATAGCGGTACAAATTTTAATTCAAATTAAGTGTAATAAAATATATCCCACTGTCCTTTGAATAGTTACAAGAAAAAGATTCCGTAATTTTTTTTTTCGGGTATATTTCTCTAAATATCTAAAACTAAAGACTCGAATGCGCTTTAAAATTACACACCGTTTCGATGATTGTGAATCGTTGTATGTAAAAATTTATTTAGGTCAAGATTTATGATATTTAAAAAATTAAATAATGTATATGAATTTATAAATAATTTTTATGATGAAAAATATGCTTTTGAATATAAAAAATGCCTGGAATATATCTAAATGAATATATATCATTTCAAAACAAAAGATTTTTTTTTAAAATATAAAAACTATACCTTTTCCAGGCTCCCTTGATACAAGAAATTCAAATATGGTGTCAAAAGATTATGTTACCATTTGAAAATTTAGAGTTCATAAAACGTTTTTATATTTACATAACCTCTATTTAAAAAATTGTATCCATATTCGGAAAAATGATACAATTCCCAGTCGAATACCACCTTTTGGATATCTATACGATAATTTTGTGATAAAAGAGTCCGTGATAATATTTTATTTCCCGTATATTAATCAGGAAATGATTAATGTGAAGGCCTGTACAAAATCTGTACGTATGTATGTGTAATTTATTGCAGTGAATTTCTGCAACTCTTACAAAAAGGGGGAAAGGAAGCTTTCTCTGTCGATAAAGTACTGTCAATAGACAAGCATGTGAAAGTTTTAATCCTCCAAGAATAATTAATCGTTTTATAATGCCATAAAAATTCTGAACAGAAAAGTTCGTGTAACAACATTTTGAAATTGATATTATTAATAACTATTTCATAATAGGAATACATAGGTAAAATATTCGGTACTTCTCTATTATCCCGTCGACTACTTTTCATAACAAAAAACTATCGCCAAACTGTAAGATTAAACACCAAAAATGTAGTCCCATTTACTTGATGTCAGAAACAATTATACGTGTTTGTTATGTCATCAAGTGGTTTTTAATTCGACATTTGCGTGTATTTTTCATTATGTTTTACTGATTTATTAGTTATTTCATTAATTAAAATAGCAATTGTGTCCTTAAATTCTTATATTTTATTTGTTTATCTATTTTGATATTCCAATGGCAACGTTCTCCCGTTTATTTTGCGTTACAGTTTGGCGATAGTTTCTTGTTATGAAAAGTGGTCGACGGAATAATAGAGAAGTACCAAATATTCAAATAAAAAAACCTCATACCGTTGTTCTTCATTGCTATTATTTTACGAAACAGATACGCAAAAAAAACTGCTACACAAGAAACGTGACTTTTTTAGATTATTGAGTGTACAATTATAACTCAGTTTTCGAATAAGGTCCTTGCCTAACACAATCGGTACTGTATATAACAATAATTGTTATCAAGCAACGCAATTCGTACCGTCTATATGCAATGAGCATGGTTCAACAGCATGGAAACAAAAGCCATATGTAAACTGCTGCTACAAACACAAAAATGAATAAGATTTTCACATCAAATCATTACGGGGGATGAAAGATGGATTAATTTGGATAACCAAAATACCTGAAGACATGGGTGCGTATTGCAAGGAAAGTCTCCTTAAAACTCTCAAAAAATTCTAGAATTAATAATACTGAAGAACCCACGTACAATAAAATATCAATGAAATTTCGCGTCAGAATTTCGACAGATTTCGCAGAATAAAATTAAACACTTTGTGTTTTATCACCAAAGGCAAACATTACAATTGTATGATATTCAAATAAAGAAAAATTGTGAAATGTATGTGAATGTAATGATTTCGACACTGCTTTAATAATGAGTGAATTTTGCAATTTTGCTTTTAAGTTTAAATTTGCGTAATAAGATAGTTGATGCACGTTAGAATAATTAAATGCTTTAATTTTATTTTGAATTTTCTTTTTAACGCTTTCTGCAATAGTTGAAAAGTGTTTATGAATTCGGCTTGTCTGTCTGTCCGTGTTCCAACTCGCGTAAATATACTCGGATTGTCATGCAATTGATATATGTTAATGAGGTTCACTATGGCCTGTTCGGTACTGAAAATGAAGTTTATAGTTCATTTATAGGGACACTCAAAAGAATTCCGTTACATTACCGTCTATGAGGGAAAATCGTTTGCGGTGAATTTTAACGATGTGACACACTTTCAAACATATTTAAATTGATATATCACTGAGGTGTACTACAGCAAGCTTACTATAGAATATGGTATGCAAATCATTCATCGTTCATTTACAGGGATAAACAAAAGATTTCCGTTAAAGCACTGTCTAAGAACAATAATTGCTGCAAGTAAGTTTTAATTTGTGGTGCGTTTTTAAATTAAACTACTTTTTTCCCTATTATTTAGTGTGTATAAATTCTATAGATGCTACACCGGGCAGCACAAAGAATCTCGAGAACATTTCCGCTTATTTACAGAAATTACTGAAGGACAATTTACAAATTTGCTATGCATTTCCTTACTGAACTACATTTTAGCATATTATGTAGTATATATACAAATTTATAGATCATATACAGAGCTAGACAAAACAATTCGAATATTTCCCCGACTATCCATGGTAATTCCTGAAAGTGGGGTTTCCAAATGTGTTATGCATTTTCCAAAATCTCTCATCACATTAAGCGGTGAAGTTTCATTAAAGTAAGGTTTTTCATAATCTATGCTCGACGCATGATTTTTAGTTCTTGTTAAATAATTTTTCAAAGCTGCAAAAGCTGTTTATTTTATGTTGCATTTAAAATTATTTTCAAGAAAATAATGTTCGATCTGCAATATTAAGATGTTGATTTATTTTTCATCTCACGAGGAGTCATAGGTGTTCTCATAGGAATAGACTTATAAAATATCTTCTGAAAGCTATTAAGAGAATATATAATAAAAAACTATGGCTGACGAATTTACAGAACAAAATCAATTAATTTCACATTATGAAATGATTAAAACAACATTATTATCTTAAATACCTTAACGCGTATGTAGAAAATGGGTGAATTATTTTCGGTGGAAAATGTCCAAACAATTTTATCACTATCTGATAGACCCTAATTTGCGTTAGAAATTTATTAATTCGTATACTAACACTCGAATGAAAGTATTTGTAACAGATAAGCATGATTGCCGAAATAATTTTTCTTTTCCGACATTTTACATTTCTTGTGTTTTTAAGTTTTTATTTTCCGATGCTTTTATTCTAAAATAAAATATGTTTTTTACATACTACTAAATAAGACTTTTCTTTTTTTCCTTAGTACAAAGTTTATTTATTATATTTTTGATCGTATTAATAATTTACCATTATCATTGAACACGGGAAACAATTTTTTTCATAAACGTATTAAGTCGTATTAATACACGTTGTCAACAGAGCGAAAATTTACCGAATAAGGAAGTTTTCATGAGTTTTAACTAACGTGAAAATTGTGCTCATTTGTCTTAATTATAAAACAGCATGAGTATTATCTTGTATCTTTTTTTTTAAATTTTGGAGTATGAGCTTATGGAGATCTTCCTTGTAAGTAAACCAGGTTCATCGATGCCACAACACTACAATCATGATAGTAAATTTTATTGGGGGATCCTGAATGTCGTAATTTATTATTAACGGTTGCAACTATGCCAGACTGCAAATGTTGAATGTTACAACAAACAACGTTTAATCTACACCGGGAGGCGGCAGCACAGACAATCACCTCATCGAGTTCACGGCTGAAATTCCAGAATTAGTTAAAACTCGATTCGCATATTAAAACGCAATCGGTCTGCCAAGTCATATCTTGGTGAAAAACACGTGAAATCCAGATTTTAGGGGTTGACTCGTAGGTTTACCATTGTGTTTTCCTGCACCCAAAAGTATGAAAACATGAAGAACTGGGTGCAGGAAAACACAATGGTAAACCTACGAGTCAACCCCTAAAATCTGGATTTCACGTGTTTTTCACCAAGATATGACTTGGCAGACCGATTGCGTTTTAATATGCGAATCGAGTTTTAACTAATTCTGGAATTTCAGCCGTGAACTCGATGAGGTGATTGTCTGTGCTGCCGTCTCCCGGTCTAATCAATTTGAATGAAAAGTGTAAACAGAAACGTCCCGAATTTGACGAAATACACGTCTGTGCTTTTCTCTAACTTGAGGGTGCTCAAGAACATTCAAGGTTACATTAGAAACATTTTTCTGGGATGTCTTTCCCTCTCACTGTTATCTCCAGATTTTTCTTCTTCAAATTATCATTTGTTTTGTTTCACGGAGAGTGGCCTTATAGGAGAACAGTTCTGTTCTTAAAATTGGCTTGATGACTAGATACTTTCAAAATAACCAGATTTCGGAATTTATATAACACCTGGCAAGCGGGTGAGTGTTATAGCTTTAAATAAATCATTACTTTATTTTGAGTTTTTTCGATGCTTAAAAAAAGACAGAGTCATATTTATACACACAATAATTATCAGACATGGATGTGGTTTTAAAATAAAACAAATGCAGTGTCAAAATTGTAGAAGGTGGTTTAGAATGTTTACCATTGTTTGCGTTAAACTTTTACCAGCCATCACAACAACATTGCAAGCGCCCGAAAATGTGAATTTTAATTTTAATTTATTTAATTTTAATTTATCTTAAAATAGTTTTTATGTTTTAAATTGAGATTCGGTAACAACGGATCAGTATTTCCGCTGTAAAAAAAAAGGAATCACACCAACATCAAAAGGACGAAAATCTTCTGTTCTGCTGAACACACCACTTAACAGAAAACATATACACCCCACGAATCATGATCACAAAAACGGAATTGAACACCGCAGGCCATAATCTTATATGGATTCAAGAACCAAATTATTCAGTTTAGTAATTAGCAAACAGAATCTATTAAAATCGACTAATTTTATATTCTTCAAAAATAATTCTGAAAACTATTTAACTATTGTTTTCCATTGCAAAAGAGCTTATATCTATTGTTGCTTCTAATTCAGCCCTAATTTCTGACATTGAGGGACTTTTACATAACTGTGAATAAATCATGACATATGAGGTTTTTAAATTTCAAAACCTTTTTCTTCAAAAGCCTTAAATAATAATTGCAATCAAGAAATAAATGGATAGGAATTTATAGACTGATTAGACAAATTGAATAGAATTAATGATAATTTATCCAATTAGAATAATTGTGTTAAGATTTATCTGGTGAGTAGAATTAATTCTGTTTTTTCTTTTAAAGAAAATTGTTGTTGTTTTTTCAAAGATTGTTGGTATTGTTACTGTCATTTTTCATTTGTTTCTGGTTTTTAAAACAAATTGCAACGAATAAAATTTTATCTGCTCATAAAAAAGTATTCAGTAATACTTATAACCCCTTTCGGTAAAAACACAAGTCTAGTTCATTCAGAGATTTTCGTCTGAAAAGATAAAAATAAAAGCTATACTTCTCACGAGACTTAAATTTCTTAAAATACTGTTTTCCACCATAAAATTTATACAATTATTAATTGACAATTGATCCATCTAAAATTTGTGTTAATAGCTAACATATTGTAGCTAAATCTGCATAAACCTTCTAGTTAATAAACTTTCTAAATGCAAATTAGATATCTTCAACCTTTGGACCGCGGGCCACCAAGCTACCATTACTTTATAATAGAAAATATTATCGTATTTAAAGAGAGAAACTTTGCGACCAAACAAGGCATAGAATATCTTTCGGAATTTGTGGTGGCAAGAATGTTAAAGACACATAGTATAAATCATAAACTGAAAATCTGAACGACCTTTAATGAAAAAAAAATGTTACTTTAGCACACTTTTATGCGGTTAAATAATAACTACAAAAGGTTAATACTTATCGTATACACACGTCTAAATCAATTAATGTAAATTGTGATTAAAAAATAAGGCTTTTGGAAAATAAAAATTGTGTTTTATGTTTTTATAGGTAAAAACAATATAAAACCCAGTTTTATATTATGGCACTTTTCTGATATAGAAACTACATAAAGCAGGGACTTATCGCAAAAGTCTAAAACAACTAAATTAATATTTAAATGGAAGTAAAAAATATTTATTTTTAAAATTATAAATTATTAAAATTTAAATGTTTATAAAATAAGTCTTCCATTTTACTTTTATTAATCTATACACTTTATTAATGCAAAATCTATTTCAAGACACATTTAAAAAGAATAGGCTTTAAAAATTGAAGTTTATTGCTTTAAATAGTTTAATTTTAAAAATGTAAGCAATAATTTTAAATTATGTCAACAATTTTTGTTTTTAATAAACTTCACAAAGGAAGTGTTTTTTCCAACCGTCGAAACAACTTATTAAATAAACAACTTAAATATTGCAATGAAAATAAAGAAAATTATGTTATGTTTAATCATATAGAAAAATAATTTACTAAAGGTTTATTCACAGAAAAATTTATCTATATTTAAAATACGGAATATGAAAATGTCTCTGCCAAATATGTGAAATAGTAAAAAAAAACAGGTATTCATCTGCTTAGTTATGAAAATATTGTTATTCCATTATTTTTCTGTAAAACAGCATCTAAAAATAAGTTTTAAATTTTTAGTTCTATGAATGTATTTAGTAGAGATTTTGAAGAATACTTTAATTCTTTATTGTTACCTCAGTTGCATAATATAACACATCTCAAATTTGGTTTTAGATAGACATATGCAAATACAAATCCTTTCTTTACAATACATTGGCAATTTATTAAAATATCACAATAAAGAATAAATATGACGAAAACATCGATAAATTAAATTAAAATATTTTACTTCTTGCACATTTTCTTTTATAAAAGCGTTTCGTTGAAAATATTTACGACTGTAGTTTCTTATTAATAAATGAGCTTAAAAAAAGAGCAAAATAGAAATTGTCCCATATTTTAGTATTAGTATAAAATATTTTGCCGATATTTCAATAAAACTAAAATAAAAGTGCTATCTTGATAATGAAATAATTTTGCCTAAATAATTCCTTTTGAAATAAACATTCATGTACATCAAATTACTTTTAAAAATATTTGAAAACATAAATATGAATGCATGTTTTTTTTTACGAACAATTTCATTACTCGCAATGTTTTTGGTTGATAATTTCAAACGCAGTCTATACTCGCAAAACAAGATCTTACAACACATTTATTCAACTAATATATTATTTCGCATTGATTTACTTGATAAAATACTTATTGTTTATAATATCCTAAACAGATACGAGGCTGTCTACCTCGCTTTAACATGGCAGCCGGCCATTTTTTCGAATAAAACTGCATTAAAGTTACATTTTTAGAAAGATAACTTTAAAAATCAATTTTGAGAGATGAGTTATATTCAAATATGTATATATTTTAAGACAGCTTCAATTGAAATTCTGTTTACAGCCCAATATCTCAATCGATCGAGGCAAGAACAACAGATTCATTCTTTAGTGACCGATAATGTATTACACCATGGAGGTAATCATTCGCAAAGCGAGTTACCTAGGATTAAACTGTGCAGCGTTCCCTGGCATCTAAAATAATTCGCGCCTTTAAGCCAATCATAGTTTAGTATAATTCTGTTGGGTGAAGTACTACACAGCTGAACTTATTCGCGTTCTTTTCTTGAATGTAAACAAACTCAACTCACAGTTAAACAATGCGAGAAAGTTTTTTTTTTTTGCCTTTTTTGGATTATTTGCTATTTTCTTCTTTTTTTATCTGGGTTAAAAGTTCTGTGATGCATAAATTAAAGAAGTAGATAATCATAGTAAAAGAATTAAATGAACGTTACCGACTTTTTTTTCCTTTTAAATTATTTCGGGATTTTACTTTTTCAATAAATTGGTGGAAATATGTTTGTGTTACAGTTTGAGTGTTATGTACTCGTATATTCCTTTAAAAATACGTTCAAATAATACACCCTATTTAAGAGCAACCAGTGGTGAAATGATGAGATGTTATTCAGACCCGCATTAAACGTCATGAACCTTAGCCTTTATAATACGAAACAGGAAAATATGAAACAGACCACATGCTTCAATGATTAGTGTGCAAAATATTTCCATTGACTGTTGTCTGAAATTAACAAGGAGAATTTTTCCGTGGAAATTAAACAAAAAATTGTTATTATATTAAACATAACATTTCTGTCAGTATATTAAACACAAGAAACTTTATAAATAGAAAAACCAAAACATTTGAAAAAGAACACGATATACTTGAAATGGTAAGGGATTAAAAATCACCAATTTTTAGATTATTAGTATAAATGATTTCTTTTCATTTTTTTCGAATGCACCACTAAATTCACCAGCACGGATTACGGCACAGAGAAGGGGGGGGGGTACTTTAATATATATTAAGAAATATATATTGTTAAGATTTGCTGAATCACTTATTTGTTTACTTTTTCATGCATTACATTAGTAAAGATTGCCCGTTCTGTTATTCTTTTTAAATATCCCCTGCTTATATAAAAATAGCAAGTGTCTTCTGTGATGTTTCACATAGACGTTGTAAAATTAAGATTATTCGATTTTATCCAACTTCAACTGTCATAACTACTGATGAAGCAGTCATTTTTGGTGATTTTAATGTTACCTGTAAAATGTTTGTTTTTGGTATAGCACGAACTAAGAAAAGAATTCCGATCGATCAAATAATTGTATTTTACTAATTATTGGATTTTCTTATTTTTAATCGAAGAAAGAAACAATAATCATGGATTCAATTAATTTTGCAATATACATTGCACCCAAAAAATTTTTATTAAATCGGTACAGATGTCTCAAACGTTGGTTTTTCTTTTTGGCGCCAAAATAGAGACTTTTCCTTTCTATGGCAGCCTGGTGGTTTATAATAAATTTGAAAATGTGTGTAAATAAATAAAATTAAATAATATAAAAATAATTAACAAATACAATTAAATTCGTGTGTGTAATAGAATTAATGTGTGAAAAGTGGGTTTTCTTGCCAAAATAGTGCAAAGAAGAATTGCGCCAATCCCGGCGCGTCAGCGACATCTGTTCCATTAAATCATGTAAGGGTATTTTTTTTAATTATTATTAAGTAAAATTTACTAATGTTTAAAAACAAATTTTTATGTAATTTAATATAATTTAATCTTTTTGTATTAGTTTTATTGTTTCAGCAAATGTTAAAAGTAAACAAATTGGTGATATTGATATTTATAGAGCGTCCATCTTTGTTTACAATTCTAAATTGCCCAAGTAGCTTGAAGTTACCTTCAGAGTAAGTGGGTCATACTTTAATTTTAGTCATAGTTGCAGCGTCTTCTGGTGATTGACTTTATGACGTCATACGCAGATGTAAAATTTTAATTTAAAATTACGTCTAATTAAAAAAATTTTGACAAATGAATGTACGATAACAAAAATGTATCAAAATATCTTTCATTTGAAAAAAGAATTATGTAATTTGATGCAGTAATTTGTTCTCACGGACTATCGAAAGAAAACGCTTAGCGTTTTAAATATATAGATTGCACTCATTTATAATATTTTCTGCCCCGAAGAAATTCGGTATACTCAAAATTTTTGTTTATTTCATTTTATTCCGGGATACCAAAATGTATGCCGATTTCTGATAACCTGTAATTTTTTAATGCTATTTTTTAATGAAAATAAATAATTATTTTTGTTCAATAACTTACTCAAATCATGTCTTTAAACTAATATAGCATATTGATATTAAAAAAAATCGGTTTAATTTTAAATATATTAATTTTTTTGTGCTTCTTCGAATTTTTTTTTAAATTTCCAATCTTGCAATATTTTTGGCAAGTAGTGTAGTTACCGACCTATGTATTTTTTTAATCAATTGCCACCAGAAAATTTGTAAAAAAATAAAAAATAAAATAAAAATAAAAAATACACTTGCCAACCAATGTATATTTTTTAATAAATTTTCTTTAGAAATTTTGTAAGAAAAAGAAGCTTTTTCTTAATTTAATTATAATTAGAAAAATAAACTTCATGTTTACAAAATTTCTGGTAGTAATTGATTAAAACATACAAATGTCAGCAGCTATAAGTTTGCGCATGCCGAAATTATTCATTCGAATATTAAAATAATTCATTCTGCCTCTCACTACATTATGCTATCCTTGTATTATGGCGTTGATCACTTTATCATGGCAGATTCTTACTTCCATAGTTGTAGCTCATCTCATTTACAATTTATTTCCAGATAAAAGGATATTTTATGTATTTTATCTGTGTCTTGCAGTGTGAGGAAAGTGATGTGTTCATCTATGTCATTTTTGAGATTTTCGGTATTAAGTCTATTTTTCACAGTGTGGTCCGTATACAGCCCTTTCTCCAAAACTAATTTTTATAAATGTATATATATATATACATGTTATGTTAGTTATGTTAGGCTTATATATATATATATATATATATATATAATTGTATATATGTAATATATATATGTATATGTTATATATATGTATATTACATATATATATATATGTAATATATATATATATGTATATATAAATATATATATATATATATATATATATATATATATATATATTATGTTAGGTAAAATTATAGATAAAAAATAAGTCATTTCGAATGCAGTCGATCTTTCTCTTTTTATGAAAATATTTATGTATATGTCTACATGCATTATATTTTATTTATAGTTACTGATATGAAAAGTAAAAACACATTTTATTACATGAGAATTTTATTGATAGAAATAATATATATATATATGTTATAGGTAATCAATTTTAAAAAGGACTTGAATACCATTTTCAGGGTACATTTGCAGTACCATTTGTAACCTATTTTTTATTATTTTGCCTACCATAGCATCAAAACAATAATCTTCGAGATAGATTTTTTAAAAAAATTCAAGGTAGATTAAACTCTGTTTTAATTAAAAAAAATATCTATTCTATAATTTTTTTCATTAAAATTCACTACATTTCGCAATAGAAGAAAAAAATCCCTTTTTTTAATGGATAAAACATGCTTATCCTTTCTTCTAAAAATATTGTCTGTCAAATATTTCATATGATTATTACTTTGTAGTACATGTCAGGGAACTTCCCGACCATAATTACCAAATTATTTGTAACTCTTATTTCAGTTTCTAGAAAAGTTATGGTAAAAAAAGTAGTTTTCTGCGCTTTAATAATGACATTATGAAAGGTTACTGTGTAATTACTTTTTTTCCTGAAATTACAAAAACATGAATTGCTTTATATTTATCTTTTACTTACATTTCATTCTAAGAGAATTGTAACTCGAATGTCTTCCTACGAAATTATTTTTATTATTAAAAGTTACTACAGCTTCATATTCCATAAACAGAAGGTTTTTATCAATTGTCGTACCATAAGAAAAAGTACACAATTATTTTAATAATATATCTATTTTTTCAATTTAAACCTATTATCGTTCCCAAAGGTAAAGTGTCTTGAAGTTTATAAAAAATGAATAGATGCAAGAGAACGGATTATAATATTAAAGAGTATGAAATATTTCATGTTTGCTTCTCCCCCTACAGACTTAGTATACCTACTACTATACGGTGCCGCACGCAGCGGGGACATGAGTCTGAGGTTCGTTCGGTTCGATGTTTATCATATTCAAGGTTCAATTTTTGGAAAATTTTCATATGAATTCGAGGTTTACTTGATTCGAGGCCCCGATGCAAAATAGTGGCCCGCTACCAAGCTAGTTTATATACGAAAATATATGACAAGTAATAATTTAGTTCTATTATTATTAATTTGGGCGTTAACGGAGTAATAGAAAAAAAAATCATTACACAGGTAAAACTTGAGCACAAGCAAAATTTGAGGCAATGGGATGAAGTAAGAAGGTTTCTTCCACCTAGGGTTTTCTGATATCGTAAAGTTGTTTTGTCAAGAATCGTGTAAATCAGTATGGAATTCTTCTCTACGGTGATGAAGGATGTTGTCCATTGGCTATAATTCTTCATTATGTTGTACGATCAAACCAATAAAAATTATGTTTGTTTTTTGTTTGTTTTTTTACTTTTTCTTCTATAGAATCTATTTACTGAGATTTATTGGCTGAAAAATGCTGTAAGCTGACTTTCACACGGAAAACGTTAATTTCAAAGAAGTATCGATGAATTGGATGTAAAGTACCGATACATGGAAATACATCAAAAGTCTAACATCTATCTCAAGAATTCGATATTTTTTCACCCGATATACTAATCATTTCAATAATTCGATATCTTGCTGCCCTTTTTAAAACTAATACTAGCATGGTTTTCGATTGTTTTACATATTTCAGCAGAGATTCTTGAGCATTTTACACGAGATTTCATACGAGTAAATGCTTAAACTATTATTTTAGAAAATATTTAATTTTTTATGAAGTTACACAATTGAAGTGTGCATTTAAAAAAAAAAACTCACATCAGCTTAAAATGTAAATCAAAACTTGTTTTATTTATTTTAAGTATTATCATTAAGAATATTATACAAATCGAAAAGTTAAAAAAAATATATAACAATTTGTTTGACTATAGTTGATTTAATTGTATGTATGTCCTTAAAAAAGCATAAAAAAGGAAACAAAATGAATAAATGGATTCCTTTTCATTGTAATTAAAACCGTCCAAATATAAAAAAAGTGCTTCACTTATAAGGTAGAAATATGGTTAAACATAAATTACAAAATATTCATTACTGTTAATGAAATGTTTATTTCGTTCGATTTATCTGTAATAATATCATCGTGTAATGTGATAAAAGTAAAAATATAAAACTTTTTATACGAGTTAAGGATATAAATGGCATATTAATATAACTTCTTCACAAGTTTTTCAGGTTAAAAAATAACACAAAAAGTCTATAAAACAATTTAAATTCAAATTCAAAATAAATATTGATATATAGTTTCTTGAAATTAAAATATGAAAAAAATTAATATAATATGAAATTAATAAGTACAAAATAAAAATATACACTTAAAATTGATAACTTAAAATAACTTAATTTAAAATAATTATAATATTACTCGTGATCCAATATTTTAACATTTTAGTAGTTCTGCTAAAACTGTAATTCATTTTACTAAATAATGGATTAAAAAATACATAATAAACTATAACCCAAACTAAATACAGTAATATACACTAAAGTATAATAAAATATATTGCTGAGATTTCTGTATTGAAAAATTATCGGAGATTCTAATTGATCATGCTCCTTTCATTCATTGTAATGACCCATATATAAAGCAATTCTCTTGAAATCCTTTTCTTGTAAAATCGTTTATCATCTGTGTTTTTCTTCTCACCTCGTACTAAAAAAATTATTCGGGTTAAAATATCTTGTTCGTTTTATAAGATAAAATAAAATCTGTTTCTGCTCAATACGAGATAAACATTTAATGCCTTTAGAATAAAGCGCAGCTCTGGATAGCTTCCGATGGTACATGACCGTTTATTGAGAAAAGATAAATGCAATCGACGTTTCATCATGTGCGTAAAATATCAGTTTTATTATCTGATTTCGAAAATTAGAGCCCTCACATTTTCATTTGTAACACTCTTTATTAATTTACTATACTTTTAAATGTTTTATTGATTTAGATGACATGTGGATTTCACTAATGAAAGAAAGTATTGAATTTATATGAAATGTGTAGATAATGAAAATATAAACCAGAGGTTCACAAAGTGTGCTCCGAAGAGCCCTTGGGGCTCCGCCTATACTTTTTAGGGGCTCCGCGGCGTTCCAGGAACATAAACAAAAAATGCAAGAAATTAGCATATTGCAAAGGAAAATTTCTCGAATGTATGTAGGCATTTTTGTGTGTGTGTGTCAAAAATAAATACATCTATCACTGGGTTGAAAAATACTACAGTATATACTTTTTAATTATACTCCATCCGTCCCAAATTAGTTGCTACATTTGGGTTGAAAATTTTGTCCCGAATTAGTTGCTACATTTCAAGTAGGTGGAGTCATGAATAACTTCCGATTCAGTTTAGTAGATCGACACCAGTAAAATTATTAAATTACAATGAATATAATGCGGTATACTAGTTATTTGAAGCAATGAACTTTAGAATGTGAAGTATGAGATTAAGAAGTAATGTGACTCGACCTAATAAAAACGTGACGATAATTGTAATTATGAATAACAATTTAGAAATTACCCTAAAGAAGGAAATGAATAATAACGAGCGCAAGGCTGTATTACAATTTTTACTACAATATTTAAAGAAATTCCTTAAATGTCAATTAAAATTGCTTTATGTGCGATTCAAATTATCACAACTTGGCATTTTCATTCTCATTTTTTACTTTCCACAAATATAGCATTTATTTTGTGACAAATATTTCGAAGTTTTACAGGGTTCGCACGTTCTTAAGCAACGCCCCATTTTGTAAGGACTATACCACCAGTATACCAGAAAGATCATTTTCTTCCTAATGAATTCATGATTCATTAGCTAGAAGATAGTTTTATGCGATTACTGGTGGAAGAATCCTTACAAAAAGGGCCGTGGCTTAAGAGCGTGGGAACCCTGGATTTTTAAAAATAATTTGGTACTGATTTAAGGAGGGACGGAGGGTAAGTAAATGTTGGTGACTGATAGCATAGCACCCTGAAATCTCTGAAAAATGTTCAAACAGAATCATAAAATCAACAGTATTAATAATCAGTACAAAAGTATTCAAGTATAGCAACTAATTTGGGACATAATATAAAATTTTGCATTATAGATGTACCTATTTTCTATATAATATTTTTGGTTTGAACTACTTTATTTTATGTTTCTGCAATTATTGTGTTTTAAAAATTCGATTCAAAATAAACTACAAGAAATAATATCCTGAATCGAATGCACAAAATGCAGAGCCAGACATTCGCTTACAATAGTAAAAAATTACACCAGGCACCAGATATAAAAAAAAAACTGTGCAAAACAATTCAACCACATTTTTCACACTAAACGTTTATACGTTATTGCTTGTCACACTTTGTGCAGAATAAAAAAAAAAACTATAACTATAACTTTAAAATTAGTTTTGCGTAGTTTCAAAAGTATTTTTAAAGACTTTTAGACATGTACAGTACACTACTCGTTTATGTGTTTGAAATTAAAATAATGTCTGTGAAAATGGGTAGTGCAACGAATCATTATTATAGAAAAAAATTCTATCGGCATTTAATATTTGAATACATTGTATTATTTTTATTTTTGGAATTTTAATTCCCTTGAACTGTTTATTTATTTTTTTATTAAATTTTAGTTATTTAAATCTTCTATTCTGTTTTTTCTTAATTGTATTTAATTTTTAAAACAATGTTTGTCCCTTAAAACGTCTTTCTTATAAGATCTTTATCATTTAAAGCCCCTCACTAGATTCATTTTACATTTGTGTATATTGTACATATATATTTCTTTTTCTTTTATATATATTTCTTCTATATTTTATATAGTATTTATATTTCTTTAATCTGTTTATGTTATTTGTATTAATTTTTAGTTATTTCAATTTTCTATACTGTTTTCATTTAAAGCCCCTCATTAGATTCATTTTACATTTGTGTATATTGTATATATATATATATATATATATATATATACATATACGAGCAGGGAAGTCCGAGCTATGCTCGGTCAAAATTAAATTTGAGTTCAAATATCATGACCCATGACCAAAATGACCCACTAACTGAATTTTCTCGAACATGTGACTTAGCCCAACAGTCTTCTCGTGCCCGAAAACCATAGGATGCAAAATTTAGTGTAAATTGAGCCCCTTTTTAGATCTTGACCCACAATTACCCAGAAATGACCCACTAATCGAATTTTCTCGGACATGTGACCTAGCCCAATGATTTTATCGTGCTCGAAACTCGTAGGACACAAAATTTAATCAAAATCGTTAGAGCGGTTTTTTAGATAAAATTAATTTGACCCACGTTGACCCAAAAATGACCCAGTAATCGAAAGTTCTCGAACATGCGACCCAGCCCAATAGTCTTCTTGTGCCCGAAAACAGTCGGATACAAAATTTCGTCAAAATTGTTTGAACCGTTTTTTAGATACAATTAGCTAGACCATGACCCAAAATGACCCAAAATGACCCACTAATCGAATTTTCTCGAACATGTGACCTAGCCCAATGGTTTTTTGGTGCCCCAAAACGGTAGAATACGAAATTTCGTCAAAATCGTTAAAGCCGTTTTTAAGATAAAATTTGCATATATATATATATATAACCACACACAAGATTTGCTCGTATTAGAATATACTAAAAAAATGTAGTATGATATATATATTATAACTTTAATTTCTTTAATCTGTTTATGTTAATTGTATATTTAAATTTTCTATACTGTTTTTCATAGTAAAACAATGCTTGTCGATTAAAACGCTCCTTTTTGTAACATCTTGTATCATTTAATAAACTCCTCATTAGATTAATTTAATATTTGTATACGTCGTGCATATAGTTTTCTATTTGTATATTTTTCCTTTAATCTGTTTATTTTATTTTTATTAATTCTCAGTTATTTAAATTTTCTATGCTGTTTTACATAATTGTACTTAATTTTTAAAGCAATGTATGCTGCTGAAAACACATTTTTTAACATCTTGTATCATTTAACAACCCCTCTTTAAAATTTTGTTTTAATTTGTTTAAAATTCTTATGTTATTATACCACATTTTCCTATCAGAAATAAAGCTGTAGCAATTAAAAAATACATATTGGTTCTTGACATTTGTCATCTCACTAACAATCTAACTACACTTTTGCTCAGCTCCATCCCTTGCTTAGACTTTTCGTCAATGAGCACCCGCCCTGATATATATTTAACCCTACCCATATATCCCGTTTTGTTAGTAAAGTTTTTTTACTAGTTGCAGTTCTTTTAACATGTGTAGTTTTAAACCGTATATCTTTTTTGAGGCAAAAACAATGGTGAAAGAAAGTTTCTTTCAAAACTATAATTAATAGATAAATACTTCAAATAAAACATCCAAAAAAAGTGAACGATGCTGCACCTAACAATATAGATTACAGATTTTGCCCCACCCACTTAAACACTAAAACTATTATAAATATTCTGCTTCTAAATGTTTTTTTAAAAAATGGTTTAAAATAACAAGCTGAGAGGTAATTCGTTTTCGTTGCATGTTTAGAAGTACTAGAAATGTATAGAAGAACGAAAAAAGAATCCGTAATCGCATGATTCTATTTCGTGTAGGCGGGACTAGCAAAAACGTGTTACATAATTACTCATGGTCGACTGTGCCTACGCATTTTTTTTCTTTTTGCAAGTAGCCTATTGGGATTATAGAGAAGTCTCTTTTTGTAAACGAAAATTGTACAACTTACCTTTTTTATGTGTGTGTGTGGATTTCGCCATAAATAATAATAGTTTCACGTAAGCCCCAATGCAATGCATGACCCAGACAGGGTTACCATTTTGAACTTTAATTCCACATTCATACTGGAAATCCCGAAAGAATAAATATATTAATTGATGTCATTAACCCCTTAATAGTATTGCTCGAACATCGCTCGGGTAAGAAGAGTTTGTTTTCTTCGTTACTAAAAGCTTTCACAAAGCAAAAATTTTTAACTATAATTTTTGCTGTATTTGGCAGACATATCTCGATTATACAAAGCAGATATTTTAATACAAAAAAACTGGTCTTTAGTCTTTATTTTTTATTTATTGTGTCCAATAATAGTAATATTAAATAAAAATGTTAAGGGCTTAAATAATAGAAAAATAGATCTTCAAAATTTCTAGCATGAAGTCAGAATTTCTGTATCAAGAAATGGGCCAAACTGAGAACCTTGACCCCATGTTGGAAACAACTGTTTCGGACTCTTATCTAGCAGATCTTTCTCTGCTCCATAGGCATAAAAACATTAATTTGTAAACCATAGAGTACCGTGGGGTTAAGGGGCTCCGCCTTAGAAATTCTTCCCGAAAAGGGCTCCGCAAGCCCAAAAGTTTGGGAACCACTGATATAAACATAAAAATCATAAGTTAAATGCACTATAATTTTATTTGTAATGAACTATGTTACAATTTTAACATTTCAGTTTTATTTGTTAAAAATGAGATATATTTTAATACTGAGAAAAAAATATATACTGATATATAATTTTAAATGAGATTTTGAATGACAACTGTCTGAAAATCTAATTGATTTTTTTTAGTCACTGTAATGATCCTTTCGCAAAACAATTCTCTTTAAACTCTCCCTGTGTAAAGTGTAAATCTTCCGTTTGTTATTCCTCTGATCTTATCGAAACAAAAAATAATCGGGTTAGAAAATTTTGTTCATTTTATACGATAAAATGAAAGCTGTTTTCGGTTCAGTGCGAGAAAAACATGTAATACCTTTAGTCTAAAGTGCAAATCCGAATAGCTTCCGATCGTACATAACCTTTTATCGAGAAAAAATAAGTACTATCGTTGTTTTATCATGTGCTTAAAAGACTAGTTTTATTATCTGATTTCGAAAAATCGATTATATAAATTTTCATTTGAAACATTGTTTATTAATTTACAATGCATTTACATTACATTTACGCTACATTTATATTTTTTATTAATTTATATGATATGTGGTAAATTAAAATAAAATAATGAATTTACCGTATATTCTGGCATATAAAGTACTTTTGAAATAAGAAAATTAATCAAAATTTATATATGCGCGTTAAACGGGTATAAAAATGGAAGCTTTAAATTTAAGCATAAGAATTGTTACACTGTACTAGTACACAAGAGAAGAAGACATTATTATTTCAATGAGAGTACGATTTCAAAAGCTTTGTGGGGATTCAAGCCGATAAGTTTGCAAGTAGCGTATGTCCTCGCTTTGCATTTTCTTATTTGATTTAGATTTGTTGTAATCATTATACTTTTTAATGCTCTTTATTGTATTTTCATGCTGCATATCTCGTAAAGAGGACTGTGCAAAAGAAAGGTGCGCGTAATAGGACGAATACACCTAAAAATAGAATAATATAATCTCAAAGCGTAGGTGCGCATTATATGCCGGAATACCTGTGGTATATGAAATGAGCAGTGTATAATGAAATTATGAACATAAAAAATCATAATTCAAATGACTCATAATTTTATTTGTAATGACTAGGGGGGGGGAGGGGCTGCTCGCTACGCTCTACAACCCTCCGCGTAATCGCTTCGCGATACCGATTGGTATCGCACAGCAATCCCTATTTTCTAGAAGAAAATAGAAGAAAAAAATGAGAAAATCTACACAGATTTTCATTGGTCCAAATCATTTCCAAATCCATATAGAGAGAAACACTTTACAAGTTTAAGATTTTAGTTTTATCTGTCAAAAGTGAAATTCATTGTAGAACATATTGAACTAAAATATATATACTAATGTATATTTGAAATGATTTTTTGAATGGAAATTCTTAAATCTATTTGATTATTCTCATGTTAGTCACTGCAATAACCCGGTAATTTACTAAAGTGTAAATCTTCTGTTTGTTATACCTCTAATCTTATTTTAAAAGAAATGATAGGTTTAAAAGATCTTGTTCTTTTATAAGATGAAATAAAATCTGTTCCTACTCAATAAGAGATAAACCTTTAATGATTTTAGTCTAAAGCGCTTATTCTGGATAGCTTCCTGCCTCTACATCACCTTTTATTGGGAAAAGATAAATACAATCGATATTTTATCTTGTGTGTAAAAGACCAGTTTTATTATCATTTCGAAAAATAAAGGTTTTAAACATTCATTTGAAACAGTATTTATTAATTTACAATACATATAATTTTTTTTTATTAATTTACATGATATGTGTCTTTCCTAAATGAATATAAAATAATGAATTTATATGAAAAGTGTATAACATGAAAATAAAATCATAAAAAACATAATTTAAATGGATTATAAGACTATTTGCAATGAACTATTTTCAATTTTAACATTTTAGTTTTTTTTCTTAAAAAGTAAATTCATTCTAGAACATATTGAACTAGAAACATATACTGAAAAATAAATTTCTATGCATTTTTGAATGAAAAGTTTTTGAAAATCTAATTGATTATCTTCTTTATAGTCATTGTACTGACCCTTACATCGGAGAATTATCTGTAAATCTTTCTTGTGTAAAGTGTGAAACTTGTGTTTGTTATTCCTCTAATCTTGTTTTAAAAGCAATGTTATGTTTAAAAGATTTTGTTTGTTTTATAAGATAAAATAAATTCTGTTCCTACTCAATACGAGATAAATCTTTAATGCTTTTAGTCTAAAGCGCAGTTCTGGATAGCTTTCGATGGTACATCGGTTTTTTTATATGAGAAAAGATAAATACAATGGATGTTCCAGAATAGCTTCCTGCCGTACATCACCTTTTATTGGGAAAAGATAAATACAATCGATGTTTTATCATATGTGTAAAACACCAGTTTTATTATGATTTTGAAAAAATAAAGCTTTTAAACATTTATTTGAAACACTGTTTAATAATTTACAATACATTTACATATTTTTATTAATTTGCATGATATGTGGCTTTCATAAATGAATTTAAACTAATGAATTTATATGAAAAGTGTATAACAGAAAAATAAAATCATAAAAAGGATAAATTAAATGCATTATAAGACTATTTGTAATGAACTATTTTACAGTTTTAACATTTTAGTGTTTTGTCTTAAAACATAAATTCATTCTAGAACATATTGAACTAGAAACATATACTAAAATATAAATTTCTATGCATTTTTGAATGAAATTTTTTTGAAAATCTAATTGATTATCTTCCTTAAATTCATTCTAATGACCCATACAAAAGAGATTATCTGTAAATCTGTCTTGTGTAAAGTGTGAAACTTCTGTTTGTTATTCCTTTAATCTTGTTGTAAAAGCAATGTTATGTTTAATAGATCTTGTTTGTTTTATAAGATAAAATAATTTCTGTTCCTACTCAATACGAGATAAACCATTAATGCTTTTAGTCTAAAGCGCTTATTCTGGATAGTTTCCGATGGTACATCGGTTTTTATATGAGAAAAGATAAATACAATTGATTTTTTATTATGAGCGTAAAAGAACAGAATTATTATTTGATTTTAAATCATTGAGTCTTTAAACTTTCATTTGAAACTCAAATGTAAAAATTAGTTTACATTACATTTACATTTTTTACAAATAATTTACATATGTGGTTTCCAAATTTACATATAAAATAATGAATTGATATGAATTGAATGAGTATGAAGCGAAAATATAAACAGATAAAACATACTAGATTATTTTTTAACACAATTATTTCAAATTGGTAAAGCAATCATACAAGTTGTAAATTTCCAACTGGACGAACAATGTCCGGGCCAGGATTCGAACCTGGGATCGCTTGGCTGAAACCGCCACACTGGTTTACTGGATGAATTATGCCCTCCAGATTCGACCGGGATAGCTCAGTGATAGAGTGTGGCGGTTTCAGCCAAGCGATGCCAGGTTCGAATCCTGGCCCGGACATTTTTCGTCCAGTTGGAAATTTACAACTGATATAAAACATAGTTTAAACGAATTATTATACTATTTCATTTGTAATGAAATATTTTAGAATTTTAACATTTCAGTTTTATCTGTTAAAAATTAAATTAATTTTAGAACATATTGAACTTTGTGAAATATAATTCACAACATTGTAAAATATAATTTGCTATGAATTTTTGAATACAAATTATTTGAAAATATAGTTGATTGCTTTCTTTTTAGTCATTGTATAATGACCCATACACAATAAATTTACCTTTAAATCTTTCTTGTGTAAAGTGCAAATCTTCTGTTTGTTATTCCTCTTATCTTCTTTTAAAACTAGTGTTACGTTTAAAACATGTTGTTCGTTTTATAAGAGAAAATAAAATCTGTTCCGGCTCAATACGAGATAAAACTTTAAGGCTCAATACGAGATAAAACTTTAAGGCTTTTAGTCTAAAGCGCAACTCTAGATAGCATTCGATGTTACATAACTTTTTATTGAGAAAAGATACAATAGATGTTTTATCATATATACAAAATAAGTTTTTTTTTTAAATCTGATTTCGAAAAATGCAGCCTTTAAACTTAAATTTGAAATGCTTTGTTATTAATTTACATTACATTTACATTTTTTTAAAATTTACATAATATGTATTTTCCAGAAATAAATGTCAAATAATGAATTTGAATTGAATGAATATATAATGAAAATATAAACAACAGCAAACAAAAAACATAATTTAAATGAATTATAATACTGTTTAAATTGTAATAAAATATTTTGCAATTTTAACATTGTAGTTTTATCTTTTAAAAATGAAATTCATTTTAAAACATATTGAATTAAAAAACATATACTGAAATGCAACTTTCTATGCTTTTTTGAAGGAAAATCGCACTGATTGTTCTACTTTTATACATGGATCATTACAATGACTCATTTGTAAAACAATTCTTTTTAAATCTTTCTAGAATAAAGTGTAAATCTTCTGTTTTCCCCCCTCTTATCTCGTTTAAAAACAATGTTAGATTTCAAAAAATCTTGTTCGTTTGATAAGATAAAAAACTGTTCCTGTTCAACACGATAGAAACATTTAATATCTTTATTTTAATGTACAAATGTGGATAGTTTTTGATGGTAAATGATAAATGAGAATACCAGAAACCAAGGTTGGCAAAATTGTACTGAGCTAAAAACTGTGCTAAGTGCACAGGCGATCTGGAAATAAGGCTATTTGTTTGTACGTTTAAAAAAAAAGGGATTTTTTAATTACGTGCTGCGTTCTGGAGGTCAACTACTTAAGCATTCGAAACTTGTAACCCTTTGTTATCCATATTGATTAATTAAATTTGATTTTAAAAAAATGCAGTCCACCGTCTTTACACAGTTATTGAAATAACAGTTCAAAAATCACTATGAAATAAGGAATAGTTTCATATTTATTTCAGTCAATTATTATTGTCTCAATACTTTGAACTCAGTTTTACTCCGAATCGAAATTTTGTCACGTGTATCCCTTGGCTTCTAGGGTTCTCAAACGGAATCGATGTTTTATTATGTGAGGAAAATACTTTTTTTTTATAACCGATTTCAAAAACTAAATCATTTAAGAGGAAGATCTGCCTACGTTCTGTGATTTTTTTTTTTTTTTTTTTTTTTGAAAAATGTAATCCTAATAATATTATAAATCTGATTGAGTGCAAATGTTAGGCTGAAGCCAGCGTCAAAATGGAGCATTTAATGATCCTGTAACTTTGCATATACGTTGATTATAACCCTTAAATGAATATAGGTTGGTTTTTGTTTATTTTATTCAAATATTTTTCTTAATAATTCAAAATTTCGTTATTTTCATAGCGAATAAATGGATATTTTTTCGTATAATATTTTAAAATGGTTAACTTTACTTTACCGTTGCTAATACTTTATCGCTGCCGAAACTAATTCAAAACCCGGAATAATAACTTTTACTCGACAATTTAGTTTCAATTGAAAATTTTTCACGTGAAAAATGAAAATGAAATAAAAAAATTAAAGAATAAAAAAGAAGATTAAATAATATTATTAGAAAAAAAAACCCACTTTTTTTAGTTTTTGATAGTAATACAAGGTTTCAATATGCGAAACAGGCAAATATGACGTCATACATCGAAAATAAAGAGGATATGCTTTGATTGGTGAAGTAAAATGATTTTGGGTTTTTTTCTTCACTTTTTTTTTTCTTTTGTATGGTAACAATACTTGGCGTTTTACCGTCTGCGAACGCCTAATATAACTATACCATATTTTTTATTTAAATTTTAAAAAACTAAAAAGAAGTTTAAAAAAATGGTTAGCAAATGTCAACAATATGCTCCGTAAAATTATCCTTGTCGAAAATAATGTCATGGATAGCGAGAAATAGTTATTTTCATTCTTAAAACTAAAAGAAATAACTTGATTACCTAAAAAAAATGGCGAATGTTAATAGTTCCATTTTTGTTGATAAAACCTAAAGACTTAATATTATTTCGTTAAAGTAACATAATTTCCCCTATGCCAGTATTGAAATTAATTGCCTGGAAAAGAAAATTAACAAGAATTATGTCCTTAAAATGGGATTTCTCTGGGGAAAAAGAGACGTCATATTTGAAATAAAACGGGAATTTTCCAATATGTTTTAAAATGAGTGTGAATCAATTCCTTACATTAATAATGCAAGGATCAGTAAGTATAGATCTTTAAGTATCGTTGCCAAAACTAATTCAAAACCCGGAATAATAATTTTTACTCAGCAATTTAGTTTCAATTGAAAAATTTTCACGGGAAAAATGAAAATGAATTAAAAAAAATTGAAGAATTAAGAAGAAAATTAAATAATATTATTAGAAATAAAACGTACTTTTTTTAGTTTCTGGTAATAATACAAGGTTTCAATATGCGTAACTGTAGGAAACAAGCGAATATGACGTCATTTATTGAAAATAAAGCGGATATGCTTTGATTGGTGAAATAAAACGATCTGGGGTTTTTTCTTCAATTTTTTTCTTTTTTTTTCTTTTGTATGGTAACAATACTTGCCGTTTTACTGTCTGCGCACGGCTAATATAACTATACCGTATTTTTTATTTAAATTTTAAAAAAGTAAAAAGAAGTTTCAAAAGAAAATGGTTAGCAAATGTCAATAATATGCTCCGCAAAATTATCTATGTCGAAAATGATGTCATGGATAGCGAGAAATAGTGATTTTTCATTCTTAAAACTAAAAGATATAACTCGATTACCTAAAAAAAATGACGAATGTTAATAGTTCCATTTTTGTTGATAAAACATAAAGATTTAATATTATTTCTTTAAAGTAACATAATTTTCCCTATGCCAGTATTGAAATTAATTGCTTGGAAAAGAAAATTAACAAGAATTATATGTTATTAAAAAGGGATTTCTCTGGGGTAAACGGATACGTCATATTTGAAATAAAACGGAAATTTTCCAATATGTTTTAAAATGAGTGTGAATGAATTCCTTACATTAATAATACAAGGATCAGTAAGTATAGAAAGTAGATGAGTTTCACGCCATATTTATAACGAAAAATTTAAATGTTTTTTTATCTATACTGATTATTAAGCATGAGTATCCGTTATATACAGATGAGAGCTTTCTGCTAAAAATCACATCATAATTTTAAGAAAAGGAAAATTTACACGCATCTATTATATTAAAACCTGACCGTGTGTTTGTATTTCGCAACTACTCCTAGACTATCGAACGCAACGCGATTTATTTAATACCGGTTATCATTGATCCGAGGATGTTACACAAACTATCAGAATTTAAAAAATTTAATTGGATGCCAAGATTTTTTTTTTTTGAAAAGTTTCTCTAAAAACGGAAAGTAAATTACTCCATATTTGTGTATAAAAGAGGAGAAATAAAACAGATCAGTATATTTTTTAGACCATTTTCTCATTAAAACTGAAAAACAAAATGTATTTTCACTTTGAATAGATGGTGAAAACAAAATCTTGATTTCAGTAAATTATCCGAAAATAAAAAAAATATTTTCACATATTCAAACTTCATGAATCAATTTATTCTGGAGAACAAAAATTGCCTGTCAACATACTGTCATTTAGATAACAAGATTTGTTTCAGCTGTACATTAAACCAAGGAGGCAGAATTGAATTTAAAGAAAAAGCTTATACTATTTCCAATGAATGGTGTGTTTTTTTTATGGATGGCTGTTAAAACGTTTCACAAAGGCGTTAAAAGTAAAATTGTTTATCAGGTAAAATTGGCATTTGTTTTTACCCAATTCGCCTATTTCCACGATATTATTTAGCCCTCCATTTTGCATTGGTTGCAATTTTATTTTTGCGATTATTTGGCACAAAATTTCACTTTTTTAAGACTGAGTTATGTCGAGGCCCCTATAACAAAAAATACCGTATTTTCTCCTATGAAATGTGATAAATAGTTAGTTAATAACTTTTTTAATTATCGGGAGTGAAATATTTTGCTTAATTAATGTATTTATTCTTCTTTCAATGTTGCGTGAACGAAGTCACGGGTAACAGCTAGTATGTTTTATATTTTTAAAATGAATGTTGATTTCTGACATAAATTATAAAAAACAAATAAAATATTATTTAGATTGTAAGCAATGTTTTAGAAATTTGTACATTGCAACAAAATTAGGTGTTTTTTCTTGTCACGGAACTCTCACTTTTGCTTAATATATTTCACTTTTCGCTTAATATAACATTATTCAGACATTTTTATGTACAACGAAAGAAAGGTTTTAATATATTTCAAACATAAAAGATATTTTCTTCTTCCAGGAATATTTGCTCTGCGCTAGACTCGAGTTATCGTGTTCTCTACCTTTTTTTTCATCATGTCTGTCTATTTTTTTCGTAGCTTATCAGCACATGCCAGTCCATAAATATATATACAGGGTGTCCTAGCTAAGATGTTACAAACTTTGAGGGTAGGTAGGGTATACCTGGATGCCTCGGAATTACACAGCAATGTCGGGTCGGAAACGCCTTCCTGACGCGATATACGGCATTGAACAAGGCGCGGGTATTTCAATCGTGCTTGTTTCGAAGCTTCATTTTGCATTTTTTAGACATAAAACACAAGAAGAAAGGACACAAAATAGGAGAAAAAAGGTGTTTATTACTCGCCGTTCATAAACATAAAAACAAAATTAATAAAAGGGAAGTACAACTCATATCAAAGGCGGTGTTCAAATTGACGACACCCGCTTGTGATGCAGTCCTCACATCTTAGCTGTATGGAAGTTCGCACATAAGCAAACATTCCAGGAGTGTCATGGATTTCTCCGGCAGCTGCAAACCAGTTCGTCTTATCCACTATGGTGCCACTCTCGTTGCCACTCTCGTAACTTCGTAGTCAAGGATAAGGCCAGTGATCTAGCCTTTTCAATGCCCTTACTGCGTCAGGAAGGTGTTTCCGACCCAGCATTTCTATCTGATTCCGAGTCGTCTAGGTGTACCCTACCTCCCCTCGAAGTTTGTAACATCTTAGCTGGGACATTATGATGCACGAAATAAAATCCAGAAACTGGTGCACCCTTGAGTTCCTACATTTTAATACACACACACACACACACACACACATATATATATATATATATATATATATATATATATATATATATATATATACAGGGTGCAATATGTTATCTAACTCCGACCTTTAATTTCTCAACTGTTGGTTGTAGACATATAGTTCCAATTACAAAATCGTTTTAAATGAAGTAAATATTCATGTTGTGACATTGTTTAAAGTAAAAAATAAATTTTATAAAAAATACGAAATCTTAGTTTTTATATGGTCCTCCAACCCCTATAGTATATTTATATAGGGATATAGTATATTCCTATAGTATAGTATATTTAGAAAAAGTTTACAGATATAACACAACAAGTTTGACTTCTGTACTACCAAAACTTACACAGTTAATAAATTTCAAAGTTTGAGATTTCTTCACAAGATTTTGTCTTTTATTGAGGGGTCAATTTAAAAATGAATTAAAGTAATTCAAGATCGAAATCAGGGTGCAATATCCTTTTTACGGTGAAACCACCTTTAGCTGGTATCGCCAAATTGGGGTATCACCAAAGAGGGTTATTTCATATAAAAATTTGAGCTGACTTTTAGGGGTCGTATGCAAAGCACAGAATGAAATATTGAAATTAAAGAGCAAAATAAACAGAAATTTATTATCATATCAGAAAACTGTCTAATATAAAAAAATGAATACATCAAACGAGTGAACCTATTAGAGATACTGTTCAAAGTGTTCTCCATTGGTGGCAATGCTAAATTGAATGCGTGACAGTACTGAGTCCTGGACACGTTGGAGAATAGCATATATAACTGTGCGACAAGCAAGGATGATGCGCTGCTTCAGATCAACCAGATAAGTAGGCTCAGGCACATACACCTGCGCCTTTATGTAACCCCAGCATTTGAAGTCCATGGGAGTTAAATCCGGTTAACGTGGTGGCCACTCTACCGTGCCACCATATCCAATGATCTGTGGACCGAATTCGGTGGCCAGATGCACGAGGAAGCTTGATGCTTTATTCGGAGGGGCCCCATCATGTTAAAACCACACCCGCCATAAATGTCGGAGAGGCAGCTCTTCATACATGTCACGTAGTGTGTTTAGTAACAGGTGCAGGTAACGATCGTCCGTTAAAACCTCATTGTAGGAGATGGGTCCAACAATCTGGGTTCGCCATATACCGCACCACACGTTCGTTGACCAACGTACCTGGTGTCGTACTGTTCGGACGATGTGGGTGTCTTTCAGAGACGAGTAATGCAAATTGGGCACGTTCACACGTTGATTCATCTGTCCACAGAATGTGAAAAAGGAACGACGGATTTTCCTCTAAAGTTTTGAGCATTAAATTACAATAATCAAATCGCTATGCGTAGTCACCCAGCATCAATGCTTGCTCTAGTGTCGGAGCGGATGGTATGGATGCACACCATGTGCGTGTAACAAATGCCAAACATGCAGTCGCGTGTACCAACATGCCTCTTCGTGCTCAGTTATGGTTTTAAAAGGGCGAATGCCAGCAACTCCTTTGATGTCCTCGAACTTTGCACCTTAGCCGTCTGCTTGTTCTAGGTAGTGGTGCAGTAGAGCCGGTCTCTCTAAGACGGTGCAATGCATCAGTTATAGTTTCATGCTTTGGATGTCGATTTCTAAGGAAACGTTCTGAATAAACCCCTGCAGTCGCTATGGCATACCTTTGACTTTTACCATAAATAAGTATCAATTTGGCATATTTCGTGTATGTGTAGCCTGCTATTACGATCTCAGCTCTGACTAACATGTCCAGTGCTAGATGGCTCGTGTTTTATCCCGAACGTGTGGCGCTGCCATACTATTGTAATTTGCATTATCCGGATTGTCATGCTCGTTATAACTCGGCTGGTCGTTTGCATTCCGCTACCATTTATCTAGTTCTTAGTGAGTATATTTTATTTTCCGGTTGCCGATTCTACCTACTTTGACTTTTGAATGTTGTTTGACCCCTAAAAGTTAGCTCAAATTTTTAGATGAAATAACCCTCTTTGGTGACACACCGATTTGGCGATACCGGCTTAAGGTGGTTTCGCCAAACGTTGCACATTGATTTGGATGTCGAATTACTTTAATTCATTTTTTAACTGATCCTTAAATATAAGACAAAATCATGTGCAAAAATCTTTAACTTTGAAATTTTTGTAGTACAGAAGTCAAACGTTTTGTGTTATATCTGTTATGATATGTGTAAAATTTTACTAAATATAAATTTTACTAAATAAATATTTGGGGACCGAATAAAACGTTAGATTTCGTAATTTTTATAAAATTGATTTTTTACTTTACACAGAACTCATGTTCTGTGTGTGTGTTCATATTTATTATTATTTAATGGCACAACATGAATAATTACCTCATTTGAAACGTTTTGTAATTTGAACTATATATCTACGACCAACGGTTGAGGAATTAAAGGTCCGCGATAGATAACATATTGCACCCTGTATATATAAATATATATATATGTGTGTGTGTGTGTGTGTGTGTACTGTCCTACCCTCCATTGTCAGTAACTTGAATGGTTTAAACACCAACGTACGGAGTAACCAATTTCATCCCGAGTAACTTTTGCTGGTTACTCGCTGTGTTTAAGCATGCCACGACGTTCTTGAAGTATATTTCTATACGTTCCACCACTTTTCTCGAAGTTACTCAGACAAGCGTTATTTTGCAGTTATTCATACACACCGTGTGTTATAAAAAGTCTTAAATCTGTTTAACGCCATCTGGCGGTGTGTAAAAATGCAGCCTCGAACCCAGAGAGTTTCCCCAGCGGTTACTCGATAAAGCGGCAGTATTCCAATAATGACAAACCTTGAGTGTTTCGCTTTGGCAGTTAATCAGGTTTGCTATGTAAGTGTTTCCTCCCTATTTAACTACTTTTTTAGTAAAAAAATACCTGTCTATGCAGCTTTTAAAATGTAACGAAAAAATTAAGTATAAAATTCACGATTTTATTTTTATTTAGTTTCTCAGCGTACATTTTCTACGGAATACAATCTGCAATAGTCGAATATATTTAATTTATCAAAATTAAATGTTTATAGACCTAATATTAATGGTAAGAATTACTAATATTTCATTTATAGAAAAATTTATTTTGTTTTAAACATCCTCTTTTGGCTCAATCGGAACAATAGGCTATTTCTTCTTTTTTTTATACTTTAAAAGATACAATGAATCAGATTTGTTAAAAAAAAAAACACACTGGTCTTATTTCTTCAAGTTCATTATTTTGATAAGAAAGGTAATTCGTAGAGAAAACATAACATTTTTTTATGTTATTGTGATGACACAAGACACATTTGGTACTTAGAATACGCAAATGAGATTTGAAACCAATCATTTAAAGGGTGCCAACGAAATTATTTTTGTATGTCTGGCATCAAAATAAACAACTTCCAATGATTTTAATGAAATCTAAGTTTACTACGCATTTCTAAAACTATTAAATTATAGAAGTGTTTTTAATATATTACACTGTTTTCTTTTTACGTTCATTTACCTATTTAATTCTTAGTATTTGAAATATATCATTGTTGGAATTTACAATCCAATTGGCTTATTTTAGCTCACGTGGTTTGGTGTATCATGAACTACATTGTTCTTATGACTCATATCAGAATCAGACATTAGGGTGTGACTTATGTTTAAACGAATGGGGCACTGAAAATATCCCTAATATAACAGAGAATATCAAAATAAAAGAATATTTTTCATAAGAAAAAATATCAAGATATTTATTTTCTTATGAATGGCTTATAAACTAGTGATTAATGTAGCTTTCAGTCCTGAGTTTGTGTAAAGTGTTAATGAAGATTGTCATACTGTATATAATAAAAAAAATATGTTAAATATACAGATATAGCACATATTAAATAAATATGTGCTATATAATGTTAAAAAGTTAGGAACTAGAGTTGCAACAAGTGCTTATAACCTAGTAATTAATGTAGCTTTCAGTCCTGAGTTTGTGTAAAGTGTTAAGGAAGATTGTCATACTGTATATAATTATTAAAAAATGTTAAGGATTAATTAATCATTTCGTGCATTTTCTATCTTTTTTTTAAAAATATTTTTCCCATTCCCGTTCCCACTCTTATCTCACATAACTTTACTAAAGCTACCTCAGCATAGCCAAGGCTGATCTAAAATCCAAACTTGTTACTTTCAAACATATTTTTAAATTCATTTATGTTCGTAAAAATTGAAAAGTGTTCTTTATAATATGAATTTACGTAATAAAACTCTTTATTCTATCTTTCGGAAAAATAGAAGATTTTTCATGAAATGTTATCAAAATTGGAAAGTTTTTTGGACAACGCAGGAAAGGAAAAAACTGACGTCCTGAGAAAACAATCGTTTGTAACTCAAGATATAATTCATTACTCGGAAAATGAGAACTCTTTGATCACACATCACTTCTCTTATAAGGTCTGCAATTATAATACTTCTATGTTTAAAAACTATTAACAAAAAATGTCAAAAAAATGTCAAAAAATGTCGCATTATTAATGCGATTTTTTTTTTTTTTTTTTTTTTTGTAATATATATATATATATTTTTTTTTTAAGGATTGGTTTAAATATTTAGAAAGCACTGTTTTATATGATATGTAAAAATAAAAATCGACAAGAATGGGAGTGAGAAACGGCTGACCATGTAACATACAGAATTTTCTGCTATTGTTTTTCAGGGCCGTTCATTGTAAAGTTTTAAATGGTTTTCGTTTCGTTTTATATTTCTTTATTTTTTCGTCTCATGTATTTATCATAACGCATTATATGTAGCATGAATAAGCAGCATGGCAGTGGTTGAATAGTTGGATAATATGCAAAAATCACTAAAATAATTTATTTAAATTTTTTCATTGTTGATGTTTGTTTTATAAAATCCGTTTAAAAGAAAAGAAAAGAAAGAAAAAGAGCTTTCACGTTCAAATTTATTTGAGTTTATCTTCAATGTTTAATTACTAATGCATAGAACAAGGGGATTTAATAGTTTAAAAATTTTTGTAGATTACTTAAAAAAAGATGTGCGAAATAATCATGACGTTATGATAAATACATGAGACGAAAAATTAAAGAAATATAAAACGTAACGAAAACCATTTAAAACTTCACAATGAACCAGCCTGAGAAACAATAGCAGAAAATTCTGTATGTTACATGGTCAGCCGTTCTCACTCCCATTCTTTCAATTTAGTATGAACATTGATGGAAGGTTCCATTTATGTAGTCTTCTAGGCTCTGTAGGCTAAATTTCTTTTAGCCATTTGTGCTTTGCTCTACATTGATTTTTACATATCATGTAGAACAATGTTTTCTAAACATTTAAACGAAGCCTTTAAAAAAAAAAACGCATTAATAATGCGACATTTTTTTATAGTTTTTGTTAATAGTTTTTAAACATAGAAGTATTATAATTGAAAACCTTATAAGAGAAGTGATGTGTAATCAAAGAGTTCTCATTTCCCGAGTAATGAATTATATCTTGAGTTACCAACGATTGTTTTCTCAGGACGTCAGTTTGTTCCTTTCCTGCGTTGTCCAAAAAACTGTCCAATTTTGATAACATTTCATGAAAAATCTTCTATTTTTCCGAAAGACAGAATAAAGAGTTTTATTACCTAAATTATTTTTATAAAGAACATTTTTCAATTTTTACGAACATAAATGAATTTAAAAATATGTTTGAAAGTAACAAGTTTGGATTTTAGAATTGCTTTGCCTATGCTGAGGTAGCTTTAGTAAAGTTATGTGAGATAGGAGTGGGAACGGGAATGGGAAAAATGTTAAAAAATAAAGATAGAAAATGCACGAAATGATTAATTCTCAGTATCTAAGTTTAAACATTCGCGCAAACAAATATCTGTAATGCCAAGAAGTGTTGTCGGTAATCTATATTCTGAGTAATTCGTTAAACTTACTATATTCTGAGTAAGTAGTTAAACTCACGCACAACTGAGTAACAATCTTTTAATTCGGAGAGTTTCTACCGGTAAACTACAATTCCTTCCGAGTATGTAAAGGTATAGATAAAACACACATTGTTCTATAATACTGCATTCGATCAAAAAATTGGGTAAGTAGCAAAATTTTTTAACAAAATTCAATTTTTTATCTTTAAAAATCACGTTTTACCTTGATTAATAAAAATCACTACTCTTTTTACGCTTCATAGAGAGTGCGAAAGAGTGACTTAATTAAATGTATCAAAAATCATATCAAATCCAAATCAGGGGCTACAGAGACTCGCCACAGTTTAAAAATGCTTTAATCAGGTCATGTTCCCAGCATCTAAGTTTAAACATTCGCGCAACCAAACATCTGTAATGCCAAGAAGTGTTGTCGGTAATCCATACTATATTCTGAGTAAGTCGTTAAACTTACTATATTCTGAGTAAGTAGATAAACTCACGCACAACTGAGTAACAATCTTTTAATTCGGAGAGTTTTTCCCGGTAAACTACAATTCCTTCCGAGTATGTAAAGTTATAGATAAAACACACATTGTTCTATAATAGTGCATTCGATCAAAAAATTGGGTAAGTAGCAAAAGTTTTTAACAAAATTCAATTTTTTATCTTTAAAAATCACGTTTTACCTTGATTAATAAAAATCGCTACTCTTTTTACGCTTCATAGAGAGTGCGAAAGAGTGACTTAATTAAATATATCAAAAATCATATCAAATCCAAATCAGGGGCTACAGAGACTCGCCCCAGTTTAAAAATGCTTTAATCAGGTCATGTTCCCAGCATCTCAGTTTAAATATTCGCGCAACCAAACATCTGTAATGCCAAGAAGTGTTGTCGGTAATCCATAGTATATTCTGAGTAAGTCGTTAAACTTACTATATTCTGAGTAAGTAGTTAAACTCACGCACAACTGAGTAACAATCTTTTAATTCGGAGAGTTTTTACCGGTAAACTATAATTCCTTCCGAGTATGCAATGGTATAGATAAAACACATTGTTCTATAATAGTGCATTCGATCAAAAAATTGGGTAAGTAGCAAAAGTTTTTAACAAAATTTATATATCTTTAAAAATCACGTCTTACCTTGATTAATAAAAGTCACCACTCTTTTTACACTTCATAGAGAGTGCAAAAGAGTGACTTAATTAAATGTATCAAAAATCATATCAAATCCAAATCAGGGGCTACAGGGACTCGCCCCAGTTCAAAAATGATTTAATCAGGTCATGTTCCCAGCATCTAAGTTTAAACATTCGCGCAACCAAGCATCTGTAATGCCAAGAAGTGTTGTCGGTAATCCATACTATATTCTGAGTAAGTAGATAAATTCACGCACAACTGAGTAACAATCTTTTAATTCGGAGAGTTTTTACCGGTAAACTACAATTCCTTCCGAGTATGTAAAGGTATAGATAAAACACACATTGTTCTATAATAGTGCATTCGATCAAAAGATTGGGTAAGTAGCAAAAGTTTTTAACAAAATTCAATTTTTTATCTTTAAAAATCACGTTTTACCTTGATTAATAAAAATCACTACTCTTTTTACGCTTCATAGAGAGTGCGAAAGAGTGACTTAATTAAATATATCAAAAATCATATCAAATCCAAATCAGGGCCTACAGAGACTCGCCCCAGTTTAAAAATGCTTTAATCAGGTCATGTTCCCAGCATCTCAGTTTAAATATTCGCGCAACCAAACATCTGTAATGCCAAGAAGTGTTGTCGGTAATCCATAGTATATTCTGAGTAAGTCGTTAAACTTACTATATTCTGAGTAAGTAGTTAAACTCACGCACAACTGAGTAACAATCTTTTAATTCGGAGAGTTTTACCGGTAAACTATAATTCCTTCCGAGTATGCAATGGTATAGATAAAACACACATTGTTCTATAATAGTGCATTCGTTCAAAAAATTGGGTAAGTAGCAAAAGTTTTTAACAAAATTTATATATCTTTAAAAATCACGTCTTACCTTGATTAATAAAAGTCACTACTCTTTTTACACTTCATAGAGTGTGCAAAAGAGTGACTTAATTAAATATATCAAAAATCATATCAAATCCAAATCAGGGGCTACAGGGACTCGCCCCAGTTCAAAAATGCTTTAATCAGGTCATATTCCTAGCATCTAAGTTTAAACATTCGCGCAACCAAACATCTGTAATGCCAAGAAGTGTTGTCGGTAATCCATACTATATTCTGAGTAAGTCGTTAAACTTACTATATTCTGAGTAAGTAGTTAAACTCACGCACAACTGAGTAACAATCTTTTAATTCGGAGAGTTTTTACCAGTAAACTACAATTCCTTCCGAGTATTTAAAGGTATAGATAAAACACACATTCTTCTATAATAGTGCATTCGGTCAGAAAATTTTGTAAGTAGCAAAAGTTTTTAACAAAATTCAATTTTTTATCTTTAAAAATCACGCCTTGCCTTGATTAATAAAAGTCACCACTCTTTTTACGCTTCATAGAGAGTGCGAAAGAGTGACTTTATTAAATATATATATAATATTTTGTTTCGTTTAGATGATATGGTCACAGGAATGAAAACAATTGGGTAAGTGTGATCGAAGATTGCACAAATGAGTTAGTTTAATATTCCTTTCAAAACACTTTATCCTTTTTTTTATAAAATCCAAATAAATTTCATAAAAAAGGGGTCATGTTTTTTACAAAGTAAAAATTTACCGGCCTATTTTTCTGGTTTTTTCAAAAATCTGAATCCGTTCGAAAGCGGGCTAATCCCGCTATTATCCTCTGTCTTAATAATATCTGTCATCTGGACTAAATGTGATATTAAAAAAAAATCAATTTCAAAATTAAACATGTTGCATATAAACCTTCAAAATGTTAGACGTCAGATTAATTTTTTTAAATTCTATAATGACGTCATATTAAGCTGTTTTCTATATTTACACATACTCAAACTCCTTATATTATTAAGAAATGTTTGAAATTTCCCGTTATATTACCAATATGACGTCATATTAATCTATTTTTCAATTGGTGAAACTTTTTATTTCATTTTCATTTTTCACGTGAAAATCTTTCAATAGAAAATTAATTATTGTATAAAACATTTTATTGTGGATTTTTAGTTGTTCGCAACTGCTATAACGAAAAATGTTTAAATTAAATAGGAAAAGGCTGTTAGATTTTTGGATCTTTATCTCTATATTTTAAAATAATACGATTTTTTTTTAAATTTTGATCTTCATATTAGGTATTCAGCTATAAGTACACAAAATTTCATGACTGTAAGTTATATAGTTTCTGAAAACCCTCTCTGTGACAGACAGACAACGAAGCGGGATAAATGGGGTTTCGTAAGATGAACGAAACGCTGAAAAGCATTGTTTAAACTATCTATAGTGGAACTCCATATATATGTTACCTGAGTTGTACATTTCCCTCAGCAGACCTGCCAAGTCTCCGGCTTTTTGGATACCAGTAATTTAGTACAGAAAATGTTGTTTTATTGAATCGGAGCATTTTGCGATTTAAAAGAACAACATTTTCTCAAAAAAATTACTGGTGTTCAAAAAGCCGGAGACTTGGCAACTGTGCCTCAGTTATACGTTTCAACTCAGCGGTCCCGGCCGCTTGCCATTAAAAATTAGCTGAGTTATACGTTTTGCGTTATACAACATTTCCCTCAGTTATACGTTACGTTTTTGCGTCCCCGGCCGAAATTTTGTCTCATTTATGCATTTTTTAAAAGAAATCATCGGACGACACATCGGATGAGTCTGATTTGAAAGATCTCACTCAAACTTCGGGGCTGCTCTGGGGACTTTTGACGTAGACATAGTAAAGCGGTTCGTTAGTAGTAAAAACGGTAACGGTAAGACGGCTGCATTATTAACAGAAATGCAAAGTTTGCTGTTCAATGTTGGTATTGCCCAAAAGAAACAATCGAATATTACTGTTTACATATCATTTGATATGATTATTCAAATTCTAAATTTAAAATAATAATAATGGTAGTTTTAGTTTCATACTAATTATATACATTCATACTAAGTTTATGAGTACGACAAATTTTAAACAAACACACTCATACGACACATTTATATAATCATGTACATATCATAACTGCCAACTTTTACGGTTTTTTATTACCACTAAAAATTAATAGAAATTTTTGTAGTATTGAATCACATGATTTCGGCGATTTAATAAGTAAAAATTTACTATAAAATTTTAGTGGTAGGAAAGAAGCGTAAAAGTTTAAGAGGTTTATTTATAAATTGGCTAAATGCTGAAAACTTTCCTAAAAATGTCTTGTTTTATTAAAATGTCTTGTTTTATTAAGTATGAATGCATTGGTTCGTATTATAAATATATGCTACATAATATGTATATATAAAATATTTTTTAATGGCCTGAAATATATTTTACTTCATTTCTTCATTCTATTTCTTCAATTCTTCATGTTGAAAACTTGCTAAAAGACCAGGCAATGAAAAATCTTAACATTTAAAAAAATTCCTTGCAGCGCAGTTAATTCTATAAAGTGAATATAATTTTTTAACACATCCCATGTCCCCTCTTTTTACAAAAATAGAGCATTTAAATAAATTTCCAGTAAATCGTTTAAATTCGGTGTTCATAATTGGAAAATTGAACCTTATATGTTTTCAGTTATTGCCTTACCTCTGCCCCCTTAATATGAAAGACCAGTCAAAATTGGGTGTCCACGGGAAAAATCTGAAATTTTTAACTTTTTTTTTTCTTTTCTGTTACCTCGTTATCTGTACCCTTGTCACATTACTTCGAAAATGCCAGGAAACTCTTAACATTATTTGTTTACACAAGTATTATTATTTCATTCTAATAAGTTTTTAAGATTCCTAACCCTTCAAGTAACCCCCCCCCCCTTCCCACACACACACACCTCGGGTAAGAAAAATATCATTATATAATGGTCAAATCTGTGACTATACATGACTATGATTTTGCCACTCTATTACTTTGAGCAAATTGAAAACGATGGAATCTTTATAATTTGAAAGGAAGAGATGACTGGAGCTTTACATAAAAATTTAGAAGATATTTTATTGAAGGTTTACACAGGAAATATGAAATTTAGTAAATCTTAGTAGATCTTAGTAAATCTTGGATCTTAGTAATTTAGACGATCTTAGTAAATCTTAGATCTTAGTAATTTAGTAAATCTTAGTAGAATAATTAATTATTCTTAAAATTTAATTAAGTTTTATAGTGAATTTACTTCAAATTAATTAATCCCTTACACATTATTATTCTAGTGAATCTGATGGATTAATCAATTTTAATTCTGAACACAAACATTTTTTAGCATTCATTGTATCCAATTTTAGATGCCACAGAGGCTGGATTGACAGTATTTCTTACTGTTTTATTCGAACCTCCACGCACATTCTAATCACGCGACATGCTAAATGTCTAGTGCGGAAAAGAAAACCGTTTCATGTGCGTGAGAGGGAAAATACCTTTTAAATTTGGTTCTTCCATTAAAAGTACGAAAGAAGAGGAAGATCACTGCTTGTCGCGCACTATAGTAGCATTGGGGAAGATAAAAATGCCAATTGTGCTCATTTTTTACGTCAATTTTTGCACTTAAAGCAAATTACCGGATTAAAAAACTTGGTCGCCAGTGGCGACCTGGTAACCGCATTTGTCAAGCTGTGCTCGTTACAGTAAAACCTGATAATACAAGATCGCTAGAAATCAGGATTTTTTTCCGTTTTAGGTAGAACTCTTTTCCATCTTAAAAGGCTTATTTGTTTAGTATTCCTTATGCCATGACCATATTTTTTCTCCTATTGTATGTTTCTTATGCATATTTGACTAGTAATTTAATAAAATTCTGCCACCTTCAAAATTAATCTGAATTAGTACTTAGCGTGTAAGTGATTATTTAAAATATTTATTTAAAGTTGTTAGAAATATAAGACATAAAGAAAGTAAAAACAGATCAAGTTTTCAGAATATACTGTTGAAGGGAACAATAAAAATAAGTTTGCTCATGATTTACGAAAAAGTGTAGCTTAGTGTAAAAATCTCAAGAGTTATTCAATAATTTAGAATTTTAAGTTTACAACTTAATTTGCATGTCAATTTGAAAGGTAAAATGTGGCCTTTCTCATCAAAGGATAGATTTTATCTTAATTATTCATTATGTCAATTAACAGAAATAATATACAGCAGTACAGCTTTTCATTGCACTATTGTGATACTCTAAGAAGCAACACCAAACTAAAGTATAATACTTTCAGACCTTTCAGAATACCAACGACGTATTTTGTACGCCACTCTGTAAAAAAAGGTGCGAATTCCAGAATAATCATATAATTAAAACCTGTGTCAGCCTCTACTCAGAAACCCTTCAGTGTTGAACGTGAACCAGTATTTCAAGTTGTCACATTTTTTCAGCTCTGTTTCAATATTATTTTTTTTCTGAAAAATGACCACTGGAGTAAACGGAATACGCCACCTGTGTTTGCGATTTTACATACAAAAACATATAAAAATAAGTAAGTGCATCTGAAAGAGATAACATAATCACTCAGTATTTTGTCCGAAAGAAGAAGTTTATTTAATTATTTATTTATATATATGTATAGTATATACTTTGTTCATTTTTAGGGTTTCGTTCATCTCACAAAACCCTATTACTCCCACTCCGTTGTCTGCCCGTCACAGAGCCGTTCTCAGAAAGAAACTACATAACTTACAGGCATGAAAACTTGTGTACTTATAGCTAAATACCTACTATGAAGCTCAAAATATTAAAATTTGAAAAAATCGTATTATTTTAATAAATAGAGATAAAAAAAATCTAACAGCCTTTTCCTATTAAATTTTAAAAAATTTCGTTATAGTAGTTGCCAACAATTAAAAAACCACTATAAATTTCTTTCTACAATAATTAATTTTCTATTGACTAATTTTCTATTAATTTCAAATTTCCACGTGAAAAATGAAAATTAAATAAAAAGTTTCTCCAATTGAAAAAAAAGATTAATATTGACGGTATATTGGTAATAAGACGGAAATTTTCAAAGATTTCTCAATAATACAAGGAGTATGAGTATGTGCATGTACAGAAATCAGATTAATAACACGTCATTAGAGAATAAAAAAGAAAATTAACCTGACGTCGTATTGGATGTTTAGCGGATTTTTCAAATGTTAGAGAATAATACAAAGCGAGTATCAATATGAGTAATAGAGAATAGTAAATATATGAATTTGAGGAACGTATTGAATTGTGATAAGAACCCGATTATGAAAATGTTCGCATATTGTAACATTTTGAAGGTGTACAACATGTTTAGTTTTCAAATTATTATTTTTTTAATATCGCATTTTAGTCAACATGACAGATATTATTATGACAGACTATAATAGCGTGCTTCGCCCGCTATCGGGCCTGTTCAGATATTCGAAAAAACGGAGTTTGTTATAAAAAGAATTACATATGTTTTTAATTATCGGGGGTGAAACGTTTTCCTTAATTAATGAATTTATTTTTCTTTTAATGTTACGTGAACGAAGTCAAGGGTAACAGCTAGTAAAATATAAAATAACTGATCTTCCGTAATCTGTGGGCAAGGTTAGCTCCAAACATGGGCGTTTGCTAGCAACAATATAGTTTAAAATCAATGTTGATACTTTTAAAGAACTGTCACAAAAACTCTCACTTTCTAAAATACACAATTTGGCAGTAGGACCTGGATTACAGAGGATTGCGCAATAGGTTTAAATATCTATTTTTTATAAACTTTTTTTTTAATATCACATTTAGTCCACATGACCAGGGCTTGACAAATGCGGCCGCCAGGTCGCCACTGGCGACCAACTTTTTCTCTCTGGCCACTAAGTTTTTTAATTTGACTTTGTTATTTACTTATTTTCTTTTTTTACAAAAATTGAACTAAAAAATGAGCACAAACGACATTTTGTCTCTCCAACACCCCTACTCGTGCGGGTAGCAAGCGCAAAAATCTCCCTCTTCTCTCGTACTTGGCATTTTCCATTTTATGCACACAAAGCGCCATTCTTTTCCGTTCTAGTCGGCTTAGCAGGTCACGTGACGAGAATGTGGGGAGAGAGGGTGTAAAGTTTCAATAAGAAATATTGTCAATCTAATCTGTGACATCTAACATTTGGATGAAATGATTAAAAAGGCTTAACGCTTTTTTTTAACTTTCAAATCCGATTTTTGTGTTCAGAATTAAAATTGGTTAATCTATCAAATTCATTTTAAAGAATAATAACATATAAGTGATTATAGGTAATTCTTTCGAAGTAAATCCATAAAACTTAATGAAAATTTCAAGAATAATTCACTCTGTTTTGGAGACAACTGTCTGGTATTGGGTTGTTACTCAAAAATATTTTATAATTATATTGTTTGGATTATTATCTGCAGTAAATGGAAATAAAAAATCATTGATTGCAATTCAGAAGGGTAAGGTATGATTATTATTATTATTGCATTCCTACCGTAGATGGTTGGAACGTTGGAAAAAAAAATTTTCTTTTATTTTTTTCAAAATAAACCTCAGCCGGCTGCTCATTCCATTATGTAATCCCAGCGCGGGAAAATGTTTTTCTTTTTTTTTTTTGTTTTAGCAATGTATATTACAGCGAACGTCACAATGTTTAAATTTCTTGTAAGGTGTCTCACTATAGATGCTGAGAAGTTATAAAATATTAAGAAATAAACTTGAAATTATATTCACACAAACATTAAAAAAAAAAAAAACTTTTATATTTAATTTGGAAAAACTAAGAGAGTTCATTAAATGCAAATTTCTAAATAATAAAATCAGAATTATTTGACTGAATTCGATAGGCTAAATAGGTTAGATCGTGTTCCGGTTTCATTATTTTATCGATGCTTTCTCATCATCAGATATAGATTTTGTAGCACTCAACTATTCGGACTTTTGAAGCATTCGGCAATCAGCATTTCCCGAACACGTCGGTTATTCAGAGTTTACAATATTTCCTTTTTTTTTTTTTTTTTTTTTTTTTAAAGAGATATAATTTTGGATCAGTTTCCTCATAAAACTTAGTTTTATTGTCTCTTTGGAAATCAATAGCGGGGGAGGGGGGGGGGTAGTTTTTGTTGTTGTTACTGGCGACTAGAATGATCCTATGATATACCTGGCTACCAGATTTTTTCAAATTTGTAAAGCCCTGCACACGACAGATATTATATTATGACAGAGTATAATAGGGGTATAATGAAAGAGTATAATGAAATTTATTTGGATTTATTAAAGAAAGGATAAAGTGTTTTGAAAGAAATATTAAGCGAAACTCCTTGTGCGATCTTCGATCACACTTACCCACTTGTATCTTTTTTTTTTTTTTTAATGCTGCAAAATAATTGTAAACAATACTTTTCTAGTCGTTGGTTATATTAATTTTGATCAAATATATATTTTTTTTAGTTTGGCATTTATTCTTTTACTTAATCTTTTATATAACAAGTGCATCATTGAAACTCCATATTTTGGCTTCAAGGTGTTTCTCAAATGACCTACTCAGCAACGCAAATTTTTCTGACACATTTTCTGACTCAATTTTAAACGCAAAGGCAGAAAATTGGCAGGCCTGAGTATTGAAGCGATTGGAATCGAAATGAGTTTTCCACTTTTCGATAAATAAATTACTCTTTAGAGTTATAAATTATTCCTGTCACGTGATGACTTTTTTTCCTCGTTCTTGTGCTCCGGCATCAGAAATTAGGTTCAAAACGCCAACATTAACAGTATTTTCTGAAAGATCTTCTGCTTTTACCAAGAAATGGAAAACGTGTTTCAATTACAAAGTTTATAAATCAGAACATCTGCCAATTTCATGCGTTTACGAACAAAAATGAATTAAAAAATAAGTCATAAAGTAGACTAGTTGGATTTCAGTGAAACTCCATATTTTGGCTTCAACATGTTTCTCAAATGGGTAACAGGAAAAAAAGTAATAGGAAAAAAAGTAAACGGAAAAAAGTAACTGATTCAACAAAAGCGTAAAAAAAGTAATCGGAAAAAAGTAATCGGAAAAAAAGTAAACGGAAAAAAAGTAAACGGAAAAAAAGTAAACGGAAAAAAAGTAACAAGGTCATATTTTCTGACTCATTTTTAAACGCAAAGGCAGAAAATTGGCGGATCGAATGTTGAAGCGATTTGGAATCGAAATGAGTTTTCCATTTTCTTTTTAATAAATAGTTACTTACCCAGTTATAGGCAATTTGTGTTACTTGACAACATGTTTTCTTCTTTCTCATGTTGCGGCGTCGGAAACTGAGTTCAAAACGCCGACTTTGACAGTATTTTCTGAAATATCTTCTGTCCATACGAAAAAACGGAAAATGTCTTTCGATTACAAAGTTTATAAATCAGAACATCTGCCAATTTCATGCGTTTATGAACAAAAATGAATTAAAAAATAAGTCATAAAGTAGACTAGTTGGATTTCAGAATGGCGTTGGCATAAAGAAAGACGCCGGTCGCGTTCTTATGACACTACTAACAGCCTGTGCTTCTAAAGGTTCTGTACTAAGATGAAAAAGTCAATATAGTCTTAACGTTATGCGCGATTTTATTTAGCTATTTTTTTCCGGTGTCTTTTTTTTCCCCTTAGCACTTTTTCCTAGTACCCACACATCACCCCAATTTCTCCTATAAAACAGCATTGATTTAAAAAATTAAACTTTTTATATTTTTAAATAAATAATTAAAAAAATTAAACAATGATTTTGCAGTCAGTATCATATTTATTACCTAATGAAAACAGTTTTTTGACTGTGAATTTGAATATTTGAAGTATTTATATATAAAATAACCTATAATTTAACATATTAAAATTATTTTGTTACTGTAGCACAATGGTTACATAAAAATACGATAATGAATGCGAGTGATTTAAGACCAAATAAAAATACAATATTGGTTATAAAAATTTGTCACTGCGAATCTTTACATTTTTCGAAGCTATATTTATTTTGCACTTTCGAATCTATTTTTTATATTAGATTCTATTTTTAAAGGGGAAAAACATATAAAAGTGTATTTTTTTAAATGTATCTTGCTGCGCATTTTAGCATAGTAAGAATGCAAGATGTTACTAAAACAAGTTTGAACCAAATGATCTTTGCAAACGTGAGCTCTAAAGTAAAAAATTAAAACAATTATTCTATCTTTCTCCAGAAAAAATATTCCCCCAGTGCCGTTTTCTAACTTTACCACAGAGTAAAAAGTAAGTAAAAGATTAGCCTTTTCATATTGACTATTATAGAAGCGAGAAGGACAAAAGGAATGTTTTCAAATGCCATGCTATTGACCAACGACTTTTCACATCTGTGGACAATTACTGCTCACTCCCTCTGTAATGAATTAGAAAAGAAAAGAAAAATATGCCTGAAGCTGAGAAGAGATAGTTTAAATATTTGGAGTGCTATCTACCATACCATGCATATGTAGATAAACAACATTGAATTCTGAACTTTCAGTCAATTTTATTCTTTTAATTGTTTTTCTCTTCTTTTCTTTCTTTTTTTTTAGTGTACAGTGTTATATTATTATAATCATCGACATCCCATATTTTATTTGAATCAAAGTATTTACAAATAAGTTAGAATACGTCAGAAATAAAAGAAAAAGAAGGCAAGTATATTAAAAAGTCGATATTAATAGATTAAGTGTCCCAGTAAAAATTATTATATAAATACAGAAATTCAAAATTCTGCTTCTTTTTATTATATATATTTAAATAATTTCTGTCATGACTCTTATTATGGAGAAGCATACATAATCTGCATTCCTATGAATATGCAGCATCAAACTAGAAATTTTATTACAGTTTTTGAATTTGTGTACTATGGGATATGCATTGCTGTACATCTATTTCAATGAATATTATCATGTCAATGCTACACAATAGTGATGCATTTCCCTTCACTTATGTTTTTGCAGCAAAATTAAATGAAGATGATATCTAACTTACGAAAAATATGATTAAAGGAATATTTTTAAATTAAAATAAAATTAAAACACATTCCACTTTTTTCATATAACATATTTATTTAATATCGAAAGCAGAATATAGATTCTATCTGTATGGTTCCTTTTAACTAACTCTGGTTGAAGATGCATGCAAGGTCGGATAAAACCTTCTTAGAGGCTATATATATATAACAGTGCGTCAATTTCATTGAGAACCATTTTAAAGGGTATGTTTCAGTAAAGATTGAAAATATTACAGCAAATAAATCCTTATCATATAAAGTGCTATAAAGATTACTGAAAGTTATCGATTAAACAGTAATATCCATTCATCGAAGCAAATATTAGCGTAATGCTGTGTTCAAAATTATTACTTCTACTAATAATAATATGTTAATGAGAAAACCTTTTCAGAAATAAGATATGTTTGACCAAGTCTTTGACCATGGACATCGAAGCAATTAATTGCCAACTCTAGCAATTTGGTCATCCGACCCTGATTACACTACAGTATATAAGGATTCCACAGACTTTAACAATATCTTCAGTTTATCGTACACAAATCAATAGACAAAACAAAGTAACTATTTACAGTCTTATTGTAATATGCAATTTAAATTTTAACTATAGATAGTGAGAAAAAAAAAAAAAAGGTTGTTTATTCGGGGAAATATCTTAATTTTAATTGCTAATAGACTTTCACGAAAGATATATTCACTTTATTTTTGTTCCCAATTCGAATTCCACTAAACTAGGCTACACGGATAAGAGAAAGGAAAATAATTTCTGACTTTAGGTGGATTGACCAAGCGAACTGGATGGAGAACACTTCCTGGTTCTTTTGTTAGGTAGCAGCCTTGCAGCTAGGAGAAAAATTCTGGTGGTTAGGTGAATCGAATACATTTTCTAATGATTTTCGAATATATAATAAACGCAAGAAATAGTATTAAAAAACACACACACACATAATCTAGAAAAATTCCAGACTACATGTAAATGACTACATGTAATGAGCTACATGTAAAAATTTGCAGATAAATCCAGTTTCGTAGAATAATTTATTGATATATCTACCGTACATTTTCGTTATATGCGAAAAATCACTAAAAAAACCACAAGCACTTTTTATTATTACTAGTTGATAGAATCCAGACAGAACATTGGTAACCCATTTTTAGGTAGATTTCGTAAGAAATACTACCTATTACATTCTCACCTAAGTTGGAAATTTTGAAAAATTTTTGCAGATCTACGCCGATCATGACTCCCAGAACCCAAAACCACCCCCAGTTCAAAACTTTATCTATCTATCTATCTATCTATCTATCTATCTATGTCAGTCACTTTTTCTGACCACGATAACTGGAAAAATTCTGCATAAATCTCTTCCAAACTGATACATAAAATCAAGGGACATAAAATCTCGGTCAAGTTCGTTAATGGGCAAAATCGAACCAAGGGGGGGGGAAAGGGGGGGGGCTTTTTGTGAAAATAGAAAACCCCCCATAATTTCTTAATTATTATACGTATCGAATCCGTTTAAAGTTATTATTACTTCTAGGAAAAGGGCCGAAAATTTATGTATGACAGATTTTTGATATAATTAAAAATGGCCCCAAGGGGGGGGGGGGTTAGAAGAAAAAAAATCATAGCTTCGTCAATTCACAAGATATCAAATCCGCGTAAATTTATTATTAATCCTCTTAATATTATCTAAAACTTTTATATTGACAAGTTTTTTATAGGACCAACCGTTATAGCAAAAAAAAAAAAAAAAAAAAAAAAATCCCTGCCGGCTCCGCCTGCAAACAAGTTATTTTTCGAAGTAGGCGGTTCCAACTCCCGCATCTCTTCGAAACTGATACATAAAATCAAGAGGCATAAAATCTCGGTCAAGTTCGTTAATGGGCAAAATCGAACCAAGGAGGGGGGATGTGGGGGGGGGGGCTTTTTGTGAAAACAGAAAAAACCCCATAATTTCTTAATTATGATACGTATCGTATCCGTTTGAAGTTATTATTACTTCTAGGAGAAGGACCGAAAATTTATGTATGACAGATTTTTGATATAATTAAAAATTGCCTTAAGGGGGGGGGGGGGGGAGGGGAGTTTTAGAAGAAAAAAATTCATAACTTCGTCAATTCCCAAGATTTCAAATCCGCTTAAATTTATTATAAATCCTCTTAATATTATCTAAAACTTTTATACTGACAAGTTTTTTATAGGACCAATTCTTATAGCAAAAAAAAAAAAAAAAATCCAGCTGGCTCCGCCTGCAAACAAGTTAGGTTTCGAAGTAGGCGGTTCCAACTGCCGCATCATCGCAAAAAGGTCATTTCTTCCGCAATTCCCGACAAACAGGCGCCCCACGGTCTGCGTCTTCGAAATCTACCTGTGCCTGTAGGCCGAGCCGTCAGGGATATTTTTTTTAAATCCCTAATTCATTTCGTACAGTTAATATATATTTTTAGTTTGTCCACTAACAACACCAAAAGCTTTTTTAAATGAACAATATCGATACTGTACAATAATGTATTCCAATAAAGTTTTTTAATTTATTAAAAGTGATACTTTCATATTTGTGACATCTTGCCAGAAGTTAATGGCCGAAGAAGATTTCGCTACTTATAGCAGCCTTTTTGATTCTGATAATTTCAGTTGTTAAAGGCGTAGTTTGATTACACGTCTGTAAAATTTGTGTTTCATTTATATTATTTATATAATATTTTATTTATTTTTGTTAAAGTTTTAATTTCGTTATTTAATATGAGTTTGAAACAAATGCTGAACTCTTTATATTGTTTTATGTGCAAATGGGTTAACCTTTCGTAATCAAGAATAAAAGCGTAGTTATTTTATGTGAATTTTCTATCAATATAATATACATACACTTCTCTCAATCCTTTTTTATTAAAATAAACCTGTTTAAACAATTTTATAAACAGAAAAGCTTTCGAAAATTTTAAAATACCCGGTATATAATCGATATATTGATAAAGGCTGTTCTCAAATCCAAAAGAGCTACTTTCTGACACATCTCTGAATTAATTTTTGTTAGGAAACGCATGAAATTGGCAGATGATTCGTAAACTATGTAATCGAAAAACGTTTTCCATTTTTTGGTAAAAGTAGAAAGAAGATCGTTCAGAAAATACTATCAAAGTATGAGGTTTTTTACTGAATTCCAGACGCGGCAGCACGAAAAAGGCGAAAACTTGTCGCGGCGTGACTAGAATAGCTTATAAATCGAGAAGTAATTTATTTATTTTAAAAAATGGAAAACGCTATTCGATTCCAAATCGCTTCAATAGCCAGTTCTACCATATGCCTTTACGTTTAACTATGAGTTAGAAAATGTGTCCGGAAATTTTGACCAGCAAGTTAACTACATATTTCTACCTACGGTCAAGCATGAAACATGCTTATGAAAAATATTTTTTTTTCTTTTTTCAGAATTTAACAAATCGACAGAATACAATTAAAAAAAATATTAAGAATGTTTAATCCGTATTTTTTTCTTTTTTTTTTTCCTTTTTACCAAAATAAGTAAATGAATTATATTGCAATATTGTCGGGATTTTGAAATTGAAAATATTAATTTAACCTCCTGAGCGCCGCGAACTGATATACCAGGTCACCGAAATGCGAAATCCTTTTCTAAAACGCCATGGTCCGATAATTGTCCGAGACAAAGCCCAGCCCCTTCGAAAATACCACGAACTGAATATAGTACTAGCCAAAAATGTTTCCAACTTCCAACAACGCCGAAAACGGATTTTTGCACATTTCTTTTTTTCAGGATTTACCAACGGGAGGTCAGTTCTATTAGCTGCGAATTCCCAGAACCCAGGAGAAAGGAAAGGGGGGGGGGGGGGGGGGTAGAACGCGGCTAGAGATAAAGATATCCTGTCTAATTTGAAAAAGTAGGTTTTTACAATTGCTTCTTCGGGGGAAAGGGAAGGTGGTGTACATGCATGCTTTTACTATGTGGAAAGAATTTGTCAATAGAAGTAAAATAGCTGACAGCAACTCTATGCTCTATTTTTGTGTATATACTGCGAAATCATTTTTTAGACTTTCAATTTCGTCACTTTTTTTTTTCTTTTTTTTTTTTTTGGGGGGGGGGGGGAGATTAAAACATTATTTTCTTATGCAGAACTTATAACCTAGTGATTAATGTAGCTTTCAGTCCTGAGTTTGTGTATAAAAAATTGTTAAATATACAGATATAGTACATATTAAATAAATATGTACTATATAATGTTAAAAAGTTAGGAACTAGAGTTTGTAGCATAATAAGCAGTATGGCAGTTGTTGAATAGTTGGATAATATGCAAAAATCAATAAACTTTTCCATTATTTGATAAATAAATTACTTATTGAGTTATAAGCGATTTGTGTCACGTGACGACACGTTCCCCTGCCCTCCTCCTTTCTCTTGCTGCGGAGTAGGAAATTCGGTTCAAAACACTGACTTTGACAGTTGAAAGATCTTCTACCTTTATCAAAAAAATGCAAAACGTCTTTCGATTACAAAGTTTCTAAATAAGAACACCTGAAAACTTAACGCGTTTCCGAACAAAAATGAATTTAAAAATATGTTATAAAGTAGCCAGTTTGGATTTGAGAACAACCTTTAAAATATATATAAATATATTTGTTTGAAAGCCAGTAATTTATTAAAACCTTAAAAATGTACTAAATTCTAATTCAAAACATTCTTTATATATTATAGCAAACAATTCCTTTTGATTACTTAAAAAAAAAAAAAAAAAAAAAAAAAAGTATATATCTCAGGAAGAGCAGAAACGAGTCATTGATTGCCTGTAATAATTTGCCTGGTAATGCAGTATGGTTGTATATGCCTAGAAAATATTAGGAAACCAGAAGAAGAAAGATAGAATGCAGTACAACTAATGAAAAAAAATTATTTAAATGTTTTTTTTTAACATTTTAGTGAAGAGAGAAAGGTTCCAATTTTTGAATATTTAAATGAGTTAAAATAAGAATAATTGCAATATAATAAATATATGAAAATTTTAATAGTTTATTTTATGTATACAATAAAAACTATGAGAACTTAATCTGTATAAAACGAAATTATATGTTAGAAATGTTTATGATCCCGACAAAAGGAATACCATATATAAATAATCCCACTAATATGTCAAAACGACTTACCTACACTGTTAAAAATTTGCAGCAAACTGTCCAGTCATTTGACCGTTTTTATAGAAAATGGTTACATAACCATAATTTAACTCTAGTCTGACCATAATATGAGCAATAATATGGTCAGACTAGAGTTAAATTCCGGTTATGTAACCATTTTCAATAAAAACGGTCAAATGACTGGACAGTTTGCTGCAAATTTTTAACAGTGTATAAAACGGAAAGAAAATTCCAGTTTCTTGTGATTCTGTCTTAGCAGGCTGTATTTATATATATTTAATGAGTTTTACAAAAAAAAAATTATATTTTTTGAGTAAACCATAAACTTTTATATCACCGCGTTGCATATTTGCAAAATACATCAAAATCAATGTTACTTACTGCAAGCGTTAAAGAACGATCATATTTATTATTTATGTTATCAACATCCCTTTTGCTATGCATTTACAAAACGCACAACATTCAAAGTATCATTCGAAAGCTTTTTGAACCGGTTTCTGACATAGTGTACTCGCAATTCGTTAAAACATGTTTTTCGATTAAAAATTGCAGCTATTTAAAAATTAAATCAGTATTTTTTTTCTTAAATGAAATGAAAAGTTTTCTTAAATTAATGTTGCCTTAAAAATAAAATACTGCTTTATCCATGGTTAGATTAAAAAAAAAAAAAAAAAAAAAAAAAAAAAATATATATATAAAGTGGGACGTTTCCGCACGGGCTGATTTACGAGCTTACGATGAAAAAGCAGAATTTAAATGCTTAGAACAAAAAAGACACCATCGATCAATCGAAGCAGTGTTATTTCACGTGTAACTTAAAATGTATGCGTTGTTACATTAAATTAACCCTCTCGTTACTGATTTATTTTTTCACAAATAAATTATTGAATTAGCAGAATTAAAATGCTAATAAACATTGCGATAAAGAAAAGTAATTTATGCCATAAATGAAGCCTGGATGCTTAAAAAGACATCACTCAAAATAAAATTTAGTCGAAGGCATTTTCTGGAACATTGCGTTTTATCATTTTAGTTAGGAGCCACATATAACAGTCAGGGGTCTATGAAGTGGGCCAAATAAATAAAAATATTTAAAAGTAAAAAAATAAAATTTCAAATTATAAATAATCCCAATTAAACAAAGTAAAAATTGACGTTTTGACAAAGCAAAAGTTGAAAAACAAATTAAAAATACATTTTCTTTGTTTTTCTAATATTAGAAAGATTATAATGTTGAATTTAGAGTTAGAATAAGCAAAAATGAATTTGATGTCTAATTGATTTATATATTGATATTACCATATATAATTTGTTAAAAGATATATTTCTATATTTGTAAAAAAGCTTTTCAGAGTTTATGCATGCTTAAGGCTGTTCTCAAATCCAAATTGACTTCTTTATGACATATTATTTAGTTAACTTTTGTTCGGAAACGCGTGAAATCGGCAGGTGTTCTTATTTATAAACTTTGCAATCAAAAGACGTTTTGCATTTTTTAGTAAAAACAGAATATCTCTCAGAAAATACAGTCAAAGTCGGTGTTTTGAACCGAATTTTCTACGCCGCCACACGAGAAAGGAGAAAAAAGTGTCGTCACGTAACACGAATAGCTTATAACTCGATAAGTAATTTATTTATTAAAATATGGAAAACTCATTTCCATTCCAAATCTCTTAAATAGTCAGGCCTGCCAATTTTCTGCTTTTACGTGTAAAATGAGTCAGAAAGGTTGGCGTTGTTGAGTAGCTCATTTTAGAACTACCTTAAAATCCAAATATGAACTTTTTTAATGCTGCCCTTGTTTAAGTAAATGATTAAGTAAAAGGAATCAATACCAAATTAAAAAAAATAATTTAATCAGAATAAATAATATAACACCAAATACTAGAAAAAATATTCTTTACAATTATTTTACAGCGTTACGTATTTGTGAAAAAAAAAAAAAAAAAAGCGAGCTAATATTTACTATACATAAATAAATAATTAAATAAACTTCCGTCATTTGGACAAATTATTGAATAATTATGTCATCTTCACTTTGTTATTTTTGTATGTAAAATTGCAAATAAGTGGTTATTTTTCAGAAAAAAAATTGTAATGAAACACAGCTGAAAAAAAAAAAAAAAAAAAAAAAAAAAAGGGAGACAACTTCAAATACTGGTTCACGTTCAACACTGAAGGATTTTTGGGTAGAGGGTGACGCAGATTTTAATTATATGATTATTCTGGAATTCGCACAAAATATGTCGTCGGTATTCTAAAAGTCTAAAATAATTATACTTTCGTTTGGTTTTGCTCCTTAGAATATCACAATAGTGCAATGAAAAGCTGTACTGCTGTATATTATTTCTGTTAATTAACATAATGAATAATTAAGGTAAAATCTATTTTTCGATGAGAAAGAACATATTTTACCTTTCAAATTGACATGAAAAATTAAATTAATTGTTGTTAAAAAACCCCTTTCACAACTCAGTCAAGTCATCAAAAAAGCCTTTAAAGTTCAGCGCAATATGCAAAAAGAACTGTCTTTCCGTGTCAGCGCATCTGCCTTTATAAATCAGCGAACGCACCAAAAAACATCTCGCAACATCGCTACTAAACTCGCAGCAGCTGGCGAACGCCTGCATACGAAGAATTTCTCTCGCTGTATCTTCTTCCATCGGCGCGCGAGGTAGTGGTAATACCGGATATTTTTCGACCAAGCTTCCTTCACTCGGAATGGCAACGCATCTGAATGACTAGTGTTTTTTTCAACGAGCGGTGTGTTGGATGGTATAAAGTCTCAAGCGAAAGAAGGGTGGGATCCCATTCATTCGAGATTTTTTCTCGTGTGAGGAGCCACCCTAGTTAGTTCTGTGTTTTACTTTAATATGTGATAAGGTGAAGAAATAGAGGTGTATTTTGTTTGTGTGTGAAAAATCTGTCTACAAATTTTAAGTATGTGATCGACATCTAAAAAATAGTGAAAGTAAGAATTGTGAGTCTTCAAAGAAATCTTCTGTTCGTCAGTGTAAGATGATGTACAGTGTAAAAATGTGCTTTCTGCTAGAACAAGCTCTTCTTCAGTACCAATATTAAGTATCTATGTTTTTTAATTAAAATTAATTGTCCATGGATGATATAAGATTAAAATGTTCATAATTTAAACGCAGTTATTTAGCCCACATGTACGATGTGTGAACAACCGTGAAATATATTAATTTGAATGCATCTTTTAAAATATAAATATTTTATTAATTGTGTAACCTTAAAATATGTTTTATATATAAATAAATTAATCGAGAATAATCTCTAAAGTATTATTATTTTTTGTTTAATTAGCATGAAGTGTTTTATAATATGTACTTTTAGTTTTCAGCTATTTCAGGTTGTTGCTCGGGATGCTAAGGTGGTTTGTTATTGTGGCCAACATTTATTGGTACGGAATCACTATTTCGATCAGGTTTAGGAATTTAACTTGTGTTCCCTTTTGAACATTTAATCGTGTCCCCCTTTAGTTTATTTTTATTTTGCACCATGAAGCCTTTTTCCATCAGCCATATTTATCATCATTTTTTATCATTTGGTGCCGCGTGCAAAAGTAAAATTTAATAGGTTGAGAATCTGGTCTCCACAATAGCTTCCTGAGTATATTTTTACAAAAATATACACACCATTTATTATATTTTTATCTGTGATTTTTTTAAATGCATGATTTATATATCTTAAGCTATTTATGATTTTATATATGTATTGTAATATTGATATTGTGTAATTGCATGTTAGGAATGTGTAAATTTTAAGTTCCCCTTCCCCCCTCCTCTCCCTTAAAAGTCTATATTTTGACATTTATTTCTGTTATTTACTATGGCTCGTAAAGGGATCATAGATTTAAGTTTGGCTTCATCCATTCCCACTTTTAGCGGAACTTCTGATGAAAATGTTGAATATTTTGTCGGACAGGTTAGAGATGTAGCAGTATTAGAAAATTGGCCCGTAAATAAAAGAATTTTAATTCTAAAATTAAATTGTAGAGATGCTGCCCAAAAATTTCTAATTGACTCCCCGCAGGTAGCTAACATTCAAAATTTTGATGAATTGGCTGAATTATTAATTAAAAAATTCAAAAGATGTCAACCATTTGATGAGATACAATCAAAATTTAATAACATCAGGCAAAAACCAAATCAGTCAATTCAGAGCTTAATTGATGAAATAAACTCTTATGCAGTAAAATATTTATCAAAGATAGATATACAAACTAGGAATTCAAATGAATTCATTGATTCCATCAAATTGAACAAAATTTTGGATGCTGTTAGGCCTGAAATTAAGGTCGAAATTCTTAAATTAGGTCCAAAAAATTACTTAGAGGCATGTAAACATGCAATTAATGTAGAAAAGGCTCTTGAGGCTCAAGAACTCATTATTAACAACAATATGTGTCAAAACTTTGAACTAAATTCAATAATGCAAAGCCAGTTAGAGGGTAACAAACAAATTCAACAGTTAAAGGAAGAATTGGAAAGAGTAAAATCTGAAAATAATGCTAGCAATTCTTTTCGACAAAGTCAAAATGAAAGAGTCCAATGTCATATATGTGGAAAAAGTCATGTGACAACAAAATGTTGGTATTTTCCACAGGGTAGAAATTCCCGCAGCAATAATTTCAATCATAACCCCAACCATATTCCTATTTCTAGAGGTAACAGCAGTGGAAGGAATTTTGGCAATTATAGAAATAACCGTAGAAATCACCCATATAGGCGTAGAAATCATTTAAACTTATAGATGGTTCTTGTAGTAAAAATAGATCCCATTTTACAAGGACCAATAATTATAAAATTGTTAGGGATGAAAATCTATTGGAATCTGTAAATAATTCAGAATCAATTGAAAATTCAAAATCTAGTAACAATTCAGATTCAAATTCTAGTGAGGAAAATTTAGAAGTAAATGATAATTTAAAATCTGTAGAAGAAAATTCAAATTTAAATGAAAACTTAAACTCTGTAAATGAAATTCAAAATTTTGATAATGTAACAATTCAAAATAATTGTGAAGATCTTGAAAATCGCCATGTAATGTCGTGTAATTTTGATAATAATACAAATCACCTTCCTATTATTAAGCTTAAATTTGGTAATTTAGAGGTACCAGCTCTTCTCGATACTGGTGCAAATCTCTCGCTGGTGCAACCAGGCATCTTAGCAGAAATTAAGCAACAAGCGAAAGTTGAGCATATTTCTAGAGCAGTCAAAATTAAGACCCTTAATAATACCACTATCCCATATTTGTCAGCAGTCAATATAAAGTTCAAAATGAAAACTCGTTGGTTTCATAACATATTTTTTGTCACTCAGAGTAACTGGAATTGTAACTACCAAATAATTTTAGGGTATGACTTCATTCAGAGAAACAAAATTCTAATTGACACATTCAATAAAAGACTTTCCATCAACAAAACCCATTTTGAATTTGAAGAAACTTCTCCGCAGATTAAAGAAAATACTGTAATTAAGGATAATGATAAACCTCAAATTAATGTAATTGCTAAAGCTATAAATAACATTAAAATTAAACCTAATTCATTTGAGATAATTAAATTGGAATTTCCACAGGGTATTCATAATTCTAAAAGAGTCATGTTAACCCCATTAAAAGTCTCGCAGAAGTGCCATATTGAAAATTCTTTGCATACTGTTGAGGACAACAAATATATTTTGACAATTGTTGAGAATAAAACTAATGTTGCATCATATATACGTAAAGGTCAAAAACTAGGAAATGTAGAAATGTTTGAAGATGACGAGGAAATCCAACCCACTGAGGACCAAATTTTTCAAATCAATAGTTTAAATTTAGAAGAGATTAGTAATTTGAGACAGGCCGAACTTTCAGAATCTGATTTTAATCTTAAACATTTAGATGAAAAAGAGAGAAAGGAGATTTTGGAATTATTAATGAACAACTTTAAAGTATTTTCTAAAAGTTATAAAACTCTTGGTTCAACTGATGCAGTCAAACCCGAATTTAAATTAATGCACAATTTCCCAATTCAAACTAAACCATACCCTATTCCAAAAATTGCCAAACAGTTTGCACAAGAAGAGATTAAAAAATTGTTAGATGCTGGTTTAATTGAACATTCTTCCTCCAGTTATAATTTCCCTGTTATATTTGTCAAAAAGAAACCAATTCCAGGCACCTCTCCTGAAGAAATCAAATTTCGCATGGTAGTGGATTATAGACTGTTAAATAGCATCACTGAATCTTACACTATATGTTTGCCAAAAATTTCAGAAATTCTGCACAGTATTGCTGGCAAAAGGTATTATTGTGTGCTTGATTTGAAGTCGGCATTTTTTCAGATAAGATTGCAGGAAAAAGATAGGGAAAAATTAGCATTTTGCTGCGAGATTGGTAACTACCAGCCAAAAGTCCTACCTTTTGGAAGTCGCAACTCAACTTCATATTTTCATACACTAATTTCTAAATGTTTATCTAGCTTAAAAGGACCAAATTTACAATTCTTTCTTGATGACATTATTGTCGCTGCAGACAGCATATCTGAAATTAAAGCCTGGTTACAGAAGGTATTCGATAAGCTAATCCAATTCAACTTAACTTTAGACCCTGCAAAGCTTCAGATTTGTCAGAAAGAAATAACTTATTTAGGATTTAATGTCAGTGCTGATGGTTTTTCTCCTTCAGAGGATAATGTAAACAAAGTTTCAAAATTTCCCATACCCAAAAATGTAAAGCAAGTTCAACAGTATATTGGTTGTTTAAATTATTTTAGGCACATGGTTTATAAATATGCTGAAATTGCTAAGCCAATTATTAATTTAACCCGTAAAAATGTTCCATTTGTCTGGACTTCAGAGTGTCAGGAAGCTTTTGATATTTTACAAGATCAAATTCTAAATAAACCCCTTCTTAAAAACATTAATTCTGATCTTCCATTGTATTTAGTAACTGATGCTTCTAAAGTTGCATTTTGTGGAATTTTAATGCAAAAACACAATGAGAAATTTTATCCTGTTGAATTTTTTTCAAAACAATTCAATCCAGCTCAGTCTAGATATCCTTCCATCCAAAGAGAATTGTACGCAATATTTGCATCTGTCAAGCATTTTCGTGAAGAATTATATGGAAAAAAATTTACCATATATACCGATGCAAAATCATTAACATATCACATGGAACTGGACAATCAGAGTGAGATTGTAGCTAGGTGGCTTCTGTATCTGGATCAATTTCATTATGAGATAGATCACATTCCTGGTGTTATTAACCCTGCTGATTATTTATCTAGAGCATATAAAGATGAAACCTTAAATGTAAATAATATAAATATTTTTCAAAGTAATTCAAATTTAGATCATAATAATATTGTAAATAATCAACAAAATGATGAATTTATTAAGGAAATTATTCAAAAATTAAATGATAATGATGAGGAAACTGCAAATAACTATTATATTGATTCAGAAACTAAAATTGTAATGATAAAAATTTTCCCCAAGAAGCCGTTAAAGAAAAAAAAGTATCTCAGTAGAATTTTAATTCCAAAATCTTTAATTAAGGATTGTTTGGAAGTTGCTCATGCTCCTCATTTTGGCACTCAAAAAACCTACAATTTTGTTCGCAAAATCTATTCTTGGAAAGGAATGTTTAAGGACACTAAAAATTTTTGTAGCAATTGTGAAAGATGTTTAAAAGTTAAACCTAAACCTAAAAATACTGTCACTAAAATGATTCCAAAAGCTGATTTAGCTCCAGGTGAGATAATAGCTTTAGATATTGTAGGCAAACTTCCTAGATCTCATGACAACAAATTTTTTATTTTAACAATAGTTGATCATTATTCCAGGTATCTTGAGGCTATCCCATTAAGCAATACCACTTCTAAAACTATAATTAATCAACTTAATATATATTTTTCCAAATTCGGGATCGCTAGGACTGTTTTGACTGATAATGGACCATATTTCCGTTCAGATGAATTTGAAGATTATCTTAAGACTATGGATATTAAGCATAGAAAGAGTTCAATCTATTATCCGCAGAGTAATGGTTTAATCGAGAAAATTCATCTTTCTATGAAAAACAGCATAGCAGCACTTTCTGATCAAGTATTCGAGTGGTCAGATAGACTATTATTTTTTAAACTTCATTATAATTCCTCTAAGCATGCAGTAACTCAATTTTCACCGGCTGAACTATTCTTGGGCAGAGAACTCAATATACCTCTAAATATTTTTGAAAAACCAAAAGTTGCTGAAGAATATAGTAAATATCTAACAAAATTACAAAGTCATTTTCAGGAAACTAGAAAATTAGTTAAGGAAAATGAAACTAGTTATTTTAATTATCACCAACAATATGTGAAGGGCAGAAGTAAACCTTCCTTAAATACTGGTGATGAAGTTTTTCTTGTAGATTTTAAACATCATACTGCATTACAACCTAGATATAATGGACCACATGTAATTGACAAAAAATTGAGAAATGATAATTATTTGATAAAAATTAATGAAGATGGTCATGAATATGTAAAAAAAGTTCATGTCAGTAAAATTTTTCCAAAAGTACCATTAAATGATAATATTTGTAACAAAACTGAGGTAAATAAGAATTGAGTAGTGATTCTAATATTTTTGCGAAATATGTGTATGTTCGGAAACTTCAAAGTATATATATACTATGCTCAAGTCAAAATTCTATTTTTAAATTTTTTTTTTTCTATTTCTTCTCTCTCAATGTTTGTTTTCAATATACTGGTAGAATTGATCACTTTGCTAGTGAATAACATTTATTGAAATATTTTTTTTAAACTTTACCTTTTTAATTTTGTATTTGAGTCAAAAAGGAAAATATGTGAATGATTTCCTCATATGTATTTTCATAATTGTTTAGAATATCTGTGAAATCTTTTTTAAGTTACAAAGTAAATTTCAATATTCATTGAACTTAATTCAGAAAATTGAATAATATATGGTACAATAAAAAGTAGTTTGAAAATGTTGAATGTGACAACTCAAAATATATTGCAGAAAGTTAAAGCAATCTAGGTATTTCTGTAGTTTATATTTATTGGTGTGTGTGTATTTTTGTAAATATTTTCATATTCATGCTGGTTAAATATAATTATTGAATTTTTGTATCATATAATGTGTGGTGTATACAATTCTAATGATTACAGTAGCATTGTGTATAAAATTTTTTATTTTTTTCACGAACATTTCTTTAAGTCTGTATGCAGCTGTGAAAATTTCAGTGACTTTTTCGCAAAATTCTCACGAACATTTCTTCATCTGTGTGCATTTGTGAAACTTTCAGTGACTTTTTGCAAAATTTTTTCACGAACATTTCTTCATCTGTATGCATTTGTGAAACTTTGACTTTTTCGCATACTCCAGGACTTTTCACATCAATTTTCAACAATTATCAACTATTCTTCAGAACAGTGTTCGCCTCTTTTTTTGCTGTTGGTGGGGGGAGATGTTAAAAAACCCCTTTCACAACTCAGTCAAGTCATCAAAAAAGCCTTTAAAGTTCAGCGCAATATGCAAAAAGAACTGTCTTTCCGTGTCAGCGCATCTGCCTTTATAAATCAGCGAACGCACCAAAAAACATCTCGCAACATCGCTACTAAACTCGCAGCAGCTGGCGAACGCCTGCATACGAAGAATTTCTCTCGCTGTATCTTCTTCCATCGGCGCGCGAGGTAGTGGTAATACCGGATATTTTTCGACCAAGCTTCCTTCACTCGGAATGGCAACGCATCTGAATGACTAGTGTTTTTTTCAACGAGCGGTGTGTTGGATGGTATAAAGTCTCAAGCGAAAGAAGGGTGGGATCCCATTCATTCGAGATTTTTTCTCGTGTGAGGAGCCACCCTAGTTAGTTCTGTGTTTTACTTTAATATGTGATAAGGTGAAGAAATAGAGGTGTATTTTGTTTGTGTGTGAAAAATCTGTCTACAAATTTTAAGTATGTGATCGACATCTAAAAAATAGTGAAAGTAAGAATTGTGAGTCTTCAAAGAAATCTTCTGTTCGTCAGTGTAAGATGATGTACAGTGTAAAAATGTGCTTTCTGCTAGAACAAGCTCTTCTTCAGTACCAATATTAAGTATCTATGTTTTTTAATTAAAATTAATTGTCCATGGATGATATAAGATTAAAATGTTCATAATTTAAACGCAGTTATTTAGCCCACATGTACGATGTGTGAACAACCGTGAAATATATTAATTTGAATGCATCTTTTAAAATATAAATATTTTATTAATTGTGTAACCTTAAAATATGTTTTATATATAAATAAATTAATCGAGAATAATCTCTAAAGTATTATTATTTTTTGTTTAATTAGCATGAAGTGTTTTATAATATGTACTTTTAGTTTTCAGCTATTTCAGGTTGTTGCTCGGGATGCTAAGGTGGTTTGTTATTGTGGCCAACATTTATTGGTACGGAATCACTATTTCGATCAGGTTTAGGAATTTAACTTGTGTTCCCTTTTGAACATTTAATCGTGTCCCCCTTTAGTTTATTTTTATTTTGCACCATGAAGCCTTTTTCCATCAGCCATATTTATCATCATTTTTTATCAATTGTAAACTTAAAATTCTAAATTATTGAATATTTTAAACTACTAGTGTCAATAGAAAGAAAAAATAACTCTTGAGATTTTTACACTAAGCTACTGTTTTTCATAAATAATGATCAATATTATTTTTATTGTTCCTTTCAACAGTATAAGTAAACGAGAATCTGGGAAACACGGAAAAAGTGCTCCGATAAAGACACTGTCTGTATTTCAAATAAATTGCACTTTCATATCAATTTCTTAATAAAACTCATATCTATAAAATATGTAATTATAAACCAAATAAATAAAAAAATTACATATGCCGATATTTAAAAATGTATATTCACAAAATGTTCTTAAAACTTGGTCTGTTTTTATTTTCTTTATGTCTTATATTTCTAACAACTTAAAATAAATATTTAAAATAATCACTTACACACTAAGTCATAATTCAGACTAACGTTGAAGATGGCAGAATTTTATTAAATTACTAGTCAAATATGCATAAGAAACATACAAAAGGAAATTTTTTTTATGGTCCGTGGCATAAAGAATACCAAAGAAATAAGCCTTTTAAGATGGAAAATAGTTCTACTTAAAACGGAAATAATCCTGGTTTCTAGCGATTCTGTATTATCTGGTTTTACTGTAACGAGCAGAGCTTGACAAATGCGGTCACCAGGTCGCTACTGGTGACCAAATTTTTTTGCCTGGCAACCAAGTTCTTTAATCTGGCAAGTCGCTTTTGGTACAAAAATCGGCTTAAGAAATGAGCACAAATGGCATTTTCCTCTTCCCCAATCTTAGGGAAGCAGTGATATACCTCTTCTTTCGTACTTTTAATGCAAGAACCAAATTTAAAAGGTATTTTCCCTCCCATGCACATGAAACGCTTTTCTTTTCCGCACTAGCCAGTTAGCATGTCACATGATTAGAATGTGGGGAGTAGGTTCCTATAAAACTGTAAGAAATACTGTCAATCCAGCTTCTGTGTCATCTAAAATTAGATACAATGAATGCTAATTTGAAGTAAATCCTCTATAAAATTTAATTAAAATTTCAAGAATAAATAATTATTCTTGAATAATTAATAAAGTGCGAGGGGGATATTTTTTTTTTTTTTTTTTTCAACTAGATTTTTTTTTTTTTTTTTTTTTGGCTACCTGATTTTATCAAATTTCTAAAGCCCTGGTAACGAGATTTACTAAATTTCATATTTTCTGTGTAAACCTTGAATAAAATATCTTTTTAATTTTAATGTAGAACTCCAGTCATCTCTTCCTTACAAATTATAAAGATCCCATCGTTTGCAATTTGCACAAAGTTGTTTTAATTCATCCCCCTCCCATTCTCCAAGGAAGAAGTAATCATACCCTTTCAGGCACAATTTTAGAAGATGCAGATTTTTAGTAAATAACATCATATAAGGAAGATTTTGATGGTTTTTGTCCGGTGGGGTTTTTGTCAGTGGAGTTTTTGTCCGTGGGGTTTTTGTCCGCGGAGTTTTTGTCCTGGACTCATTGCACACATACTTAATAATAAAACAAGACATTTTTAGGCAAGTTTTCAGCATTTAGCCAATTTATAAATAAATCTCTTATTCATATGTACGTGATTATATAAATGTGTCGTATGAGTGTGTTTGTTTAAAATTTCCCGTACTCATAAACTTTAGCATGAAATTAAAATTATCATTATTATTATTTTAAATTTAGAATTAAAATAATCCTAAATGAATTTGATTGCAAATTGAAGAAGGTTTTAAAGAAGAAATGGATTAAAAAGCATGTCATGATATTTCAAAATATTTCCCATATATCATTACGTTTAGCATACATAATCATTACATGCGTATATCTATACTAATTCACGATGAATACGAAAATATACCGTACTTATAGATTACGTCAACTGTAGGTTCGTTTGGATAGATTTTTATTTAAATATATAAAATCTTACAAATTCGTTCGAAATAGAGGATACTGATTCCAAGAAATATTAGTGGTCAAAAAAAGAATGTATCTAAAATACCTCATGAAGTATTTTAGTGATTGAAAACCAGTTCCCCACTCCCTTTCTCGTCTACATATGCTGGAAAATTTAGCGGAAATAGTCTGGTCTCTACAAGTTAATAGGCACCAAACGGAATTTATCAAACAGATGCTTTACCCTAGAGCATGGTGGGGAACAAATATCTACATTTGAGTAATTAGTAAAACAGCTTAAAGACAACGACGAAGGTAAATCAAAATAGGAAATTTTATCAAAATAATATAAGATTTTGATATACTATATTCGTATGCAAAATATGAATATGCATCAAAATATATAAAATATGATGTATTCATGTGTTTAAATTTCATAAATCGAAAATTTTCCCCGTTTCTTTTCTTTCTTTTTCTGTTTGTATCTCAAACTTTATTAAAAAAAAAAGATGTATCAATTATTAAATGCATGTTTAAATATATATTATAGATAAAACGAAACATTATGATAAAGGAACATAATATTTTGAATTATAATTAATTTTAATTATACAGTTAAATGATATATTATTTTCTTCGGAAAAAAATATGTAAAAATAGTTTTAGATTTATTGTATTTGCATTAAAAGAGTTGAGAGAATAATATATTATCTGAATGGAACAAAGAAAACAAAAGCCATTAATTCATTTTCCACTTGTTTATGTGAGAATGAATCAGATCGGTTATATTAGGAATTAAGTGTCAGAGTTTATCGAAATAATTCATTCAGTTTTCTGCAAATCATATTACCTAAGACTTTTGAAATGTTAAATCCAATACTGTTAGAGTAAAGGTTTAGAAATCATATCAAATATTTTTTTTATTGTCTTCCTGGACCGATGAGAAAAAAAATTTCAACCCCTTATAAAAATTCTCGAAAGACGCGACGTTTAATCCAGAATTACTATGCTGGTGTAGTATCTGGTAGATTAATATTGTATTGCACCCTATTTTAGTCTATTCTCGAATCAAAACTGGCTACTTTATGACACATCCTTGAATTTATTCGTAAACGCATAAAATTGGCAGGTGCTCTTATTCAGAAACTATGAAATCTATTAGTTTTTCCATTTTTCAATAAAGCTGTGAACACATAACATATTATATAGTATGTATATTCTAGTGCACTTCAGTAATGTATATAAATTTCATTATATATTTTAGATTTAGATAAAAATATATTCACAAGAGGGAAAATACACAATAGCAACAGTAACGATTACTTAGACTAAGATATTATAACATTCAAATAAATATTCATTAAAATAATTAATGCAGCTTAAAATGGAAGAAAAAAACGGTTAAAGTCATATTTTTTGAAGATTTATAGAGAAGAGTAGATTTTTGCAGAAATTTCCATGTAATTTATTAAATCGAATAAAGTTACTTTCTGATACATTTTTGAATTCATTTTTGTCCAGACACGCATAAAATCGGCAGGTGTTCTTGTAATGAAACTATGTAATCAAATGTTATTTCCCATATTTTGATCAAGGTAAAATAATTTTCGGAAAATACTGTCAAAGTTGGCTTATTGGATCAACGCGATAGTACGGAAAAGGGAAAAAAAACTTGTTGAAAGATAATAAGAATAGCTTACAATTGAATAAGTAGTTCATTTATAATTTTAAAAAATGGAAAACGCTATTCGATTTCAAATTGTTTCAATAATCATACCTTTCATTTACTTGTCTTTACATTCAGAAATGAGTCATAAAATGTGTCATAAAACTTCGTGTTGTTGAGTAGGAAACTTTAAAACCACCTTAAGGTAAAATCTCCAATAATTCCGTTAACACAGATGATTATTATCGCTCTTACTAATTTCACAAAACATTATTTTGCAAGCATTTTTTTTTTTTTTTTTTTTTTTTTTTTTGCCTTTCTGACACATTTTGGGAACAATTAAATACATTCCCTGCAAGATTTTGACTATGTAGAAAAAACATAACCTGATCCAAGTCCGGCCCGAGTCTGCTAAAAAAAAATTAAATTCGTGCTAAGACACGACGTCACTATCCGATGACGATGTCTACGCTAGACATATATTTGTGTATCAATGTTGTGAAACTAGCATCGGTTTCTGCAGCACTTTTACACTTATTCTCTCGAAAATCATATTAATTGAAAATTATTCATATTTTATCACTTCGTTTAAAATTTAATATCGGGCCGGACTGACCCGTGAGCCTATTTAATTTTTTTTCGCGGTCCGGCTCGTTTATTTTGTTCATCAACCCGGTCCGTTTGAAAGCTCGCCTTCATTTCGGGGGCCTCGCCCCGGTGACCTCTAAATCATACCAACAAATATTATGTCTTTATCAATAAAATTTATTTCACAATTGTGTCAGAAAGTAGCAGATGGAAACACGAACACAGAGTTAAATATATTTATTCATCGATTAAAATATTTTTGTTTTTTTTGTCACAAACCGTATAATAAAACCTAAGGTTATTCTTAACATGAAAACACTTAATGTTTAATTGCTGTACTATTAAGTAAAAAACTGGTTTTAAAAATCACGAAAAAAAGGGAAAGAAAAGAAACATGTCTCTTTCTCCCGATTTTTTAATACACTCTTTTTGAATGCTAGAAACAAAAACTGGCGTTCAAACAATGTTTTTCTTATTCAATTTGTATAAATTCACAATATTTTCCTTTCTTAATTTCCTTCTACAATTATTCTGATTTTCACTCGATATTTCACCATTAACTATATCTACTGAAAGTTAAACGCATGTTGTCAACAGACAAACCATTAAAATTTAGAAAAAATACGGACCAGTTTCAAGAATACCTGCCTATTTCTTTTCACCCTACGGGGGTCATCACTTTTAAAATACCCCTAACAAAATTCAAAGAAATACCGAAACATGTGGTAACCGGTTCATGCATCTGCACTTCAGATTTTAGAAGAAAAATGTTCTTAATTATCTTGCATTTTGAGAGTTGTATCATAAGATAATATAACACAACTCACTTGGCATATTCTGTTGCAGTGTTGCATTCAAATATTCAAAGCAGTTGAAATACCTAGAATAATGTTTTAGCAAAACAAATGTATTTTTAGTCATTGGAGGGAGCTCTATAGAGGAAGCTAGAAGGGGCTCAGCCAATACCATTTTCATGTGGTTACAGGCCCACAAAACAGTGGTGATTTCTCAAAAAGGATTATGTGACAGCTATCTGATGAATCGGTGAGCGGGGAACAATTAACACTTTTTTATGACCCGGCAGATTTTTTGTTGTTAACTGGCAGTAGAAAAAATATATAAAAAGAAATCACTGTATATATATATATATATATATATATATATATATATATTAAATGAACAAAAAACAATTTCCTTTCGGGCTGCATTGAATCCCGTGTTAGTAATATATATAAATATATATATAAACTCAATTCTACTCTTTTAATCTACTTTAAATATTTATGACCAGCAATAATGTCCAAACAACTGAAAATCCAGAAGTTGATAACATCAAAACTAAATGATAATTAAAAAAAAAATGAAAATCTTACTGAAAAAATATAAGTTACTGCTATTTTATAAAATTCTAATTTGAATTCCATGCCTTAAAAATATAGCCGATTTTTATACATGTATTTATTTTGACTATGTATAAGAATGATAAATTCTATAAATAATATACAACATTTAACAACGCATGACTAAAACTATCAAAACTGAAATATAATAACTATCATCATTAAACTAAGTATAAAGCTGTAAATAAGATGTATATCAACTGATTCCCGAAACTAGATGGATTTATATTAGAAATCATTCTATTTTTTCCTTTTTCTTTCTCCCCCCTTTAGAAAACTATAAACTTTTTTACACAGCCAGGCAGATAAATAATCAGATCGAAAAATAATAATAATAAAAGAATGTTGAACCTAGTTCTATACAAAATAATGAGATTCATTTATACAGAAATTGTTGTATATAAAAACTTCAAAAAAGCTTAATAGGTGTTAAATTGCGTGAAAACTGATAACTTATTTTGAAAAAAGTCAGTAATCTGTTCTATAAATGACACTGAAAGAGAATTAGAATCGCATAAGTACAATTAATATTACGATAAAAATATGATACAAAATTCTTTTACAGAAAATTACTTTTGAAAATAGCAGTTTTCTGAATAAAAAGAGTGTGATAATAACTCTCACTATAGATACAGACATTTTATCAATGATGGATCAAAACACATAAAATATTTTTAAATAAAGGTTTTTCTCCATCTTCATGCTGAAAAAACCAATGCTTATACATCAAAATCTTGCTTTAGATAGTTTTAATATTTTAAATACACACCATTATGGTTAAAATAAATTTAACAACAGAGGCGTGAACTATTTTTCAAATTTAGATGTCTTTAGTAAAGAAAACATAGCGCCTAAAAATGAAACTGTAACTATTTCTAAGTTTGGAAAAACGCAGTATCCAAATACCCAGTAAATACTCAAAATTAATTGAGCTCTACCGAATAACTCACTTGCTCGTTTAAAAATCACATAATTATGTAAAAAGGTGGTAAAAAAAAATACACATTAAAAGACACTTCTAAATTCAAAGATACTATTTCCTTATATATTCCTAAATTTCTTTTTTGTTCAAAAACGCTTAAAATTTACAAGTTCTCTTGCACACAAACAAGGAAATCCAACAGTTTTTCCATTTTTTGATAAAGGAAATGAATGTTTAAGAAAATGCTGTCGAAGTTGGTGTATTGAATCTAATTTTTGTCCGTGACCTATGTATAGAATATATATATATATATATATATATATATATTATAATAGAATAACAACATGTATATATCACAGTTGCTTCATCAATGCATATATATATATATATATATATATATATATATATATATATATATATATATATATATATATATATATATATATATAAATTTGAAATACAAATAACTTCAAATTTGTTTTGAGGATAGAAAGTTTCAGTCGTAATTTCGACATATTTATAAATAATGGCATAAACGCCTTAAGAATTTAGCAGCATGGAGTGGTTTAAGAAAAGAAAAGCACAAAATAATAATAACTGGCAACACCAGTATACGCTAAATGACGGCTCCTGGTGCGAGGACACCGACTGCGCCACAGTTGCTTCATCAAGGCATCTCTCCAGACCAAACCCAGATTTTGCACATAAGTTTTATTATAAGCGATAATACGATAAAATTTAGTGAGGTTTGATTTGAATCGCATGAAATGTTAGTACAAAAGATCGATGTGTTGAAAGTTCTGCGAGTGGAAGCTAATGGAAATCATGCCAGTATCTAACTTAAAAAAAACCACTAAACTTGACGCTTATTGTTGGAAATGTAAGAGTTAATAATGCACACAGTGTCACTGAAAGCATGACATTTCAATTCGAGAATGGTTTTTAATCGCAGTATGGTTTAAATAAAAAAAATCTGAGAAATATATTTTCATTACTATTAAAGTTGTAAGATATAAGCTTGCAGATCAAAATCCTCATAAAAACACGCATGATTTTCTTTTCCCGACTTGCAGAGAAGCACACCTTTCTACAATTAACTCACCGAAATAAACAAGACTTGGTTAAACGATCATTCTGGTACAGCAGGTTCCTAGTCCTCTCACCCCCCCCCCTCTTACTTCGTACGAAACATCCTTTCAGTAACTTTCAAGATGCTTAAAAAATACACCTTTCTACAATTAACGCTGAGAATGAAACAAGTAATGATGTTCAAAAAACAAAAAGATATAGAATCTGCCTGTTAGAAAAAGTGACATATTTCAAAATTTTAAACAAAATTGCTGGAAAAATTTATTAGAAAAAATATTTTTTTTAATGTGTAGGCGACATAAATTAAATATATAAAGCAATGTTAACTAACCGCAGTCAATAAGTCAATTATTTACTATTTGTCAATAATAATCATTAATTACTATTCCTCAACTAATAATAGCGAGAATTAATTATTATTTTAATTAACAATAGCAAATGTTTAAGCATAAGCATATCAAAATCATCACGTTTCAACCTTATTGCTTAAAACATCCTTTCGAATGATTGTCAATGTCCTTCAACCGTTTCAATGACATTATACACTTTGTAATGCAATTTATTGAATTATCGAGTAACCACCCAAAACATCTTAGTTCGAGATTAAGTTACTCGTACTAAGTGTGTGAAATTTCAAAACGAGCAACCCCCGAGTTACTCCTAAAAATGGTACTGTGCGCACGGATACTTTTATTAATAAAAAATGCAAATTTTCTTTAAATGAAATTTTTTTGGTGTTCATAAGTATATTTTGCATATCTTAACATTCTGTAATAATATTTAAATGATATTAATAAAATTTCGATGGGTATTCCAAATGTCGGTAAAAAGAACAGTTACTGACGAGGGCGGGTAGGACAGTATGTGTGTGTGTGTGTGTGTGTGTGTGTGTGTGTGTGTGTGTGTGTGTGTGTGTGTGTGTGTGTGTGTGTGTGTGTGTGTGTGTGTGTGTGTGTATTAAAATGTAGGAACTCAAGGGTGCACTAGTTTCTGGATTTTATTTCGTGCATCATAAATCTTCGGATATTTTTTTATACCGCTGACCAGGCCCCTAACTGCCACGCTTTTGCCTAGCTTAACGAGTTGAACGCCTGCTCTCCACTTGGCGAAGATGTGTTTGTTAAATCTATAGACCGACGTGGCTTCAGTGCGTCTTGTTGCTTTAATTGCTTTTTCTTAGTTGGCCGGTTGCTAATTGATTTTTGATGAAGCGGTTTAGCACTGCGCAGTGTAGTGAAGTCTTGCCGGACGGATGTGAGATGCTGGGATATTTACTATTTCCTCGCTTCATCGCTCATCCATACGTTATGCCATCGCTACTCGAGTTGGTCTCATAAATTAGAACCTTGATCTGGTGACGAGACCTTCACCAGACTAGGCACCCCAGAGGTGTAATTCACAGGTAACTTGGAGGACTTTACACCCACGACGGATTTTACATGCACCGGGGCCATTAGCGTACATTATTGAAATCGCACACGGAAAATCAACATTACCTGGACACAGTATCAGACACATATGCTAAAGCGACTCCATCACGGAAGTGTGTATCTGTAAATCTCACTAAATTCGAAGTAAAATCCGCTATCCGTGCAAAACATGTACATCAAAGCCTACGTTATGTGTCAAGCCTCATTTCGACAAATACAATAGTTTAAAAACATTCTAACTTTATGCCTTATTTATACCCAATTAAGATTTGAATCATTATAAAGCATATTTATTTGATATTTTTTTGTTAAAAGCAAAATAAACAAGTATTAAACAAATTGTTTTCGAAATTTTTGCGTCTGTATATAAAAAGTATTTTTATAGTCTCATTTCAGGAGGAATATACGAGTGTTTATCTGATTCACTTCCAGTGATCGTGGAAACCTTTACCAAAGTGATGGGTCCCACTTGAAGAATTTTTCACAGTAAAATAACAGATTATAAAGTAACCATTTTTGTGCAAAAATAAGAAACAAAGCGAAACAAAGTAAATATTACAAAGAAAATAACATGTATTTTATTATAACATGTAAATAAATGTACTTGGACTTTCTTATCATTTGTCAAACGATTTTCAAACAAATTCTTATTTTGCTATTTTGTAAGTACGCAAGCATTAAATAAATTTATTTCTTGATATTCTATTATAGTTTTATATAGAAAAAAATCTTATCATGGGAGAAAATGATATTTTCTTTTTTAGTTTCTACGCCTTATTTATTCTAATAACCTATATTTAAAGCAATTTTCTTAAAAGTCTTCTCATGTACAACAGTTTTATTCTATATACATTTATGACACTACTCTTCGACAAGATATATTACTAGGATTAAAAGGTATAGTTTCTGTTTACATGATGAATCGAAATATTTCCCAATCTCGAGGGAGATGACTTTTTAACACAAATACTGCAACGCGTAAATCTGTTTCTCTTCTACAAGTATATCGCATTTCATAGGAAAATAAAAGTATGGGAAATCAATGTTTTATCATGTATATAAAAAGTATTTGTCTCATTTCGGAAGAATATGCGTGTGCTCATGCGATTCATTTCTAGTGACCGTGGAAACCTTTTCCAAAAAATTGGCGATAGAAGTGACAGTATATTGATTTATATATAGATGTGAATTGGTATATGTTGTGAAGTGCTATATACAGGGTGCTTCACAGGGTATAGAAAAAAAAAACTTTGAACAACTTTTGAACGTAAAAGATTTTTATTTCAAAATTTCAGGATTTACACATGAGAATAAATGAAATTAGAATATGAAGTTCTCAAAATGTTGGCCATCTGAGGAGAAAACGAAATGAGGTCTCAGCAAGAAATTCGCGATAACATGCGTGTGTTGGTCTGTTGGAACACTTTAGCTTGTCAAAATAGCGATAACGCTATTTTCAGTTCTTCTATGCTTTTGATCGATCTCTGTAGACTTAATCTCTAACATAGCCCAATAAAAGATATCTCGTGGTGATACATGAGGGCTATAGCGCGGCTAAAAAAGTCCATAGTCAAAGCGATTCGGAGACCTTCTTGCGATGACACATTTTCATAGTAACTTCTGAGAATGTTCAGGACGTCTCCTGTGGAATGTGGAGTCCTATCATGCTGAAACCATGTGTTTTGGATCCAGTGTTTGTGGTAAGCATCAAGAATGAACCTCGTTGTCAAGCACTCCAGATAACGTTCAGAATTCACAGTCTGGAGAAACAAATACCGACCCAAAATACCATCAGCACACAAACCACATCAGACAGTGACCTTCTGTGGATAAAGAGGCTTGACAATGACAAATTTTGGCTTCTTGCTGCCCCAAATCCGATAATGTTGACGATTGACATGACCATCCAATCAAAAGTGTGCCTCGTAGGTAAAAACGATATCGCTACAATTTAAACCAGTGTCGGTCATTTCGCACATGATGTTGGCGAAATCCAGTCTTTTTTCAATAGCATCTGGGCCGAGAGGTTGTCCTAACTGAATTTTATGAGGAAAATGCCCTATCTTTGCAGACTTTATTCTCAATGCTGTTTCTGCACTAACGTCAAGTGTCGAGTTGATGTTGATGGCTCTTCCTCCATTATTGCAGCAGTGAGCTTGGTCTTCATACCTATTTTGTCATCAGCCTTAAAACCCGATCATTCAAACTAGGCAATTAATGCTCTGAACATGCTTCAAGATGGCTGTGGCCTATTTTGAAAGGCACCAGGCCACTTCTTGATTGTTTCGGCAGGTCTCTGGTCACAAAGATAAAACGATTTGACTGCAAAACACGCTCTTCGATGTAATATTGGTAATTTTGGCGAAAACTAAATATTCTTCGACAGTAATCAAAGGCCGTAAATAAGTTTTCTGTGGGTCCTTGCGCATGCGTGCACAATTCCACGTCAATAGCTCCACACGTAGAAGAATTCTTCAATTAAAAAGTTCGCTTTATTCTGTGAAGCACCCGGTATATTTTGTATATAGATGTGAAGAAGTGATAGTATATAGAATCAGTATATAGATGTGATACGATACACAGAAATGATTGCAAGATAACTATCTCAATATATGATCCCCTAGCTATCATACCTTTCATAGAATCTGAATGAAATTTTGGTTAACAGTATTTTGCGGTGTGCCTGCATGAATCATATGAAAACAGCAGTTAAACTCTCACAATTACGGTTACATTAACACAATTTCAAAAATTTCTAATGGCAACACCTACTTTTTTTAATGAAATGTCACCTTCACAGTGAAAAACCATAAACAGCGTGAGAACAGTACCTGTAGAAGCCATCAGTACTATTCCATCTAATGCCCTACAAATTTTCACGGATGGTAGTAAAAATGAGCATAACCATTGTGTCAGCGGTAAATTTGTGAAAATGTCCTCATCCAAACTTACCATAAGGATCAGAAATCCGGATCACTGCTCAGTTTTTCGATCGGAGCTACTTGCGATTGAGGAGGGCTTCAAAGCTGCCACTTCCTGTACCACTTATAAAGCTATTTGGATTCTAACTGACAGTCACAGTTCTATACAAGACTTACAAAATTGGCCTCACGTTGGTGACAGACCTTCATTATCTTTTCTATCTCTACTGAGAAGACTTTCAAGCTACCATGACATATTCTTTCAATGGATCCCTTCGCATGTTGGCATTGTCGGAAATGAAATGGCAGATACATTGGCTAAAGAGGGGAGTCTCTTTGACACCGCACACTTCCACCTGGGACTTTTCTGGATATCTGTTCAAGAGCCAAATATACGTTCGACACATCTTAGCGTTCTCCTCCAGTTCACAGCTGGTACTGTGACAAAAAGCCTGGAGGAGCTATTACGCTTGGGAGTAGCCGTGACCAGCAGTATGCTATTTCAAGATTTTTGAGATGCCTGAAATTTGACAACGGTATCAAGATTTTCTCCATTTGTCGAAAGTGCAAGACTGCGACATCCACCTCTGACCATCTCCTTTTCTGTTTGGACTTGACTAGGAGTGACCCTTTGGAGTGTCCTTTCATCGCTTTGGACGTCTTCCAAATGTTTGGGCTCATGGACTTGGTCTAGCCTATTGGCTAGATCATTTAGGATTAGAAACAACAAAATCGCCGTCGCTATACTAAAAAGAAATGTGGCGCTTACAGAACGCGACATTCTTTTCTAATGACTTTACATTTCACACTGTGTCTACAGCTACTGAGTCTACTGAACCTTACTCGAAACGAGAAGAAGATACCAAAGTACGCAGATTTCCTTGTTCGGCGTAAGACCTTGTCAGGAATGGCATCGTCACACTAAATGAAAGAAAAGACACTTTGAAATGCGTACCGCGTCTCTTGCTTTCTTGCCCTCTGAACAACATGCCGCTTACAGGGAAAGAACGTGAGGAAATTGTACAGATTTATTGCCTGAACGGACAAACCGTGTCTACCGCAGAAGTCGTATCGCTCCGCCGATGCCTGTGTACTGTAAAAGCTGTACGAGACTTGATACGCAAATTTGAAGAAACTGTTTGCACGATCTCGGCCTGGATGACATTCGTTCCTGTCGAGATTGTTACAGAAGTCCATGTGACGATAAGCGACGTTTCTCTTGCAAATGCACGCGGTGTTTCACGCGTTCTACAGTCCGCAAGATTCTGTGCTTGGTTCTCCACATGTTTCCGTATTGGTTCCAGTGTGTCGAAATGTTGCAAGCGGGTGATGAGCAACAACGAGTAGGTTTTGCGAATGAATTCCTCATCCGGTATGACGAGGAGAACGGCTTGCCTTTACTCAGTCTGAGGTCGGACCATTTGTCGTTAACTGGAAACGTTAATTCGAAGAAGTGCACTGACTGGGCAGACAATATGCCCTATGATGTAGTTGCACTTCCGTTACACTAAGAAAAAATGAGTGTGTAGCGCGGTATAATAAGCACCTTCATCCTCGGCCCTTTCATTTTTGAAGAGGTTACTGCCGCAGCGCAGTTCTACAAACTTGTACGGTAGCGAGCGCTCGCTATCTATAAATGTTGACTAATGACGTAATTCCCAATTTGCAACAGCGAAATGCTGTATCTGACGTCGAGTGGATGCAAGATAGCGCTCTCCCACATATGGGGTCTTCTGTCGAACGTTTCGGAACACAATAGATTGGTGACAGAGTTAGCTCCCGCCATTACACGTTCCTGTGGCTACCAAGGTGCCCCGATCTTACCCCAAATGCTTTCTGGCTGTGGGGATATCTGAAATCCAAAGTATATGCATATAATCCGCAAACTGCACCAGATTGGAAATATGCCGTCAGGCGACAGGTTCAACAGATTCTGAATGCCATGGTACGTGCTTCAGTGCTTTCAACTATCTGACGCATGCAAAGTGTCATCGTGCGTGAACGAGCTCACGTGGAAAATTTGGGAAACACAATAAATTGTTTTGCTTTCTGTTCCTCCTCTGTCCTTACTGGTTGTTAACATTTCTCTTCTTAGTCTGTCTAGCGCCAGTGATATTGTGTTACAGGTACCACTCAAACGCCTTTTATGGTTTTTCACTATGAAGATTCCACTAGAAAATTTTAATAAAAAAATAAGCATTGCTATTTGAAATTTTCGAAATTTTGTCACTGTTTTTCATATGATTCTTGAGTGCATATCACAAAATAATTTAAATCAAATTTTTATTCAGTTTCTGTGAACGGTATGATAGCTAGGGGCTCGTGTATCGGGATATTTTTTTTGTAATCACCCTGTATATAAGGTGTATGTAGATGCACTCAAATACTCGCACTCAAAAATAAACACCAATTAAGAACACTACTTGTCCTCAATTTAACAACATTGTGTGGTGTTGTTAGTTAGAACACTTTGTAAGAAACACAAATACAACACTTTATTTTTGTTGTGATATAGTGTTCTGACCATGTATGAAAAGTGTTGCTATCCAGAAATATGTTCTAAAAATAGTTTTGTAAAAAGTGTTGTGATGAAAATGTGTTATTTCAACAGTGTTGTGCAGTGACAAACATTGCCCGCAAATTAACAACACATTTCAAGTATCACACATAATTTATAACACCCTAAATAGAATACTGTATTAACGTATATTTAACACACTTTCTAAAATACCATTTTTTAATACAAAAATAACAGTGCTGAATGAATGTTCCAGTGTATACTTTGGGTATCGCTGGAAGCTCATATTATACAAGATTTTCTATTTAACCAATTTAAAAATTAATTTAATGTAGTAAAACTAATTTTTTCCTACGACAGTGCTTTGATTTTTTTTCTTACCGGCGAAGGGATTATTAATTTCTACTTTTAAAATATATACACATTATCTTTGATAATACTCCATAAAATATTAATTTAAGGAATTCTGAAATTTTGTAACAGCACAAACCTTTTTTTACTAGAAATGATTTTTTTTTCACATTTTTAAATAAATACGTTAAAGACCCTTATGAAATTTTAAAATATCTAACTCTGCAAAATGATAAATTATTTTGAAAAATTATCGTGAGATTGGTTTAATAGATTAAAATGCAACAAGAAATCAGTTTGTTTCTTTAAGTTTCATTACAACTGAGATTTTTCAAATTTCAGATATGATACAAATGATATACAAAAAAACTAATAGTTAAACAGAAATAGTTAAAATTTTACATGATTTTAAAGTATTCCAAAATTTTTAGATGTGTGTGAGTGTATTTGCTGTCATTTTTTTAATAATTTCCTAGCACAAGTAAGATATAAGAAATCAACCTAAACTGGTGTAAGTCATATTTATTATTCTTGTTATTTATTTATAAAGTTTTTGTTTAAGATTTTAATTAATTTAAGTTCGGATAGCTTCGAAAAGAATAAATTTCATAAAATAATGACTAAATGTTTGAAAAGAAGAGAAAAAATATATATTTACCTTAACTTTACAAAGCAATGAAGCTGAATACTAGCAAAAGATGACAACAATCACTAAAGATATTGAAATAGTATAGCTGCTAATATTTATTAGAATTTTTATGAAATATTTTTATCTGGGACCAGGAGAAGGATTAGCCTATAAATTTTAACATAAAGACTAAGCTTATAACATTTAACTATATTTCTATCACAAATAATATTTATTTTTATTCTCGCTTAGAATAAAAATTTAGTAAATGGTTTTATGGCTAACATACCAGTTAAAAATCAGTAATTTTCTTTATAAGCAGAAATGAATTTCTGCAGTTCCACCTGCCACATGCTTAGTATTAGGTCAGCGATAAACGCTTTGTACTTGAACTTTTAGAGATTGCATAATATATTACTTTCCCTCCAAGGTCACATAACAGGATTGTAGACCAATAGAGGAAAGGCTGAAGAATCCCTTGATACATCCCTGTTTTGACAATAAGAAAAATCTTCGCATTACTTCCTGTGAGGCAGTACAAAGTTTTTAAAGTGTTTCAAAAGTGTTGTAACATCAAAGTTGCATGTGTTTTAAAGTTGTTCTATAAAGTGTTTAGAATCTGAATGTGTTCTTAAAATAAGATGGAAACAAAATCTGAGCACATTTCTTATCCTTGCAATTTCTAACCACACTTTCGAGCACAACCTTTTTTCTCACGCAGCACAATCGCAACACATTTGAAACAGAATCAAAATGCTTTTATTTAAAAGAGTGCAATATTTTGTTCACTTAGTGTTCCAAAAGTGTTTCACGCATTTGCAGTGTGGGAAGAAGTGATAGTACATAGATAGTATATAGATGTGAAGTGATATATATGTATAGTGTGATATATATGATGTATATAGGTGTGAAGAAGTGATAGTATATAGAGGTGAAGTAATATAAATGATGTATATTGAAGTGAAGATGTGATAGTATATAGATGTACATAGTAGTGATAGTACATAGATGTATATTGAAGTGAAGAAGAGATAGTACATAGATGTGAATTGTTATATATGTCGCATATAGATCTGAATAAAGGATAGTTATATAGTTAGTATATAGATGTGAAGTGATATATATGTATATAGATGTGAAGTTTTATATATATATATATATATATATATAACCATTGAAGCACAAGCTATGGTAAAATTATGATTGCACTTGTTAATTTATTAACTATGTGGTATTCTATCTACCTATCTACACATTATTATTAATTATCTCTTTGGAGATTTAATTAGAATGTTACAAGAACTTGATATGTTTTTTGAAATTCAAAGATATTATAATTATATATATATATATGTATATATATATATATATATATATATATATATATATATATACAGGGTGATCTTTTTTAAAGTGACAGTGTTTGGAGCGCCCTGTAGCGCGATGTAATAGCCGAAATGGCACCTAACTTGGTATTTAGACTAATCAAGACATGGGAAAAAGGATTCCGTGAAAAAAAATTAGTTCCAAAAATCGCCGCTAGGGCATTTTGTGGCGCTGCTGTAGCTTACAATAACGAGAATTAGCATAAAACACGAGTATCAAAGAAAAATGCAAATGTTGTGCGATGACAGTGCCAGTAATAGGGGCTATAAAAGCAAGTAGTAGACAGCTCCAACAAATAATCTCAGCTGAAGTAAACGAGCTCCAGTGGACATGCCTCTCACGTTACCGGAACGTGCGTTACTGGTGAAGCTGTATTATATGAATCAATGTAATGCATCCGCAGCTCTTCGGGAATTTCAAACCAGAAAAAAATTACGAAAGGGGCCTTTATCGCTGAATGGTCTTAAGAAAATGATTAAAAAGTTCGAGGAAACGGGGTCACTGACCATTCGCGCTGGGAGAGGGCGTAAACAAGTATCAGAAGATGTAATAACTGATGTGGCAACTGCAATTGTCGAAGGATCGCAGGGAATCATTGCTGGTACTAGGAGCGCCCGGGGTGTAGCTCGACAATAGGACATGAATTATTCCACGGTATGGAGAGTTTTGCGGCGCGTTATTGGATTTTACCCCTACAAAATCAGCCTCTTGCACGAACTGAAACCAAATGATTATGCCAAGCGTGACATTCGCTCTATCGTTTCTTGCCAGGGTAGAAATTGATGATGCTTTCCCATGGCACATTCTGTGGGGAGATGAGTGCCATTTTTATCTCAGTGGGTCCGTAAACACACAAAATAGCCGAAATTGGGCTTCTGAGCATCTCCACATCGCGCATGAAATCCCATTAAATTCCCCAAAAGTCACTGTTTGGTGTGGTTTCACAGCCGAATTCGTAATTGGGCCATTCTTTTTTGAGACCATCACTCCGACTGGACCCGAAACGTGCACCATAAATGCAGAAAGGTACCAAAAAATGCTGCAAACGTTTGTTACTCCACAACTTCAGCAAAGAAACCGTCTCCAACAGACAATCTTTATGCAGGATGGTGCTCCGCCACACATTGGTAATAAGGTAAAGCAGCTGTTGCGCCAAACCTTCACTGATGATAGAGTCATAAGTCGGAGTTTTCCAGTTGCATGGCCGCCTCGTTCCCCTGACCTCACGCCATGCGATTTTTGGCTCTGGGGTTATTTGAAATCTCAAGTTTATGTTGGTGGAGTATCAAATTTGTCTATTCTAAAGGACAATATAACAAAGACAGTGTGGAATATTCCTCGTGATATGTTACGTACGTCTGTGGAGAACGTTGTGCACAGAATGCACGGTGTTATTTCTGAGAACGGTGCTCACATTGAAGGTGGTCTAATTCCTCACCGGGTAAGTTAATGTAGTAAATAAACATTAATAATTTAACTGTACGATTGTATGTGTTAGTATTTTTTTCTCACATTTTATACATTGTAAAACGCCACAAAATGCCCTAGCGGCGATTTTTGGAACTAATTTTTTTTCACGGAATCCTTTTTCCCATGTCTTGATTAGTCTAAATACCAAGTTTGGTGCCATTTCGGCTATTAGATCGCGCTACAGGGCGCTCCAAACACTGTCACTTTAAAAAAGATCACCCTCTATATCGATGTGAAGTGATATATGTGAAGAAGTGATAGCGTACAGATGGAAATAGATATATGTATGATTGATATAGATTTGAAGTGATAAAATACGATGTATACAGATGTATATTGAAATGATATATATGATGTATATTGGTGTGAAGAAGTGATATATATATATATATATATATATATATATATATATATATATAGTGAAGTGATAGGTTATAGATAGTATATAAATATGAAGGAAGTGCCATAAGAATTATTATTTTAGAGCTTTAGGATATTACAATTTTAAGATATATTAGAATATAACAAAAACGACATAGAGTAATTTTATAAGAATATTTCCAAATCACATTAATAAAAACTTCAATTAAATGTCATTATTTAACCTTTTTAATTTTGTCTCTAAGGTTTCTACATCCTTTTTGGTATTTTGAATGACAGTTTTTGAATTCATCAAAACTAATGATGAAGCACATGAATATGTAGAATATGAATATGTATGATAGCACACGTTAAAAGCTATTTTACAATTATAACTTTAATAAATTTTTATTCATAGGCTTATGACATTAACAATGATGAATGCTGTGTAAAACAGTACACTTGTTGTTAAACATTTAAAGAATTTCTTGCCTCAAAATTTTAATTTATAATATACACTTTTTCATTACTTACAAAAAATAAGAATCTATGTTGTTGGATATTTCTATATCATGTGAAATAGAAATATTTACCATTTTATAATTACGGAAGTAAAAAAATAAATAAATTTTTACCACATTTAGGTGATTCTTCTTTTTAAAGAAAAGCGCTTATTATTAAATATATATTTCGAATTATGATGACATATATTTTTTAGTATGCAGGGTATATTTGCTGTAATAACCTACTTTTAAAGCAATTTTCTTTAAATTCTTGTCATGTAGCAGAGTTCTATTTCCTGTACATTTATGTCACTACCCCTGACAAGATATAATGATAGGATTAAAAGGTGTAGATTCTGTTTATAAGATCAAACGAAATCTTGCCTTATCTGTAGAGAGATAAATTTATAATGTAAATACTGTTAGACGTAAATATGGATCCCTTCCAGAAGTATATCGCATTTCATTGGGAAATAAAAGTAGGGGAAATCAATGTGTTTTCATGTGGACAAAATGTGTTTTCATGGTCTGATTTCAGGAGGAATATAGACGATTCATTTCCAGTGACCGTGGGAATAAAATTTTAGGTATGAATGAAATCTTATAACAAAGCTTAAGCTTTGACACTTTAAAAGCTTTCAATTTAACATTTTACAAATTATTAATTAATTTATTTATGTCGGATTAGTATTTAGCATTCTATATCGAAAATTTAGTAATCATATGTTTACGTTTAAATCCATTATTTAAATGTGCCATTTCCATTTCAATTAAAGTGAAATTTGAAAATCGTCTGCATTCCCATAGGAAAGCATTATGACATCAAAATAAATGTTCGATATTTTTCGAACGAATGAACCAAACTTAACCAAAAAATAGACAGCTAAACCCGGATACCTCACCAACATACCTAGCAGATATTAATCTAATTGGATGCTTTTTGCGGCAGTTATCGCGGACAGACAAACAGACAAACAGACAGACGGAAACCAAAAAGTTTTTAGGTCTCTACAGTGAGCCTCAACTGACGTTTCAGCAATAAAAAGATATATTGAAATATACTAGTAAATCTACAGATCAGGAGCCTCAACGTCAGCTCCGAAAATCATTGTTTTTTAATCTTACTTTTCATATTATTCAGCATCTTACAATTCGCAATTCGATTTTTTTGCATTACATATATATTTATAGGCATATAAAATATTTCAGAGGTTTCAGAAATTAGAAGTGATAAGTTAAACACGGTTTATGCAATGGTATTCTGAAAATCTTATGAACTTCTTATTCATGTAATTGTTTAGATAAAAAAATACATTTCTTCAGGAGGGCTCTGCATTCTTCTCTTCAGGGGGCTGCTCTCTTATTAAATTTATATTCGTGATTCCCTATTGATTGTGTGAATGATTATAGTATATCTTGTATTTCGTTTTACACTGTGGATTTATTAGGATAAGCAACAATTTCGAAAATAATTTTATATTATTCTAATACCCAAATACCAATATTTACTTAACTGACAACCACGAAACACCTGCATTTGATGAATAAGTTTAATAATATTTCATGTACAAAATCAATGTATGGAAATGTAAACTGAATCTACTATATTTGACTTACATCTATTTTAGAAATCTAGTGTTATTACAATTTTTGTTACGGAAAAACAATTTTGATGGTCATTCTATAATATTTATTTCTCTAAGTGCATCCTGAATGAACTCGATCGCAATATCATACTAAAATCTCTCCAAAATAGGCAAATTTGGAAACTTTTAAACCTACTGGGTAATCATTCATAATCGTGACCACTGCTAATTCACTAAATAGCAAACGTGATTTGGCGCTATAAAGTATTTTTTATGATAGCTTATTTGTTCTCAATTTCCAGTAATTGTAATATTGTAGGATTTGATGATATGTATGGATGCCTGTTACTATTCTAATTTCTTTAGTCTAACCACCTTGTTATATATATGAGTGATTTCATCCTATTTTTAAAAGAATATTAACTTTTCAATGACGAAACATTTACATCTGTTCCAGAAAATTATTAAACTCTCATGTAAGAAATATACAAATGTAAACTACGAGACTTGAATTACACGTTCAATATTTTTGTAATTTTCTTTTAGAAGAAATATTTCAGTAATCATTATATAGTAGTTAAAATGTAACTTGTATCAAAATAAATTCTCATTTATGCCAATAGAATACTAATCACCTGAAAATAAGTTATTTTGCTGATATATTATTGGAAAAAAATAGTGCGAATTACTTGAATTTTATTATTTTGATATTCTTTGAAATATGTTTGCTAAGCAACTAATAAAATAAAGAGGAAAGCCATAAGAGGAACCACTTATTGGCCTCCTCATTTTACCCTCAATATGTTTTATTGAATTGATAAATTTAAAGAAATAGAATTTTTATTCCGTCTGAGAGAAAATATTTAAACCTATCTATATTATAAAGGACAAACGCGTCCGTGCGTAACGCTGACGTCATTTTGCGAATGGCAACAGTTGACGATGAAACTTCGGTTTTCCGCTTTTTGCTACTGCAATTTTTTTAATTTCTAAACATCGCATATTTTTAATTTTTACACCGTTATATAGGAAAAAAATCTATTTTCAAATGCAATTTGTTTCAAAACTGTATCATAATTGACTGATTTCTTATTGCATTTAAATTAAATTTCAAGCATGATTTAAAAAAAAAAAAAATATCTCTCTATCGTTTGCAGACGATTACAAAATATCAATCCATTTGCACTTTAAACAATATAAAAAATTCAGCATTAGTTTCCATCTAATATTCAATAACGAAATTAAAACATCATTAAACAACAAATAAAATAGTATAAATTAAACGCAAATTTAACAGACATGTATCTGAAGTAAGCGCATAAAACCGCTGAAATTATCAGAATAAAAACAAATGCTGTAGATAACGAAATTTTTTGCGATTTCTTCGGCTATTAATTTCTGGCACGAGGCTAATACAAAATTACCGCTCTTAATTTTCAAAATTTTATTTGAGTATATAATTGACATATTTAATATAAAAATGCTCTTTGGTGTTGTGAGGTTGCAATCTAAAATAATTATTAAATGTAAAAATTTATTAGAGTTTTCAATTAAAAAAAAATGGTTTTCACATATATTCTCTATCCCGGGAAGCCCGAGTTGGATACCCTAGTTTTTTTAATGTTCCAATTCTAAGAATTAATTGAAACTGAATATAATTTTGTAATTATTCAAGCATTAAGAAATATACCTTTGAATTTTCCTTTTTAGTTTTATATAAATTCACAACATTAAAGACAAATATTTTCTTTCCTAGTAGTTTTAGTTGTTGTAATGATCAACATTTGAAACAATTTTCTTTAAAGTATTCTCATATAGGATAATTTTATTTGCTTACATAAATATATGTTAGTGCCAATGTCAATAAATATTAGTAGGATTAAAAGGTAGAGTTTCTGCTTACAAGATGATACAAGATCTTTTCCTATCCCGAAGGAGATACATTTATAATACAAATACTCTAAGGAGTAAATCTAAATCTATTCTACATGTATATCGCATTTCACCGGAAAGTAGAAGTATGGGAAATCAATATTTTATCATGTCAATAAAAATGTTTTTATGGTGTCATTTCAAAAGGAATATGCAAGAACTTTTCTGATTTATTTTCAGTGACCGTGGAAAACTTATTTACGGAATTTGTGGATAGAATTATACTACTATATACGTACATGTGAAGAAAATACTATAATAAACATTAAGTTTTAATAGTTTAAAAGCTCAGAATTTGATATTTTAAAATCCATTAATAATATATCTGCAGATAAATTCCTTTAGTATTTAACAGGTCTACCAGATATAATTTTAAATTGTTATAATAAATTTATATTTGGAAATATTTATAGAAATATATTTTTTTATTTGAATTAATAATACTTCATTTCTTAGGACTAATTAATATAATTAGTAATTTGACTCTGCTATCTGGTATTCTGATTTCATTGTGTACGGTCAATTTCTTATGTTTCAATGGTTTAATTATACATTAAGTTTATATATATATATGTATAGCTTGTAAGCAAGGAGTATATTGTATATATTGATAAAAAGGCTTTTTCGTTGTTAATTTCAAGGACTGTTCTCTTGGATTTTTCAGTATGTTACTTTTGAGAATATTAGAGCAGTATACGTATCATGAATGAAAATTTTGTTTTTACTTAGTTTTGAAAAAATCACAGCATTTTTTGTAAGACTAATTGTTCACTGGAATTTTTCTATACTGTATTTTATTTAATTGGTAAATAAAAAAAAAAAAAAAAAAAAGAATTTTTTACCGATGTGAAATATTTTCTAGATAGAATTTGAAACTAATACTCGTACAAAAAATATTTTTTTTCTAAAATAATTATCATGGTTGTTATAAGTGAATGTTTCGTATTCAGTAGAATTCATGGATTTAATAAGATTATTTTATTTCCGTTGATGAATGTATTTAAAATATTTTGTAATAACTTTCATTTTTCTAATATTTGAAAATGCATAACGATGTATGTTGAATGAATAAAAGAGAATGGGATGACTTTTAAGAAAAATGTTTGAAGATTTTAGAACACCTTTCCTTTTCTTTAATGATAATTTTTTTTTTCGAATGTCAAAGAAGGAATAGCCCTTTGAAACGTATGTTTGTTAAATTTAAATTTGATAGATTATAAAGAGCAGATATTCTGCCTTGAACAAACATCTAATGCAAACTAGAACTTTCTCCTTCTCCATTTTTAATATTGGATTTTTTTTATATTTCCACAGTTCATAAGAGTCGATAAAATCAAACTTTTTCTTATGTATTTCTACTTTATTCAACCTGTAATAGAAAAAAGTATTGTAGTCGAACTTTTTTTCAACTTCCGGTTTTCGACGAATTGGCACGTTTACGAGTCACAGATCCCGAAAAAAAGATTTTTTACAAAATGTCTGTCTGTCCGTATGTCTATGCTTCCTCTTTGTATCATCGAAAAGTGTATGAAGTTATGCATAGAATTGAGCTAAACTTTATTTCTATGTTTTTGGGTATGGTCAGCAGGTCCAAGTTGAAATTGGGGATAGTCCCCCGGAAATGGGAGCTGTGATAGCAATTTTTGTGCCATTTTCCTTATTCTATCATCGGAAAGTATATGAAGTTGGGTATAGAAATGAACCAAGCTTTATTTCTATGTTTTTGAGCATGGTCAGCAGGTCCTAGTTGAAATTGGGGATAGTCCCCCGGAAACGGGAGCTGTGATAGCAATCTTTGTGCCATTTTCCTTATTCTATCATCGGAAAGTATGCGAAGTTGGGCATATAACTGAACCAAACTTCATTTCTATGTTTTTGATCATGGTCAGCAGATGTTAGTTGAAATTGGGGATAGTCCCCCGGAAACGGAAGCTGTGACAGCAATTTTTCTGCCATTTTCCTTATTCTATCATCGGAAAGTATACGAAGTAGGGCATATAACTGAACCAAACTTCATTTCTATGTTTTTGAGCCAGGTCAGCAGGTGTTAGTTGAAATTGGGGATAGTCCCCCGGAAATGAGAGCTGTAATAACAATTTTTGTGCCATTTTCCTTATTGTTTTATCGGAAAGTATACGAAGTTGTGCATAGAAATGAATCAAACTTCATATATGTTTTTGACTACGGCCGTCAGGTCACAGTTGGAATTTAGTATATTCTCCTGGAAGGGTGAGCTGTGATAGTGAGTTTTGTGCGATTTTTCTTTTGTATCATCAGAAAGTGTGTGAATATACGGATAGAATTAGAATTCATATATAGTAATAATAATCAGTGAATTTTTATCCTGCTTTTCTAAGCCGACAGAGTGAAAGCCGGTCGATCGAGCCGGGGATCAAACCCGGACCCTTGGAATAGTGCTTTAAAGCTCTACCTTTGAATTACGAGGGCGATACCAAGCCTGGCATCTCTCACTTATATATGTTCAGTAAAGCTACAATCGCAGTCCAAAATAGAAATGTCATCATGGGTATTGTCCTCGTAGCTCAACGTTAGAGCATTGGAGCGCTATTCGAAGGGTCCGGGTCGATCCCCGGCTTCAACATTTTTCACTCTTTCGGTTTACACTTAGAAAATCAGGATGGAAATTCACTGGTTATTATTCAAAGATTACAGACGTAATTCACTGCTGAAAAATGAATTAAAATTCTTATATATGTTTTTGACTATGGGTGTCATGTCTCAGTTGAAAATGAGGATATTCCCCCCAAAAATGGGTGCTGTGATGGTGATTTTTGTGCAATTTTCTTGATTTTTTACAGTGTAAGTAAAGAATTTATAAATAATATTTTTCGACGAAATTTTATATTTAGATGTAATGTAATAAGCAGAGGTTTGTATAAAATGTTGGAGAAATTTTGCCTGTAGGTGGTGCTGCAATAGCGAATTATGTTCGATTTTTGGAACGGGCACGGTAGATGTTGAAAAGAATTATACTGAATCACCCAAATGTCAAATCTAGGTCTAATTTGCATATTTTAATAAGCAAAATTTTTCACGTTTTGATATATTATCCGTTTATTAGACTTCATTAAAAAAATCCCCCTCCCTGGTTTTGAATTATTAATTGACAAAAAAAAAATGAGATAGAAGAAAGTTTTAGGAATGGCATATCCGAATTTTTTTCTGAGTTTTGTGACAATAAAGTGTTCAGAAAAGGCTTTTTCATAGATTGTCATGATATGAACATAGGATATATTATTGTGGTAACCTCCTATATGCCATTTGGCGAGAAATTGACGATGCAAGAATTGAAATGACTCTTGAATCTTTAATTATAACACAGAGGTACAGTGAATTTCAAGACTATTCCTCTAAATAAATTCAGAAATTTTATGTAATAAAACGTGTCTTATTTCTAAATACCCTTTTTCTTTGTGGACGTTTCTCAGTTCTCCCATTCTGAGGCTGCGTATCTCATAGACCAGTAGGAATAACAGACTTACATATTATAGATACTGCTATCTTTCCTTGAAAGTAGCACATGAATGTATTTATCATTTTTAGTTAAAACTGTTTAAAATAAATGTTGGAATGAAACTACGTTAGAAAGTGTTTATAAGTTCTGTTTGTCTGTCCGTTTGTCCATCCACCCGAATTGTAACCCTCGTAAATACACTCAGAATGGTTTGTAATTTTTGTATGTTTTTGTCATTTATTATAGTAATACAATCTCTATTGAAAAAGGAAGGGTGTAGTATTTATAGTTCCTTTACAAGGACAGTCAAAAGTATTCCGTTACATTACGGTCAATGGAAAAAAAAAATATTTAAAATCCGTTTATTGATGTTAGACTATGATGAAATTGACACAATAAAATTGATAGGCACTTATGAAGTGCACTAAAACATGTATTTTGTAAAATATAGGAAGCAAAGCATTTGTTATTCATTTACAGGACCACACAAAATAATTCCCTTACATAATGGTCTACGGGGAAAATCTGTTTGCAGCATATTTCAGTTATGTTACACTCTTTCAAATGTAAAGAAATTCCTATATATTTTGGGGTTTAGTACAAGATACTTGTGTCGAATATGATGTGCATAGCATTTATCGTTCATTTGCTGGGAGCTGGGACACACAAAAGATTTTGGATACAGTATTGTATCCGAAGTATTGTCTATAAGCGATAATAGCTGGAAGTGCGATTTTCAGTTATGGTATGCGTTTTTAAAATTAACTACATTTTTTAATACTGTGTGGTGTGTATAAATGCTATAGATCTTATACAGAGCTAAACAAAACAATTCGTAATCATTACTGAATATAAGTGTGAATTGCTTAAAAGTTGTTTTTAAGTTATGCATTTCCAAGCTGAACTTTATTTAGTACATTAAGAGGTGTTTGTTGAATATAAATGAAATCAAATACAGGACCACGAAAATAACTTGATACATGCACGATTCTGGATGATAATTTTTTGGAAATGATTTCAGTAGTTTTAAGCGTGTTTTTGTCTGAATTAATTTTGTACTTAAAATGTGGCCTGTATAAAAATTTGTAGGTATTATACAGGGATGTACAAAACAATTTAAGTATATATACTTCTATTAGTACATTTTGCAGAAGATGAATTTTCAACTGTGTTATACGTTTTCTTAGGGAAGTAAATTTTCGCATACTATATAGAATATATACAAATCTACAGATTATTTAAAGCGGGCTGCTCAAAAGAATTGGAGTACCATTTCTGTCTATGGACCTTATTTACTTTATTATAAACATACTTTGGAAATGTTGGAAAATGTTTCATAATCTATGCTTTTTGCATGTTTTTTCATTTTTTTTTAAATTTAAATTGTTATAATTAAAAAGAGAAAAGAAATAACAACCTATTTTTTTCATGGACATGTTGGGAAGTAGCAATACATATAAAGAATGCATACCTTAATCGCTTTAGCTTTATGTGGTATATATTTTCAAAAAATGAAATTTTAATTAATATTTCAAAATATTTTAAAGTACTCAATTTTCTTTTCAAATAATACTGCAAGTTCTGATAGAAAAAAATTGTATATTTCTCGTGCTTTTATTGATCTTTTGTAATCTTTATTAGTGTTTAAAATTTTGTAAGTCTGTGAATTTTGTAAAAGCATGCAAAAATGCAGTTTTCGATCCCGTTTAATTAAAAATATTTTGAAGCGCGATTTAGTTTTTTAAATGGATTTTGATTTATTTTCTATAGAATTTCTCATACAAAGTATGGGAAAAATAACAAATTGTACGACAACCCATGATCGTCACAATTCTGTTCAAAAACCATATAAGAATAAAACATACAACGAATCTTAACGTCTTTCATCCATTTATTCAGTTTTAATCATTTTCTGAAGTTCTAAAAACATTGTAGAAAACTAAAATGTAAAAATCAAATAATATTACAAGGATATATAATAAGGATATTAATTTGTTGCTTTAGCATTTGTAACAGAATTATCAATTTTATAGAAAATAAATTTTAGGTTCTTGATTGCATGTTTTCTCTGAAGAAATTAATTTTAGCATTAAATCTCTTTTTATACAAATATAAAAAAATATGGTTTAACAGAAAATGTTTATATTTCAGAAGGGGAACGAACTAGGGAGGTTAGATACTATGAACAGTTTGTCCTACATTTATTTACTGTATTGTTTAAAGCTTTAGAAACTTCTTACATAAAACATAAACTTATTTTACTAACTTCAACTATCGTCCATTATAATTTGGTAATTTTTCTCTTTTTCTATTTGAATAAAGTACATATGTGTGTTTGCTCAGAGAAAATAAAGAATTGTGCTTTAGTTTGTTAGAATTCGTTTGAAGGCATAAATTCCCAAGGAACGCTTTGACATGCATTCTTTGTCAAATAACTATATGAATTAATTTTGCATAACTGTTGTTACTACATTTAGCTTATATGTAATACTAGAACTTTAACAATGTTATGATGACTAGATATACGCTTTTAAAAATCCGTGCTTATTTTAAAGGCACTTTCCTCAGTTTTGTAAAATTGGACTTAGGATACATTGACTACAATTAGGATAAGCTGACCAAATGATAAATTTATTTACTTTCAGTTTTTGAAAACTAAGAATTGCGTTATAAAAGAACACTTTCCACTAAAATTGCAAGCACCAACTCTTTATTGCTTAATCTGAACATTTGTGTCTCACCTAATTTTAGTCACATAATGAAAATATGTTTGTCTCGTCGTTGAAATCTAGAGAGATTTTAATCGTAGTTCAGAAATCGCTTACGTTAAATTATTAGTATTATTTGAAGACGAAATGACAGTTTAAATATTATTCATTTCATAAAATAAGCAGAGATATGTTTACTTTTGTTCTGAATGCACAAATTTATTTTGCTAACTAGTAAAAAGTACACTCCTAAACATAATTTATTAAATCGTATACAATTAGATTGGTTGTAGTCACAGAAGAGGTAGAATTATATAAAAATGTTTTAATTTCTATAAAGCACATCATTGACTTTTAATGGGGAGGTTTTAACTGCTTCGGCAATTTTTCGTGAAAAAATGGTATGACTTACAGTATCATTTCTAGATATGCATCATTATACTTGACTCTATTTCAAAGTCACTACTTCACGAAATACACGCTGGACATCTTATTCAAATTCTGAACAACACCAAGGACACTCAAACGCACTAGTGAAACAATGTGTTATGTCGTATTTTCTTAAAAATAGTTTAATTTGATTAAGGAAGTTGTTATGACATGATCTTTTATATTATTCTTGAAAATGTGAGACATTTGTTTAAAAATATGTTATAATTTAACATTCATAACTGTATATACTATTTCTAACTTAACTTCCAAACTAAATAACTGCTAATTTCAAAATGTACTGTGGGTATCTTTATCTATATTTTTCTTCTTCTAAAAACGTATTCAGTAGGAATTATTCATGTTTAGTTGGGGTGTATATTTTAAATCAAGGGTAGTATAACAATAAACATAAATAGATTATATCATATGGTTTTAAAGAACAACGTAGAAAGTCCCTTTAAGTAGAATCTGTGATTTTTCCCAAATTTAACTACTTTTGAGGTATGAGAAGAAAATCGTAGACCTCCTTCTTCTACTGCTACAGATTTATTACTTGTACTTATATCCATCTAATTCTTATATACATTGTGACGAATCCTTCAAGCCCGTCAGCTTACAAAGTAGAAACGGCACAAAATTTAGCAATGCCAACAATTTTTTAAAAGAATAAATAAAGTCGGATGACAGTGCAGCGGGCAGTTTTAACTATAAGTGAACAAAATAGCTCAAAACACTTGACGATTGAGAAGGAGAATGCTTTCCCAAAGAAACTTCCTAAATTCAACACTAGCTCGAAACATAATGGCTACGCTGATCGTTTGACGGAACCTAAGGAAAATTAACTTCAGTTAACTATAAAAATGACATTAAAAACACTGTAATTATACACTATACACTATAAAATATCACTTCAAAATACTGCAATATCACTATCAAGGAAACCTCGTGATTCCAAAACTCTTTTATTTGAAATACCAAATTGTAACTTCTTACCACGCTGCTCAACCGAATATACTACTTCAACAGCGGCCAAATAGAAACTTCAATGAATACGCAACATGTAGCAACTCTATCTTTAACAACCGAAAGCATTAACAATCTTAACTAAATGGGAAAGATGCGTCTAATCTACCGAATCTAACTCCTAACGCACTATTTATAGCAATTAAACAACCACAGACTCCCAATTATCATATCATTGTACAAAATAACCTGGAAATCAAATTCTCGGAGCTTCAGACACATTTTGTGAAATTTAAAGTGATGGCAAAATAGGTAGCCCATTCACGCACAAATGTTAGAATTCAGAACAACATGATTGCGCACAAAAATTTCAAAAGCAACTCGACCACAGAGTACCTTCATAAAACAGTAGCTAGGCACTGCTACAACATATTAAGACAGAAATTGTTTAAGATATATTCATTTTATGGCAAAAAATTGAGCCACGAAAATTTTCAACTCATTTAAACCTAGCATCTCAAAATTTGGACGTTCTGATTTTCGGAAATAAATTAATATTTTTTACATAGCTTTCATTTTAATATTTTATGATTTACTTCTAGAAACAGAATATTCAGATTATTATAATGTAATAATTATCGTGGTATATTTATCGTAGTTGTAATTATAGACGCCATGAGAAAGAAAAAAATGAAGCTGAAATGGATTCATTTTAAGCAAACATGAAAGAGTATAAAAGATAAAAATATAAAAATTCGTTATGAAAAAAATTCTTTAAATGCTAACATTATGTAATAGAATCTACCGTTGTGTAAAAATTAAGAAAATGTGCTTTAGTTGATAAATTCTTATATATTTCATTTTCAGGACAAAATTTAATCTAAAATCTGTTTTACATATTCCAAAGATATCTTTAGATCTTAAACTTTTATTTCTTTCCTTAGTCATTCTGTAGGCATTTTAAAATCTTTCATTTAGCTTGTAAATTAAATTCTGTTTTTATTTTTTCCGTGATTACTACATTTAATTAAATTTCCTGCATATTTATTTTATACGATTAAATTAAATAAATTTATTATCGCTGTAAAAAAAGATCGATAACATAGAAAAATTAAATTGTTTATAGCTGTCATTCTTCAAAATAATATTCGAAAAAGTTTTTAATGTAAAATTGGAAATTTTACTAAATGAGAATCACATTTTACTCAGATATTTAATTATATTTCAGAAGATAAGTTTGTAATTGAAAACTTGTCACGGAAATAAAATGAATTAAATATATATTTTTAGAAACTTTTCACAATCGAAGTGTCTTAAAACATAACATACCATGTCCTCTTTTCTTATATCGAGATGTTTTTGTTATAAATCTAACAAAAAATTTTTAATTTTTGTAAACAATTACTATTTTGTTATAAACAATCAAAAGCTAAAAATATAGACAACTGGAATTGGAAAAAATTCTTTAAAAACATAGAAATCTATTTTCAGATTCAATTTTTAAATTGTCCTAAAAATATTAGAAATATGTCTAGAATATGTAAAAAATTAACTAGCGGACTAGATATCATAAAAGAGCAAATTTCTTAAAAATACAAAAAAATCAAATAACATCTATATCCAGGATTTGGTCAAATATAAAAAAAAATCTATATGCATGCATTAATGGCAAAAACGCATGCACTATTAGTTATAAATTTATTAAATGAAGGTAGTTACTCAGATGTCATTTCTACTAATTAGATGCTTTCTTCATGTAAGCGTACATTCTCGGGAAAATGTTATTAAGGAGAGATAGTAATATTCGGTTTCATTACCGTAAAATACGAATCGTGTCCAGCGCATATGAAGAATAATGACAAAATTAATGTAACTGGTTTGGTGTAAGTGAATTTCGTTCACGTAAGTAGATTAAATTCTACTTGATTATGTTCTTTGAGAATATCGTATTTTCTTGCTAGAAATTCCACTGCGTTTCTCCCTTATCAGCAATTCCTAATTAATTTCGAATGTATTTATTTGAAAAATCTGCTATTGATTTATTTTTGTCGCTGATTGCTTATTTTTCTCTAATAGATACATATATGCATTTTGGTTTATTAACACACTTTAATAGTTTATACAAGTTTCTAAAGTTTAAAAGTATTAAGTTAACTACAGTAGCCTCTCGTTATATCGCACTCAGAAAAAGGAATTGATTAAAACTACAAAACATGTTTTCTTGAGTACATTTTGGTTGTTTTAGCAAAATTCTCTCAAGTAAAATTGAACCATTTTACTCCAATTAACAAAACATTTTTTGCTGACGATACAAAATTTTTTTTTGGAATTGCAAAAAAAAATTTTTTTTGTTGATTTAAACAAAATTTCCATTGATCTGTATTTAAACAAAAAGTTTTGTTTAAATATAGGTCAATGGAAATTTTGTTTGAATCATCAAAAAAAAATTTCTTCGTGAAGCGATTTTTAGCGTTTTTGTGCTATTTTTGACGGCCCAGGTGATACCGGACGGATCAGCTAGTTTTTTATAAATCGAAAAAAAAGTAATCTAAACATTTTTCGATATTCATAAAAATACTGGAAATCGATAATTTGACTATTTTTTAGACCAAGATGCATTAAATAGAGACATTAAAAGCTTATCGGTTCCAAGCATATCAAAAGAAGCAAAACATCACAAAAGAAAATCCCTAGTTATGTTTTGTTTCATTAAAATAAATTAAATAAGTAAAAAAATCCCTGACGGCTTGGCCTACAGGCACAGGTAGATTTCGAAGACGCAGACCGTGGGGCGCCTGTTTTTTGGGAATTGTGGAAGAAATGACCTTTTTGCCATGATGCCGCAGATGGAACTTACCGCCCACTTCGAAATCTAAATTGTTCGCAGGCAGAGTCGGCAAGGATTTTTTCGTTTTTATTTTTTTTTTCTATAAGGGTTGGTCCTATAAAAAACTTGTCAATATAAAAGTTTTAGATAATAGTAAGTGGATTTATAATAAATTTAAGCGGATTTGACATCTTGTAAATTGACGAAGTTATGAATTTTTTTCTTCTAAAACCCTCCTTCCCCCCCCCCCCCTTGGGACCCTTTTTAATGATATCAAAAATCTGTTATACAGAAATTTTCGGCCCTTTTCCTAGAAGTAATAATAGTTTTAAACGAATTCGATACGTATCATAATTAAGACGTTATGGGTTTTTTCTGTTTTCACAAAAAGCCCCCCCCCTCCACCCACCCCCCCCTGGTTCGATTTTGCCCATTAAAGAACTTGAATGAGATTTTATGCCCCTTGATTTTATGTATTAGTTTGGAAGAGATTTGTGAAGAATTATTCGAGTTATCGTGTCCATAAAAAAGTGATATAGATAGATAGATAGATAGATAAAGTTTTGAACTGAGAGTGGTTTTGGGATCTGGGACTCATGATCGGCGTAGATCTGCAAAAATTCCAACTTAGGGGAGAATGTAATAGGTAGCATTTCTTACGAAATATACCTAAAAGTAACTTAAAATGTCTAAGATTGCTCTAATATTCAAAATATGATGTTCAAATTTTATGAATAACGTGAAAAGTAAAAAAAGAATAAATGATCTAAAACTATGTAAAAATGTTCATAATGTTTCAAAAGTGTATCTTCCTGTAAGAAAAATGAAGAAAGAAATGGAAATGCCATCAGTATGCATACTTTGGGTACAAAAAGGAAAATTCCTCTAAACTTACATTAATGACAATAATACATTCGCCAGAATTTATATATTCAATAAATAAAGACAGTTGTTAGTATATATGTCCTTTGTATTAATTACATACATTCTGCATGCAATGTTACATTTTCAAGAAAATATTATTAAGGGGGAATAAAGACTCAGTTTCATTACCGTGAAATACTAATCGTGTACTGTGCGGATGAAGAGAATTAATAAAATTGATTCAGTATAAATGAATAACGTTTAAGTAGATTACATTGTACTTGATAGTGTTATTTAAGGCTCATAAAATACGTTTATCAGAAAGCTTCTGCCCTTAATTATAGCCAAAGACATTACATTTACTTGCCTGAAGTTCAACTCCAAAATCTTCAGTTACTAATTTATTTCAAATGAATTTATTTGCAACAATTGCTCTTATTATATTACTGCTGTTGATTTATTGTTTCAATCTAAAATACTGTTGTTTTGGAAAGTGAAGCAATGAAAGTTATACTTTATAACTTTTACTTTTATATTTCATTCAAGTTTTGAAAGTTTGGTACTGAAAAGTTGATTAATACTTATCCAAAGAGCATGGATAATGATGCATAGATATGTAGCAAAAAATGGATAAAGTCCATCTTTCATAAAACATAAATAATATAAATTACTCATTCAGCCTTAAGCATAGTAAATGGAACGACCTTTATTTTTGTAACAACCACAACAATAGAAAAAAAAACCTAAACTTTTTAAAATGCGTTTTAATGATGGCCAAAATATTACAAATGTCCTAAAAATGAAATTAGGAAGTAACAATCTCTTAACATCTTCATACCTGGAGTACACAAATGGGAACCTCTATTCTTTTCCTCATAAAAACTAAAATGTTAAGGTTTTGTTTTACATTTTTACATTACTTAAGATAAAGCTAAAAGTCTGCGCACAATTCAAAAGAATAAAAAAAAAATCTAAATATTATTTTTTTCTAAATTATCCATGAATAATTTTTACTTCATTTGTTTATTATGCATTTCCATTGCTATTTTGTTGTTATGTTGCAATTTACTAGAACACTTACAATAAAATCAAAAAAGTTATTTTACGCAATCTGTCCTTACAGTGATTGCGCAGTGATCCTTACAGTGATTGCGCACATGGGTAGGAGAGATTGTTACTAATAATAACTACAATTAAATTGTTAACAATAAATAATTACACTTAAATGACATTGTTGTAAGGTTTTTGTGAACAAATATTATTGTATCAGGAGTGAATATTTCAACCTAATGATTAAAGAATCAGAAAAAGGATATATTTTTAAAAACGATTTAAAAAATTTAATTAAAGGGAAAAAAATTGAAGAATCAGAAAAAGCAAGTCCAGATAAGATTACAAAATAACATTAAGTTACTTGATAACACGTTTAATTTAAAAGTAGTCCATTTTCATTTTTCATTTTTTTATGCAGATTTACCAATAAGCTGCATAATCTCTCCTAGCATGGAAACTAATGGGAACAATGCGCGATCTCTCCTATGTAGCAGATGCGCAAACTCTCCAATTTCGGTAGGAGAGATTGCGCGGCCTTTTATTTAAACATGGCCGCTACTAAAACGTTGATGTTCACATTGTTAGTCTAGATTAGTAGCTTATGAGAAATCGTTTAAGTTTAAAATATTTTGTACTACTGACATTGTATAGAAATTCTGATGAATAGCTATGAAAATTCAAGAACTTACTTGGGGAAAACAAAACAAAATAGCAATGCTTTATCTTCGACGCTCAAAACAATCAACGTGCACTTTCAAATAGACACTCCACTACTGCTGTTATACAACAACCTGGAGTCTCTGCGCGATCACTCTACTCCTTCCCCACGAACCTCTATATGCACAATCTCTCCGACCGCGGTATTTCTCCTGGCTTTACCTTATATATAGCTCAATATTTTTTGCTTTGGTACAATAAAAGTAAATGGCAGCACTGATAATTATTTCCTCATAAAATGAATATTGTTTTCATCTGAGATTGCAAAACGCCTTCAAGACAGTGTGACGAAGAAAATAAGAAATTTTCATAATTATTTATCTTAAACCCTTTACAATAAAAAAAATCGAGGATTTGTAGATCATTCACTTGTTTTTCAGTATGTCATTGCTAGGATTTAGGTTATTGATAATTATATTGATATTCTGAGGGGACTAGTAATTTCAGATCCACATTTGTGGACCTAAATTATCAGCCCCCTAATGTACTAATTTCAGAAAAAAAACTCTTTATGTCATCCATGATACCATTTTGTTTATGCTATAGCAATTAATATATATTTGTATAGTTTAACTTCAGATCTTAAAAGGTTAAAGAATGGTTCTAAGATCATTATGTAACTAATTTATTTTGTGTGGCCCTGTGAATGAATGATGAAGACTTTACACCCCAAATTCTGAAGAAATAATGTTTTAGTGAACCTCAGAAATTCATATCAATTTCATTTATGCTTTTAATAGTTTAACATGATTAAAATAACCCGCAACCAGTTTTTCCGCATAGACCATAATATAACGGAAATTTTTTTGAGTGTCCCAATAAATGTACTGTGCTACACATATCATATTTTATAGTAAGCATCCTGTAGTGCAGTTCAGTGATGCACATCGCTTTCAATATATTTGAAATAGCGTAACACCATTAAAATACACTGAAAATGATTTCCGCCATAGACCATGATATAATTCTTTTAGTGCCCCTGTAAACGATCTATGAGTGGTACATACGTTTTCCAATACCGAGCACGCCATGTAAATATCAATGACCAGTATCAATATCAATCAATGAATGAGTTAGAGCATGGACAGACGGACAGACAGACTACAAGACAGACAAACCAAATACATAAACAATTTTCAACGATGTTGGAAACTATTTAAAATGTATGAACTAAATCCTTTGAAACATTACATATAAATAGATTATAAGTGAGATTAGGATATAGCTTGCTTTTTAAACATTTCTTGTTTTTTAAATATGTAATTGATATTTTTCATATAAAATGTTTTTTAGTGTAATTGATGGAAAATTTAAAAAATATATTAAATCGAAAATAAATATTATATTTTAGAGTCTATATTATTATATCATTGTCTACTAATCTATTAGAGTATTTAATACATTCGTATAAATAAGTATTAGTATAAATAAGTGCTTCAATTAAAATGTATTTTTTCCTATATTCTGTTTGGGCCGTATGCTTGGGAACATGGGTACTTTTTTAGAAATAGGCTCAAGTTCAAGGGCACCAGCTTATCGAGTTTGCGAAAGAGAGAAAACACAGCAGTTCTATCGCCAATCATCTTCCATGTTTTGATCTGAACTTGGATGTGAAATGGCGGCGGACGAAATAACTTGTTTTAAAATTACAATATTATCTAAATTAAATGACTATTTTCCCAACACAACACACAATTTTGCTGCTTAATAAAAAATCCTAAATTAAATCTGAAGTAAAAATAATAATACTTTACGAAGTTGAATTGTGTCATAAAAAATATTCATTTAGTAGAATAATAATATTTATTCGAAGAAAATTTTTACGTCTGGTTGTTTTTGGTCATATCTGTTAAAATTAAGTTCTGTAATTTCTTCGAAAGTTATGAATTAAAAAAATAAACAAATATTACTAAATTGAATAAAAAAATTATGTATATTTGAATTATAGGTATTGTGAAATTTATATCTCGTAAAGCCCTTTGTTTTAAAGTAATGTATTAAATATAAACCGCAGTAAAATAGTGTTTTCTCTCTCTATCGAGTCTTTCTGAAAAAGCAACCAGAGTATACTGAGCTCCCAGGCAGTTCACGTTTAATACCTGATCACCGTAAAATGCGAATCGTATGCTGCCCTTATAAAAATTGATGAAAAGAATTAATAAATTGTTTAGAGCTAAGTCAATTTCGATCAGATAATTAAGTTAAGTTATACTTGTTAATGTTTCTCATACTTCATAAATCAAGTGAATCACAAAGCTTGAATTATCACAAAATGTATCATATATATTTCCTTGAAATTCAACTGTGTTTCTCCTTTATCTGGAATTTCTAACTAATCACAAATGTATATTTTTGCCTCATCTGCAATTCACTTTTTGGTTCCGCTGATTTACTGTTTCCCCGTCTTGTAAACTTTTTCTTTATTAATCTTTAATTTAGTAAATGATACACAAACATACTTATATATTTAATGCAAGATTTCAAAGTTTCATAGTGTGAATATAGATAAAATTTCACAATAATTATAATTTTTTCAAAGAGTCTTTTTTTATATATATAAAGGAAAGTGATTCCTGGATATAACAACAGGGTATCCCAAAAATGATGGATACATTTGAAAACTGAAATAAAGAAAAACTGAAAGCGATAGGAATACGCTGTTTGCTGCGTTATACTTAGGAAACCAGTAAATTTGAAGTCCCACAAAAAATCAATATTAGTTACAAAGTACGCCAACATATGGCGCCACTGTAAATCTGCGGTATCCGTTCCGTAGGGAAATGCACTCTATCAGATCTCCATTCTGTATTTCGCAATCCTCCTGCTAGCGTGTGCTGCTCAGAGATTCCAAGTTGCTGTGCAGAAATGCTTTATTCGTTATAACAAGGGATATTTTTTTCTTTAAAGTTCACCTCCTAGACCACAGTAGTGCTGAAAAACAAGATGCAGTTTCCAGAGGAAGTTTAATTTCATAAAAGGACCGTAAAGGGATATAATAAAGACTCTGCTTGGCAAATGTCAACGGACTAGGACGACGTCCCCTAGATAGGAAAGACGTGACACGCGTCACGAAAACGTCATACCAAGCAGGCAAAACAAAGAAACAAATTCGAACAACTTGCATGTTTCGATTTCGATGGCTCGTGGAATTAGTAACTATTAGTCGTAAACAATAATTATTAATTCTATCAGCCAATGATATCGAAACATGCAAGTTTTTCGAATTTTTTTCTTTATTTTGCCTGCTTGGTATGACGTTTTCGTGAAGCGTGTCACGGGTTTCTTATGTAGGGGGCGTTGAATAGGAACATGTTGGAAACGTCGCACACCCGAAAGGAGTAAATGTCACGAACATATTTGCTTTGGTCAAGAAAATGGAAAATTCTCGATACATGCATTACATTATCCCACCACGTTTTTAAATAAAGCAAAAATGACAATAATTTTAGTTGTTTAAAAAAATTAGTGTTTAAAAGGATAATATCATTTGTTAAACAAGCTATTTTTGGGTAATTTCCTTTTATTATTATTTTTATTTTTATAGGAAGCATAATCGAATATTCGATACGTACTAAAATTGGACTGATGACAAAAAAAAAGTTTGCTGTTTCTTTTGCAGTACGCACAGTTTGAGGTACTAAGGATATAATGAACTGTATTCTAATCGACAAATAGTCCTCCCGTCATAAATATACCCATTCAAATTATCCCTTTGATCACATTTCATATATCTTCTGTATGTTAATTTATCTAAATAATTTTGAAATTTTAGGAAGTTCCTGGATATTATAACCGAATACGCATTACATCTATATAGTCACATAAATATTGGGCAGCCAGTTTAAAAAAATATAACCCTAATTTTTGGAGGTGGAACGTTTGAACGTTTTCCGTAATCGTTTGATCATGAAAATGGTTCGAACAAGAGGTAGAGTTGCTAAAATTTTAATATTACCACTACAAAATAAATTATATCTAACATTTATCATTCTTTTTTACAGGTAATGTGATACATATTTATTCGTAATGCAATGTTATTCTTTTGTTTTCTCTTTGATTTCAAACATGAATCGAAAAGAAAATGAAGCATTTTCAAAATGTATTGTCTAATACTGGGAACAAATTTGGGAAGAAACAAAACAACGACCCATAAAGAATTTCTAAATGAAGGAAAGAGAAAAGTAACTATTTATTGAATAATACAAAGAAAAATATAAAACAGAAAACTGCACCATCTATATCCACACCAAAAATTATTCAAAAAGTACAGAATCTCTTCAGGAAAAAACTCTCTAATTTCTATCCGTGTCACCGCTGAAAATTTTTAACTTAACGCAGTCAACTTAATTGAGCATTAAAAAGAAATGAAAAAGGGGAATTAGAGGATTGTAAAAGAAAAACCGCTCTAAAATGTTGGAGGGTCAGATCAAAGAAGCAAAATTAGCGTGTCGACGCGTCTATAGAAAAATGCTTAGGAAAACTCTCATTTCGGATGATGAAACTTATGTGCCTACAGAACCAGCAGATGAACCAGAACGTAAATAATTCCATGTTTATAATCCAAAAGAAGTTGATTATAGTCATAAACAGGGCTTGACAAATGTAGTCGCCAAGTCGCAAGTTTTTTTATCAGTCGACCACATTATTTAATCTGGCGGGATTTTTTTGTACAAAAATTAACCTACGAAATAAGCAAGAGCAGCATTTTTCTCTCCTCCACACCCACTCATGCGCGGCAAGCAGTGAAATTCCTCTATTCTCGTACTTTTAATGGAAGAACAAAGTTTAAAGGGCATTTTCCATCTCATGCATAGAAAATGCCATTCTTTGGCGTTCTAGGCAGCATATCACAGACTAGAATGTGAAGGGCGGAGAGGATCAATTAAACAGTAAGAAATAGCGGCAATCCAGCCTCTGTGGCATCTAAAATGCAATACAATGCTAAAAATACTCAAGTTTTTTGTAAGCTTAAAATCAAATTTCTGTATTCAGACTTAAAATTCATTAATCTATTACATTTATTTTAACGAACAATAACAGATAAGTGATGAAAATTAAGTCATTTGAAGTAATTATTTTAAACTAAATTATGTACAATTCTAAACTATGTAACTAATAACTCCAAAATATGCTTGTTATTATATTTTCTCAATTAATTCATAAAAAACTTTTTTTAATTTCTGAAAATCAGTGACGGGGAGTGCTCGGGGGTGAATCTTTGTTACGGGAGACTAGACGTTTTTGCTGGTTACCAGATTTTATGAAACTTTTAAAGCCCTGATAATAAAACAATTGCATGGAAAACTTTTTCAAGAAAAGTTCTAGTTTGGCAAGCTTTGTATGAGGCCGTCAATGTATCAGAACCGTTTGTTAGTGAAGATTCATTGAATGTTAACATTTATCATGTGCATACAAAAAGTATTTTACTCCTTTCATTAAGAAGCATTATAAAAATTAAGAAATAATTTTTGGCCAGATATGTTCTTTTCACATAGTGCAAAAAATGTAACTGTTTATCTCACATTTGACTGCATAGAATTCATAGAAAAATCTAAAGATGCGCCTAATGTTCTCCATGCTAGAGGGATAGAAAAAATTTGGGCATTATGTGAGAAGGAATATAGCAAAGGAAGAAAAGTTCCTAAAGCTCTTAATGGATTAGGCTGAATGTGAAAAAGAATAAGCTTTAAAGTAGAACATAAACATGGGAAAAAAGTGATAGATCATGCTATTAAAATTCTTCACTTACTCAGTACCTTATAAAAGTATAGGAGACTCCGTTTAAATGTAGTTTTGTAATAGATCATTTAAATCATTCGTTAAAGTGCATTATAGTTTATTTTATACAAACATTGTTCTTTCAAGAGTAATTAATTTAGTAACCCTATTTCTTGTTCAATCCTTATTACGATTTTAGAAAACTCATTATTCGGTGAACACATTTTTTATTTCGGAAAATCTATTAGATGTTAACAGTCACGTAAAATTCCTAAAACCCTCCAGATTTATATGCTGTGCCTTTCTCAATCTCAATATTAAAAGTTCCTTTATTACTTTAGGCCCTTTAAACAGCACCTTCCGGATAATTAAATCTCATTAAAAACAACTCGTTGTAAATGATCCCGCCAAGCCACAAACCTAAAACGTCAGTCACAAAAAAAAGTGATATCACATAAAAAGAAGCGTTATAGAAGTGCATACTCCGAGTCCCGTGTAAAAATCTATCACCACTCATAATGTTTCCAAAGGACTCGGAGTGAGGTACAGTATGTGAAAAATGCTTGGCGACCTGCAGGCTTTTATAATATATGCAGTACATCAATTTTGAAAATCGAAAAAAATAAATTTTTAATTTTTGTTACATCATTTTTTAAATATTTTTGTATGCGAAAGAACTGGCAGAACGGATTTTTCCCCAGATCTATGCGATTCCGCTTACGCTAGAATTACTGCAATATATCTCAATTTAGTTAAAGTTTATTATAAGGTACAATGTTATTAATATGCGTATGATCATCATATATATACATATTACAAACTCAAAATCTTTACATGTTTACTTAAAAAATCCTCTTCGTAAGAGTGGTGTTTCTAGTTTAAATAATGGTAAATAAAATCAACAAATTGATTTTTCAAGCTCATAAATAAGAAAGGACATGCAAACACAGAAGCTTAAACTTTTTACAATTTTATGGGAGCAAAATAAATAAATTAATTAAATTAAATTAAATTAAATTAAATTAAAATAATATAGTCATATGTAATTGCAGGAAACGCAAACATTATAAAAGCCTGCAGGTCGCCAAGCAGTTTTCACATACTGTACCTCACTCCGAGTCTTTTGGAAACATTATGAGTGGTGATAGATTTTTACATGGGACTCGGAGTATGCACTTCTATATCGCTTCTTTTTATGTGATATCACTTCTTTTTGTGACTGACGTTTTAGGTTTGTGGCTTGGCGGAATCATTTACAACAAGTTGTTTTTGATGAGATATCACTCCTTTTTGTAAGGTATTTAATTTCAATTATACGGATTCCATTTTTATTCAGAAAAGAAAAGATGAAAGGGGCAAAAAAAATAATAGTGATGCTATAAACAGAATTATACAATTTATTGAGTGACTTATTCCAATCTACATGTCGCTACCATAACAACGGGGAAACTTTTATATTAATTTCCTTACATTGTATTCATCACATTATTTATGACATATTTATTTTCCTTTTTCTTTTGTTTATATCACTCTTCCGTTTATATACATTAAAAAAAAAGACAATTTTACAGTAGTTTACAAACTAATTAAAATACTACAGTTTCAGAAAAATGTGGAAAAATAAGAAGCACTTTTTTCGGTCAACTACAACGATAAGTTTATGGAGCATACTTTACCGAGAATAATCAACATTTTTTTCCTACGAACCTATTTCTATTAGTATAAAAATTTACAGGGATTTTTATACTAACATATTAAATATATTATTTTTGAAAATTACTGAGCACCTTAGAAGTTTTTTATTTGTTTAAGTTTTTAACTCAACGTTTCGAGAATTTGAAAAATATAAAATTCGTAACGTTTGCAAAAGGATAAAAACTATTAAAGTGATTTCTGTTCATATAGTCTGTTCATTCCAATTCGGTGATCCTAAAATATAGGTCCCCAATCTCCGGCAGTCCATGAATTAATTAGGACATATGTATGCAACTGTTAAAATGTTCTCAAAGTTGACAATAGAGGCAATAAGTATAGCTCGGCAAATACGAAACACGGCATTGCTTCATCATGGCTTTGTTTCGTGAGGAGTTCGTTCTCCGAACATAAAAATCTCACGCGAAAGTGTTCGTTAACCGATTTGTTCGTAAACCGAATAGTTCGTTACCGATCACCTATTGTATACGAAATTTAGCATTTTAAGTTCGTCATAGCCGGAGATTCGATGAACGGCAAATATTTAAACGCAAAACTTGTAATCTTGGGGTATCAACATTTTTACATTCTATTACTCAGCGCATGAACGTAAAGTTGGAATTTTGTAATCGCTATTTCAATCAATTCCTAATACGCTAGAATTATATATTTATAAATAAACACAGTTTTTTTAATCGATGAAAATACTATATATTAATAGATTTAGAGCTTAACATCGACGAGATTTCAGACGGACAAAATGATCTTATATTAAATTTTAAAGCAAGATAATGAAACCTTACAGAGATTGAAACAGTGTAAAATCATTAAAATACATCTCACTCAGTAAATATACATCGGTTGTAGTGTAATCAAGATCTTCTAAGAAACTCTGTAAACGAAACGTATATGCTTCAATGCCGCTTTACAATAGAGAGGATGTAGTGACATATTTGAATATCTTTTGTATATAGCGAATTTGACAAAAGTTATGCAATTTACTTTTATTTTTCCTCTGTGTTAAGTACAGGAATCATGTACTTCAACGTAAAAATTTGCTAATTACACAACTTTTTAGTCTTATTAAAAATCTTTTGAGTTACCCTGTAAACGAACAGTAAATTCTACAATTCTGTTTTACAATAGGAAACTAACTTAGGTAGTTCGTAGTAACATATTTTAACATCATGCGCATACGTTCTTTTTGAAAAGAGTTAGATCATTTAATATTTTGTTTGCTTCATCTTAAGTATAGGAATAAATCACTTTAAAGTGGTATACATAAAAATTAATTAATATTTTTACACGAAATATTAAACATTTGAACTACTTATAAAAACAATTCAAATGCTGCAAACCGCGTAAAAATCGGATAATTACACAACTCTTTAGCTCTATATCAAAAGATCTTTTGTGAGACCCTGTAAACGAACCTTAAATGTTAAGATTTTTTATAATAGGAAGCTTACTTGGGTCGAGTGTAATAACATATCTTAATATCATGTGTATAAGACCATTCCTAAAAGAGTTGGGTTATTTATTATTTTTTTGCTCTATGTTAACTATAGGAATCAATAACTTTAAACTAATATAAATCAAAAACTAATTAATATTTTTACATGAAACTTACAAAGGTCCGAACTACTCATAAAAACGATTCAAATAACGTAAACCGCGTACAAATCCGATAGTTACACATTGCTGTAGCCCTGTCAACAGTTTTTTGCTCTATATTAAGTATAGGAATCAACAACTTTAAACTGATATAAATCAAAAACTAATTAATATTTTTACATGAAACTTACAAAGGTCCAAACTACTCATAAAAACGATTCAAATAACGTAAACCGCGTAAAAATCCGATAATTACACATTGCTGTAGCCCTGTCAACAGTTTTTGGTCTGAACAAGATTTAAAAAGTGCAAAAAACAGCACTTTAAAATCGCATTTACTGAAAAACTATTCGTCGGATTTTGCTTTACTTTTGAATTCCTAGTCCCGTGGCACGCCCCATTCCATAGAATCAAGAGTTTTGTTTCTATCATAAATAGAACGCGAGATATAGATGTGTCAAAAACCCGTTTTGTCCCGTCCGCAAAATATAAACTAGACATAGTTAAAAAAAAAAAAATTGTAAAATCGTTTGGCATCCATTAGCGGAAATTCCTTTCATTTATGGTTCAATGCATTGCTGTTTCTTGTGCTTGGCGAGAAACTCTGTCGAGTTTCTATGATACACACATTCGTGTTTAAGTGCTGAAAAGAAATCCGGAAAAACTACTGCTGACCATACGAAGAAAACAAATCTTCTATGGATACCAAATTATACAGACTTTAAAATAAAACAATGAAACAAATGTTCGATATTTGCCCAAAATTGGCTATTTGCATGTAGTGAGATATCTTAATCGCAATTATGCATACACCAGTATTTTAAAATTTAAGAAACGAAGGTAGCTATTTATATGTCCTTGCTATTAATTATATAGACATATTCTTCGTCTTAGATTTTTTCCTCGAGAAAATGTGCTGTAGTAAAGTTATTAAAAAGAGTTAGTGATATTCGGTTTTATCACCGAGGTACACAAATCATGTAATAAATTTTAAATTAGTTATTAGTTATTAAACAAAATCATGTTTGAAAATTATTTTAAGAAATCGTACATGAAAACTCGGTAAGTTACTCAACACTGTCTAATTTGAAATTAGGTGATATTTGGAAGTGAATGTATGATCGATAAAAGCGAAAGCAATAGCTCAGGTTTTTGCCCCCATCATTACGACATCGGCGTACCTTACTACTTTTAGATAACATTTCTAATACAAAATGGATAACACATTTCTTACGATTTTTGACGACGTCTGAAAAGTGCGTAGTGAAAGAAATAAGACTTTGTTGCTAATAACCTAAAATATGAAAACTGTTGAGAAAAAGAAGGAAAAAGCCGAAAATACTAAAATTAAAAACTTATGGGAACCTTTTAATTATAAAAATACCAGTAGTACATGTAAAAAGGTAAACGACATCAACACTTGGTATTTGGCCACGATGCAAAATCCTCTATACTTGCATTAATCTCTATAATACACCAACAAGTATTCACAAATATAATAAATGGAGACAGTTATTAGTATGTTCTTGCTATTAATTAAATGCATTCTCCCTGTAAGATTGCGTTCTCGTGAAATTGATAATATGCAGATAGTAATATCTGGTTGTATTAGCGTGAAAGGTGAATTGTGTGCTGTGCACATGAATAAGAATTATAGATTGGTTCAATGTAAGTAAATTTTGTTCAGAAAGGTTAGTGTAAGTAAGTGATTATGTTCTATTTGACATTCGCTGTATCTCATAAATCACGTTAATTAGAGAGCTTACATTCCTAATATTGCAAGGTATTACATTTATTTCACAGAAAGTCAGCCATTTTTCTATCTTATCGGTAATTTTATACTAATTAATTTCAAATCGATTTACTTGTAACTGCTTTTAAAAAATTATATTGCTGTTATTTATTATATGTATTCATTATATACCATCACGTTCTCGAGAAAAAAATTCTAACTATAAATTATAATATTTAGTTTCGTTGCATTACAAGTACGTTTATTTACAAAGTAAAATATACTTAAGTGATAGTTTCCTCATCCAAATCTTGCTTACACTTGTGAAAAACATTGATGTAAAAAAATGTGGCTTTGCCTATGTTTTAAGTAAGCGGCAGTTTACGTATTTTAACAAGCGTACTTTGACCCAATACAGTGTTTTCTGCAATGACATTTCAAAGTTATCCATTTTCCCTTTAAGTGACAATGCTGGCAGCATCGTGCATGTTTCACGTGCTGTAGACAATGATATATTAATATTTTTGACGTGACTCAGTAAATACATTATACAGATGGTTACTATTTAAAAAACTTAAAGTAATACGTTAACAACATATTTAAATTTTGTATTTATTACTTACGTTTTAATAAAACTTAAGCCTGCATAAAAAGAAAATTAGGACAGGACGACAAACGTTCCATTTAGAGACCCGAATCCATTTAAGTGGGACATACTGAAAACTTAATCTCCCCCTTAAAAAAGAAAAAAAATACAGTCTCCAGTAAAAAGTTATTATTGGATAGACATAAAAAAATACAAACAAGTTACATCACATTGTTTATTAGATGCCTGCTACATGACCAATCATGTGATGCACGTATGAAGAGAAGTGATGTAATTGATAAAAGTGATATTACATAATTAACTTTAATCTTGTAAGTAGTGATATTTGCGATTAATACTGATCTGTGCGCCTCATAAAACATGTCATTCCGAGGATTTGCCTTCTTAGTTATAGCCAATGTATTATATATCTTTTCTTAAAAATTGTAATGGTTTTTCTCCACCATTGAAAAATTAAATTATTGTTAAGTAAATTCTTATTTTGCATCGCTTGATTTATAGTTTGAAAGAATTTTTCTCAAAATTTTCAAGGATAGAGAGTTAATTAAAAATATATATGCTACCATCTTTTTATTTGTTTTTCAATCTGTACAGCAGGCTATTTTCTACAATAGATTTTACTATATTGTAATAGGGGATCTCAAAGAAAGCTGTTTCTTATAATTTTTTTGAGACTTAAAAAAAAAAAGCGTCTGTTTTTGCGGGTTTTGTATGTATGTATCTATGTCTACAACTTTCTCAACAACCACTAAAAGGATTTGAATATAACTTTTTTCTCTACAATTCTAGCCTACTAGGGAAGGTTTTAAGCTACAAATAGTCATCGTCTTATGTATAGTGTTTTTACACAGATACAACAAAAGTTTTAATATATGAATGTCTACTGAATTTCAAATGTGTCAGATGCTGGATGTTGGAGTGCCTTTATAAATAATATTGCGGCGACAATTGTCAAATAAAATTTGATAGTACGAATTCACATTTGTGTCCAATCGAATCGAGCCGAAGTCCTCTGGCTTAAATTATTAACGCTATAGCTATTGAGCTACCTGGACTGCGACTGGACGACATAATTCTTTTAGATTATCTTTTTGGCAACAGCTCTTGGTCTTCTATATAGACGGCTCCACAGAAACGAACTAGCAGATAATGGAACTCCATTGAAGGGTGGATACGTAGATGTGCTATATTATTTTTAACTCAATCAAACTAATATTGGTAAAAAGACCATACGAATTAACATTTTTCCAACTGAATGAAAAAGTGTCCACGCCCAGGAAATCCAACCAAAACCTATAGGTGAAATTACCTACGCTCTGCCTGTTGACCTATCTGAACCGACAATCGGACAAAACAATTCACTCAGACAATTCCCCTCCTCTGGACACGTTTTAAATCAGTTGGGAAAGTGTTAATTTATATATTTACCAATACGTATGATTAAGTTAAAAATAACAAAATTTGATTGATTTAGAGGATTATCCTAGCTACCAACTTTTACGCTTTTTTTCTAACACAAAAATTTTACACTAAATTTAAACTTTTTAAATCGCCGAAATCAATAAGACAATTAGAGATATTCAAACTTCTCACCGTCAGCTGCAAATGCATCGTTTTGACTGGGAATCACAAGCGATACTTCTGCGCCACATTGCAGTGTCGTGTTTTATCCGAAAGATAATCATCTCTTCTTCCGTTCAAGTTTCGTGACGTCACAATTTAGCCCTCTGAGCGTTTTGAAAAAGGGTAAATTGTAATGCTGTTTTCTCTGCATTTGTTTTAAATGCTAAAAAAATATGATTCTTTTAGCATTATAAATAAAACTTAATTATTAATATGAATGTAACCCTTGAGAGTATTAATCATTCTTCAATGTTTTGAAAATTCATTAAATCTATAGAATTGTATCATCTTAAACATTGCATATATTGCAGTGAAACCTGGAGCTTAGTGAACGGAATATTACGTTCCACACGCTTAGAGGGTTAAGAAATCCCGAAAAATCAAATGTGCGTTTTAACCGTTCTATTCTTTGCATTAATGTCCACAAGGTGTCTTTTCGTACTAAATCGATGATGCTCTACAACTTTGTAAATCACTTTGTTTCCCTATCTCTTTTCGTTTTCGAGATAGGAATGCTAACTTCCGCAGTTTTCCACCAGGTGGCACTATAGGCGGTTTTATTCAGTAGCACATGGCTACTTTACTATACCTAGACATCACTTTTATGAACATAGCTGCAGCCATTCCGAAATTAAGAGGGTGGCAAGGGGCTTCAGTAGGCATACTGTATAATTAATACAGTGGAACTTCCATTTAACGAAGTCTCATCGTTGCACTTAAAAACTTCGTTACGAAGAAAATTCGTTAAATAGAAATTAACTTAAATTCATGAAATTTTTTCTTGAGATATGACAAACAGGTATCGGATTCAGAAGCATTTGATTCAGTTTTAATTATGAAGACAAAAATTATGAAATTAATTATGAATTTTAATTATGAAGACTTTTACAAATAAATTGTGTACGGTCGATGAAATCACGTCACATTCCCAAGCTTTGGCACAAGCTTTCATCAGCTCTGATACACAGAATCTCAAACTAATGTTTTCACTACATCGGCTTTTTTCTGTCTTTTTCGATAATGTACTTCAAGATTTTTTATTATTCCTTAGACTAATGATTGAAGTTTAGTTGTATTGGCAGGAACAAAAATAACTTTGATGTTCTTCGATTTGTATTTTGAAGCACGGTCTTTTGGATGTACAAAGCAATTGTCTATCAGCAATGGAACGTCAGAATGGTACCTGTTTGACTCTAATAGATATTTTTTGTTTCAATGCATCTGACGCCATTGCGACACCTCATCTTCTATATCATTGAAGGTAAAAAGGGTATTTTGACTTCCCCCAACTGTCAGCGCTGGAGTCTCGGAGTGGGAGAATAGTGATAACAAGTGTTTTTCTTAGAGTGAAAAAAAAAATTGTTTTATTTAGCACCAAGCAGAATGGAAATTATTTAAATGTGTTAATTTTCATACAATCGAATCCGCTGAAATAAATTTGCATATCCTTCGAACAGCAATCGCTTAATTGTAATTCTGTACACCTACAAAAGTGGAATAAGCTTCGTTATATAGAATATATTTTTCGTAATGTGGAGATTAATTTACATGCTAATGGTGTTCAAAGTCAAAGTTCTGCAGAAAATTTCGTTAAGTGGAAAACTTCGTTAAATAGGGACTTCGTTAAAGGGAAGTTCCACTGTATATAGAATTTTTTATAGGTCTATTGCTGGTATTTATTTCTAAAAACAGAAATTTCCCTCTTCAATAGCAGAAAATGTCCATCTTGAATACGGCGGAATACCATATTTGAAATTTTGTAAAAACACAGAGAGTAGAAGACAACTTTGCTGTCTGTCCATTTTCCGTTTTTTCACGGATTTGTTTTTCTACAGGACTGTACATTGGGCAAGAAGGATAGCTAATTTCTATATGTGTTTAACATTTTAAAAACGGTTTTGAGAAAACATTTAACCAATGGTATTCTGAAAATTACAAAAAAAAAATGATTTCTTGAAATCTGAAAGACATTCTTTCATTTACATTTGGCTTCGTGGTAGCTATGTCAAACGTAATAAAAATAAATATAGGGTTAGAATCAGATTATTTTAAAGTGTTTTATCAATAAAGTTGTAGCTTATCTGCATCAATAAGGATTCAACTTATTTTAAAGTGTTTTATCAACGTATCTTGCGTGATTTTTCTGGATCTTTTCCTTCACTCTGAGAAAAACTTAGAAAAACTTTCCTTCACTCTGAGAAAATTTTAATTCGCAGCATTTCTCAACTCAAGATATCATAAAACATACGAAACATCTAATTGAACGTAAACAAAAATAAAAAGTGTAATTTTGCAGACGTGTACTAAAAATTAACTATTTATTTAAATTAATATTTAATTACTTATTTATAATTTTGTTAAATTATTATTTATTGTTATTTAATTGTATAATAAAGAAAAATGAGTCTTCTATGTATGATTTTAGGTAATTAGTTTAAATAATTTATACACATTTGACGAAATTTTCTGAATGTGATAAATGTTTTTTTCTGGATGGAAGAATTTTTAATGGGAAAAATCGCTAATTTGAAAAAGTGCATTTTTAAATTATTATTATTTTCTTTACACTAAAGCTATTACTAAAGTATAATTATGAACTACTTTCAAATGCACTTATTATATTTTTTCAAAGTAAAATTAAAAATACAACTCAATATTAATGTTCTGTAATAATTAATGTTTTTCCTATAACACGAAATCATTTAAAATATCTAATTTAATTTTAAGGTATTTAAAAAAATAAATGAATTATTATAATGACAAAAATTGAGCTCGCAAGAATGTTATCGTAAATATTTAATTTTAACTAAACACAGAAGATCTTCCAAGAGGGGAATGTGATTTAAATATTTTATTTTAACATTTGGACGTAGCATCATCATTCGCATTTTTGGTAATAAAATATTAAAAGACACTCGTTCTACACAGATGAGTATAAGGTGAATAGTAAAGCTAAACTTCTTAAAAACAGACCTGAAAGAGAAAAACTACACTGATATTTTCTCCCTAGATATGCAGTTGAAGATGGAGTTGCACCGAATCGTGATTTTTTTTTTCAGAATACCGAATATTTAAAGTAGTATTTAAGTTTCAATGTAAACATTGTTTTTTTTTTTCATATGAAGAAGTACCTACTTTATTTTTGTCTTGCATTATATACAGGGTGCAAAATGTTATCTATCGCCGACCAATAATTTCTTAACCTTTGGTTGTAGACATATAGTTCCAATTACAAAAGCGTTTAAAATGAGGTAAATATTCATGTTGTGGCGTTAATTAAAGAAAAAAATCAATTTTATAAAAATTACAAAATCTAACTTTTTATACGGTCCCCCGGTCCCTATAGTTATATTTAGTAAATGTTTGCACATATCATAACAAATACAACACAAAAAGTTTGACTTTTGTACGACAAAAATTGACACAGTTATTAAATTTGAGATTATTTCACATGATTTTGTCTTTCATTCAGGGATCAGTTAAAAAATGAATTAGAGTATTTCGAGATCGAAATCAGGGTGCAATGTCCTTTTTACGGCAAAACTACCTTAAGCCGGTATCGGTAAATCGGTGTATCACCAAAGAGGGTTATTTCATCTAAAAATTTGAGCTGACTTTGAGGGGTCTTATACAAAGCGAAGAATGAACTATTGAAAACAGAAAAATAAATATCCATTTATTATCATATTATAAAACGGTCTACTATAAAAAATGAATACATCAAATACCGGAATCTACTAGAGATACTGTTCAAAGACTTCTCCATTGGTGGCAATCCACAATTGAATGCGTGACAGTACTGAGTCCTCGACACGTTGGAGCATAGCAGGCGAAACCACTTTTAACCGGTATCACTAAAACCGGGTATCACCAAAGAGGTTTTTTTCATCTAAAAATTTAAGCTAACTTTTAGCGGTCAAACAACATTCAAAAGTCAAATTAGGCAGTGTTGAATTCAGGGGGTGGCCCGGGAGGCACCATTCCCCCCATTCCCCCGGAGCAATGAAATGTCCCTCCCGAAAAATGTGAGATTTTGTTTTTTCAATGGTCAAAAAGTGCAATTTCTCCCCGGAACTCTATCATGTCCCCCCGCCGGAGAAAAGTGTCTGAATTCAACACTGAAAGTAAGTATTGTTTGTTATCGGAAAAAAAACAACCGCGCTTTTGCGAATGCGTCCAGTCTGTTTTGATTTTATCAAAATAGGGTTGAGTTGAGTTTGTTTAGCTGCTTTTGGCTGAGTGCCAATCTTAGTGACCGCCTACAAGATAACGCAAACTAGAACTTCGGAAAATACGCATATCATCGTAACACCCCTTTTGATTGTAGAATTGTCCCAGAGTGCTAGGCGCGGTTTTCAAAAGCGAACAAAAGAATCGACATCAATAAAATAAAATATACTTACTAAAAACTTGATAAATGGCAGCGGAATGCAACGAACCAACCTAGATATAACGAGCATGAAAATCAAGATTATGCAAAACACAATAGTACCGCAGCACAACGCGTTCGGGGTAAAATACGAGCTACTAGCAGTGGACATGCTAGTCAGTGCAGAGATTGTGAAGGCAGGCTATACGTAAGGGCAATATACCGAAATTATACTTATTTATGGTGAATGTCAAAGGAATGCCAGAGCCGCTGTGAGAGTTTATTCAGAACGTTTTCCTAGAGATCGACATCTATCGTATGAAACAATAACTGATGCATTGCACCGTCTTAGACAGATCGGCTCTGTTGCACCACGACCCAGAACAAGTAGACGCGTCAAGTGTAATGTTCGAGTCACACCGGAGGAAGTGCTGGCATTCGCCCTTTTAAATCCACAATTGAGCAAGGCGGAAATAAGCGAGGCATGTGGATACACGCGTCAGCGTGTCTGGAAGTTATTACATGCACAGGGTACGCATCCATACCATTCAACACTGGTGCAAGCATTGATGTTGGGTGACCACGAAAGACGGTTTGATTACTGTAATTTCATGCTTAACACTATAGATAAAAATCTATCGTTCCTTTGTGACATTCTGTAGACAGATGAGGAAACGTTTATACGGAGTGGCATCGTGAACGTGCAAAATGTGCATTACTGGTCTCTGGAAAATCCTCACATTGGCCGCACAGTACGACACCAGGTACGCTAGTCAACGAACGTGTGGTGCGGTATATGGAAACTCAGATTGTTGGACTCATCTTCTACGATGGAACCCTAACGGGCGAAATTTACCTGCACCTACTACAAAACACGGTACGTGACTGGTATGAAGAGCTGCCTCTCCGAAATGCATGTCGGGTGTGGTTTCAACATGATGGGGCCCCTCCGCATAAAGCATCAAACGTCCGTGCGTATCTGGCCAACAAATTCGGTCAACAGATAATTGGATATGGTCGTCCGGTAGAGTGGCCACCGCGTTCACCGGACTTGACTTCCATGGAATTCTACCTCTGGGGATACATCAAGGAACAGGTGTATGTGACTGAGCCTACTTCTCTGGTTGATCTGAAGAAGCGCATCATCCTTGCTTGTCGCACAGTTACACCTGCTATTCTCCAACGTGTCCAGGACTCAGTACTGTCACGCATTGTGCATTGCCGACAATGGAGAACATTTTGAGCAGTATCTCTAGTAGATTCCGATATTTGATGTATTCATTTTTTATAGTAGACTGTTTTCTAACATGATAATAAATTGATATTTATTTTTCTATTTAATTTCAATATTTCATTCTTCGCTTTGTATACGACCCCTCAAAGTCAGCTCAAATTTTTAGATACAATAACCCTCTTTGTTGATACACCGATTTACCGATACCGGCTAAAGGTAGTTTTGTCGTAAAAAAGACATTGCACCCTGATTTCGATCTCGAAATACTCTAATTCATTTTTTAATTGATCCCTAAATGAAAGACAAAATCATGCGAAATAATCACAAATTTTATAACTGTTTCAATTTTTCTCGTACAGAAGTCAAACTTTTTGTGTTGTATTTGTTATGATATGTGCAAATATTTACTAAATATAAGTATAGGGACCGGGGGACCGTATAAAAAGTTCGTAATTTTTATTGATTAATTAATTAATTGATTTTTTACTTTAATTAACGCCACAACAGGAATATTTACCTCATTTTAAACGCTTTTGTAATTGGAACTATATGTCTACAACGAACGGTTGAGAAATTAAAGGTCGGCGATAGATAACATTTTGCACCCTGTATATAAAAAATACAAACTTCATTGTAAAAATTGGTAGCCTTAAATAACTAAAATATAATTTTTAAATAAAAGCATCTTAATATAAATTTTACACTCTATAAAGAAATACACTAATAATATATTCAACTAATCATTGCATTTGAAAAAAAATGCCTGAAGGATTTCAATATACTGTTTTTCTGGAAATGAGTGTTGATTTAAGTTATTACTTTTTTTTGTTAAAGTAAACTTTAGTTTATTTTCTGTATCATCAACAATCAAACTTATTCAGAAAAATAATAAAAAGGATAACTACCGAAATTGAGTCATATGCTCCAGAAAGAAAAAGTAATAAAGTTAAACAGAATTACATACCAGACAGACACTACAACATGCGCCTTAAAATATATGTTGTTGTGGCTTATCCTCCAACTGTATAACGAATTCAGACAAGATCCAATATACCGTTAATCCTTAGAAAATCAAGAACCATAAGGGAGGAAGCATATAAGTCCTCTCTGGAAAGACCCAAGCTGTCCAGGATGAGTTCTGCAGAGGCCTGTTGAGCTTGACATTTAGTGCAGATTTTAAAGATCTTTCTGCCCTCCAAGAGCGAGAGACTTTTCGTGTGTCCACTTGCCAATCTTAAAATCACCGTTCGAGAGGCTTTGTCACAGTTGATAGCGAACGAAAAGCCCGGCTCTTTGCCCGCGTACCAGTGGTGGCATGTGTAAAATATATATGCACAATATATGTCACATATTCCATTATTGACATATTCCTGAAACAATGTATTCAAATGCAGTTTCTTTATTAATGAACCAGTTACATCATTTGTGTCATTTTTTACAATACCAAAACAAATTCAGTTTCAATGAATAATTCTGTTTTGTCTCTTTGTGTCAGCGAGAGATATATTTTCAATAAATTTAAATAATGAAATATCTATTATTGCAGCTAGAATGATATGAGTAACCTTGGGTATAACGAGGTAATTCATTGAGGCCGAAACAAAATATCAGAATTAGAAAATACTGCATGAATTTCTTTTTTGACAATAATTGCTTTACCAGCTAAACTAAATATTGGCATGTTTATTGTTTGATATTTTAATACAAAAACATTAGCAAAGTCACTGAAATCGCAGACATTTGTCTTTCAGAGTCAAGAATTGCACGAGTTTTGAATAAACAACCATAATAACAGTAACAACAATAACCAACAACAATAATAACAGTAGCTAGAAGAAATTTTTTTCTTTTTGACAGGAAGCGAGATTTCGGGAAAATGTGCATTGCTCAAATTTATTTGATTCAATGAACGTTTATTATTATTCTTTTCAGTTTCATTTAGGGTCACAAAAGAATCAAAACGTGGTGTACCATTTAATTCTCGCAACGTCTTTTGGTTTCTATGAAGTAAATAATTATGCTATGTTTTTTACATCCAGCATAAATATTCCGAATTGCAGTTTACTAATTCATGCGAATCGTCCAAACAGGTAGTTTTTGTTTTTAAGAAATCGAATCTTTGAAAAAGGCTAAGTTTTAGAAATGAATCACAATTATACAATGTATTACATTTTTTTCCCATAGATTACACAAAGCATTATTTGAATTAATTTTTTTCCCCTTCTGTTCGAGTCTGGGTGTTTTCTGATGGGAATTTACTGTAATATTTCTAGAATTTGACAAATATCTTGTAAAACAGAAATAAATGTGTCCTAAGTTGTCAATTCTGAAGTATTTTGAGACATTTGATACTTGCTGTTCTATCTAATATTTGCAAAATAATATTTATGAACAAATCGTAGCAGAAATTATTCATCTCCAATATTCATTACTTTCAGAGCTCTGGCATGTTTCAATACACTATCCAAAATCATTCTTAAATTTCAGCAGATTCATAAGAAATATTCTTTAACGTTAATAAAAATTTCATATGACTATTTAAAATTAGTATTTACTTTTTATATCTGTCATTAACGCCATAAAATGAGGGGGTTAGAATGACAGTGGAGTAAGTCAAAAATTTGAAAAATCTAGATAACCATATTTTTAATGAACGTTTAATAATATATGGTCAGTGCATCAGTCAAATAAGTCATAGTTCACTTAGGGAGTCGCTAGAGGTCAAAACAAGTTGGACCACTTAATGTAACGGCAATACGACAAGTTTCACAAAACCCTTCATTTCCCAAATTACTAAATATTGACTTATTACACTGTCATTCTAACCCCCTCAAATAAGAAATCGGAAGTATCATCAGCACTTTGCATTTGTTTAGTAATTTCTGCAAATAAATAAAATAGTTTCTGATCATTTGTTAATATATCATTATACTTAATACAATACAAATGAGTTTGAAATGTTCCTGTTGTCATACAATCCATCAAATTTAGGCAATAAAATTTCTGGAAAATTGATACTTAATTTATGATTATTATGAATATTACATTGAGTTACGCTTTCACAACTTTTGTTTTGCTTAAAATTAAGAAAGCTTTCTAAGCTTATCTATTGCTCCTGTAATTCTTCATTTATTTCATTTAACTGTTTTTCAAAACTCTCAGCATCTTCTTTATTCAAAACTTTATAATAATCTAATCGTAGATCAGCCAATTTGCAGCCGAGTTTACATAACATTTCAATCTTATTTGTTATCTCGAGTATATCTGTTTGTTCCTTATCATTGGAGGTGAATTTTGACAATTTCATCAATTGAGATTTTATACCAACCCGTCTACAATTTAATGGTGGTAATTCCGGATTACAATTTTTTTTACTAAGCATCCGTGACTCGCTACATCCAAAAAATAATGTTGAATTTGTTTTGTCAGGTCAATAATGTTTACACAATTAAGTTCAATATTGGACTTAATTTCGATCTTCATCAGGACTTAATTCAGGACTTAATTTCGATATCAACTTTTTAAAACTAAATAACAATTTTTTAAATTCGTCAATTCTATTTTAGAAACTACTCGAGAACAACTATTTCCTTAACTAAAAAATCTAGATTAACTTGCTTTACAGAAATTCAAAAACAATGGTTAAACGTATAGCAATTTTATGAAGCCACTCAACCCCGTGGTTAGCCAGCCGGCTGAAAAATGTAAAGCTTTGGCCGATGTCCGCGCTTTCGATGCCAATATTGTCTACTAGAGGGGTGACCGTGCAAGGTTTCCCTTGTACAGTAACGATAACTCGGGTAACTTTCCATTTACAAATTCTCTCTGAAGACGTCCTCTGATTGCAATATGACAAAAACTGGCTAACGCTTAATCACCCCCGCTCCCCTTAACACACAGGGCGATTTTATTGCATTTCTCTCAGTTTACTTGTAATAGTTGGCTAAGTTATTATGTAACACATAGTTACTAAGTATACAGTGAAAAAATATTTCATTTAGAAAACATGATAGATTTCGATGCAGTTTTCCTTTACATAATATATAATTGACTCTAAGGATCTTTTATAAACATTTATGCCAAGTAAAATCTAAAAGAAGCTAAATTTAACTAAATTTCGTAGTCAAAACTTTCAAACCTTCAAAAAATTCTATTTTTTATTTTTCTTATTTTTTTTAAATATACATATAATTCTAAATCAGACAAAACAAACCGCTTATATTCAAAATAGAACCGGGTGAAGTTTAAACTGATTGTGAATACTTTAATCGCGGCTATAATTAATTTTTTAATTTGAATGCATCTTTCTCAAAACTGTATTTTTGTCATTTGGGCGTACTGTAAAAATAATTCCTTTGCAGATAAATAATTTATTTTTCGAAGGTATATATAATATGATTATACGTACAATATCTATCTTTTATCGTAAATTAAACTATGTAAATGTTATTTGGTGTAATTAGAATGTGTTTTTTAATGTGATATAAATGGTGATTTAAACATATAACATTGTGTTATTAAAACATTTTTTTATATATAATATAAAATAATTACGGTTAGGTTTATATCTAAAGCATTTAATTTAATTTAATTAAAAAAAATTACAATAAAAATTAATTCTGAATGTGTAAGACTGCACGTAGAAGTTGTATAAAAAATTTATTACATTTAGAATATGTTCAGTAACCTTAATAAAGTTTTTATTCGTTGATATTAAAATCCGTGATGGAATATATTAATCAACCTGTAAAGAATTTATTCTGAACATTTGATTTTTATCGAATAAATCGGAATATAACTGTAACACATGGTATATAGGTCGAAAACATACGAATTTTACTGTCGTAAGATTAATGACTCTTCTTAAATTTAGTTCTCAAACATTAAAGGTGTGAAATGTTAAAAATATTAGTACATTTTTATATCACTCTAAAATAAGAATTACATTTAACTTTTATATTAGAAATGTTATACCATCAAAAGCATAAGCATAAGTAAATATGTATCAACAAAATATTTAAATATGAAAAGAAATTGAGTCTATTTAAAAAAAAAAAAAAACAATCTCAGGTGGTTACAGATATAACAATTTACGAAAATATGACTTGAAAAATTTTCGCAAACGTTTTACGTAGATTTGTAGTAAAAACCGTGTTTTGTGCTAAAAAAAGTTTTCCAACATTAATTACTTGCAAAGCGAGATATTTCGGATACGGAATTCGTCCTCCCGTTGCCTAGCAACCAGAGACTCATTCCTGATTTCTTTTAGTGAAACACCTTTAGTGCAGCAGCGCCACTCCCGACACAAACTCGGGATTGTGTTCGGAAAACAGCGGCATTTAGCTTTCGGCGCTTCTTACAGTTGTTGCTACAAGCAGTGGCTAAACTTCCTTGCGCGCAACTTTCTCTTGCTAATAGTTTACGATATATATAAATAAGGATATTCCCAAAAATATATAACTGAGCATTGAGTGCAGTTAAAAAGGGAAAATTTAGGTAAGAATATGTAATTAAGAATGTTTCAAGTTTTTCACTTAAGACTTTTTAAATTTTTTGAAGAATTATTTCTGCTATTCCAATGAAAAATTTTTAAATAGCAATAATGTAAATATTTAAAAAAATAGTATAATAATTCAAAGATTTGTGCGTTTTGTTTCAAAACGTATTCAAGAAGAAATGAACTCCTGTTTTTAATTTTATTGCTGCATTTGGGCTTTTTTTTACAATATAAATTGAGATTCGTCTATTACAAAGAAAATAAAAATCTGCGACAGTGATTGCAATTTCTAATTGTGTAACGATATAAAATGCAGTCGGACAATATCTGCTAGATTGTTTTTCCTTATTTTGTAGAAAGTTAATTGACTATTGTTCAATTTATAAGTTATTTATTATGCTTAAGTAAACTTACATATCTTGATCAAATTTAGGCTTGCTGTGGCAAATATAATAAATTATGTTCTTGTGTTACCAATTAATAAATAATCATACATTAATGATTAATATATTACAAATCTCTCGAATGTAGATTTATGAAACATTGTGTTATTATTTAAAGTTTAAACTTAAAAAAATATTTAAACTTTATGTCTAAACTCAAGAAAACAAATTTGAAAATGGACTAATATTGGAAAAGCAACTTTTATTCAAGTCAATATTCTCTCATCGAATGTATTTTCAAGGGACGTTTTGTCATTTAGAAAAGTACAATTGATATTGCTTTTCAATTTATTACTTTGGAAAAAGATTTATGACTTGTCTTTGCTGCATTTGGAATAAAATAAAAATAAGACATTATAAATTAAAGTTATACAAAATTGAAGAAATCGCATTTTTAAAAATAATGTTTTCTACGAAAGCAAGTAATTAAAATATATATATATATATATACACGAACTTCTTATAATAATAAAAACAGATGAATAATTAAGTATCTATGTTTTTTAAAATATAAACTGCTACATTTTTTAAAATATAAACTGCTACATTTTTTAAAATATAAACTGCTACATTTTTTAAAATTATATAATTACAATAAATATTTACGAAAATAATAAATATAGATAAAAGGTATTATTTTGCGAAATTAAATTTCTGAAGAGGAAATATTTCAAGAGTTTTGTTAATGCATTCTGAAACGAAATATTAGTTACGAACGGAAACTTCTCAGAAATATATTTTGTCAATTTATCTATCGTACACTACTCGATTTCTGGCACACTCGTTAAACAATATATGTATAGATATATATTTGTTATAAACATTTATGTTACCTGAAAAAATATTTTTGTTGAATTTTAAGTTTCAGTGAACAAACTGGAAATAATATGATATGCAGTGGAATTATTACGAGATATTGTGAAGCGCATCTATAACTCTGAAAATATTAATCAATTGCCCAGTTCGAACTGTTAGATATTTTATCAGTTTTACAAGTGTTTAATTTATCTTACAAAGGTTACGTAAATTTTAAGTTTTCATACTGGACAAATTCATCTATTCCTTTTTGTTTATTGCGTCACAGATTTTTTAGGTGTTTTTGGTTTTGTTTTGAAGACTTTATTCTGTTATCTAGAAGATAATCTATAGTATATATAATGAGTTAATAATTTATGTTGAAAATATACATTCGACAAGATAAATAAAGTAAATGTTTTGTATCGTAAATGGACAGTCTATGACATATAAAAAGAACAAAAGAAAAACTATACGATATGCTTCTTTGGATTTATTCTAAGTGTCTAAATATGCAATAAACTTGCAAATTTCAATAATATTGAAAAACATGTATTTGCAATAGGGCAATTTCAATAATAATTTGCAAACATACACTAAATAGTTAATGCTGAGTTAAACATTGCACGAAAGTAAATTTTGTTAGCGAAGTTATGTCACACACCTCTTATGTGTAACAATTATAAGATAATGAATATAGTATAATTATAATTTAACATGATTATAATTCAAATCAAGTACTTGCATCCAGTCTAAAGTTATTCAGTGCAAGACCTACAGAGTGACTTTACTGGCTACCTTTTGATACCTTACATAAAACTGAATTTTGATTGAAACTCTAGCACGTGCAATGGATAGAAAGATTATTAATGAACAAAGCGCGGATGTGCATTCGAAATCTTCTCTTGATGGCAATAGATTGGAAGACAACACGCATGTATTGCCTCAAGACCCCTTGTCGGCACGCAGAAGGTAAGAAGATTATTTTTATATAACTTTTAATAATTATTAATAAACCAATTAATTCAAAATGTTACTATTATACTAAATATTACTTAAGGTTCCCAACTGCCCAATTTCTAGTTATACAGGGTGTCCCAAAAGTCTCCGTACAACTTCAAAAATTGATTACAAAAAAAAAATAAGGCCTGCCGCAAAAATATTTACAACAGTACATAGAGTAACTTAAAAAGTTTTTTTTTGTACTACCTTAGTATACTTGTACATGAGATCCTTTCGTTGCACGAATAATATCAATTCCAAATTCCAATTCCATCCACGTTCGTTTCAGCATGCTAACATCAACAGTAGTTACAACTGTTTGATGAAATAAAATGTTGAAATGAAGATGTTTGATGAATAAATGAAGAAATGTTTGATGAATAAATGAAGAAATGTTTGATGAATAAAAGTTAATAGTTTCATGGAATTGAAACAAAATATCCAAACAGCAGTAGCTACTGTTGATGTTAGCATGAAAAACGTTCGTGGATTGAATTGAAATATAGTCTTGATATTCTTCGTGCTACGAAAGCATCTCATGTTGAAGTTTACTAAGGCTGTAGAAAAAAACTTTTTAAGTTACTCTATGCACTGTTGTAATTATTTTTGCTGTAGGCCTATTATTTTTTTTTAATAAATTTTTGAAGTTGCACGGAAATTTTTGGGACACCCTGTAGCTCTAAAAGATTATTTTAATCGTATTCCCATAGAGCTACAAGAAGCAACTATTTTTGTATTCTATTTCAGAGGGTACTTTCTCTGTACTATAATCCTTGTGATATACTTCTAGAACAACTGTAAAAAAAATCTACCACAAAGAATATAATTTCTAACAGTGGCACTACTAGAGTATCAAAAAAGTCACCCTGAATTCTTCGTACTTGACTTTACTGTTTATTCCGAATTGATTTTTTTTTCATTCAATAACTATTTTTAATAATCACGCTTTTTACTACTTTACTATATTTTACAAAATGTATCTGATTGACTTTTGTAACTTTTAGAAAGAAAAAATACATAAAATCTGGATAGGGATATTCGTTCAAATTGAAGTAAATAAAATAACTAACGGTTACCCACATAAAAAAAAGTTTGTCCAAGTATCAGCTATTAAATTTTACAACATTAAAGACGTGAGTATAAAACATCAGAAATTTTACTGAATGGTGTATACAAATTTAAAATTTTATACATACATTAAAAATATCGACGTTTCGATCACCTTCTATGGTCATCCTCCCTTCTATGATGACCAGAGAAGGTTGTCGAAACGTCCATATTTTTAATGTATGTATAAAATTTTTGTGATGTTTTATACTCACGTCTTTAATGTTGTAATATTTCATGGTGTAATCGTGCAGCATTTATATTAGTAAATTTTAATTTGGAATTATTTTCCTACCAATTTTACTTTTAATTGCATTAGTTTATTAATGTTACTAATCGCAATAATGAAATGAAAATTAATTAATGGCAGTAAAACTTCGAATGTTCTTAAAAAATTTATTTTGTTGAAATTCATTGGTTTAAACCTATCCTTCCCCCTTCATTTTGCTTCAAGCTGTAATGTTACTAAAAACTGTAAGTTGGCATCACCAGGTAAGATACACAAATATTTGATGTTTTTTCTATAAATATGCAAGGAAATTATTAATTGTAAATTATTGTAATAATAATTATTTTCTATTACTGAAAAACTACATTTAAAACCGGGTTTGAATTGAGTAAATGCTTTAAAAAATATCTCACTGAAAGTATTTATTTTTCAACTATATTCATGGATTAATATTTATTGCCATCGATAAGGTATTATACATATCAAGCAAAAGCTGGCTCACAGTAATATCGAATATTTAAATGAGTAATATCAGAATTCATTAGTGTAATACTTTTACTTATGTTTTGTGTTGATTAACCCGAATGTGCGACTTGGCTGCACGTTCTAAATTGTATCCAATGCATATTAAAATTATTCCAAAGAAATTGCATGCATTTCTTGATTTTTTAATATTTTTCTATGCACCTGTGCATATACATATTGCCATATTTCTGATCTCATCAATGATTTCCATATAAAATGAACGGGTGAGTGGGAAAAAGATAACATTCCAACTGATGTAAATGTTAAGAAAACATAAGAAAATATTTATTTTAAAAAACTATCAATTTTAGAGAAATGATCAACATTATTTGATTAAAGGTCTAGTCGATAAGGGTTCATCCTATAAATTTCAAAGAAAATACTGATTAATTTAGTAGTTATTATTAATTACACGAAATCATTTCATTTTTCATGTTTTTTGGAATGTTATCCTTTTTCACTCACTCGTTCAAATATATGTTAACGTAACTACTTCAGATAAAAAATTTGTTGCGTATAATCTGATTTGCACAATTAAAGAATTTTAGAAACTGGGATTATTCGGTTTATTGAATTTCACATTTAAACCTCTTAATTGTAGTTCCAATACTAATGCTAACGGAAACCGTACAAATCGTCTTTATAATTTCTAACTACGATAAATGTTTCTTTCCATGTTAAAAAATTTGTCAACCTTGCATAATGTCATGATCTGGATGCACCATTAGTGCATTATGGATAATCTAGCTGGCTCACAAGCACAGTTAGGCAGCTCGATGAATTTGCAAGAAAACTATAATTGCAATTCAGTTTCAATATTTTAATTTTTATTTAAGAGTTTCTGCTGTATTTTTACGACGGTATCTATTTAAAGTATATTTTTTAATACAAAATGAAATAAAGTGGACCAATAATTTACTCGAGCAAGGATAATTTATTATTTATTACTACTGCTGTCTTTATCGCCTGTGGTCGTTATTTTTTCGTCACATGAAAATTGTATATATCATTTTCGTTTATATGATAGACGTTATTGAATCTGTCCCTTTCTGTAAAATTCTGTCTTCAATATTATTTATATTGATATTTAATTATCAATACTCATTTCAAAGTTAAAATATCATGCAACTAGAACACACAAATAGGTTAGGCTTACCTAAAAGGTCCTCTTTCGGGAGATAAAAAGCGATCTTAAATATTCTGAGTTTTCGAAAATAAATGTTCATACTGTTCAAGAAGTAATTGAATCTACACAATGTAGACACACAAACATATATATTAACGATCACAAACAAAATATACATAACGTTTTCGCGCACATCATAAATATTACCTTTTATATTCCGTAATTCCATTTTATATTCCGTATATTCCATTTTCTAGTTCAGTTCATAAAAGTTCTAAGACAGATTCATTTTATCAACAGAAAAATATCGTCTGCACGAGGCGCAAAATAAAAACGATTAAATTAAAACCATGGAAGTAGCGATAAAACGAAACAGACGTATTATAGATAAGCGTACATGTAAGCCACAAAATTGAGATAGATTACAATATAAAAATTTAAATAAAACCACAACAATAGAATGATCAGCAGAGTTGCTTCTGTAGCGGGTTTTTTTCTGTTTTAGTTACTTTACCAACACCAGATTTTGAGCAACTCTGTTTATGCGTGGACGCAACGTCCTAACCAGCGCGGTTTTCAAAATATGGGATCATTCACAGAACTTTTCAAACGCAGCTTGTACATTGGAAGTAAGATTTGTCACTGTTTTAGCTCCTTGATCATAAAGTTAAGCCTCGTGCGTATGCATGTATGTATATTAGTTCAATTAGTATACCACATACACGCATTAAGCCCACTTTGATTAACCGAGTATCTTACATTTTACTCGGATCTCACAAGTAAAATCTCTTTCTCTCTGTAGAATAATTGTTTTTAGCTGTCAGTGTTTGGAGTATTTATCTTAAAAATTATTAAAAAATACGGAATATTCTACTAAACATAAATTTAATTACTTTTCGTCGAGCTATTTTAGCATTACTAAAGCATAATAATATGTATATTTTTAAACAGAAATATCAGAAATGTACACAATTAATTAAATTTATAAATCTGTATGCACTTACATGCATATTTAAGAATTATACTAAAAACGTGCAAATGCACATGCTTGCAAACAATCCTGAATCTAGTGAAAATACGAAAAAAAATCATCCATCATATGCTTGAGACAACTGCTGTTATTTTTATCATTCAATCAAACTATTGAAATCCTAATAATATTATAAATCCGATTGTGTGCAAATGTTAGGCTGAAGCCATCGTCAAAATGGAGAAATTAATGGCCCTGTATCTTTGCATATAGGTGGATTATAACACGGAAATGAACATAGACTGGTTTTTGTTTATTTTATTCAAATACTTTTGTTAATAATTCAAAATTTTATTATTTTCACAGAGAATCAATGGACATTTTTAGATAAAATTTAACCATTTTACTTTATCGTTGCTAGGGCTTTGATCGTTGCCAATAAATAAAAATACAAAAAAATAATTTTTTCTCAACAATTAAGTTTCAATTGAGTGATTTTCACGAGAAAAATTTAAAAAATTCAAAAGAAGATGAATTTCTGTGATATTTGAAACAACAATATGGAGTATTTGTTATTATACATGAAGTATGAATATCGGTTACATTAAAAATATCTTTTTCTATCAAAAACTGCGTTATAATTAGACAGAAGAATTAACAATAATTATATTATTAAGAAAAAGATTTCGCATGAACCATGGAACTACGAAAAGGATCCTTCATGGCTTTAACAAATATGACGTCATAAATAAAACATGGATTTTCAAATATTCGTAATATTACAAAGAGCATGACTATCAGTGTATAATAAAAGTATATACATAATGGACGTCATATTTAAGATGAATAACTGAAATATTTTTTTGATACTGATTAATAATAAGCTCGAATATCAGTTACAAACAGATGTGAGTTTTCTGCTAAAATTCACGTCATTATTGCCAGGAAAAGAAAATTAACAAGAATTATATCATTGAAAAGAGATTTCTCTGGGATCAAAGTGACGTCATAATAAAACGGGAATTTTTAAATATGTTTCAAATGGAGCGTGTATAAATTTCATACATTAATAATCACTGAGTACAGTGAAAGAATAGAGAGGTAATGAACCGTAAAATCGGCTTCCAATATGAAGCCGGTTATCGCTCAAATCATTAGGCCCAAATACTGTGCCTAGAATATATAGCGTAGAAATCTGCTACAAAATAGTACTAAAAAATTGAATCCAATAAATGTACAACGTTGCTAAAAAGATAACGATGGTATCGCAGCGCCATCTGCTAGCTCTTCTCAGCGTAAACATTATATTAGAAGGGTTTGTCTGGTGGTAAGTATTTTAAATACTTAAATTATATCCTTTTCTCCTCTGACTTAGTGATTTTTATAAGCTTTTTTAAAATTATGAAAGCATGGCTAAAAAACGTGATACGCATTGTTTTGTCTCTGGTTGCAATACTCGATACAAGAACAGTAAACTATCCCTATTTAGCTTAGGAGCACCGTTGCACATTTATAGGCTACAACTTTTTAGCACTTTTTAAAGCATTACATGGATAGCCGGTTTCCACACTATATATTCTAGGCGCTGTAGCCCAAGGGCTTACTTCATTGGATGGAGAGAGGCTGCACATGGAACAATGACTGGATTAATTGGACGGGGAGAGGTTTTCAAAGCAAGCCGCCAGTTGTTTGGGCCGACTGTAGGGTTGAATTTTCAGCATCACGCCAAACTCGAATATTTCATCTCTATCTATTCTCTGAACTCTGTGATTAATAATACAAGCATCAGTGGAAAAGAAAATTGTACACAAGTCTATTAAGTTAAAATCTGACTGTGTGTATTTCGCAACTACTCCTCTTAATGCAACGCGATTTACTTAACACCGGTTATCATTGATTCGAGGATGTCATATAAACTCTGAGAATTTAAAATATTGAATTAGATTCCGAGATATTAATATTTTTTTTTTGTAAATTTTAACGAAATTTCTCTAAAAATGGTACTTAAATTACTTTATTTTTGTGGATAAAAAAGGAGAAATAAAACGGATTAATATATTTTTATGCCATTTTCTCATTAAAACTGAAAAAAATTATTTTATTTTCAATTTGAATAGTTATTTTCAATTTGAATAGTTGGTGACAAAAAATCTTGATTACAGTAAAATTTCTGAAAAATAAAAATATTTTTCCACATATTCAAACTTTATGAATCAATTTATTCTGCAGAGCAAAAATCGTCTGTCAGCATATTGTCAAGAAATCAAGATTTGTTTTAGTTATAGATTAAACCAAGGACACAAATTTGCTGTTACATGCAAACGCAACACTTGCAATTGCAAAGCTTTTTGCAACCCCAAATTACATGCAAACGTAACATTTACATGTAATTTGCACAAAAATTAATTTTAATTTGAACCGTAATAAATGTTAATTTGCAATGAAAATTACATCCAAAAGTAATATTACTTTTGTTTGCATATAATTTTGGGTTGCAAAAAGCTTTGCAATTTAAATGTTAGGTTTGCATGTAATTTTGGGCTGCAAAAAGCTTTGCAATTGAAGCTCCTTGCATTTAGGTATAGAATTATTCCTCCCTATTCACAAGAATTGAATTTAAAGAAAAAGCATATACTATTTCCAATGAATTATTTTTAAATGATGGCTGTTAAAACGTTTCTCAAAGTCGTTAAAAGTAAAATGGTTTAGCAGGTAAAATTGACATTTCTTTTTACCCAATTCGTCGATTTACACGATTTTATTTGGCCGTCCTTTTTCCATTGTTTGCAGTTTCCTTTTCGCGGTTATTTGGCACAAAATTTTACCTTTTTTAAACTGATTTATGTCAAGGCCCCTACAACAAAGAAATATCGCATTTTCTTCTATGAAATGTGATAAATATTTAATTAATTATTTACGTTTTTAATTATCAGGAGTGAAATATTTTGCTTGATTAGCACATTTATTTTTCTTTTAATGTTACGTGAACGAAGTCACGGGTAACAGCTAGTAGTTTTATATATTTCATCCATCATAGGAGGAAGAATTAATTTTCTTATATTTGTTTTTAATAATTATCTTAGCCATGCTTTTAATCAATTTGTTTTCTGTCATTTATTTATGCATATTTCTATCAGTTTCAACTTTTTAAGCAATTTTTGGCCTTGTAGTTTTTATATAAAACTTTTAAGAAAAATTTACTGAAAATTAAAACAAATCTCCTCAATAAATCGATGTTTTTATTATTTTGAGAATTAAAAAAAAATATTTTTTTTAATTTAACTCTATGCATCGTCCTTTGTTATATGATTCTGATGAGCGTTTGTGAAGTTTTAGGAAATCGATTATGTTAGAAGTATTAAAAGTCTTTATTATAATTCCTCTGGGTATTATCGTAGCAGAGCTTTCCCATAGCATGTTTTAATTAAAATATGTATACAATTGAAAGTCTAATACATATTTAGTTACACTGTTAAAAAAATTGCAGTATAATTACTGCAGCAGAGATTCCAGTCATACCCCGTAAAAAAAAAAGTCCATGCCCATCATTTTGTGCAGCCCGTAATTTTACGGGGCAAAGTAATACAGCATTATAATGCACAGGATATAATGCACTTTAAAACATAATAACACTTTACTTACTGTTCCGTAGCACGTAGCACGTTAGATAATCATCACAGAATAGCTGTTTTGGCGGGTTAAAATTTTCGAAACACGAGTAAAATAAAGAGTTACACCCTAGCGGAGGACAATGTATGGGGTCGTACCGTATTTTTGGTAACATATGGGCTAGAACTGTAAGAATATGTGGATTGCCCTTAATTTTCTAAGTATCTAAGGGATAAGGCCGCTTATTTAGTGGATCAAACCGTTTTTCATCAAATAAGGCTGTTGCCCGTAAAAATTGAAGGGCAAATGCTCATAAATTTACAGTTTTTTCTGAGAGTGTATTCTTGCTCATATATTTTTTTTTATTTAAAGCACATATTTAGACAAATCTTTTTGGGGATTTCCTCTCTCTATTGTTCCCGTGTAAATTACGATAAAAAATAATATAACCATTCGATTCTCTGATCATATGATGTATAAATTTCATGAATATATTTTGATTACGATGAAATCTGAATATGTAGTTAATATAGGCATCAGTATTACCAGTGTTTAAAATAGCCACCGTTATTTTTAATAAAAATTCTCAAACCACTACTAAATTTGAAAGTGTATTAATTAGGTAGGACATGTTTCTTTTTCATAAAAAATGTACCCTGTAAATATATAAATCACATTGAAAAAAAATAATCATAGCCCACTTTTCGTGAAAAATGAGGGATGGTGCCATCTGTTAAGCTCAAAAACGTTCTGTCGCTTGGGAACCTTCGATGAAGACAAAAATGAAGTTAGTCTTTTGAAATACATAGTTGAAGATAGATTGTCGACACGCTTAAGACATTCGTCCTCTAATTGCTTGTACCTAAGTTCGAATCTGGAGGAAAGCAAGGCGATAAAAAAAAATTGGTGTGATAGTATTCAATACAAATAAACCTGTTCCGTGTAAATATGCATCAGTATTATTTAGTTTTTTTAATATTGCGTTTTTTCCCATATTTATTTCTAAAAACAGAAAATTTCCATCTTGAATAGAGAGAAAATTTCCATCTTGAATAGAGAGAAATTTTCCATCTTGAAAACAGGGAATAACCAAAACGGAGAATAGACAGCCACTTTGCTACCAGGGCATTTTTCACTTTTTCACGGAAATATTTTTTAAAGCGAACTTTAAGGCATTTTATTTTTCAATTTATTAAATGGTGGTTTGGTAAAATTCCGCATAAAATGGGTCATTTAATAATACTGAAAATCTCGGAGCTTTCGCAGTCCTGGGAGAAGTCTCCAGTTGGCTACCAGTAATTTTTTTTAATTATTTTCGTGTTAGATTACTATGACAATTGCAAGGAAAAGCTCATCAAAAAGATCGCTTCTATGATATTAGAAAGAATAATTTAAATCGAAAGTTTTCGTAAGAAAATAGTGGTTGTCCAAAAAGAAACCGCTCCGTGACCTGCTTACGGAATTTCTAGATAAAGATTCCAGAGATTTTATTCGTTACTCATGATTACTAATTCTACATTCAAGCTTTATTTGTTTACTACGATATGTTTTAATAAACGCCATGCATTATTTGACATATGTTTATTTATTTCACATACTGTTACTATAATGCAGAAATGATGTCTATATAAATCATTGATTTTTATAAATCAGAAAACTATTTCAAAGTGCAAAGGAAAGTCCTTTTTGATATACTGGCGGCAGAGTTTAAAATCTTTTAGACAAGATTTTACTTTCTAGAAGTACATTACCCAGAAAAAATGTATTACATAGAAAATATCTGAATCGAAAATTTTTACATCTTATCAACGATATGAGGGAAATAAACATATAATTTGTGGATTATATTTTGTGTTGTATAACAATATAATATGTTGAAATTTGAACAGTGTCTGAGAGTATATACAATGAAAAATTTCTAATATTTGTTTCTGTAAAATTAATATTATTTAAAATGGTTTCAATAACTGTAGGAAGCCATTATACATGTATATATTTATATAGACCGTTATACATGTATATATTTATATATACTGTTATACCTGTACATATTTATATATACCGTTATACATGTACATTTTTATATATGCCGTTATACATGTATATATTTATATATACCGTTACACATGTATATATTTATATATACCGTTATACATGTATATATTTATATATACCGTTATACATGTATATGAGGACAACACACTTCTGTTCAACATCCGATCATTCCACGTTAGTGTGATTTGGGAATCCGTAACTTCAACTGCGTATAACTTTGTTGGGAATATATTTATCTATACTAATAAAAGAAAGTTTCGCTAAGCGTGTCTGTGCGTCTGTCTGTCTGTCTGCGATGGCCAGCAAAATCTAGCGCATCTAGAAGTCTGAAAATATGGATTTAGGTAGTCCAAGGCTTAATCTGATGCACCTGTGACTCAGAATTTTAATATTTTGATAATTACCCAAGATATTAATTAAAATATCATTAAACATCGCATCAAAATTGCCATTTTTTTATCAAAATGACTAAATAAAAGAACACCTGTTCCCGATTTCCAAGCAGATATGAACGAATTTTAAATTTATTTACTAATTAACGAAATTTAAGAAAAATAAATAAGATATCGATTTGATCGTATATAGAAAATTTGTCTGCATCCGACAATGCAATTTTTGTAAAATTCGGTCCGTAATTTTTCTTAATTTTTGAAAAAAAAAACTGCAAAAATCTGGCGGCGCTAGTTAAAAAAATCCTAGAAAGGTTCAGACAGGGTTGGCTTTCATTAAAAAGTGAACTACAAAAAGATCAGTTTCTCTGGCCGATTCCCCTCTGCAAGGAGCAACACAAAAAAATTATCTACAATGGGTCAAAGGACATTCAGGCATAACAGGTAATGAATTAGTGGATCGGTTAGCAAAGGAAGCAACTGACCCAAATTCATTAATACCAGAAAAATTTATACCATATCCATCCTCATATCTTAAGATAATATAAAAGCAAACTTTACATAACTCATGGCAACGTGATTGGGACTTATGTCTCACTGGGCGATATACCTATGTATTGAAGCCAAAAGTTTCAGAAGACTATCTTCTAAGTCATCGATACCTATATATATATATATATATATATTCACTATTAATCATGGCCCTTTCCCGGCTTATTTAATTAAATTTAATAAAGTTTTGTCTTCGAGATGCACTTGTGGCGCAAGAGGGGATTCGCTACATTACGTTCTCAGAAGCCCATTGACCGCTACTCGACATTTGAGGAAAACAGACACCATCTCTCTGTCGAATTAATTCAAATCAATCTCGGCGAATTCCTCATTATTTCAGAAGATAATTAGCTGCATGTCCTTAATAGAGAAATACCAATTGTTATTTCAAATGCCACCAGTACACATCATTGGTGATCATGATGATGATGATGCTTTTCCTGATGATGAAGAAGTTTATTGAAAAAATCCACTGTATCTACGTTTAAAATATTTTACACTAAAAATCTGACAAATTCAAATAACTTTTAAACTTTCATTAATAGTGACTTTTCTGCAAATTAAGCTCTCACAATAAGGGTGACTATTTTTATGAGGGCTGCATTGTCAAATATGTATTTTTTTTATGAAAATCTGATTCATCTCCATTTACCTTTGCTGCGCCCTTTGCGAAAATGAAAGGAAATGATTGCAACTTTTTGCTATTGAACAAAAATTAAGCTTACTAATTAAGATATAGATTTGAATTTCAGGATGGGAAGGGCTGCCATCTGGCGTCTATTTTAGCTTAACGTCTTCATTATGTTCTAATTATCAGAAAAATAATTCTTTTTTTTAATGATCGCGTTAATGTAGGGAAAGGGGGTTTTCTTGAACAAATTATTCGTTATATTTGCTGGTATGGGGAGGGGGAGGGGTGTTAACGACTTGCTCTGATTTAAACAAAACAAATTCCATTTAATAAATTTAACATTTGTAGCTTCTCCCGTAGCGTTTTATAAATGTTATATTTAAATAATACCGGAAATTTAAAATAACGAATTTCATAAATATTAAACTTATGTTCTTAAAAAAGGTACACAACCCGTATTTACTTGATGCATACCAACAATCAAAGGAAATGATTTGTTGTTGAACACTTTACCATGCGCACCCTGGCGGGCAATCCTACAAGTTTTTTCTTTAACTGTGCATTCTTAATTCGAATTCTATGCGCCCAATTACAACGAGGTTTAGATGATTCAATTTGGTTTTCGATCGCGTTCCAGATTTTAGTTCCTCCTTCCACCGAGGGGGGGGGGAAGGGTGCATTTTTTTCTCGAGTTCTATGAGATCGATTTCGACGGGAATTGCTTCATTTAACCCCATTCATACAACAGGTACACGTGTCGAATGTTCGTATGGGACAAATTGTGCCCCTAGGCGGTGAAGAGTGGATCTAAAGGATCTTGCAGCGAGTGCGCTGCACACCTACAATACGTTCCCGATGGCAGCGGGGACACGTGACAGAGTTTCGTTCGGAAGGTGGTTCCTTTGAAAGAGAGTGCGCCGCCTGGAAGCGGAAGTTGGAACTAAAAGAGTTTGCAGCGCGTGCGCCTACTATACGGTACCACAGTCAGCGGGAACACGTGTCGGAGGTTCGTTTAGATCAGAATGCGCTCCCTGTAGGCGGATGGTAGAAATGAAGAATTTTCCGTCGCGTGCGCATCACTTTTAAACAACTAATCTCATACACAATCGGGTTAAAGATATAAAATCATGCAAACATTAGGTTTATTTAATTTTGTTATCACGGACCCAGGAAACGCCGGGTGAGTCAGCTAGTAATGAAATATAACACGATTCCTATACGAAATTTAATGCGAAATCGGACAGTGATATTTATTTTATGAAAAAGTTCCTTTTGTTAGAGCAAAATTCAAATTATGGAAAACATACTTTGAAAGAGAGTGCGCCGCCTGGAAGCGGAAGTTGGAACTAAAAGAGTTTGCAGCGCGTGCGCCTACTATACGGTACCACAGTCAGCGGGAACACGTGTCGGAGGTTCGTTTAGATCAGAATGCGCTCCCTGTAGGCGGATGGTAGAAATGAAGAATTTTCCGTCGCGTGCGCATCACTTTTAAATAACTAATCTCATACACAATCGGGTTAAAGATATAAAATCAAGCAAACATTAGGTTTATTTAATTTTGTTATCACGGACCCAGGAAACGCCGGGTGAGTCAGCTAGTAATGAAATATAACACGATTCCTATACGAAATTTAATGCGAAATCGGACAGTGATATTTATTTTATGAAAAAGTTCCTTTTGTTAGAGCAAAATTCAAATTATGGAAAACATATTTATAGAAACGCCGACGATTTTAAATTTTGATCTGTCTGAATTCACACTAGTTGGAGTTTACGGATTAAAAATAAAAGATTTCGAAATTGTTTAAGAATTTTATTCTTAATAGATAACTATAGTTTGCGTAATTTAATAAATTTGCATTCAATATTACGTATCATTATGCATATAATATATATAACACAATTTAAAGAAGAGAATCTTTTCAAACAATATTATATATTTAATTTGACGTTTTGAAATAATTTTTATAACGAAATAAACTTACTTACTTTCCGTTAAAACATTTTTGCCCGCATATAAATAGATTATATTAAATAAAAGCACTAGAATTTTACATTGCTAGCGAATCTATTTTAAAAAGCAATTCAACAATTATATTTACATTCTACAGAGAAAAATATTCATAGCATATTAGATATTTTCATATGCATATTTATTATTGTTTTCTCTTATATATTAATAACTGATATTTTATACAAGATGTAATAACTTAATTTTTTATGTGAATAACATTGCTTTATTTTTGTTTGTTACCACTGCTTAGTCCTATATTGTTATTGTGAAGAAAGAAAAATTCTACTTTAGGAATACTTCTTTTTCAATTATATATCCAACAAAAAGTAAACATACCAAACTCATTCCAAAAGGGAGGGCAAATTTTTTAAAATGAAATAGGCATGGAAAAAACAGAGAAAAAGACAAAAAGTTTATTTATGCGGTGAAAATCTCAAACAAGGAGTTAGCATACAAATAGTTGAAATTTAATCTAAATATTATGCTCATAATGTAATTATAGATGCCAAGAGTTGCGATTTTGAATACCACGTTTTTTTTATGGAAAAATTTGCCTAAAATAATTGTAGAATTCTGCGATTAAAGAAAGTGATTTATTTTGTAAAAAAAAAAAAAAAAAAAAAAAAAAAAAAAAAAAAAAAAAATGTGGTAACCATAATCCGTAACTTTTGGGATCTATGAGTAACTAATAAAATTGCATAATTGTTGAATGTTGAATGTTGTAAAATTTCTATTAATATGCATTTTGTACAACTTTTTATGTTTGTTTTACCAAGATGTTTAGAAAAATGTATAAATTGTTTATATTGGCGTAAAAGGGCAGGCAATAAATGCAACTAGAGTTATTTATTTCATTTATGATTGTTTGGGAATGCTTTATTTGTCTGGTCTTGACTTCCTCTTATACTATTTTATTTCAACCGAGTTTAGAGAAGTACATCCTCAAATAAATAAATAAATAAAATATAATAAATAAGTGTTAATTATATATATATGTACAAATTATAAGATTTGCCTAATTTAACTGTAGCATCTCAACAGACAACTAAAACATAAAAAAATTCCCCGTTGACCTTTTTAGAGTGCTTTTTATTGTACTGCTCATCAAATGTTCCAGATTGTAATGAAATTTGAGACTACCGATTCATTGATGAGCGTTCTATGTAACTAATAAAATTCTGATGTGTTTTTAAAGCATAAACATTTTAACAAGTTTAACAAAGTTGTACAGATTTTACAATCATTTATGTTTATTTTATCAGTATCTTTAGAAATCTAAAACTACGTTTTATATTAGTGTGAAACAGAAGATGAGTGCAAACCTTTTTAAAGTTTTACTTCAATTGTGTTCGTTTTTGTGTGAGCTTCTTTTATTTCTCCACATTCCCTCCTAGTGTGTTAGTTTTCGATGAAGATTCGTAATGCCATCTTCAAAAAATAATGATTCCATATATTTAAAAATTATGTTACATTTAACAGTCAAATTTTAATAAATGAGCTAGAAAAATATATAAAATATTGTATTTGATTCACTTTTTTTAAGATGATTATTCGGCACGCGCATTTTAGAGAGTTCTGCGTATTGCTGTTCTCCAATCACTTGCAAAGAAATTTGAAACTACACATACACATAAGTGTAAATACGTATTTTATGCAACTAATAAATTTATACTCTTGTTTAATATTAATATCCTCAAAACATACAGATTAATCAGGTGTTAATGCTTGTTTCTAAAAAGTTTCTAAAAAGCTTTCTGAAAAGTTTAGGAAAATGAAAAAATATGTTTCATATTGGTGTGAAAGAGAAAAGAATAATGCAATCATGCAGTGGTACAATAGACCACCAAATTTATTTCATTGGCACTTCGATTATATTTTCAGTTTTTTGATACCAACAATGAATTCGAACACTCAGCATAATATGTGTCTATATTATAATGTCTATATGTGTCCATATAATAATATGTCTATAGTATATAGAGATTTTAATTATTCTTTTTTGTGATCACGTGCGTATTTCGTTAGGTTATAAAAATGGAGTTTTCATTTGATTTCTTGTCGACTAATGCTTTAAGTTTCGTAAAAATAGTTCACTTGACTCGAATTTTGAAAGTTTTGTTAAAATAAATATATTTCATATTATATTTGAAAACGGACATACATGGGTTTTACAGTGGCACACTATACACATTAATGTATATAATGTAATGTACACTATATTTCCAATGATGATTGGTCACTTGCGATTTTATAAGTTTTGTTAAATATCTGGACAGATACATGAGGAATTATCCTGAAACTTCAATAGTGTTAACAACATGATAAACGTCATATAATTCCGCGAAGATTTTTTTCCGAAACCCCATAAGGGGCCGTCAACAAATTGAAGAAAAACGAATATCTTTTGGATAACCCTGTAAAAACTAATATTGCAAAAAGCATTCAAACGGTAGATTATGATTAAGTGGCTTATTGTAATAACTTGGGTTCATTTTTATGAAGATAGCATGTATACTCGAAGAGAAATTCACGTTTTTATAAAAACAGTCCCAAATTTTACCAAGTTTTTTGCTTATAATTTGCAGAGTTTTTAATATAAAAACAAGTTATTTTCAGAAAATATGACAAACATAATTGTACTCAATACTTTGCAATCAGAATTAAAAAATTCTAAAAATTGTATGAAAAATGAGCAGGTTTACTAAATATTGTTTCCATGCGCATGCGCGAATTCAATCAAAATATAATGTGCATAATATATTCGCTAAATGTATGGACCAACTTTTATGAAAGTCTCAAAAATATAGCTTGAAAACTCCGTTAGTAATCGTCGATAGAATAAGCTCGAAATTCACTGTTCCCAAAAGGAAGCAAAATGATGAGGGGTTGTACTAGCTTATGAAAGTTGACATAATAAGAATGAAGTGTCTCTCATTCTATATTTGATACAACACCTCATCTTTTTGCTTCCTTTTGGGAACAGCGAATTTCGAGCTTATTCTATCGACGATTACTATCAGAATTTTCAAGCTATTTTTTGAGACTTTCATAAAAGTTGGTCTATATATTTAGCTAATATATTATGCACAGTATATTTTAATTGAATTCGCGCATGCGCAGTGAAACAATATTTAGTAAACCTGCTCATTTTTCATACAATTTTTATTATTTTTTAATTCTGATTGCAGGGTGTTGTATACAATTGTGTTTGTCATACTTTCTGAAAATAACTTGTTTTTATATTAAAAACTCTGCAAATTATAAGCAAAAAACTTGATAAAATTTGGAACTGTTTTTATAAAAACCTGAATTTCTCTTCGAGTATACATGCTATCTTCATAAAAATGAATCCACATTATTACAATAATCCACTTAATCATAATCTACAGTTTGAATGCTTTTGCAATATTAGTTTTTACAGGGTTATTCAAAAAATATTCGTTTTTCTTTAATTAGTTGACGGCCCCTCATGGGGTTTCGGGAAAAAATCTTCACGGAAATATATGACGTCAATCATGTTGGTTACACTCCAGAAGTTTGAGGATAATTCCTCATGTATCTTTCCGGATATTTAACAAAACGTCTAAAATCGCAAGTGACCAATCATCATTGGAAATATAGTGTAGCTTTCAATAGAAATGATCTAATTACTATTAAATATGAATATTTATTGAATTATATCACATGTATTTTATATAGTTTATTCTACCATTATTACTTTTTTTTATAAGGAGGTGTTGTTTTATAGGAATCTGTAGCAGTATTATTTGAATGACACACAATGTTAAATATTAATGTAAAACGTCTATCATAGTGACATGCATAGCGTGATTTCTAAAATGTGTTTACTCAGTATTTGCTTAGAGATCAGACAAGCTAAAGATTTCTTCTGTAACGGCAATCAAAAGGTTAAAAAGGTTTAGAAAGCATGTTTGAAGTCGCTTCTACATTAAAAAAAATATTTACTTGTAAGAAATTTAATTTTAAATATTAATTTTTTAGTGGATTCAAAGAAATTCTCGAATCTTGAGTCAATATAAAGTTTAAAAACATGTTTGAAGTCGGTTCTCTATCTTCTTTAACTAATAACATGTAGAAAGTATACTTTAAATATTAACCTTAATTTAAATATTCTCTTTAAACACTTTTATCTTGAAATTCAATTACAATCCTTATATTTTGATACATGTTTCAAGACGCATAACAATGTCGTATATAAATGAAAAACATATTGAGAATTTACGAAACACTTAAGTGAATTTTGATTTTTTTTTCTCAAAACATAAAACAAGGATCCTTTTACGCGTTCCTTAAATTTTCAAACGCTGCGAAGAAAAAAAAGTCATATCAGATATTAAAGATAAGAAAGTTATATGTGCAATACAAATAAAATCGTATAATGAAATGTAGTTCCGGATAAAATTAAATGTCGCTTCACATAAAATAATGTGCAAGTCATATAACACTATGAGAACTGTTGTTATTTTTATTTCGTAATTCGCTCAATGCAAAATATTTGAAATAATTTACTGTAATTTCTGGAACCTTACCAAGTTTTACTTAAACGTAATTGAGAACGTTAATGATTTGTGTCTGGTATTCGTTTAAATTTTACGTATTTTAGATATAAGCTATTCAGCTATACAAAGGACAAGCGGATTTATACGGCTGACCTTCATTTATGAAAGGCATCTCTGAAGGCTTAAGCTTACTCAGTTTACTTATGGAAATATTTTCATACGTTTAATTTTAAAATGATATATACAAAAAAGATCTTGCATTTACTTAGTTTTACAAATTTATCTTGAAAGTACAATATATCAAATGTGTAATACACATGTAAATACATAAATC